>CANTUR010000400.1:879099-1510698 GCA_947683625.1 Mallotus nudiflorus | reverse complement strand
CTTTTATGACCCTCTCAAGTTTCCCTATAAGTGTGTATTTTCCCATCTTGTCCAATTTTCTGATTCCCAATTTTACTCTATACTCAATGGCTCCCTGAAGAGAAGAATGAGTATCTTGGTTTAGAAAAAACATTTTTTACCTTAGAAAAGTTATAACCATAGAAGTGTACAAGTGCTAATTAGTTGGACCGTAGCACCAATATCCCTTCTTATAAGTTTCATATCCTAAGAAAACATATCTTACTACACATGGATCATGTTTTTTATCATTAGTTTTTTTAAAGGTGAACATAAGCCACTAAGCTAAATATTTGAGGGGGCAATATAAAAATAGATAAGAATTGGACATGATGAGCAAGAGCTTGAAGTGGAGTTTGAAAGTTTAAGACATAAGAGGAAATTTGGTTCAATATGTAAATGATAGTACATACAACATCAGTCCAATATTGTCAAGGTGCATGAGCATAAGCTAAAAGAGCTCAGACTGTCTCAAGTATATGTTCTTTCATTTTGCAATACCATTTTATTGTGGCTATACTATTGGAACTCATGGTTGACATATTCTCCTCTATTGGCAGATCGAAGAATTTGAATTCGAGTTAAGAATTATCTTTATTATACTATAAAACAATCGAATGATACCAAACACTTCATGGTTATATTTCATCAAATAAATCCAAGTAATACATGTACAATCATTAATAAAGGTCATAAAATATTTAACATCGGACATATCTAAATTAGGAGTAGGTCCCCAAACATTAGAGTGAATCAAAACAAATGGAGTTTCACATTTATTTGGATTTATTAAGTACAACACATGATGACTTGTAGCTTGAATACAAATTTCACCTCTAAACACCAGCTTATTTAGCTTTGAAAACATACTAAAAAATAAGTGCTTTAAGTAAAGGGATGAAAGATTTCCCGATTGTCAATGCCACAACTAAATCTATTATTCTTTATTGCTCTTTTAGTGCATAGTGTTTGCCTTACCATGCTAAAATTATCCATATAGTATAGCCCCCATTTAGTACCTCGACCAATAATCTCCTTTATAAGAATATCTTGAAATAAATAGAAATTTAGATAAATTAGTGCACAATAATTTAATTCTTTAATTGATTGGCCTATGGACAATAATTTATTAAAAAAAGAAGGAACTAATAAAGTACTTGGTAAGAAGATTAAAGGAGAAAAAAATGCACTTTTCTAGCTCTTGTAACCGAATATGTAATACCATTAGCATTAGCAATGCATGTTAGTTTGGGTGGATTAAATTCCACTAAGCCTTATGAATCAATGGTCATATGGTCAATTGCCCCTAAATTGATAATCCAACCAGTTAAAGTTCCCTATATAGAGCAATATAAAGCACAACTATGATTACCTAAACCATTAAGGGACTCGGTTGTGTCCTTAGTAAGAGAAACTTTGCTTATCACTAATGGCAATGAAGGTTTTATGCTCATAAATGTTGCTCAGCTAGTACTTCTACTTGTCTTTGCTTCCCTTTTTTTTCCTTTTGCTCGTGCCACTACTTGGGATACTCGTGCAACTTAAAGCATGTCTTTTGAGTATGTTTTGTATTCCCACAATAGGTACACCCTCCTTCCTCGGCTTGTCCTTTTCCTTTTTTCTTTTTATTATTCATGGATAATGGGTTGGTAGTGAATATTTACAAGCCAAAAGTTTAAGTCTTGTACACTTTAGAGATTATTGCAACACTTGATATCGTCTTTGTGCCACTTAGCATAACAGCTTATTAAATATCTTCTTTTTAGACATAAGCATAGGCTTACCCTACTATAAGCAATGGTTGTATTTGCAACACATCACTCTAAACTTTGTATAGTCGGTCATTTAACCCCTTCAGGAAGTTATAGGCCCTATCTACTTGTATGTTAGCATTATAGAAATGTATATCTTCAACACACTTTATTGGATTCAGTTGCTGAAAGTCTATCTCCCTCCACAACCCTTAAAGGTTATTGTAATATGACTTGATGGATCCTCTAACTTATCTCATCTAAGCTACATACCTTTTTAGCTCATACACCTATTAGGTATCTGATCCATAAAAAAGGGTTATAACAATTTAATCCTATACTTATTTTGTAGTGGGATATAGAATAAAGCTGCTAATTAGTATGTTGAACATTTGCATGATCAAATAATAATCCATCCTCATTTTGACTTTAACAAACATTTTTGGATCACCAATGCTTTTTACTTAAGTGTGATTATAAGTAGAAGTATCTAATTATGCTTAATGAAAGCAATATTAATTAACCACGCTTTAAATTAAGTTCGTGAGCATTCTAAACACATTTAAAGCCTTCAAATACTCCTACACATGTCCCTTAAGCCATGAAAAATGAACCAAGTGCAAAGGAGGTCGTTCGAAGGTAAAACGGTTGCATTTTCTTAAGGCTAGCCTACACTCATGATCCTGAAGGTGACGCTCATGATCCCGAGCCTACCCTCATGATCTTAAGGTGCCTCATTATAGACAGTGGGTTTAGCACACGTCCAAGAGTTTAGCAACCATGACACTATTTGGGCTCAGGGCCCTACATAACACATTAACTATTATCACAAAGACATGGTGTGGAGATGAGGAGTCGCCACCCAGGGTAATAACTAGGATAAATCGAAAGGTGGTACTTAATTCTCTAAAAGAAAGCTAGCACCATAACTAGGAAATTCTGGGAATGAAATACTAACTTCTTTCAGTCTTGTGTTCATTCAGATTTATTTTATGAATTACTATTTTATTCTCTAATTACATGCAATTTTATTTAAACTCTAATTAAACATCCATCTAACCCAAATAGGTGACAGGTCATAAAATTACACATAAAAAATGCATACAAAAGGCTGCAGCATCCCTAAGTCTAAACTAGGTTAATTTTATTAATTAAAATTAGCTAATTCTACATATTTTATTTACAATTGAATTGGACTAAGGCTAGGCTTACATGTTAACAAGTGAGCCTAAGTCTATTCATTTTAATTTCAACTAAAAATGGGCCTATCGTCTATAAATTCTTAAAGAAAGGAATTAATTAGTGGGCCTAATTCCAATCTAATTTTAATTAAGTGATGTGATCCTAAATCTATTTATTTTAAAATAAATGAATTTAATTGGCTGAGCTATATTTAAATTAATTTTAGTCAACCTAAAAAATGGGCCTAAGTTGACTTTAGTTAGTTAATCTAAACCATTTTTAAGCCTATTTTTATTTAGTGGGTTTGGATCCTAACGTGGGCTTGGGGCCCAAATCATACAAAAATAAACAAACAAGTCCAAAAACATAAAAAAAATATCAAAACAATCAAATAAAAAATCAAACAAGCAATTAAATTATTTCTTCTAAAAAAACCCTAATTTTAATTAACATGCAACCTAAATTAACCTACTGCCTCCGTTGATGTTAATTAGGGTTTATCAAATTAACCTAATTTACTAATTAATTTTAGTAGTGCAGAAAATTAAAGAATATTCACTATTTCCCACTATTGGGGCTATTATAACCTACTGTATAAAAATTAAAATCAATTTAATTACAACCTAAAACAAAAGCAAATTAAAAGAATATAGAAATTATAAATCCTAAATCCTACGGGAGTTTTACATATTTTAATACATGGCATCCCATGGATTCTTCAATATAATAATTGCCAAAATCTCATTTCAACATCATACCCAGAGTACCATAGAACATTAATGAAAATAAATTAAAAAATATAAAAATTAATCAGTAATGAATCAATCAAAAATAAAATAAAGAAATCAAATAAAAAATAAAGAGAAAAGAGAAAAAAAAAGTAGAAGATATTGTGCAAATGTTGTTTGAATGCCCCTTAAATTAAGATTGTCACCATTTTAAGATTGACTCTGTTGTTTTTTCTTGATTCTCTAGACCTTAAAAGCAAAGATTGTAGTTTTCTTTTGTGTAGCTATTTAGGGTTCTTTTTTTCTCTGTTTCTTTTTTATGCTCTTTTTTCTAAGGTTTTCATACAGCTTTTCTTTTCACAGACTCTCTCCGCCTTTTTTTTTTTTTTTTCTTTTTTCTCTCGCTTGCTAGCTAGCCCCTTCACAACCTTCCCTTCTAGCTTTTAAAGCCAGACACAATCACTTCAGTTCATGTGATCATGTAGGGAAGTTGTGTGATAGCTAGGAGCGATTAGGAGACTAGTCTGCATTTTATTTTTGAATTTTTAAAATCAGGATAACGAGATGATAAGTGATAAGATTTTGAAAAATTAAAACTCTGGACCAATGAAAAAAATGAAAAATGATAAAATAAGTGTAAAAAAAATGTGTAAAAATCATTTTTAGCAAAAATTAGCATTATAGAATGCCAATTTTCACCCGTAATGTCGACTGGCATTATGTAATGCCAGTCAACATTATATAATGTCGATCGACATTATGTAATGACAATTAGCATTACATAATGCCGGCTGAACCAAAAATTTATTTATTTTTTTAAATTACAAAAAAAGTCCTCATAAATTTCTAATTTTTGTAATCAAATCCCTAAAAAATCAATTTTGCAATTAAATCCACAAAACATTGCAATTTAGTCATTTTAATCACAAAACTGACACTAAAAATTAATTCTTAATTAGATTTTCATCATAGGGGCTTTCGTTGCACACGTGCACAATTGCATCTCGAAATTGAGTGCTTACACTCATGCTCTAAACTAAAAGAAAAAGGTTGAGACGCTCATGATCTTACCCTCACGATCCTAAGCACTACCCTTACAATCTTGAGCTAATAGTGAGAGTCTCCAATAACCAAATTTTGTAAGTAATGGTTATATTTTTCAATGCTCATAATCACAAGCTTACTCTTATAATCCTGAGCATCTAAATTATTACAAAAACTAAATTTGCATTAAATGAAAAAGAAAGAGGTTGGGAATGAAATTAATGGCTTCTAATAGCTATTTTTCACTCTTCAATTATAAACTGAAGACTTAGAACTTCATTTAATAAGTTACACAAGTTGGTTGAGTAATTAAAATTCTTTGAACAATTTCTTTATTCTTAAAATTCTAAATTTTATTTGAGTGTTAGTTGTATGCTAGGTTAGCTCTCTTATTTATCTTTTTTCTTAGGTTAAAAAAGGGAAGTGAGGAGTTAATGGTAGTAGTTTAGGTTCAAGTGTAAGCCTTAAAACACTTGTGATTAGTTGTTGGTTAAAGCTTAGCCTTCAAAAACTCATTATGTTATAAAGATTAGAGTTGAGCAACAAAACTCTTGTAAATTTAATCTAGATTAATAAGATTGGAGTGGGTGTTAAATATCCTAACTTGGGAATAAGTTAGGTAAAGATGTAGATTCATTTATGAGTTGAACTCCTTAAATTTTGTGTTGTTGAATTCTTCTTTTGCTCCTTCATCTAAACTCTTCTTTAATTCTTAGTTAAGCCTTAATTTTATTTTAACCCCTTTAAGGACTCTTTCAATTGGTATTAAAGCTAAACTTCTTGGTACTTAATTGCAAGAAGGTTAGATCATAGGTAGTGAGGGTGTGAACGTTTCTTCTTTGAGACATTTCTTTGATGGGAATGATTATCCTTATTAGAAATTTAAAATTGAGTTGTATCTTAATAGTGATATAATTAGGTTGTGGGAAGTAGTACTTGTTGATTGGGAACCCCCCAAAGTTGCATTTGATAATATGGAAATTCTCATCGAGAGAACCCAATGGACACAAGAGCAAAAGGAGTCAAACTACAAGAATATAAAGGCAATAACAATCGTACTTACTTATATGTCTAAAGAAGAAAGAGGAAAGCTCCAACATTATCTATTTGCTAAAGAGATTTAGGAGACTCTTGAGAATCATTTTAAAGGCAACATTCAAGTGAGAAGCAAAAATGTTTAATTGTATGTATATAAATATGAGCTCTTCAAGATGAAGCCTTAATAATCCATCACCACAATGACAAATAGACTTAATGCCCTACTCACCACCTTAAGAAAGCTTAGAAAACACTATTATAAGGAAGAAATCAACATAAAGATTCTTAAAATCCATCCTAAGAAGGATTAGGAATCTAGAGTACTTCCATTGAAAAAGCTCATGACTTGTCAAAGCTTTTAGTTAGCATCCTTATCGGTAAGTTCTTGACACATAAGCTCATATTGAAGTAAAAAGAAGATAAAAAAGGAGGAAAAAGAAGAAAATAAGAAAAGCATCACTTTGAAGGCTTCATAAAATGATAGTGTGAGCGACTAGTTATTTGTTTAGGATGTGTAGCGGGGTATGTTTTCATGGGACACTGTGCAGGTCTTTCCATTTTTTAGGGACATGGCAACTTTATAGAATAGGGACAAATAATTGGTCTTGGGGGTACGAGACACTTTTGATTTTATGGAGTCACCACCCAATTTTTAGAAAATCGGGAAAAGAAAGGGACAACATCAAGTCACTTAGTGAGTATTGTCCCCAACAAAGATTTCCAAGTTCGGGGGACTGCATCTACTTTTTGACTATTTCTTATTATACAATATTTAATGTATGGCTACCACAACACCCTAGTTTTGGTAATGACAATTTGTATAGCATTCAAAAAGTACATCAAATAAGATAATAAAGTTGAAAATTTTATTATATCACTTTCTTGATAAAAGAAATATAAAAAAGAAAAGATTGTAGAAAGATAAATCTAATATAATTGATTTACAAGGATAACACAACCATTTACATAGCTTTCTTAATGAATGATACGATGATCATGCTTACAGTGATTATTTATGCTATGATAATATATGATGATAATATAAAGGATGCATAAGGTCATCATTGGACGGAGAGCATGATGACCCTATTCTGAGACATGAAGGTCATCATTTCACATTATTGATATTTACAGTGTGATTTCATGATTTCAAAAATAGAGGATGCAGAATGATGATGTGAAATGAGCATAATAAAGCATATATTATTCACATAGCATACAAGATTATCAATCTTATCACACAAGCACAACAGTATTCCCAAATGCTGGCGATAGTAAAATAAAATGCAATAAAATAAAATCAAGATACTAAAATAATTTATGTTCCTTAGACTTGACTAAGCTTGTGTGAGCTTTAAAGCTTTAGCTTTGAGAGATTATTAAGCTTTCTTTATTGAGAGGTTCAAAATGACAATAGAATGATGCTATATTGTATACCTTTGAAGCATGCTTTAATAAAATGAGGCTTAGTTTGGAGGAAAAAGGATCTAACAACTTAAGGGAAAGGCTGTGGAAAAGCAAAAACTACTAAAAAGGGGTTTCTAGTGCCTTCAATTGGACTAATTTTTGAGTGTGTGTGTTTCCACTTGCTCCCTCCTCCAAAATGGGGTATGAAGGGTCTATTTATAAGGAAAATTGGGTAGAATAGGGTGGTAGGGGCATGGTCACATGTGTATAATGAGGATTTTTCACGTGGCGATGCCAAGTGCATATGATCGCGCACACATACACTTCTACGCACACTTTGACACTTTACGTGCACCTCCTAAGTTTTACGTGTATTGTTTCAGGGTTGGTCCCTAGGGTTTTTAAGCCATCCAGATGCATTTTCAAAGTCCATTTTGCTAAATTCAACTTTGATTTTAGCACTTGACACCTAGGGGCATTTACGCGCACTTCTAAGTGATATGCATTAATACTAGGTTATGTTGGACCATTTCGGGACCACTTTTAGAGATTTTGAAGCCATTTGAATGTGTTTTTGAAGTCTAGTCTAACAAAATGTGCACTGGCCCAATAGCTGAGTATTTTAAGAGGATTTTTTTTGAAATAAACCTCTTATTGTTTTGATAATTTGTATTTCGCAAGGTTAAAGCACAACTTAATGGCTCAGTGATCAACTCTGCACATTAGTGGGGTCAGTTAGGTATTTTAAGGTTGCACACGTTAAAGGTGTTATGAATGAGTAGACTCTAGTCATCTCGAGGATTCATTTCATCATTTGACTTTTGTGGGGAGAGTCAAATTTGAGGTATAATAGTTGCCCCCTGCTTCACGTGTGTTACATAGCCACATAGTGCTAGTGTCAATACACATGAAGCAAAATGCAAAGATGCAATAGTAGGGAGAGAGGTACTTACCTATGGGTTGTCTTTAGACGTCTTGTCAAGATTTGACTGTTATTGTTGTGTTTTATTTGTTGTTGTTGTTATATGACTTGGTTATCACACAAAGTGCTATTTGGGTTATCACACAAAGTGCTATTTGGGACATGTGCAAGCTTGTGATTCATGCACAAGTGCATTGGATTTATGTGACTATAACCTTCTTAGGCACTACGTAAATAATGATGCTACTAAGAAAAATGCGAATAGGACTACAACCTTTTTAGGTGTCATGCAAATGAAGATGCTATTAAGTAGGAAGAGATGCGACTATAACCTTTTTAGGTGTCACGCAAAATGATGATGCTACTAAGCAAAAAGAGATGCGAGTATAACCTTTTTAGGTGTCACACAAATGATGATGCTACTAAGCAAAAAAAAGATGCGACTATAACCTTTTTAGGTGTCATGCAAATGAACATACTACTAAGAAATGAAAATATGACTATAACCTTCTTAGGTGTCATGCAAATGAACATGAAACTATAACCTTCTTAGGTGTCATACAAAATGAACATATGACTATAACCTTTTTTAGGTGTCAAGCGAAATGAACATGTGACTATAACCTTCTTAGGTGTCACACAAAATGAACATGCGACTCTAACCTTCTTAGGTGTCACACGAATTGAACATGCAACTATAACCTTCTTATATGTTATGTGAATCAACATGCAACTATAACCTTCTTAAGTGTCATGTGAAATGAACATGCAACTATAACCTTCTTAGGTGTCACATAAATGAAGATGCGACTAAGCAAATAAGAATGCGACTAAGCAGTATGGACGCTCCTAAGCAATGTGAATGCTTGTAAGTAATGTGAGAGTACTTCTAAGCAATATGGGTGCTTCTAAGCAATGTGAGAGTGTTTCTAAGCAATGAGAATGCTTCTAAGCAATGTGAGAGTGCTCTTGAGAAATGTGGGTGCTTCTAAGCAATGTGAAGTGATGTGAGAGTGCTTCTAAGCGATAAGAATGCTTTTAAACAATGTGAGAGTGCTCTTAAGTAATGAGAGTGATTCTAAGCAATGTGAAGTGATATGAGAGTGCTTCTAAACGATGAGAATGCTTCTAAATAATGTGAGAGTGCTCTTAAGTAATGAGAGTGCTTCTAAGCGATGAGAAGATGCTTTTAAGCAGTGAAAGTGCTCATAAACAATGTGAATAAGGTAGTAGTGATGATGCAATAATGATGCAGTAATGATGCAGTGATGTTGTAGTAATAATACAGTGATAATGTCATTATTTATCATATTAAGGGTGTTATTTTGATGGTTTTGAGAGAGATATCTATAGACACCCACTTTCAGAATAATGAGTTATGAATGCGACAAAAGACTCCAATGATGAAAATGTCATGAATAGGTCTTCAATACTTGAACTTTGAAACTTCAAGTGTCTGATTGCATTTTTTCAAAGAAAGAATTTAATTTTTCATGGACTAAATTGTAATATTTTTTAAGGATCTAATTGTAAAAATTAAATTCTTTCAAGGACCTTTTTGTAATTAAAAGTTAAAAAAAGAAATGATTGAAATTACAATAATTCCGATCGGAATTATACAATTTCGGTCGGAATTACACAATTCCGATCGGGTTCTCAAATTTTCCAAGAAAAATTGAATCATAATTGGTCTGAAATTCTCCTAAAAATATTTTGATAATGTTTTTAAGGATATAAGGAGTGTTTTAGCTCTAAAAATAGGGGAGAAAAAAATGAAGAAAGGCAGAGCAAAGGAAAGAGAAGGCACAGAAGAGGAGAGCAAAAAGAGAAAAAAAATGAGAAGAAAAAAGGAAAGAAAAGAGTTTCTTATTCTCTACAAAAAAAATTTTGCTTAATAGATTAATTGAAGATCTTTAAAGGATTTTTTAAAAACAATATTAGAAGACCTATTAAGAACGGTGATTCTACAAAATTTGAGGATCACTCCATTAAAATCATTCATAAGCACAATCTTCTTCTTATTTTATTTTATTTCTTATTTTATTTTATTGATTTTTAATTTTATTTTATTATTGTTATAATTTATTCACTAATCATAATTTTTTTTATAGTGATTATGAAGGAAAACATATGATAATCATATTTGGAGAACCAAATCCATAAGAGGTCTATGGAATGCATAGACAAGACCTTGTAGAGATATAGTTTCTAGGGTTTTTTTATTATTGTTTTATTTTTATTGCTTTATTTTATTTATATTTTTTTGGGGGGTTGTATTAATTATTTTTATTATTATTTTTAATAGATTATTGTAATAATCCCAATAGTGGGAATAGTGGAATTATATATGTGATTGCATGTTTATGTTAATTAATTGGTTAGTAAAATTAGGGTTTTAATTGGATAATTGATTAAAATCAATGATGTGGGTAGATTAATTTAGGATTACATGTTAATAAAAATTAGGGTTTTTAGAAGAAATTAATTTAATTAGTTGTTTGATCTTTTATTTAATTGTTTTAATATATATATATATATATATATATATATATTTTGGGCTTGTTTGTTTTGGGCCTTAAGCCCATATTAGGTTCTAATCCACTTAAATGAATTTAGGTTTTTATGTTTAATTAATTAAAATGCATTTTAGGCCCATAATTAATTAGATTTTTAGGTTAGAGATAACTTAGGCCCATTTAGTAAATTAGACATAGACCCACTTAATTTAATTTAATTAATTAGATTTAGCCCACTTAAATTAAAACCTTTTCATAATTTGTAGATTTAAGATCTCTTTAGCATTAAAACATGTAGAATTAGGCACATTAATTTAAATACCTTCATAATTTATAGATCTATGCTCATTTTTAGAATTAAAATAAATAGACCTAGGTTCATTTAATTAAAATTAAAATGAATTAGTCTTTAGCTCACTTGTAAATTAAAACATGTAGATTTAGTTCATTTAATTGAAATTAATGTACATTAGACTAACGTAGGAATTATATGTTTGAATGAATGCATTATTTACTTGTATTTTCATGACTGGTTTGCCTTGGAGTTACTTGCTAGAACAAGGGTTTATATGAAATTGCATGTAAATAGAGGATAATATAGTAATTCATAAAGTAATTGTAAAAGAACATAAGACTAAAAGAAGTTGATATTCCGTATCTAGAATCCCCTAGTTGTGGTGCTAGCTTTCTTTTAGTGAATCGAGTACCACCTTTTTGATTTGTCCTAGTTATTACTTTGGGTGGTGACTCTTCATCTCCACGCCATGTCTTTATGACAGTGGTTAGTGTGTTCTCTAGAGCTCTAAGCTCAAACAGTGTCACGATTGCTAAAATCTTAGACGCGTACTAAACCCTGCCGTCTACAATATCCTTATAGTGAATTTTCTTTGCTCTTCTTCTTTTATAAGATGTTGGTTTTCCTAACGGAAGCAGTGCATGCATAGTGTCTTTTAATAGATGGAGTCTACATCAATGTACTTTTATATGAGTTTGGTGTATGTTTTATGCTCAAATGGAAGTTTAGGACCATAAAAGTGAGTGTGCAAAGTTTCGAAGTGCGCATAAAACCACAAAAGAGTGCATGGAAGGGGGAAGTGTGTGTGACTACAAGTGGGAGGCGCATGATCATGCACTTATGCACGTGTCATGCACCTGGCACATGGTCACACACTTCCTCCCCTTTGGGCCTATTTAAACGGCTATTTTGGAGGTTTTGGGAGGCTTTGTCCAGACTTCTTTGAGTGTTTTTTTACTTTTCTTGACCCTTTTTGTGTTTTGGGTGTTATCTGCTTTGTTTTTGCTTTTGTACTTCCATTTTCTTCTATGTAAAATGGAATTCCCCAACATTCCTAAAGGTCTGAAGGAAATTTTTATTGATGTTGATCTTAATCTTGAGGGTGACTTTACAAAGGCCACTAAAGCTAGGATGTCCACTGCAGAGACTGGCACATATGGTGCTCAAAGTTCTCAACCATCTAGGCTTTCTCAAGGAGATCCAGTCCCTATTGTTTATAGCTTGGAGACTCATGCTTGGGTGCATCATCGTCGTGAGGTAGGTCCCTCTTTGCCTTTATTTTCTGAAGCTTGTTTGTTGGCTACTTTGTTATTTATTTTACTGTATGAGGTTGTTGAAGCTGTAGCTCTAAAGCTCTTACTATAACTATCTATCTAGCTTTATTGTAAATGTTAATGGTCGATAACTCTTGCTTTATTTTCTTTTTGTGATTGTCTGCTTGTCGTGATGCTTTTCTTTTTGGCTTTTATTATTATTTTAATCTTGTTAAATGACAGAGAGAGAGATATGTTAGTATTTAGTAGCTGTGCAAATGTTTGATAGCGTACCTATTATTTGTAGCCCCATAGGTATGTTACTATGCTACCTAGTAGTTTCAATAGAGTCAGCATGTATTATCAAGGTCTCCTACTGTGTGTGAAGCAAATGATTATCGGGAAGGGCTTTAATAGAGTCATTGTTGCATTATCTTATGACTCATATATGTCAAGTCAGATTGCCATGTATGCATTGATAGAGTGGTGGATGGACACGACGCACACTTTCTATCTGCCTATCGGGGAGATGACTATTACCCCTTTGGATTTTGTCGCTATCATAAGTTTGAGCTTTTCTAGAGAGTCCATTCCTTTTAATGAGGAGGAGTGTTCTATTATTATGGCAAAGAGGTACCTCATGATGGATTTGTTTGGGGTAGTCACACCTATAAAGTTGGTTGCCCGTATCTTGCTCGATACATGGAGTTTGTTTCTTCATTCAGACTTTGCATAATGATGGCTTTGTCTTAGCAGAGTAGTTGGCACATTGCTTTTTGTTTTATTTGTGAGTGTCATTATCTTCTTAAACCCTTCGAGTACGAGTGATCTGCGGTTACTGTCTATCTTGAGATCTGGATGGCTTGTCGACCTATTGCTAAGGTACTGCTGCCTTCGCTCATATGTACTCAGGCCTTGATATAATATGCCATGGTGGCTCAAGGATTTGCAGATGCTTGTTTATGTTATATGTGAGTAGGAATTCTATTATCTGTTCTTTTGCTTTTGGGTTTGTTATTTCTGACTCTATACTTTTGACAGATCTAGGCATATGAGTTTAGGATTCTCCCCCGTCCATCCATCGAGCATTTTGTAAATGTGTTGTTTTATGATATAATCATTGCAGGTATGAGAGGTGGCCATTCTGCAAGTCGAAGAGTTCGTTCTGTTGGTCATGAGGAAAATATACCATCCTTACCAGCAAATGCTCCTGCATCCACTTCCCCACTAACTCTTAGTTTACCTTGTGGGCACACCATCATTTGTTCCATAAACTGAGCCAAAGTCTTCAATAGGATCAACACCAGCCGGGTCATCACAGACATGCGGTATTAAACGAAGGGGAAATACTAAGAATATTTCCCCAATTGACAGAGTTAACATGTATGAAGTAAATTATTTGTTCTGACACTTATAGAGAATGCTTTTTATAATGTAAAACTTTAACATTTGCATTATTATTTATTTTATAAACAGGTTTTCACCAAATAATAGGACTTCAAATAAAATTACTAAGATATTTTCGGAGAGGCTAGACAAGGAAGGTGCAACATGGAGCTTAGTGCCTAATACTACTAAAGAGTTCTATTAGGAGGAATTTAAGTAAAATATTATTTAAATATATGGTAATAACTATTTATAGTGTTTTTTACATGCTTTTATTATATTCTTAATTATTCTAACTCTAATCCAATGAATATTTTATGTGTAATATATAGTAATTTGTTGCATTGTTTTTATGGAAAGAATTTCAATGTGATGAAGCAAAGATTTCATTGGTAAAGAAAGATTTTTATAAGTGGCAATAAAAAGATATGAAGATATGTTATGCAAGATGCAAATTGAGGAAAAAAGGAAAAAGATATACTAGAAGGTGTATAAGAGAGCTGGTAGCAATATTGGAATACCCCTGAATATAAAAAAAAATATGAACAAGCTGCTGAAAATCATTGCACTAAGAAAGGTGGATCGGGCACCGGTCTTTCTACATATACAGGTGGTTTTAGACCAATAATTGAACACTGCGTTGCTTTGGTAATAATTGTAATTTCATTATTATTAACAACTTGTCCTTTTTTTGTACAAATTAATGAATTCAATTATGGTAAACTTTTTTAGGAAAAGGAGTTAGAACGTCCTCCTACCCTATTTGAAGTATTTAAGAAGATGCACACTAAAAAGGATGGATCTTTTATTGACAAAAGATCCAAGGACGTTAATGTAAGATATATATAAATATTTACTATTTCATTTTTCATTTTTCATTTTATCTTTGAAAGTTTTAAAAAACATTTTCAATTATGTTTTTATAATTAATCATTAATGAATGAAATATGTAGGATATTGTGGAGAACATGGTTGCTTTTGCTTCTTAGCTGACAAAAGGATCTACAAAGCTTGTGGAGGTGGATGTGAGCCAAATATATTGCAGGTTACTGGAAGTGAAAAAAAGAGGCAAGTACTCAAGCTAGGCTCTCAGGCATCCACATTTTACCTTGAGACTTTCAACAGTTCCTTAACCACTTCATGATATGATTTTACATCGAATGAGCATTTCAAACAATGTATGGATGAAGTAGTGGAGCAGAAGGTGGAATTACAAGTTCAAGAACTTCAACAAAAGATGAATGAAGATATGAGAATATATAAAAGCAAGTATAACATGATCAACAAAAGATAACTGAAGATATGAGAAAATATAAAGAGCAAGTCGAACATGAACAATGTGAAATGCAAGAGCACATGGAAAAGTTTATGCATATGTTTACACAATCTCAACCTAACTCTCAGCTTCCACCTTTTACACCTCTAGATCATGATGTTATAAGTCCTTAATCATTTTGCATAATTGATTATGTAGTTCATTTGAATAAATTATTACGTGTGGGTTTTTTTATTATTATAGTTAATGATGTTAAGTTGTATAGTTTTTATGTTTGCAAAAATATATTAAATTTATGTTTGCAAGAATGTATTGAATTTATGTTTGTTGTGAAATTGATGTGTGTGTGTGTGTGTGTATATATATATATACACACACACACCTTATTTCAATTAGTTTAAATTTCTAAATTACTATAAAAAAATGTCATATTAGGTACATCATTCGATTTCAATTGATAAAATATGTATTTAATTTTTTATTTCAATTGATAATTTAACGATGAATTTTGAAAATCCATCGCTAATTAAATCTATCATTAAATTAGTAATGGATTTTCGAATTCCAAAATCTATCACTAATGATCATCCATTGCTAATTTTAGTGACCGATTTTGGGTTTCCATCGCTAATTTGAAAATCCATCCTTAAAATATAGCAATGAGCATTTTAACAACGAATGAAAATCTATCGCAAATTCTGTTGTTATTTCATTCATTGTTAAGAGTTTTAGTGACAGATTTTCCATATACATACATACATACATTATTTCAATTTGTTTAGATTTCTAAATTACTATAAAAAAATGTCATATTAGGTACATCATTTGATTTCAATTGATAAAATTTGTATTTAATTTTTTTTATTTCAATTGATAATTTAGCGAAATCCATCGCTAATTAAATTTGTCGCTAAATTAGCAATGGATTTTCAAATTCCAAACTTGGTCACCAATGGACATCCATTGCTAATTTTAGTGATGGATTTTGGGTTTCCATCACTAATTTGAAAATCCATCCTTAAAATATAGCGATTAGCATTTTAACAACGAATGAAAATTCGTTGCAAATTCCATTGTTAAGAGTTTTAGCGATGGATTTTCCTATTTTAGTGACGAAAAATTTTGTTGCTAAACTATCTGTTTCTTGTAATGGATGGTTAAATTTAAGTGCATATTTGATGCCTTACTAGAATATTTGAATGATTAAATGATTATATTCATTATGAGTCATTTAAATAAATATGCCTAGGTCTTTAAATGCTAAATTATTTTTTAAACCACCCAAGTATATATTAAGGGGGAGAATATTAAAAATCTTGAAACTATTTTTTAATATACCATCACTAATATACACTAATGAAGGCTAATATTAGCCCTTCAATTTTTCAGTGATTTTTCTCCTCTAATTACTCACTCCAACAAATATTATAAATATTAATTTATTATCAAATAAATATAATATTAATTTACATTATTCTTAAACAAAATATAATTCAAATTATTAATTATGTGTGAAACTATGTGGTTTTATTATTATAGATTGCACCCAATCAATCGATCATTCATCATAAATTAACAAAAGCCGCCAAATGAACTAAACCATTGAACCACACCATAAAGCAGAATTTCTTAGCTACTGAATCGTTCTTTGCCTCTCAGTTCCATGATGTGCTCTGCTTCGATCTGTGACGCAAATCGCATTCTCCCCTCAACAACATTGTCTCACGAGGACTATAAGAAGAAGCAAAGGACCTCTCCTGCTCGTTTCTCCACCTTATCGTTGTTTCCACGTTCTCTACTTTATAGGTGTATTTTTTTTTTATTTGTGATTTCCTGTTCGTTTCATTTTTTTCTTTCAGTAGGTTTAGTTTTGTATAATGCTTGTTTAGTACTAGATGTAACCGAGTTAAGTCGATTCGTAAGCTACTCTGGATCAACTCAGGATAAATTCAAAATTGACTCAATTATTGTCGAGTCAAATTCAAACTTTTAAATATGTGACTCGATAGACTTGCGAACCTAATCAAATTTGTATATATTTACCATTTTACTCTTTTATTTTAATATAATTATAAATATATCTTATTGAATTGAGTCGAGTTTGAGTTCGAACTTGAGTCAAATTTAAATAATTTAAAATATATATTTTTTATAAATTTAGAAATTTTATTTAATTAATCGATTCAAGCAAAATCTAGCTTGAATATATATATTATTTAATCGAGTCGAACTCGAGTTTCAAAAACAAGAGCTCAATTGAAAAGTTTGAAAGTCGAGTCGAGCTCAAGTCTGGCATGTATTAATTCGATTCGGTTCGATTACACCCTATTTAATATAAATAGTAAAAATATTGACCCACGTATAACTTTGTATTTAATGCGTGATTATGATATGTTTTATATTTAGTTTTGAATTTAGTAAAAAATCTGAAATGATTAGAAGAAGAAATTAAAAAAAAAAAAAAAAACTGAATCTAACAATTTATTAGCAGTCTCTAATGCCTAATTTCAAATCAAAATTATGTTAAAAGAAAATCTTAATGAAAATAGGATTGAAAAAGAAGAAGTAGAAGAAAAAAACATAGAGAACAGAAATTAAAGAACATAGAAAAGTTAAAGACAACGAAAACTGAGTTAAATAAGTTTTTTCTTTCTGTATGCCTTATATTAAAAAACCTAAAACTAACCATAAACCTAATAGGATAAGAGCTCTAAAAATGAAATAACTATTCATAATAATATTACCTATTTTCCTTGTAAATTAGTACTAGTAATAATAAAAGATCTATTGGTGCCAAATATCTGTACCAAATTTTAAAACTTGATAAAAGTAACTCAATTTGACATATTATTTGCAATTCTAGCACTATTATAATTTGGTAAAAAATTTAAAGTTAAAACACATACATAATATTTCAGGTGGATTAGCCAAAAATTATTATTATGGCTCTACATTCATAAGAAAACTTAATTAAAACTAGATAAAGGAGTAGATCAATATAGTTTCTACAAATCAAATAATTTTTTTCTTATTTTCATTTTATATTTTTAAAATTACTTGAGTTGAAATATAACTAACTATTACAATTATTATTTTGAAGATATGAATGTGGAACTTATAAAAATGGAGATTAGCTAGTTCGCCTCAAATGTCACTTGTTTATTTTACTTTTTTTTTTTTTATCAAATTGTAATTTGTGCTAAAATTGTAGAATATATATATATATACCAAATTTAAAAAGTAAAAATTTATACCAAATTTTAAAATTTGGTATGAATTCACAGAAATTGAAAAGGTTATGTTACTTGTATTAAGTAAATATAATTTAAGTTATTAATTATAATAAAAATACATATGACAAAAATATATAATTATGTTATAAATTAGTATCAAAATTAGATATTAGTATCAAGTAAAGCATAATTTTAAATATGAAACAAACATATTATTAGCAAAAATTATATAATAGTAATTTTGTATTAAACAAATAAAATTTAAATTATTAAGTATAATAAAAATATTATATATTAGTGGTGAAATTATATAATTTTTTTTATAAATTTATATTAATATTAAAAATTTATATTAAATAATTATAATTTTAAATTATGAAGCACTGTTATTAATTAAATATAATTTTGATTATAATTTGTAAATTCACTCGTAAATAAACTTATTTAGTACTAAATAAATATAATTTAAATTATTAAATGTAACTTAAAACTATGACAAATTGACATAAAACGAGGTAGGTTTTAGTTTTATTTAGTTTTGATAAACCAATATGTACCTAGTTTTGTCTCAAAATTAGGTAGTTTTGATAGGTAATAAATATAATAAATATTACTCTTTCGCAACTCCAAACTACACAAACAATATTGGGTCTAGCTGCCCTCCTCCTCTCCTTCCTCTCTTCATCTTTATTCTTTATTTTTCTTTCATCTTCAAACTTAAACTACTTTCAACCACCATCAGATCGTTCCCATAGCCACCATCTTACTGTCTTCTTCTTTTTCTTAATTTCCAGTCGTTGTCTCAGACACAACCACCTTTGCTCATTTATTATCCATTACTGTTTACCTCCTCGTTGGTTTATTTCTTTCTCTTTCAATTGCCACCATACTGTACGTGGATATACCAAGGGCATCATGGCTATCTTCATTAGCAACATGCATGCTGAAAATTGTTTTCTTGTTATAATTTTTTTTAGAAATGAGAAATTTTAATTTTTTTGATCAATTGGCTCACAGATTTTTCTATATTGGGTAAATTTTCTTATTAAATTGTTTGCGTTTTTGGATTTGATTCCTTGAAGATTTGGATATATTGAGTTTTTTTTACTGATATTGAAACATTTATGGCAGTTTACAATTTTTTATCAACATCTTAATTTAGCATAAATGTCTCACTTTCACTAATTATTGACAATTTTAGTGCATATAAGTATTTGATAAAAATCAAATAAAGGATGCTGATGTGACATATATAAAATGTCAAATTTACCTTTATATTATGAAATCTATAAAGGTCTGTTGGTATTTTTATGATTTTGACAATCTTGTCCAATTTTTAATTTTAAAAATATTTTAATTTAAAATTATTTGATTAAAATTAATAAAAAGAGTAATTATATATATATATATATGTGTGTGTGTGTATGTGTGTGTGTATGTGTGTTTGTGTGTATATATAATAAGAAATGATAAGCTTTCTTTTTTATTTTAAAGTTAGATATTTTTAGTTAATATCAATTATTATGAAATACTTAAAACATTAAATTATCAAGAGTAGTAATTTTTAAAATAATTATTAACAATTTTTCAATAAAAAATTTAAATTGTTATTATTATTTCTGTGTTTTTATTTAGTTTTAAATGTATGAAAAATAAATAAATTAGTGAAATTAAAATATTTCATCAAAATTTAAAGTTAGAATAAAATTTGCCAAAAATTTCAAACATTTGGATATTTTATACCGATAGATTATTATGAATTAGCAAATTAAGAAGGGTAACTTTGATATTTTATATGATACCACACCAATATTTTTTATTTAATTTTGACTAAATAGTAATTTATGTTAAAATTGTTAAATATTTAATAAATCATGACATTTTTATCAAAATTTAAAATTTAAATGAAATTGTAAAATAACACAAACATTTGAATTCTTTTTACCAATAGGCTTAAATATAAACATGTATTACTCTTTTACAGTTCCAAACTACACAAACAATATTATGTCTAGCTACCCTCCTCCTCTCCTTCCTCTCTTCATCTTATTCTTTCTTTTTTCTTTCATCTTCAAAACTAAACAACTTTCAACTGGGGATAAGTATGAGTTGGAAAAATCTGGAGAATTTAAAATCTCTATATCAATAAGATTAGACTACTTCATAACAATAATAAATAATAAGTTATTAAATATAATAATAATAATATATTTTAATTAATAAAAATGACCCTCTCTTATTTTTGTTTGTAGTATCATTACTTATTTTAATTGTCCAAAACTACGTAAGGCTACATCATTTTGGTTATGTGTAATACATCTTTGTTTATTAATATGCAATTAAAATAATAATTATAATAATATTATTTAACTCATTAATTTTAAATAATATCAATAAAATTATATTTCTTAATAATAATAATAATAATAATAATAATATATTTTAATTATTAAATCATACAATTTGAATTCATATAGTGTTATTTTTCTTACTTTCATATTTTAAATTTAAATTGATATATAATGAGCATTTCACATTTTTATTTGTTATTGATAATGATAAGAATTCTCTTATTTCTCATATTTTAAGTTTCAATTATGTTGTAATGAACATTTCACATTTTTATTTATTAATTAAATTATTTGAAACTATACAATGTGAATTTTTTTATTTTCATATTTAAGTTTTAATTTGTAATATAATAGATATTTCATATTTTTACTTGTCAATTGAATAATAATAATAATAATAATAATAAATTAATAAATATTTTGTTAGTAGTTTATTTATTATATTTTAAATACAAAAAATATTAATTTTTATCATATATTATTATAAATATCTAGTATGATTTCAGTATGGTTTGATATAATTTTTTATTTAATTTTTTTTATAAATATTCAGTACCATACTGAATTTATCATAAAAAAATTTTCGGTTCAATAAAATTTTATTTTCTTTTGATTCATTATTTTTTCTATCATGTGCTTAGTCCTACTTTCTGCCACCACCTTATTTTCTTTTTATTTTTATTTTCCTAGATGGTGATTTTTATTTATTTTATTGTTTATCACCTTATTAGCATTGTTTTCCCCTTTCAACTGTCATCGCACTGTATGTGGATATACAAAGAGCAGTGTAGCTATATCTGCTAGCAACATGCATGCCAAATTTAATACCTTGTTATAATTGTTTTTAGAAAGGAGAAGTTTTTTTTTTTTTTTAATTAATCGGATGAGAGATTTTTCTATATTGAGTTAATTTTCTTATTAAATTTTTTGTGTTTTTGGATTTGATTTCATGAGGTATTGGATTTATTGGGTTTTCTTATTGATATGTTATTGGACATAGTTTATTGTTATTATTTTTTCCCTTGGACATGCTTCTATGATTATATTTATAGGTTCTCTTATAAAAAAATTATTTTTCTTTTCTTAGATTTGGTCGTCCAAAATTTATTAATTTTCTTTTTTATATATATGTTTGGCTTTCTAATTGTTGTTTTTATTTCTATTTTGCAAAATCAAGATGATATTAAGAAGACTAAAATACCTTTGCTGAATTGATGGTGACTTGCTGTAATTTCAGTGAACAAAACAGCTTTTGTTTTCCTAGTTTTTTATTGAGCCAACTTTTTATTTTATTTTATTTTATTTTTGAGCCAGCTTCAACTTGGCTTGTTTGGTTAATTAATAAGCCCATTTCGAGCCGAGATTAAGTTTATGAAAAATTAAAAATGAGCTATGCACTTTTAATTTTGGACAACTCTAGCTTGAGCTTTTGAAAGCTTGAATTAGCTTGGCTTGATTACACTTAGAGATGTAAACAAACCATGTTGTTTGTGAACTTGGGATAGAAAAAAGCTCCTTTGGCCTGTTTGTTAAGGTAGACGAATCATTCATTTTGAAACTCGTTTGATAAATGAATAAAATTTAAATTTAATAAAATTTAGTTTATTTAAACTTACAAATAAAGCTCAAAACAAAGTTTGTAAATGAACTCATCAACATATTATTTAATAAAGGAAAAGGAATTTTTTGTATATCTCTTTTATACAATGAAGACTGATATTCATACAAGAGTCTGATGACTAGAATAGGAAAGAAAGAATAGGAAAGAAAAGCTGTCAATGCTTGTGATATACACATTCTAAAAATACTTCCTAAAAATCTGCCTATTTACATCATAGAATCAGGCAACTGATGCTATTGATTCCTATAATCACGATAACACCCCCCCCCCCCTCAAACTCAAGATGGCATAGTGGATGCCAACTTGAGTTTGCTTAGTAAATCTCGAAAACGTGTGGGTGGATGGGTTTTGGTGAAGATATCAGCGGCTTGGTTAGCAGAGGAGACGGGAACCAAAAGTATGGTGCCCTGAGTAACATGATGACGAACAAAATGGCAATCAAGTTCAATGTGTTTGGTACACTCATGAAAAACGTCATTATGAGAGATCTGTATAGCACTTCGATTATCACAATGAAGCATAGTAGCAGAAGATTGTGGGACACCCATATCAGATAACAACCAGCATAACCAAAGTAATTCAGATGTAGCGTCAACTAGAGCACGATACTCATATTCGGTGCTGGAACGAGCAACGACTATTTGCTTTTTGCTACGCCAAGAGATAAGAGAATCGATTAAGAAAAAACAATAACCAGTAGTAGAATGACGATCTGTGGGATCATTAGCCCAATCAGCATCAGAGTAGCCAGATAACACCAAAGGGGAGTGAGCAGAAAAATGGAGACCATGAAAAAGAGTGCCTTTAATATAGCGAAGTATCTGAAGAACTGCAGAAAAATGCGATGAGCGAGGGGCAGACATGAACTGACTGACTAAGTGAACTGCACATGAGATATCAGGGCGAGTAATAGTGAGATAAACAAGACTACCAACAAGTTGTCGATATAAGGTAGGATCATCAAGAGGAGTGCCATCGAGAGGAGTAAGTTTGCAATTGAGTTCCAATGGGGTTGATATAGTTTTACCATTAGTAATGCCTGTTTGAGAAAGTAGATCATATGCATACTTAGCTTGAGAGATATAATAACCTTCAGATGTATGAGAAACTTCAAGACCCAAAAAATAATTGAGATGGCCAAGGTCCTTCATTTCAAAACATTGACTGAGAAAATATTGTAATTTGGAGATATTAGATATATCATTCCCTGTTATGATCATATCATCAACATAAAGTAGCAGAAGTACAATACCATGGTCAGTTCGATGAAGGAACAATGTAGAATTGTATGGACTAGAGATAAAGCCAAGTTGAGCAAGAGTAGAACTAAATTTGGCAAACCAGGCTCGAGGAGCTTATTTTAAGCCATACAAAGCTCGTCGGAGCTTGCAGACCTTATGAGGAGAATGATAGCCAGGGGGAGGATGCATATACACCTCTTCGGATAAATCACCATGGAGAAATGCATTTTTAACATCCATCTGAAGAAGCTTCCATTTGTGAACTACAGCAATAGCTAATAAACTACGGACTGATGTCAATCGAGCAACTGGATCGTAACCTTTGAGTGTAACCTTTAGCTATTAAACGAACTTTGTAGCGCTCAATGGACCCATCAGAATGAGTCTTGATTTTATAAATCCATTTGCAGCCAATAGGGGACTTGTGAGGAGGAAGATTAACTAAGTCCCAGGTATGAGTTCTCTCTAAAGCTTGAAGTTCTTCAGACATAGCTTTCTGCCAAAGAGAGTCAGTACTTTCCTCACGATAAGAGCGAGGCTCATGAATGGTGGCAATAGCAGAATAACAATGGAAATCAGTAAGATAATGAGGAGTTTCTCTTACCCGGGTGGAACGGCGAAGAGTGGCTTCAAGGATAGGTGGAGGATCAATAAGTGCAGGATCAACAGTGGGAGTAGAATCACTAGGAGTAGGTGTGGAAGGCTTAATATTGAGCGTATCAGAATTTTCTGTGTCAGAACTTGAAAATAACTCAATGGAGGAATTAATGAAAAACATAGTCAACGTTAACAGAGTGGTGAAATTTAAAAAGAGATGAGAACATGGTATTTTCCTAGAAGGTAACATAACGAGATATGCGAAGTCTATTGGTAATAGGATCCCAACAACGATACCTTTTGTGTTCAATACCATATCCAAGAAAACAACATAAACGAGCACGTGGTTCTAATTTCGTACGTTCATGGGGTTGTAGAAGAACAAAATAGGTACAACCAAAAGGTTTAAGTAAAGAATAGTCAGGAGGCTTACCAAATAATTTTTCTAAAGGGGATAAATTTTGGAGAACTAAGGTAGGGACTCAATTAATGCTGTAGACTGCAGTAAGAGCAGCTTCACCCTAAAATTTTTTAGGACAAGAGGTAGAAAGAAGAAGAGCATGAATAGAGTCAAGTATGTGACGATGTTTGCGTTCAACTCGTCCATTTTATTGGGAAGTGTGAGGACAAGAATGTTGAACCAAAGTACCTTATTGACTGAGAAATTGGAGTAAGGAAGAATCCCTATATTCCATAGCATTATCTGCTCAAAGAATTTTAATAGTAGAAGAGAATTGAGTTTTAATCATATTAGCGAATGAAGTGTAAATTTATGGTAATTCAGAGCGATTTTTCAAAAAATAGATCCATGTAAAATGAGAATAATCATCAATGAACAACACAAAATAACGAAAACCATTTATTAAAGAAATAGGGGAAGGACCCCAAATGTCCGAATAAATTAAGTCAAAAGGACTCTCTAAAATGGAATTGCTAAGATTGAAAGACAATGATGGTTGTTTTGCAAGCTGACAATATAAGCAATTAAATGACTCAAATTTTATAGATCCTAACAAGCCACGAGAAATTAAAGACTGAATTTTGCTAGCTGAGGCATGACCAAGACGAAATGCCATTGGTGAATAGAAGAGTTGGTAGTTGTAGCAGCAGACAGAAATTTCTGAGGAAGATGAAGAGAGACAAGTTTAAATAATCGACCCACCCAGCGACCCGTCCCAAGAATCTATCCCGTTTATGGATCCTGTACCTGATAACAAGAAGGGAAAAAGTTAACATTCAGCCCTTGTTCACACAATTGACCAATATAGATAAGATTGAGGGCTAAATTAGGGATACAGTAGGTTTCAGGAAGACTAAGATTGGAGGTAAATGCATGACGAGTGTGAGTGATATTCATTTTACTACCATTGGCAATGTGGATCAGTGGTAGGGAAGAATTTGGTGAGGTAGAAGACAACAGGTTAACATTATTAGTCATATGGTTACAACAGGTAGAGTCATAAAGCCAATGCAAGGTACCTGGAGTGACAGACATGGCAGTGGATGAATTGGAAGAGATAACCTATTTGAATAGTGCTTCAAGATTACTCATAGAGATGGCAGCAGAACCGTCAGTGGCAGCCGCGGAGATAGAAGGAAGGCCAGGCTTCGAGACAGTCTTGGGTTTAAAGACCACACCTTTTGGTTGTGGAGGACGAGTCAGGCAATTCTCAAGAATATGGCCAAGAGCATGACAATATCTACATTCGATAGTCAGACAATTAGCAAAAACATAACAAGTTTTATTGCAATTCTTATAAGAGTTGTGGCTAGATTTCTGATATGAGGAATGAGTAGTCGCAAGAGCAATTTCAGAATTCGAGGTTTTGTCAAGATTAAGGCGAGTTTCTTCGAAAATGATTTCTTGTATAGCCATATCCAATGTAGGAAGAGGATGTCGGTGCAGTAAAGAGGCTCGAACAGCTTCATATTCAGGTCAGAGAGCCATGAGAACTTGAATAAAATGAAGATGATCTTCACTTATTTTAGCCTGAGATAGTTGATTCCAAATCGGTTGAACTTGAGCAAGAAAATCATTCACAGATTGACCAGATTATTATTTCAGATTATGAAGTGTAGTCCATAACTGAAAGTAATGAGCAAGTCCAGTGGTTCGAAATCTACTGGCCAAGAAATCCCAAATTTCTTTTGCAGTGTCATAATCAGCAAATTGGATGTGAATGGATGGAATAGAGGTGTTGCAAAACCAGTAATAATCTGATGGTTTTTGCTATCCCAATCTTTAAGGCGGTCAGCAAATTTGTCATCAGTTTCATCTTGTTGTTTGGTTGGCTTATTGATATCTCTGGTAACAATACGCCAAAGCTTACGACCAATCAAGAAACTCTTCATTCCTTGGACCCATAGATTATAGTTTAAACCAGTCAAGATCGTTGCAATAGGTTTTGCAATATCAGATTTCTCCATTTGGAAGTGGAGGTGGCAGGGATCTTAAGAAATTATGCAAGCCAAGAACCAAAAAATTTGCAGAAAAGAAGAAAAGCTCTAATACCATAATAAAGGAAAAGGAATTTTTTGTATATCTCTTTTGTACAATGAAGACTGATATTTATACAAGAGTCCGATGACTAGAATAGGAAAGAAAAGTTGTCAATGCTTGTTATATACACATTCTAAAAATACATCCTAAAAATCTGCCTATTTATATCATAGAATCAGGCAACTGATGCTATTGATTCCTATAATCACGATAACATTATTAATTAGTTTGTTAATAAGCTTGTTTATTAATTCATTAATAAGCTCATTTAGCATGAAGAATATATAATTTAACCTGCATATTAGTTTTAGGTAGTGTTAAATAAATATAATTTGATCTAGGTGCTAATATTAAGTAAGCTCATTTTAATTTATTAAGTAAATATCAGATAATATTATTTTAATATTTAAGTAAATAAAAGTGTAATAAAAAAAACTATATGTTTATAATTTAAATTAATATTAAGTGGATACAATTTAAATTAATAGATAAATATAATATTAAGTAAATATTATATCATGCTAATTTGATGTTAAGTAAATATAATACTAATTTTTGTGTGAGTCGAAGCATTCTCCTAACAATCTTATATTATAGGCCACCTATTACGATATTTAGGATTTGTTTAGTTTGAATAAAATTCATAAAATTTTGTGGAATTTATTTTTAAATTTAAGTAATTATTTTTGGTTTAAATGAATATTTTGTAAAATTTATTTTAAATTCTAACTTTTTATTTTGTAAAATAGTTTTAAATTAAATCAATTTTTATTAATGAAATATATTTAGTTTTAAATAAATTTAGAATTTATTTAAAAATAAATTTTATTTCAAATTTATTTAGAAATAAAATAAATTTCTTAGTAAAATTAAATTAAACAAGGGGTTAGTATCTTAAGGGCAAATAATCCTACAAGCTAGGAGTGAGTAGAAAACTATTAGTTTGTAACATCCTATATTTTTATTTAAATAAAGTAATTTTCAAACTGTGTTACTAATAATTACTTTTGAATTATATTATATAATTGTTAATATTATTTTTTAGGGTTATTAATTTATGAAATGATTATATGTGAGTATTAGTTATTTATTGTTTAAAATTTCATTGTTTATTTTTATTATTGTTATTATTAATAATAATAATAATATTATTATTATTATTATTATTATTATTATTACTATTTTAAACTACATTAACTTTATGGTTATTTTATGTGCTACTATGTACATGCATATATACATATTTAGGGGTAAAAATGTAATTTTATGCTAATTATAGTTAAATATATATTTTAGTTAGTTTTATCATTATTTAAGAGGTTTAGACAATTTTTATACATTAATTGATATTTTTAATTAAGTAGTGTTAATTTTGAATATTAATTCCAAATATTATATATATTTATAATACATTATTTTGGTAATAAAAGTTGAATATAAGGTTACATTTAGCATGTTTGGGTATAATGGTTTTAATTTAGGCTTTAATTATATTTTGATAATGAAACGCAAATTGAGTTGTTTAATTTTTTTAATTGAGATTTTATATTTTTAGTATATATGTATGTGTAATATGTGTTTTGGGAAATAACTGATATCATTTTTGATGTTTTTATTGAAGTTGTGATCTCAGTTGGGGCTAAGTGTAGTTTTTGAAGCCCGACTCGAGTGTGTATGTCTGTGGTTATTAGAAGTGCGTTTTCTATGCAAGTTTGGCTCTACCTTTGGTAGAGATATGTCCGTTTTACAAAGGAGACTCTGTCGAAATTTCGGTATATTTTCTCGTAAAACATGATATTCGTAAAAATTTCTACCGTTAGTTAGGTTTTATCCTGTCTATTGAGTCTTGTCCAGTCTTTCTCGAGTCAACCTGGAAATTCATTATTTTGTTGATTTTCGATTTTATTTCATAGTCATATTTTAAAATCAATTTGTTATTTTCTTTCTAGAGCATATTGGAGTAGAAGTCGTGAGACCGAGGCAGACGCGTGGTCGTCAGCTTTCGCATTCATCTTGTAAGTCAATAGAACGATCTGTGTGTGTGTTTATTTAAAGAATGCATGCGCTCGTATTTTTTTATATTGATTATATGATTTATTTAATTTAATATTGTTATTTAAGCTTTAAAACACATTTTATTTATTTAAAAATCGATTTTGAGAAATTTTGGTAGAACGGACTACCTGGTGGGCTTCACTAGGACTATGTGCACATGATAGATATTAAGAGATGGATCCGATATATATATGATTGGTGGATGTTAAACTGGGATGGGTACCTCAGTGGAAGCCTATGCTCTCGGGGACCGCTAGTGATTATAAGGTTAAAAATGGATTGGGATGGGTGCCTCGGTTGATGTCCTAGCTCTTGGGGACCGCCAGTACCATATATTTGGATTAAGTGAACGACTGTGACTTGGTGCCTTGGTTGATGCCTTTGCTTTCAGGGATCAGCAGTCTGATTGGAACAAGTGGGCCCGGTTGGCCATTTAGATTTTTTGGTTTAGGGTTCTACCGAGATTTTTCAAAAGTTATACCTATACATTATAAATTATTTTCACTATAAATATATATTTTTCAAAAAGGTTTTCAAACCGTACAACTCTTTTTATTGACTTACACAGTGAGGTCTGATTCCCCTCAATTTTTTTTTCAGGAGCTTGGGAGTTCGACCTCAGACTACCTCCATGCCGGGTTTCTTCATCACCGGCTATTTTATGTAGGTCATTGTAAGCTGTACTGTTGTATTATTCTAGGATGCTGCAGTAGTATATGTACTAAGAATTGTATGGTTTAAGTATATTTGTGTGAACCATGCTTATATATAAAGATTTAAGTTTGATTTATAATATGTAACGTTGAAACATATTTTTATAAAACACTTGAATTTTTTTTATTTATAAGAAAAATCAGTTTGATAATATGTTATGTTATAAATTAAAGTTTAAAAATGGAAGATTTTATTTTTTCTTTTCTTTTAGGCTTACTACGGGTTTCGGGGGCCTTATGCCTACCCATTCCCTAATGCTGGTCACATGCTCTCGGGTTCGGATCGTGACATAATTATATTTGATTTCACTCAATTTGTGACAATTTTTTTTTTCCATTCAATAAAATAATGCATATAAAATTTTACCATAAAATTTATTACTCAATAAACATTTACAACACAATAAAAAATAAGTGTGTGCTCTATAGTTACTTTGTTTTTTACAAAGTAATTTTTACTTTACTAATAATTAACATTGACTAATTTAATATACTCTCATTCATTCGTAATTAAAAAAAAAAATGAAAACAAAGTAAATGAAAAATAAACTCACCATAGAATTTTCTTAAAAAAATAGTGTTCTTAAAACTTGCAAATAACTATAATTATAAGAATTTTTTTTTGTGATCAATTATAACACTATACAAATTTTTAACTATTAAATGTAATAGAAAATTATGTATTTATAATTTAAAAATATCAATATTAATTAAATATAATTTAAATAAATAAATAAATACTAATTAATATTAAGTGATTCTAATTTAAATTATTAAATTCCATATTTATAGTGAAATTATTAATTTTTCATATAAATTAATACTAATATTTATAAAACCACGTAGTTTTGTTAAAACTTAAATTATGCAATTTTTGATATAAATTAGTACTAGTACTAGATAAATATAATTTAAATTATAAAGTCTAATAAAAATTTATATATTCATGATAAAACTATATAATTTTAATATAAATTAATAATAGTGTAAAGTATTAGCATTAAATAAAGTATTAAATAAATATTATATATTATAAATTTAATATCTAATAGATATAATATTAATTTATATTATTATTATTAAATAAAATATATTAATTTTTTTTTGAAAAGTTAAATTATTAATTATATGTAAAACTTTGTGCTTGTATTTACTACTACATTACACGCCAACTTTTTTTTTTTTTTTGAACAAAATTACGCCCCTACTTGAATACAATCAATCAATAGCCGCCAAATGAACTAAACCAACGACTGAACCACACCATAAAGCAGAGTTCCTGAGTTACTAATAAACTTTCTTCACTATTCAGTTCCATGGCGTCGATCTGTAACGCAAATCGCATTCTCTCGTCAACCGCATTGTCTCACGACGACTGTAAGAAGAAGCAAAGCACCCCTCCTTCTCGATTCTCCACCTTATCGCCGTTTCCACGCTCTCTGCTTTTCAGGTATATTTATTTCTTTATTCTTTTGATTTGTGATTTCCTGTTTGTTTGTTTGTTTTTTGTTCTTTTTCAGTAGGTTTACTTTTGTTTAGTCCTTGTTAAGTACAAGTAGCAATAAGGTTGCCCACTTGTAGCTTTGTATTTGATGCATGATTATGATATGTTTTGTATTTGGTTTTGAATTTAGTAAAAAATCTCAAATGATTAGAAGAAGAAATGAGAATTGATTTTATTTAGGAGTTGGAAATTTTTTGAAAGGATTTTGATTTGTTCTCTTAGTCGTGAAGTTGTATGCTTTTGGTTTCAGGACAGCTTTTCTTTCCCAATGGAGAAGAAGGGAGTCAGCATGTAGTCATGCCTTTTCTGCAATTAAAGGTACACAATTCGCTATGTTTTCTAATTTAATTTGGACTCATGTAAAAGCTTATAACTGTTAGAATTTGATCTAGTTTTCTCCATTGTTTTTAGCTGTTTTACTGGATGAATCCAAAGAAAAGGTTCGCCTTCCCAAAGGCGAGCTGTGGTCAGTTCATAAGTTTGGCGGTACCTGTGTGGGAACCTCTGACCGAATCAAGAATGTAGTGGAGATAATCATCAACGATGTTTCAGACGGGAAGTTGGTGGTTGTTTCAGCCATGTCAAAAGTGACAGATATGATGTATAATCTCATCTACAAAGCACAATCACGAGATGATTCTTATGTAGCTGAAGTTGATGCTGTTTTTGAAAAGCATAGATTGACAGCAACAGATCTCCTTGATGGGGATGATCTTGCTAGTTTCCTGTCCTGGTTAAGTCATGATATTAATAACCTCAAAGCCATGCTTCATGCAATATACATAGGTATAAGAATTTTCTCTCTTGTGCACTGGTTGGGTGAATAGATGGATATGGGAAGCATTTATGAGCTCAGCATGATATAGTGGCTTAGTTTTATTTTATTTTTCTAAGGGGTTATATGAGATATAGTTCATTGATGCTTGTGGTGGATCATATCTTATCAGTTGTCATGTGCATCAATTTCCTATTATTGGCATTCTGATCTGTACACCTTCTAGTTACAAATTCTTCCTTTGCCCACACTATTATGAGAGCAGGATTAAAAATTTCATGAAATAAGGAAGATTTGCTTCTTAAACTAAGTATGAATGCATTGACACAGGAATAAATAGCAACTTTAATGTTCTAGTTTGTTATATTGTATGTGCACTTCATTTGTACCTGCATTTATGCTGGCTTCATCTATGTTAACACAAACTGCTGATTTGTTTTCCTTGTCATATTTGGATTTCCACGGGCTCTAATAACTTATTTCTCTAATGTATTGCAGCTGGCCATGCAACAGAATCATTTTCTGATTTTGTTGTAGGACATGGAGAATTATGGTCTGCTCAGATATTATCGTATGTTGTCAGAAAGGTCTCTTATATGCTTTAAAAATGCAAAATACCTGACAATTGTAGATCTAGCAGTTTACACAAGTACCATTATTATTTTTTGTGCAGTATGGGCAAGATTGTAAATGGATGGACACAAGAGAAGTGCTTATTGTAAATCCTACAAGCTCTAATCAGGTTGATCCTGATTTTGTGGAATCTGAAAAAAGACTTGTAGAGTGGTTCACTAAAAATCCATGCAAAACAATAGTTGCAACTGGTTTCATTGCCAGTACACCTCAGAATATTCCCACAACTTTGAAGAGGGATGGTAGTGACTTCTCAGCAGCTATAATGGGTGCTCTATTGAGGGCTCGACAAGTCACTATTTGGACAGATGTTGATGGGGTATACAGTGCAGACCCTAGAAAAGGTTTGTGCTTGGTCTTATGTGTGACTGCTTGGTCTAATATGTAACTGCTTTATGTGCATCTGTTCTGCAAGATATTTTCTGTATGTGTGATGCCCTTTTTAGCATTTCAAGGAAATCATGCATTGTGACATTAGGTGTAATGCTACAGGTTACTTCTTTCATTTGTTTTAACTTTTCTTGCAGTTAGTGAGGCTGTAATACTAAGGACATTATCCTATCAAGAGGCCTGGGAAATGGTAAACTTGATCTCTCTTTTTTTGCTGCCAAAGATCTTTCCAATTGTCAATTGCAGGTTCTTAAGATTCAATTCATGTGGCTGCAGTCATATTTTGGTGCAAATGTTTTACATCCCCGCACTATTATTCCTGTTATGCGTTATGATATTCCTATCATGATAAGGAATATTTTTAATCTCTCTTCACCTGGAACGATGATCTGTCGGCCTTTTGCGGATGAGAATGAAGATGACCAGAACTTGGACTCACCCGTCAAAGGTTTTGCAACGATAGATAATGTAGCCCTTGTGAATGTTGAGGGGTGAGCAATGTGATGGTATTTGCATTCATGCATTTTCTGTAGTTTTTTTTGTACTTGCAATGTCCCACTTTTATTATGTTTTCTCTGCTTGCAGAACTGGAATGGCTGGTGTACCTGGTACAGCTAGTGCAATTTTTGGTGCTGTGAAAGATGTGGGAGCTAATGTCATAATGATATCCCAGGTATCTTTACTCTCCGTTTTCCAATTTGATGGTTTTCTTAGTTAACGTGGATGCTTATTTTGATTTAATTAAATGAAGGCTAGTAGCGAGCACTCTGTATGCTTTGCTGTGCCTGAGACAGAAGTAAAAGCTGTTGCAGAGGCTTTGCAATCTAGATTTCATCAAGCCTTGCAAGCTGGGCGCCTCTCCCAGGTATGCTTTTATATTTAAATCTGTGTTGTTTGACAATTATCAAGATCTTTATGTTCTTACTGTATCTATTTTTAAGCGTTTAGTTTTGCTGATGTGGCATGAGATGATGTTCCTTGTATTGCTTGTACTGCCACTCCTCCTAGGAATCATGAATAAATGCAACCAACTTTCTTTCTCTTCAGTTTTTACATTTTTCCTCTTGGAACCTTGAAGTTACTTCTCTGACTCTCGGTTTCAAGTATGAATGTGTTAACTGGCTTTGTTTATTTCTTGATCACAGGCTAAATTATTAGCTTATTCTTACTGTAGAATCTAGATTTTATAGCTTACTGCCTTTACATGCATGAGCACATATGATTTTTTTTTTCCTTTCTCTCTTTAATGTCCGTTTCCTGACATTAGGTTTGTTGAAACAACTTCTTTCTTCTCAGGTTGCCATCATTCCAAATTGTAGCATTTTAGCAGCAGTTGGTCAGAAAATGGCTAGCACTCCTGGAGTGAGTGCTACGCTGTTCAATGCACTAGCTAAGGTAAAAAGAGTCATGATGTTTCTTCAGATTCTGGATATCCTTCAATTCCAAATGTTAAGCATTTCATCTGTTATTCTTTTTTTCGTTGAACTTGGACATATTATTGCAATGCAGGCCAATGTTAATGTCCGTGCCATAGCTCAAGGCTGCTCTGAGTATAATGTTACAGTAGTAGTCTCGCGTGAAGATTGTATAAGGGCTTTAAAAGCTGTGCACTCGAGGTTTTATCACTCAAAAACAACAATAGCTATGGGAATCATTGGACCTGGTTTGATCGGTGGTACATTGCTTGACCAGCTAAGGGATCAGGTGCCTTGCATGTTGTCATATTTTTTCTTAGTTTGGTTAACTGTTGGCAATTTTGGATTCGGATTTGCGAACTATCTACAATTTTTCTTGGAAGTAGACAGTTTCAGTAAAGCTGTGTTCATTATGCTGCCATTTTTGCATACTGGGAAGATGTTGCAGAAAACCAGCTACTTAAAATCATGGCCTAGATGTTACATGGTTTGCTTGGGAAATTATTGATATTTTTATTATCAGTGGAGCTTACTAGCTTGTTGTTTAGGTAATACAACTGCTGGTCTAGTACTGAGGGCTTTGGTAAGTACTAATTTAGTTGTTGATCATCTTCAAAAGCAGGTTATTATTGTAATGTTAACCTTTTCTAGGTTGGGCTGGCTTAGAGGTGTAAACATGTCAAACTACTCTTAGCTTAGTACTTTTTGTTCACAAGGAACAAGTTACTATGCATCAGCGTTTTCAGGAGAGCCTTAAATGCTCTAGGTTATGCAGCATAAGTAATAAGTAAACCGAAGAAAATACTTTGTGAAAAATGAAGGAACATGTGGACTAAGAGCTTGGGTTGTTCAGGTACGTTCAAACAAGCTCCCTTTAGAGAAATGAGGGAGAATGGATAGTTTTTGCTTTGCTGGGTAATACTTGATCCTATTGCTAGGGACAAATTGGGAATTGAATCCCTCATTTGTTTCAGTGAAGTGCTTTATTGAAATGATTGTGGAGGCATATGCAAGATGTTCATCGGACTACCTGTAGTTTGGAACTTTGGATGACTTCCAGTAGATGGTTATACTGGGGAGGGAGAGTTTATGAGACAGAACATGGAAGATGTTAGAATTTAGAAATGAAATTTCTCTTCTGTTTGGGTATGATAATTTGTGTTTTTTCTCTTTTCCAAAAGTTCTCTAGTGCTGAGGCTGCTTCTTTCCGAAAAGAAAAATCAACGATAATAATAAATGATAAGAGACAGTATCTGGAGGCCGTGATATCACCGATGTATGTCCTAAGTGCCTTTGCATTATAAATGGCTTTCACATTTTCTTTTCCAAATTTCTAAACCTACACTTGCAGAGAGGATAATGTTGTTTTTCGAGATGCAATAGAGGCTAAAGGCCTTGATTAGCATAAACCAAATTAGAATTAGTTATTGCAGATTCTCTTGGTCTTTTGTTCATGAAGCCATCTGAAATTTGCAATTACGAAATAGCTCTTCAATGGGAGGATATCTGCTGAAATGCTATCTGATAGTTGCTTCCTTCAGAATTGACAAAATCAGTCTAATTTTAGATATAATTAAATGGTGTAATTCCATCTAAATGGTATGTTTAATTTCTTGTGCAGGCAGCTGTGCTTAAGGAAGAATTTAACATTGATTTGCGTGTCATGGGAATCACTGGGTCAAAAAGAATGCTTTTGAGTGATGTGTAAGTCATAAGCTTCATGCTCCTGTTTGAATTTCCTGTCCCTGTAAGACTGATTTGTTCCAAAACAATATGACTGTTTGGCATTCTGTTGAGAGTGAATCCACCATTCCTACTGATAAATTAATTAATGAATTTCAAGAGTTCATAATAAGCTTCCGAAATCGATTATATTTTTTTTTCTATACTCACTTATCAAACTTTATATGCATTAGATTCTAAGAAGCATTGAATTATATTAAGAATGCCTTGTCCAAAAAGAGGACCTTGGTTGTTTTAAAATTGACAAATATAGACATGAAAAATTTTGGCTTTATATGTATCAAAGATAGAGATATCAAGATGTACTAGATTGATATGCCTGACTGTGGAAGCATTCTTCTAATGGCAGCAGTCAGGTTTGGCAGCTGAATAATTTTAAATGAGGAATGGTTATCGTGAAAATTGGAATTTGACATGTATATGACCAGGATAATTTGGATATGAGAAATTTTTTCTGTGTATAAATACCTTTATCAGGTAGCATTGGCACTCTCAAACTTCTAATCTAGAAACTTACATTGGCTGGTTCATCCTTATCAAACCCTCTCACATAATATCCCAAATATTCCTATCAGATTTGGGGAGGGTCAGGTTAACCAACTTGTTGGGAAATTGCAACCAATGGTTTCAACATCTTTGATTGATGTTCCTGGTCTACATGTTCTTTGTCCTTTGAGCTTGTGGGAGAATATGTGAACATGGAAGTTTTGATGTCACTAGAAATCTTAAATTTGTCTGCTTTGGATATTTTTATTTTTTAGTAGATATTATATAAATTTGTTTGTTCTTTTAATCAGAATCATTCTCCAGTTACTTGCATGCAATTAAGACTTTTAGGCTCCTTTATCTCTGGTTGTAGTGGAATTGATCTATCAAAATGGAGAGAACTGACAAAGGAGAATGGTGAAGTGGCTGACATGGAGAAATTCACACACCATGTGCATGGAAATCATTTTATTCCAAATAAAGTTTTAGTAGATTGCACAGCGGACTCAAATGTAGCAAGTTGTTATTATAATTGGTTACGGAAAGGAATTCATGTGATTACCCCAAACAAAAAGGCAAATTCAGGACCGCTTGATCAGGTAACATGAATTATACTATGATGTTTCATTGAGACTTAAAATGGCCATAGCTTGAACATTTTTATCACTGTCTTGAGCAACTTAGCATAAATATGTGCACACTTGAATTATTATCTGGTTGTTTTCTCCAATCTTCTATAATTTGATTGCAACCCCTCGTTTATTTTGGTGAAATCACTCTTGCTTATGGATACATAATCACTGAAAATTGGGACAGAACATGAGGTTGTCTTCAAATAGTTAGATTGATGTATTTGAAATGTCATGAGGAATGATTTGTCGACTGACCAGGCAAAGGCTAGTTTTAACATTAGCTAAATTCAGATTTATTAGGCCTAATGACAAAAAAAAATTCAGATTTATTGGGCCTAACGACAAAAAATTTTTAAGTTTTTTTTTTTTTTTTTGTCAATTTGCAATTGTTTCCAAAACTTACTAATTTTTGCAATGTTGGCCTAATTGTACCTTTTCATCGCAATTCTAACCAATCTAATGCACCTGATTTCAATTACTCATCCTTAACCAATGTGGCAGCACGTAAATTAAAATAGTGCCATTTTATTCTTATTTATGTCTTTGATTTAAATTTTAAAGGTTTAATAGTTATATAATCCTCATATTTTAACTTTAAAATACAAATAGTTATAGTATTAATACTAAAAGAATGATGTAGTATTTAATTTCATCAAATGCGACCATGATGTTAGTTACAACACATGCAAGTGAAATCAATTTTATGATATCGGATAGAATTGCAACCAAAACTGAAATTAGATTAGAATTGCAAAATTAAAGCTTTGAATAACATTGCAAAAACATGAAAGGGTTTGAAAATTTTGTTAATTATTATGCCTATTTATTAGAGGCTTTTCCTGAGAGCCAAGAATAGTCAAGAACTTTTCTTAACTTTTTTGCATGGGGTTTATTGCACCAATGGTACCTTAACTTTTGCGATTTATGAGACCAATGGTACCTTAACTTTTACCTATGTTTCATTTTGGTACTATATTTTTAATTTTTTTCTTTTCAGTTACTGAAATTATATTCTTTGTTATAGGTTAAAGTATTCCGAATATATCCGATCAAATTTAGTATACGTGATAGTTAGAATAAGCATATTCTTAGTATATTTGCCATGTAAGCATCCTATTAAGTAGTTTAATCATCTTGTGGATCCTAGATGATTAGGCTACTTAATGGGATGTTTACGTGACAAATATATTTATTTCGACTGTCACAAATACTAAACTTAATCGGATATGTTCGAGGTACTTTAACTAGAAACAAAAATAGAATTTTAGTAACTGAAAAGAAAAAAATTAAAAATCTGGTATCAAAATGAAATATATGGCAAAATTAAGGTACCATTGGTGCAATAAACCCTCATTACATGATTATCTAGAACGTTGGCATAACTTCTTACATGACTATCTAGGTTTAGACTTTAGTAAATGCATTGTGCACCAAGGAGAAAGTAAGATAAGAATAAGATGACCTAAATCAAGTTCTAACTGCTCTTTTGCAGATATGGGAATATTGTCAAAATCAGTAGGGTAACTTTTTTTGGATCTATATCCCATAAGAAAAGTAATTGGAAAAATATGGAAAACCTCATTAAGTAATAAAATCATCCCCCTTATATGCTCCCTTTATAATTTTATATGCATCAGCCAAAAAGGGTATAAACAAAAATGGCCTGTTGGATCCTTCCTTTATGAGGCCTATCTGATCAACTGACTGTTTGATGCTATCCTCACCTATTTTATCCACTTGATCCTGCTTTATTTTATAATGACTAAATGGTAAAAGATATTTGACAGTTGGGCAGAAAGGAGAAGCTCACAGGCTCCGCTCAATAGTGGGATCACTGACCCACTTCAAGACTACCTAATTTAGGGTCTTTTCACTTGCCCTAAAGCTCAGAATGTAGCTGCAAGGGGAAAGTGCTCTGCTCCCACTTTGAGATATGCTGTGCTTAGATTGTAGATTTTTATGAAAAGCAGGCCCATCATGCTAATAAATTGTGGATATATATATATATATATGTATATATATAGTAGTGGAATATCACATTATAGTACCGTGTCATTTCTTCTTCTTGTCATAGTCATCTCTTATTCTTGCCTTAATGTTGTGTGTTTTTTTTTTTTTTTTTTTTTTTTTTTTAATTCCTTTTCTGTATAATCCAGTATTTAAAGTTGAGAGCTCTTCAACGTCAATCTTATACTCATTACTTCTATGAAGCCACCGTTGGAGCTGGGCTCCCGATAATTAGCACTTTACGAGGTCTCCTTGAAACTGGAGATAAAATATTGCGAATTGAAGGAATTTTCAGGTAATTTCATTTGCTTGGTCCTCAGAATTATGCACAAGGACTTCTGTACCTACATTGTCGACGTGTTTTTGGAGTTTAATTAAACATCATATTTATGTAGTTCCATCAAGTGCATCTTTTAGTTCTAACTTTCTCCTCATGATTTGTTGTTGCAGTGGAACTCTGAGTTATATTTTCAACAACTTCAAAGGTGCACAATTGTTTAGTGAGGTGGTGGCAGAGGCAAAGCAGGCAGGTTATACTGAACCAGATCCGAGGGATGATCTATCTGGAACAGATGTTGCACGAAAGGTACTGTACATTCTTAAATCTTTTGTCAGTGCATTAAGCCATTATAATCAGACACTCTAATTTGGATAGACTTGATTTGATAGGAGCTGTGTAGTAGTTATTTTGTTAGAAGCAGTCAACAAGGAGCCACGTGATGGAAATGGGCAGGATAACTTGCTAAAACTGTAGGGCCTTTGCACTTCACTAAATTTAGTCCCTTTTTTTCACTAAATACATCTGCATATGCAGGTGATAATTCTTGCAAGGGAATCTGGTTTGAGGTTGGAACTTTCTGATATACCTGTTCGAAGCCTTGTGCCTGAACCATTGAGAGTAGGATGTTATTTTTCCCATCATATCAATGTTATATTACCTTTAAGATACTAGATTTTTTCGTTTACATGATGAATTTGCCTATTGTTTTCAGACCAGTGCATCTGCCGAAGAATTCATAACTCAGTTACCAAACTTTGACCAAGACATGGCTAAGGAGAGAAAAGAGGCTGAGGATGCTGGAGATGTGAGTATATGCTTCTAGTCTTTAAATATTTTTGAAGTATGAGCTCTGATTATAATTAGCAGTTAATGAATAACAGTGACTTTTATATAGTGACTAGAATTCTGATTAAGAAAACTTACCTTTCATAATTATTTTTTATTAATATGTTCCCTCCATGTAATCTATAGGTCTTGCGATATGTTGGGGTAGTGGATGCAGTAAGGCAAGAAGGGTGTGTTGAGTTGCGAAGGTATAATAAAGATCATCCATTTGCGCAGCTCTCAGGTTCTGATAACATCATAGCTTTCACTACTATGAGGTACAAGGAACAGCCTTTGATAGTACGTGGGCCTGGTGCTGGGGCTCAAGTGACAGCTGGCGGGATATTCAGTGACATCTTGCGATTAGCCTCATATCTAGGTGCTCCATCATAATAACTTGACTGTTTTAAGCTGCGGTCCTATGTTGGATAATTTTCCTTTCATTTATGTTAGGCCTGAGTTTGTGGTTTTGCTAGCGTAGTGATAGTAGTGCTTTAGCTGCGATTATGTATCTTAATACAGGCTTTGCAATTTATTGTTTCTTGAGCATTTCATTGTTGGAAGTGCGTTCAGGTTAGAGTAGTTTTGCAACCGTGTAATAGGCTTTCCCCCTTTTTTCCCCCTTGCCTAAGAGCAGCCTTCGGAATTGGTGAATAAAATTCTGTTAAAATTCCTTCACTGCAATTCCATAACCCTGACGGGCTTGTGTTGCAAGTATTATCCTGCATTACCATCTCAATCTCTGTGGTTTGAGCTCTTCAACCTCTCACCGCTTGAATGATGTTCAATATGGCAAGTTGAAAGGCTGCTGCATATTTAGCTATGAAACATCGATAATTTAAATAGGATGGAGTATCTGTGTCCTATAATTTTTGGATATTGATCCCGACAAGCTAGATGATTAGACACTTGTCTTATTATTTTTTATTTTTAGGACACCGGAAGGACACAACATGGTACTTTTTAGGACACGGCCGGTGCCAATTTGAAATTTATAAAATATGACGAGGATTACTTAGAAAAAAAGACTATTTTTTGTACAGGTCATGTATATTGGTCATTTTTTATATGTCTTATATATGATAAAGATAGCTAATTAACTAAATGATTATAGTAAATGTTTAAATTTCATAGAGCTTTTGTTTTATCACACACTAGCTTTATTTTGTTTTAATAAATCATTTTTATATAATAAAAAATAATAACACATTTTATGTAATATATATATACCCGTACGTATTGTATCCTTAAATTTTAAACATCGATGCATTGTTGTGTCCGCATCTATGTTTCTTAGATATCTAATCATTTCCATTGGCTTGCTATTTCTCAAAATTCTGAAAATTGAGCCAAGCCAATTCAATACTAATACGTGCAAGAAAACAAGTTGTATCAATAAATTGCTATAATCAAAAGGAAGAAAACAAGTAACAAAAGTTTATTAGATTTTCTGTTTACTTATTTATTAGGCAAGGCATTTGGAAAGAAACACGATCATGCCAGAAAGTAACACGATTTTACAAGAATTTTTAGTCAAGTACACTCAAATGCTTGCACAAAGATTCATCCTAACAAGGTTGATAAATTTACCTCCACGAGATAGAGGTATTTTAACAATCTTTTCAAACCCTGTCTCTTTGTCTAAAACTGGCACAACAGAGAGGATTTAGGGAGAAAAAAAAGGAAGGCCCTTCAATTTAAATAGGCCATTTGTGAAAAGACACTTTAGCCCTTATTAAGTACAAAAGAAAATAAGCCTTTGGCCAAATACCTTATTTCACTCACGTACTTTACCATATTAGTCTATTGCACCCCTCAACTTTCAATTTTTTCCATTACACTTATGAATTTTTATTTTGTGCATATATCACCCATAATTCAATTTTTTTTTATTCTATTGAATATGTGAGTTGCTAGCATGAACAAGCACTTGAAATCAAGCAGTTGAAGGTGTGTTGGTTATATGCTGACATCTGGCGTGGTTGTTTACATTAGTTTCCCAGTTTCCCCTATTATAGCCTAGAGGCTTTCATTGATAGTATTCAAAATCAATGGGTTTCAAGTGTTAAATCTTTCTAGTGCACATCTTTTTATTCCTATAATTTCATTATTTTCTTAAATCTTCTTTTGATTATGGATTTTGTATATTCGAACTTGCAGTGGTTAATGGAGGAGGCACAATTCATGACTTTAATGTGCAATTATGGTAAAATGGTTGTCATAAAGATGTCTTGGACCAGTGCACATCTTGGTTGAGATTTTTTGGGTGTAGGAACTATGGGCTGAGTCCAATTTTATGCTTTTTTGGTAGCTTTGATTTGGGTAATTAGGGTTTTCTTTAATTTGGGTAAATTGGGAATAAATTAGTTATTGAAATCTGTTTTAGGCTGTGTCATAAAAATTGCAGACAATTGGAGCATGCAATTACTTCTTATGGCTTGACCCTCTCGTGGCTGATCAATCAAGGCATGCTATTATGGGTTTACTAAAAAGAATAAGAAAAATTAGAGTGAAAAAAGATAGAGCAATAATAGTGGAGAAGATGCAAATGAAGTTCATGTTTGTGTTAATTGTGATTATATTGGTATTGTTAGTGGGAGGAAAGTTATGAATGAAAGTTCATGTTATGGGCTAGCATTATTAGATTGGCTTGTGTTTTATGGGTGTTTAGAAGTATATATGTGTATGGTTGTCTGCAAGAGTAGCTTTTTAATGTAACGATTTTGCATAATCTAATGTATTATAATAACCATATGAGATGCAATTGAATGAATGAATTATCCTTTCAGTGTTGGTATTATTTTAGTATTGATATTATATGAAATTCCACTTTATATGACAATAATGTTCAACATACAGAGAATTACAATGGCTTAAAAGAAACTACTATTCAATATATAAAATTGATAGAAGCAATATGAAATTACATTATAACATAAAGATAGTCATAACGGGTGAGAGTAAATAGTTAAGATACAACTTTTTCTTGTCCAAAATAAGTAGTAGTATAAAAATCATGGTTAATATAGAGTTCCAAAAAGAGACGCATCCACTATAGCATCATACAAAAATAGCTAAGAACATCTATTGTTGCAATTTATAATTTTTGACATTGGTGGTTGGTGCTGCATAATCACTTTGAGATGGAACTTGAGTTGTAGTAGCATATTGAATTGGGTTGACATTATGAGTTAAATTACTTTGAGAAGCTTCTATTGCAATTTCTTGAGAAGAATGCCTTTTATTATTTATATATATATATATATATATATATTTATCTCTTTGTTGTTGAAGCTACCTAGTTGTAACATTAGATTTACCATTCTACCTCAAACTTAGTGGATTGAATCCTTAGTTGCCTGTTATTGTAGCTGAACTCTTTATGCTTACAATATACTAATAACTTTAGTATAGACCTCTTAAACTATTTTTTAAAAAATTACATAATTTTGAAGAAAAATAAACTAAAGTTTTATTGAGAAGAATAATGTAAATAGAAAACTTACATTCTTTACCATGACCCTATTATCGAGTGCATAAACACTATATCCATTAAAGTTATCTCGCTTTACACTTGAAGACTTTGTTTATGCAGTAAACCTTTTAGAGCCAATATTGTCTTGAGTAAAGCCATTATCTGATTGTAGAGTTATTGTCCATAATGAACCTTTACCCCTCCCATTACCTTTTCCAAATTGAGTTGAACCTTTACCCTTCCCCTTGCCTGTTGCAGTTTAATATACATATAACAACACAACACATAACTGATTGGCACTTATAACACAGTCACATATCAACACAACACACAATTGATTTATACTTGTTACATAGTCACATAATAACACAACACACAATTGATACGAAGCCTTGTAACGCAGTCTTGATTATTACCAAAGCTAAATTTTACATAAAAAATGAGCACCTAATTGTTACCAGTACTAATTCTAACATTGTTAGTAGAACTAGTTGCATTAAATCTTGGAGTACTTTTCCTGGTCTAATGTGGTAGAAAAAACATATATAAGCTGCTTATTATATTTAAAATATAATATATGATAATTAACATGTAATATACTTATGAATCTGCATTAAAATCTCTATGAGCAAAGTTTACTCTAACTTCAAATGTGCTCTCCACATTAGGCACAATTGTATGCTTACTTGGCACTTTAATGGTATGGCTACTTGTCATTCCACTTGTATGCACACTTGTCATTCCACTACTTGTCATTCCAGTTGTATGCATACTTGGCTCACTTTATAAAAGTTTGAAAATGGTTAATATATGAAAATGCATACAAACAATCAATTTTTTTCCTAATCCACTACAAGAAAATTGGTCTATAATGAGAGAAAAAAATGTGGTTAAAAGCTCAAAAATTGTCATAAAATACATTTAATGATGGGAAATATACCGTCTTATTGCCTTTGAATGTAAAAGTAAATAATGATGGAAATAGGTCCCGTCATTAATAAGTGTATAGTGAAAGTAAATTACCATAATTAAAAAGCCTTTTTAGTGACACTAGATCCCATCATCAGTACCACTATCTTCCCCTTGTTATATAATAACCAAAGAATAAGATTTTCCCTCATTATATCTTCATTTACTAGTCACTAAATGATGCTTTTTAGTGATGAAATTGTTCCATCATTACAAATAAGTTTTTAGCAATAAAATTGTTCCTTGTTATATGTATGATTGCCCCTTATTAAATGTCAATTTTGGTAATGACTTTATTGGCCATTAATTGATTTTCACCCTCACTATAGAATTTTGTAATAATAAAAATAAAAGCTTAAGATTTGGTTTTTGCCAATAAAATAAAATAAAAATTCAATATAATAAAAGACATTCCATTACTAATAAAATAAAAAATATCAAACAAATTTGTTCCACAATATAATACTTATACATAATCAGAATTTTAGCAAAAATATAAGTTCTATTTGCATAGATCATTCAATATTTCTTGATATCTACTAAGGTAGACAAAAATACATATGGATCTATATGGATTATTTAATATTTACCTAAAAAAAGTTACAAGTCTTATTAGTCCTTGTTTGAACTTTTTGTTTGGAGCAACCTACAATAAATTAAATAGAAAAAGAATTTCAATAACGCACATCAAAATTTAGTTGCTTATTTAAATTTGTATAACACAAATATTATTATTAATATGCATGTAAAAGTAATAAGATTTTCATTTTACCTAAATATCATAAGCAAAAAAAAAATTGATGTCAATATCTGCAGTTCTAAACATCCGACAATATTTAAATGAGGAATAATTTACAGAGTATTAGAAAACATTGTATTTTGTCCACTTGTTATAAAAGAACATTGTATTACATATATTACCAAAATAAAAGAACAAGAAGACAAACAAACTAATGATAAGAAAGTAAAATTAAATAACTAACTTCATTTCTTGATGTTTCCATACATGTTGAAAGGCTAAGAAAACTGAAATGACCTTTTAAGATTATATAAGTAAAACTAACAAAGTAAAAGCCTGACTTGTTCCTTATGGCAACAACTTTGCCTCACTCTAATTATAAATCTTGCTGTCCTTATTTATATAAGCTTGACCACATATCAAACAATAGAAGAAGTTCACTACACTAAGACTAGAAAGTAGCCAATAATAACACCTATAACAATGCAATAACATTATCATTTCTAAAATCCATTACCTATTTCAAATGAAAATATCACCATGCTTAATGGTATTCTACGAAAATTATGACACTCAACTCATTTTAAAATTATTAGCAATATATTTTTTTTCATTAATAAGTCAGAACTCTAAGGATTAACAACCTTAAACTTATGCATGATCATACAGCTTAATAAATTTTATCAACTAAGCTATAATTTTGAATAAAATTGTGGATTAATTCAAAATTAATCAACAAAAATAAGCAAGAAAAAGACTTGATACTGAAAACATGAAGAAATAAAATAATATACCAATAGATTGGAAAGGCACCACGACCATAATATTCAACACTAGGAATGCAAGAATAGGTGAATTTATAAAATTCATCACAATATGACTAGCTAAGACTCATTTCCTTATTGTAGCAAAGACCATAAGCTAATGGTTCTCCTGTAGCTACTCCATAACCACCTGAAATAACCATTCAAGAATAATTATGTAAATAAAAAATCTATGCTCAATAAAAGCTGTATATTAGGAAAGGAAAAAAAATTCACGTTCAGAGCAGGCCAAATATAGCCTCAGAAGAACTAGAATCGTAAGAGCTTATTTGAGTCTAATCAAATTTCAAATCGTACATTTTCTAATAAAAGATTAAAAGATTTCACAAAGCCAGATGAAAGCATGAATATATACATAGAGAAAAAAGAAAAGAAAAACCAAAACAAGTATATATATAACTACTAGTAAAATTTTAAAATCAACCAAGGAATTACTCATTTGGTGGTGTTTATTGAGCATCAAATATCAAAGAAAAAAAAACTGACTGCAAATCAAACCAATTAATTGCCTTTCTATCTTCATATACTGAGACATACAATTTGCTAATGTTGAATATGAGAAGAAAGGAGAAACAAAACTGTAGTAGTGATATGTGATTAGCCATTGATTCAATGTTCTGAAGATCAAATAGTAGAAGTTTATTATATTTTTATCCTAAAACTTTAGCACAACTTTAAAAGTGCTATGATGGGTATTAATAATTAACCAAGAATGGACCGTAGGAAACCACTCAGTTGAAAAACATTCCATTTTTAGGTTTGATAATAACAAATGAAGAGCAGCAGAATCTCATCTTTTTTTTTATATACAATAGTAAATAAAAACTTTTTACACATAGAGTAAAGCTAATGATAGCTTAGGATTTTTTACTTCCTTGCTTATGCTTAAAAGAGTAATGTAGACATATACAATTGCAACATTAATACTATAATAACTTGTAACAAATGTTGCAAAAGCTAAAGCAACAAAATAAAATTCATTAAGGGCAATAAAGCATATGGCATAACAAATGTTGATAGAAATTTCTTCATGGAGTATTCTTAAAGCTGAATACTTGCCATTATATTGTTCATGCATGATCAGAATATCTGAATTCTACACTTAATTAACAAATGTTACTTCTTTTTCTACGATAACAAACAAATATCTAGATCTTTGGAAATTGTTATGGAAATGTCAGGTATCATGTTATCAAAGAAAAAATTTACATCCGATAGTGAATTATAAGAACAAAAAGAAATAATTCTCATAACTCACTTGGATACATTATTTTATTGCGTTGAAGTATATGTGTGTATATAATGATTGGATTTTGCTTCAAATTGATCATTCTGATCTCACAAACAAAAGCTAACAAGATATTGTTTACCCTTTTAGAAAAAAAGATAAATTAACAAGATTATTAACATCACCCTTTTTTCTAAAAGAACTAATGCCACATCATACTCCTTTATAATCAGTAGGATAACTACTAGTTGTATAATGTCTTTACACAACTTATATTAATCACAATGCTCTCACGAACACAAGTTCAGTCAGTGGGAAGCAAATGAGTAGAAGAAGGAAGAGCACCAACATATTAACACTTAGGAACTCAAATTGCACAATTTGTTTCTTATGTGAACATTAATTTGTTACTTACATTCTCAAAAGAGAGTAAAATGGACAAATGATCCAATACTTTAAAATAAATGAACAAAGACTTAAATTAGGTAATAATAAGAGATATGCAAAACTTACCTAAAAATGCAGCAACAAGAACTCGTGTTTCTTAGTTCCAATCAAAATTACGAAGAGCCTCATGCACACTAGCATAATCATGCCTCCATACTCTCTGACCAATTCTCTAAGTTGCAACCACTTTTGGTTGATTTTCTTTAATAGCTAAAGGAATTGATTTCCACAAGAATCAGGCACTATTACTGCATGATCCTCACATCAAACTTATAAACCCCAAAGATGATAAATTGTTAAAAGAAAAGTGAAATTTTTGAATTGAAGTAAATAAGGAACGATATTATTGAGTTCTTTAGCTTGAGTTGTGTAATTACAGCCATAACAATCTTACCCAAAATGAAAAAAAAATTGATTTACTGTTGAGAAAATCTATCTAGATTAGACTAAGAACTCTTTGCAAACCCATTAGGTAAATTGATTAGGAAATTAGAAAAGAAGGAAAGAGGAAAGGGCTCTAGCAGAGAATTGGGTAAGTGATTATAGAAAGAGGTTTACAATGTAGAGAGAAAAAAAGATGGGTTAGGTTAAAAGAAATTTTTTAAATTTTTTTAACAAGGAATAATAGAACTTTTTGGTAAGAAGAGTGTAAGCACCCAATTTCAAGATGCAATTGCACATGAATGCAACGAAGCCTTTATGATGACAATTTAATAAGAAATTGACCTCTAGTGTTAAGTTTCGTGATTTTGAGGACTAAATTACAATATTTTTTGAGTTTTATTGTAAAAAATTGACTTTTGTAGGGGTATATTTGGAAATATGCAACCAGCATTATGTAATGTCAATCGACATTACATAATGTTGATCAGCATTTTGTAATGTCAATTAGCATTACACAATGCCAATCGGCATTTTGGAATACTGAGGCACTAAAAAATTCAGAAAAAATCTTTTTTTTTTCTCATTGTGATTGGTCCAAATTTAATTTATAAATAAATTGATTTGAGTATTTATCTGTAGGTTTTGGTCCCAGTCCAGTATGTGTCTCTTATGTGTATAATCTTCTTTTTTTAAAGTTAAAATTCTTATCCTGTTTTTTTAGGAAGGGAGAGATCAAAGCTACTATGATCACATAACTCCTATGATCACATAAGCGGTTAGCTTAGGAACGAGATATAAAAAGAAAAGATTGGTAGAGAAGAAGAGGGGAACTGGGTAAAAAAAAAAAGAAAAAAAAAACTCCTAATCAATTACTACAATAGAGGTTGATGGAAAAAAAAGAGAGAGGAGACCTAACTAGATACTGTCATTTTAAAACCCTTTTTTTTTTTTTTAAAAAAAGAAGAAACAAAGTACGTTCTTTTAAAAAGTCCAGAAATCAAGAAAGCACATAGTCAATTTTCTTAAAACAGTGAAATCCAATTCTGAGGGGCATTCAAACATCATTTTCATCACATTACTAATCTTCAACTCCTTTCTTTTTATTAGTTCTTTCTTTTACATTATTATTTTCTTTTTATTATTTTTTGATTTTATTATTTATGTGTTTTTTTATTCAGGTTTTATTTTTATTATTTTGTTTTCTTTGTTCATTAATTCTAATCTTATTTTTCTTTTTTTTTTATTATTTGTGTTTTATGATTCTAGTGATGAATACATGATTGAACCAAGGAAATTCATGGAGAATCCATGAATGAAAGCCGAGAGTCAAGATCCCAATTTAATTTTATTTTGCTTTGTTTAGTTTATTTTATTTTTTAGGTTTTGAATTTATTTAATTTGTCTTCTTAAGGGTTGTATTTTAATTTTATTTTCTTTATTATTTTGGTAGATTTTGTAATTGCCCCAATAGTGAGAATAATGAAAATTTAGTTCTCTTGTTCTTAAAAATTAATTAGTCAATTAGGGTCAATTTGGTAAACCCTAATTAAATTCAATGGAGGCAGTAGATTAATTTAGGTTACATGTTAATTAAAATTAGATTTTTTTAGAAGAAATAATTTAATTGCATGGTTGATCTTTTTTATTTGTTTGTTTTGATTTTTTTTTATGTTTTTGGGTTTTTTTAATTTATTTTTGTGTGTTTTGGGCCCCAAGCCCATGTTTAGGCTTTAACTCATTTAATAAATAGACTTTTAATTGGATTTTTAGGGTTAATTTTAAAATCAATTTAGGCCTATTTGGGTTAATTTAGACTTAGGCCCATTTTTTATCTAGAATTAAAACATGTAGAATTAGACCCATTAATTTAAATACTTCATAATTTGTAGATTTAGGCCCACTTTTAGAATTAAAATAAATAGACTTAGGTTCACCTAATTAAAATTAAATAGGAATTAGACCCATTAGTCTTTAGGCTCACTTGTAAATTAAAATATGTAGATTTAGCTCATTTAATTAAAATCAATGTAGATTAGACTAACTTAAGGATTATGAATTTAAATGAATGCATTGTTTACATGTATTTTTCATGACTAGTTTGCCTGGAGTTAATTGTTTTAAATAAGGGTTTATATAAAATTGCATGTAAATAGAGGATAAGATAGTAATTCATAAAGTATTTCTAAATGAACACAAGACTGAAAGAAGTTGGTATTCTGTATCCAGAATCTCTTGGTTGTGGTGCTAGATTTCTTTTAGAGAATTGAGTACCACCTTTTTTGATTTGTCTCAGTTATTACCCTGGGTGGTGACTCCTCATCTCCATGCCATGTCTTTATGACAGTGGTTAGTGTATTTTCTAGAGCCCTGAGCTCAAACAGTGTCACGGTTGCTAAGATTTTGGACATGCGCTAAACCCTGCCATCTATAGTGGCAACTCCACTAGGGATAAAAGATACTTATTCTACTTGTGTTCTTTATGGAGTTATAAATTAGCTAACCATCACTTTTAGCCTTAACTCAGTTCAAGGGAGATTACCAGACTTGTCTGACCAGAGTATGTAACCCATGGCCTAAAGGGGGGTAATGCACGTCGGTTCTTAATATCCCCTATTGATATTAAGGCCAAGACAAAAAATCCTAGGAAAAGAGACTCACCATTAAACACGTGTATGGGAGGAATAAGGTTGGAAGGATGATTGTTGTGCACTTGATTGATACTTGTTATTTGCTACTTGGTGCATAACACGTGCATCATGTATACATGCATTTCATCCATCATACTAACACTTTGCTTTGCAGCCATCATAGATTCATAAAGTCTTCTTGTATTTAGGGATAGAAAGGTGGTAAACTAAGAAGAACATATTTAAGTCCTAAAGCCATACCAAAAGAGATCCTTCACAAACTATAGCAGAGTCCTATTAATCCACTTTACTTGGAAGCTAAACCAACTCCAACTGAGCATATAGAAATGGAACAACAATAAGGAGAGAACTAGACCTTAGAAGATATTAAGGGAGCTTTGATGGATGACATGAGGGCTATGATGCAAGATGAACTGAGATAGGCTTTATTTAGATTGATACAACCTGCTGCTGCTGTCATCCACCACCTGCAATTGAGCAACCACCTGTTGCTACAGCTATCCCACTTGTTGCAGATGCTTCACCTACTTCCAATAATACTGGGGGGAAACCTGTTGCTAGAAACCTACCTACTATTGATGTGAAGCTTGAAGATATTAAGAACTATATGATAGAAATGGTAAAAAGATAATCATTTGAATTGGTACAAGACCATGAGTCCAAGCAGATGCAAGCATTGACCTAGAAAATGTCTAGGATAGAAGAGTTGATTAGAGGACAAGGCATGGGATATTCATTTGAATTTGATGATATGTTGCTAACGGAGGGTAATAAGGTACCTCAGAAGTTCAAAATGCCTTAGTTGTAAAAGTTTGATGGAACTGGAGATCCTAAGATTCATCTTAGTCAGTACACAACAATTATGAGCACTACTAAGGCCCCATTAGCAGTGATCACTAGGTTATTTGTACTGTCTTTAGAGGGAATGACTGTAAACTGGTATCATGGGTTGGAAAAGTCTATTAGGGCTAACTAGAAAGAATTGTGTACTCTTTTTTTAAAAATAGTATGATTATAACACTAGATTGGAAGTGTCAATCAGGGATTTGGAACTGACTAAGAAAAAATCAAATGAATCATTTTCTAATTTCTTGAGCAAATTTATGAACAAGGCAGGATTAATGAAAAATAAGTTGGCGGAGAAAGATCAAATTAGGATGATAATCCATAGCATGTCACTTAATTTGGTTGAGAGATTTCAAATGATGAATCCCAAAATATTTATAAACCTATATAATGATGGTTTGCAAGCAAAAGAGATTGAGAGTGAGAAGAAGAAAAGTTTTAGATGTACAGGAACCTAAAATTACTTAATTGGGGGCACACAACAGGGAAATACTAGTCGAGCTGTGGAGGTGCGTGCAGTTCATCAGCCTAAGAGATTCTCTAATTTTAACCAACCACTTTCTAATGTCCTAGACCATTTGATCCAAAAAAGCCTGCTCAGAGCCTTAACCTTTTCCAAATCACCAAACCTAAATATTCCAAGTTACTATAAATTTCACCAAGTAGCTGGCCACTCGATAGATACCTGTATTCACTTAAAATATGAAATCCAAAACTTTATAGACTCTAAAAAAATCACAGACCGAAAAAAGTCCAATTCCAACCCAAACACTAAAAATAACCCTTTCCCAGACTACCGAAATGTTCCACCACCAGCCACTATGATGATCAACTTAGGAGTTAGCGAAGAGGAAGTGCTAGACTCCTTTGAAAACTTAAACCTTACAGATAGTGAGAAATCTCCTGATGCCTCCAGAGGAGTAAAGGATTTATTAGGGTAACCCTCAAGCAAATTTGACTTTAAGGTGTTCTATTTTGAGCCACCCTCTGCTGATATTCCCTTTGAATCAATTGTGCCCTCAAGATGGGGCGATAAGTTTGATAATGAGCTGATAAAGAAGAGACAAAATATGAAACTCCCAAGCAGCTATTAAGAGTGGTTGAAGGTTTATTGGGGCAACCTTCAAGCAAGTTTGACTATAGAGTATTTTACTCTAAGCCCGCTTTAGGTGATATACTAGTAGAGGAGATTATGCCCTTAGGATGGGGTGAAGAGTTCAAAGATGATGACGTAAAAGGAAAGACCAATGGATCTTTTACTTTTGAACAGTCTCAAAAGGGAGTTGAAGAGCTACTAAGCTAACATTTGGGATAATTTAACATGGAGGAATTGAAAGGGAAAGAAACATGCATAATGGAAGTATGGAAAGATAGAGAGAGGGATCAAATTATAGTGGTTATTGACATTTTGTATGATTTTGATGAAGAGAGCCTAGGTGGTCCTGATGTATGGAGTGATAATCCTAATGTGAACCATGTCACCAAAAGTAAAGAATTATAAGGCAGCAAAAAAGAAAATTGAGAGCGTTACAAAAGGAGAAGAGACAGAGGATGTAAAAGTAGAGGAAAGGAAAAAATAAGACCTAATCTTAGAGTAGCTAAAGAAAGCTAAGGCGAGTGTGAGCATTTAGGAATTATTGATGCATTCATGCAACCATTGAAGAGCTCTTGTCAAGGCTCTATCATATATTAGTATCGAAACAATAGCTACACCTAAGTCTATGGTAGCAACAGTTTCGAAAAAGAAGCATGACTTGATAACATTCTTGGATGATGATTTGCCTTTGGAAGGTAGAAATCATAATAAGGCGCTATTTATCCCAGCTAAAGTAAGGGAAAAAGAACTAATTTTGCAATGGTAGATGACGATTTTGATATTAATGTGTGTCCATTAAAAATCCAACCTATTTTAGGTTTAAAAGTTGATGATTTGAAAGGTTCAAATCTTATAATCAAAGCCTACGATGATAGCACTCAGAATGTGGATGGCACATTCCAAGCTCTGGTTAAAACAGGACCTATAGAGTCAATTGTTGAGTTCACTGTATTAGAAATCCCTATCACATATGAATTGCTTTTGGGAAGACCATGGTTCCATGCTCTTAGAGGGTACCCTCAACTATGCACTAGAAAATAAAATTCCCTCATGAAGGAGAGGTTATGACTATAGAAGCTAGAACCAGTGCAGTTGTGGTAGCCATACATGATAAATAAAAATAAGTATGTGTTCCCCCTAGTTTCCAAGTTGCTAGAATATTCGATGGAACTGATATTGATTTGAGAGTTATAAGGATAATGGAGAGTATTAATTATCAACTTGGACAAGGGCTGGGAAAGAATGAGTAAGGAAGCCCTAAACCCCTAGAATTCAGAAGTCAAGGAAACATTAAGGGATTAGGGTGCATTGAGACAAAACCTGGTAGAAAAAGAGGAAGGAAGAAGGAAAAGGCCAAGATAAATAAGCCCTTAGAGAGAATCAAGCTGATGAGTGAGAATTTTATTAAGCTAGGGGAAGGCAAGTGCTATTTAGGTGCTAAAGAATATGTTAATGTTACTGGAAAAGACATTCTTGGGTTTGAGATCTTCAAGGAGTAGATTGTGGAGAAACTGGTAGAGGATAATAAAGAGGAAGTGATGAAGTAGGTAGCTGAGAGGATGGATGATACTGCTGTTGAAGAGCTGTTATGTCTACCACCTGAAGAGGAGCCACCCCAGGATTTAACTACTATTATTAGTAATAGTTTTAGTGATGTTTTTTATAAAGAAACTGATGTAATAACGTCTGACCTTTATGTGGATGAAGACTTTTTTTTCCATGGTCAATGATATGAATTTTGGTTTGGTTTACTTGTGTGATGTCCATCTTGATGGTTTTGTGCATTTTAATATTAATCGTATATGCATGTTAGACATTAATTCCATTTAATTAGATTCATTAAACATGGGCACAAATGATAATCCTAAGAACATTTCTATATCACATGATGTAACTCTTGAAGAGAGGGAAAATTTTAAGAGAATATTAATAAAAAGAAAGGTAGTATTTGCTTAGACTTATGAAGATATGCTGACTTTAGACAGGGAAATTATGAAACATCACATCCCAACTTATCCAGAAATTAAACCTGTTAAATAGAAACTACATAGGCTAAAACCAAAGTGGATTAAAAAGATAAGAGAGGAAATTGCTAAATAAATCCAGGCTAATTTTCTAGAAGTGGTAGATTATCCTCAATGGTTGGAAAACATAGTACTAGTACCTAAGAAAGATGATAAAGTACGTATGTGTGTAGATTTCAGGGATCTAAACAAGGCATGTCTAAAAGATGATTTTCCTTTACCTCATGTTGATGTGATAATGGACAGTGTGGCATCGAGCACAATGTATTCTTTTATGGATGGGTTTTCAAGATATAATCAGATAATAATGGCAGTCATGGACAAGATTAAAAAAACTTTCATTACAAAATAAGCGACGTATTATTATGAGGTTATGCTTTTTGGATTGAAGAATGCAAGTGCAACATATCAAAGGGCAGCTACTGCTCTTTTCCATAACATGATGCATAAAGAAGTAGGAGTATATGTAGATGACATGATGGTCAACTCAAAGACAAGAGAAGGACACTTTGAAGCTTTAGATAAGTTCTTGGCTCGAATTGAGAGGTACATCTGAGGCTTAACCCAAAGAAATGCATTTTTAGGGTTACTTCAAGAAAACTGCTAGGGCATATAGTTAGTAGTAAAGGAATTGAAGTAGATCTAGATAAAGTGAAGGCTATCCAGGAAATGTCAATGCCAAAGATAGAGAAAAAAGTAAGATGATTCATTGGCAGGTTGCAGTATATTAGTAGGTTTATTGCAAAGCTTATTAATATTTATGACCCTATCTTCAAGCTTTTAAGGAAATATCAACCTGCGAAGTGGAACAACTATTGTCAAAAGGCTTTTAATAGGATTAAGGAATATCATGCCAATATGCATGTATTGAAGTCACTAAGGCAAGGCAAGCCATTGATCCTGTACTTGGCTCTAGAGGAAAATGCAATGGGGCAATGCTAACATAAGAAGGATTGGATGGAGTAGAACATATGGTGTATTACCTTAGTAAGAAGTTTCTGCCATATGAGGAAAAGTATGATTTGGTAGAGAAGACATGTCTGATAATGATATGGGCAATAAGAAAATTGAGGTATTATTTATTGTCCTATAATGTTCAGGTTATTTCAAAGATTGATCCTTTAAGATATCTATTTCAAGCATCTACTTTAAACTAGAAAAAATGTCTCGATGATTTATACTCCTGACTGAATTTGATAAAGAGTACATTACCACAAAGGCTATCAAAGGAAGGACAGTAGCAAAATTCCTAGCTTAGAATGCAGTATAAGGTGATGAATAGTGGAATTTAGAGTTTTCAGATGAGAACTTAGCAGTTGTAGAGCATCGAGAGTGGAAGCTTTATTTCGATAGGGCTATAAACAACAAAGGAGCCATATTAGGAGTGATTCTTTTTATGCCAAAAGGAGAAACCATACCAATGGCCAAGAAGTTAGATTTCAAGGTAACAAATAATATGGCTGAGTATAAGGCATGCGTTCATGGAGTGGAGGCAACAATAGCAGTTGGAGTAAAATAGTTGCTAGTATATGGGGATTCGATGTTGGTTGTCAGTCAGGCTAATGAAGAATGGGAGGTGAAAGAGGAATAACTGAAGCCTTATATATTCTATTTAAAAACTTTAATAAGGAACTTCACTAAATGTCTTTTCATCCATTTATCAAGTGACGATAATTAGATGAAAAATGCACTGGCAACACTCTCTTCGATGTGGGATAATATGATTGGATTGAATATGAAGCCTTTGGTAATTGTAAAATCAAGAGCTCCATGTTATGGGGGAGAGCAAACTATGGCTATTCAAATAGGGCCTAAAGAGAAGCCGTGGTTTTATGACATTTAAAGGTTTATTGAGGAAGGAAAGTATCCATATGAAGCGACTTTAAAAGAGAAATATGCTCTTCATGTTCTCGCATGTAATTATGCAAGTCATGATGGAATATTTTACAAAAGAATATTGAATGGAATGCAACTCATATGTCTTAAGAAAGATAAAGCTGAAGAGGTGATAAAAGAGATTCATGTAGGAGCTTACGGTTCTCGCATGAATGGAATGATCTTGGCTAAGAAGATAATCAGATAGTGGTATTATTGGATTAGTTTAGAAAAAGATTGTATTAGAACAATAAGACAGTGCCATTAGTGCTAGATCTATGGGAATCTTAACCATCTTCCTCTTACAATGCTAAATAGTTTATCAACTCCTTGGCCCTTTGCAATGTGGGGGATTGATATTATAGGAGAAGTAAGGCTGACAGCATCTAATGGGCATAAGTATATAGTTGTGGCAATAGATTACTTTCCCAAATGGGTAGAGGCCGAGTCCTTTAACACTTTGAAAGCAAAAAAAATGGCACGATTTATTGAGAAGAGTATTATTTGCAGGTATGGGTCTTGCATCATGTTGTGACAGATAATGGTGCCCAATTTTAGGCAAAAAATGGTAGAGTTATTACAAAAGTATAGGATTGAACATCATAAGTCTTCACCTTATGACCCGTAGGCTAATGGAGTAGTAGAAGCGACTAATAAAAATGTTAAGAAGATTATTTGTAAAATGGTCAAAACTTACAAGGATTGGTTTAAGTTTCTTCCTTTTGCTTTGTGGGGGTATAGGACTAGAACTGCCATGGGCCAAACACGATTCTTTTTAGTGTATGGTTATGAAGAAGCTTTGCCTATAGAAATTGAGGTCAAATTTTTTAGAGTGGTTATGGAAGCTAAAATACTTGAAAATGAATGGGCATGAAAGAGATATGATCATTTGGTATCTCTGGATGAAAAGAGGATGAATACTTTATTTCATACTCAGATATATCGGAGAATAATAGCAAGATCATTTAACAAGAAGGTTAATCCTGGAGAAATAAAGGTTAGGGATATGGTGTTAAAATAGTCTAGCATAGTAGTATTTGATCCAAAAGGAAAGTTCATATCAAATTGGGAAGGATTGTTTTTAGTCAAGTCCATTCTACCTAAAGGAGCTGTAAAAATATCAGATCTTGAAGGGAATGAGTTCATTGAGAAAATCAACTTGGTTCATCTCAAAAAATACTATCTTTAAAAAAGAGAAAATAATAATAGTATAAAAGAAATAAAAGTCTGTTGGCTAGAAAACCTAAAAAGGCTAGTCAGGCAAAAATTAGGACATTCTCGTTGTTCAGAAAAATTACAAAGGGTTGGCAAGAAAAAATTAGGAAATAAAAGAAAAGAGGTGATCCTACTTATTAGAAAACCCACAAAGGGATGGTCAGTCAGAAATTAGGGAAATAAAAGTGAGAGAAAAATATTCAGTTACAAAATCTAAAAGGATTAGCTAATAACAGGAGTTATATCATATGATGAAATAAATGTACTCATTTTGGCCCTAATTAATGAAGGAAATTGAAATGAAATTTTTTTTTGAATATTGCATATCCTATCTTTATTATAAGGCATAAGTACTTAGAGGAAAAAATAAAGCATGAAAAGCCTAAAAAACCATATCTATGAGATCACTACTCTAAATATGTGTTGGTTTCTTTCTTATTTTTTGATTCATCCTGCAACACTTGAGTCCTCTTATACTTAGCAAATCCGGGTGGCTCTATAGTTTGCATGATAACCCAAGCTTTGTAGTTATCATTAGTAGTCACACTGCGTTCAAATACATGTTTCGCTTGAAGTTCCTACGAGGCCACAAGCTCCTAACCTTATCCAGAAAGTCCTATCTTAAAGGGAAGCCTTTAAAGTCAGTGAGAATAGTGACAATGAATTGTGGGTGACCATACTGATGGCAAAGATGTAAAGGGGAGAAAAAAAGGTAGAAAAATGTAGCCCAAGAATAGGAACACTATGATTATATAGCTTAATGGTCATGAACTTCAATTTCCACCAAGGGCAAACCCATGTGATCTCAACATCTGCAATGCCCCTCAACTAGTCAACCCATTGGTTTATAGTAAGCTTATCCTTCATCTTCAATGGACGAGACTGTAGCTGATAAGGTTGATAAGAAAAAGGGTTGGCGAGAATAGTAAGCAAACTTAGCTTTTCCTGTAACCAGATCTAAAAAAATTCCATTAAGTTGAAAACCCAAAAGGGTAGCTTAGGCAAAAGTTAGGGCAAGCTTGCTAAGTTAAAAACCCGAAAGGGTGACTAAAACAAAAGTTAAGGCACATAAAAGTGAAAGAAAACAATAAAGGATTTTGGTTACACACCTGAAGGAGAATTAAACTGCCTGAAAGATGATTATGAGTTCTGAAGTTATCTTATCCTATGATATTTTCAACAAGAATAACGGGTATAGGGTCAACTCCAGCTTATACCTACTCTAAAATACTCATAATCTGTGCGTCAGCATTTCCATGAGATGAAACTAGCAAAAACTGTGCATAAAGACAAAAAGCAACAGTTCTAGTCCAAGCAGCACTATTCTTATCTTTAGTTTTATAGACAGTAATAAGAGAAGATAGATCGATGGTCCCAGGGTTATGAGAATACAAATAGATTTCATTTGGGGGAAAATCAAAGAATGCTACTAGCTTATCAAGAAACTACATGGTCAGATTAAGAAGAGCAATCTTGGCAGTTGAGTTTAATGAGCACCCTAAGATAGCAATAAGTTCTTTAATCATTGGGCGTAACTCTTGCCCATTGAATCTAAACATGTGGTCCTTAACATCCCAAAAAGTTGCAGTAGCATGTAAAAAGTTATTGTCGATAAATAAATGTTAAAGGGATTTTAGTGACTTGCAAAGAAAAGGAAGAAAGTTATTCTAATTATTTCCATAAAGGCTCTTAAGGAATTTCTTCATCAATTAGAGAGATGCTTGAGTTATGATTGAAAGTGTAGAGAATGAGGAATAATGCCCTTTGTGTGTTCTTTATATAGAGAAGGAAAATGAGTCCATATGAGAAAGGGTTTCTATTTGCTTAAGGAATATGGATAAGATGAGGTGATGTAATCCAAAAAAGATAAGGATAAATAAAAAATTATTAAAGGAATAATATTCATTATTTATCTAATTAATTAATTAATTAATTATTTACTTATTTAGTATTATCCATTATTAGAAGTATTTTAATGGAAGAAGTTTACTCAAAAGCAGCTACCAGTTTAGGTGATACATAATAGTACTCAGAACAGTGCAGAATCCAAAAAGTAACAGTACTATAGAAATAGTTAGATACAAGCACGCTGAGAGTTAGAAATAAAAATAGTCCTAATCAATCATCATGAGCTCCTAAATCGGACCAAGGCCTTTATCCTCTAGTCAGATCATCATGTTGATAAGTATTTGAAGGTCTAGCAAATGAAGTCCTAGTACTATGAGGATCAATGCCTAAATCTACAAGGTACTTATGAAGCATCTCATTCTCGTGCTCTAGACCACTAGAAGAACTCTTCACATAAAGGAAATGTCATATCATACGTATTTCATGCATAACATGTATACACTTTACATCTTTCAGTGTATATACTTATTCACCAACTATCTATGACCTGTATAGTAAATAACCTTTGAGATGAGGCTAGACCATGCAAATACTCTGCTTATGTCTAGGGAATTTGTTTTGTAAAATTTTCTATTAACATCCATGTCAAATGTATAGATCATGCATGAAATAAGTCAAATAGACTCATATGAGAAGTATTTACTGGAGAAAAGCTAGGAAGTTGAGCATCGCTAAAGTGCATATATTGCTTAACCTTTGTCTGAATAGTAGGAGCCTAATAAAGCATAGACTTGTCCATAAGAGAGACATCGCCAAAGATAGCACTAATAAAAGCCCCCTCATGACTAGTCCCAACGTACTGAGTATAGTGTGTATGACTATGTTTGGGCTTAGATCTCTCAATATCAGGAGCAGTTTCAGTCCTTTGAGTAGTCTCGGTCTCTTCCACTATCACCTTAGAAGCAAGGGAACTAATCTCCTCAAATTGTGAAAAATAATGAGTAATATATAGGTTCTAAAAGAATAAATGAAATGATCAGAAGTTACCTCAGCATGGTTTGTTGGAATCTGCTCTAGGAGGTTCTTGTGAAAGAATTGCCAGTAATGGCGAGATCGCTCAAGTAAAGTTAAGGTAGCATATCCCTATAGCACCTCTCTTAGCTTTGAACCCATCAGGTGCAAATTATGTAACATTGAAGGAGGGATATCAGAAGGAATATGCCATTGTGAAGGTTTAGAAGACTAGTGATATACTTGTTCCCCTAAATACCACATCTAATAACCATATCCAAGGAGTAAAATCCTTATGGACTTAAGATGTACTTCTCCAACCATAAAATTGTATCTCTGGACGTCATCATCTCCCTCCAGCCAATCAGAATTAATTTACAAATTATGTTAATTAAGTTTAACTTGCATTATAAAATACTGATGATTTGTTTTTTTACCAGGTGCCACTCAATGGAGTTTATTTGATCATGATAGGTCTGAAGAATATTTTTGATGCTAGCCAAACAGGAAGAACCCTATCTCTACATCATAGGGAGACTTTTGTCGGAGCTAATAACATCAAAACGCCAGATTAGCCCGATCTCTATACTTTAAATCTGAAAAAGGAAAAAAAAAATAAGTAAATCATACAAAAAAAAGAACGTACAAGCAGGACGTGCTAAAAGCCACACATCGTGACAACACCTTTACATATGGTATCTAGTATGTAGTAAAGATAGGCTAATGTAGTAGATTCTTAATTAAGGGTAGCAACTCGAACTAAGTCATAAAGGGGGTCGAGTAAAGCAATGCTAACCTTGTGACTAGTCTCGTAGAAAAGAGTCATGCCTAGCAGTATAAGGAGGAGACACCTCACCTTCTAAGAAATCTAATGGGGAGTAGCAGTGGGCAGACATCTGAATCCCTTGATTAGAGATGAAAAGAGAACATTTTTCCAATTCTTCCACATTGGGACAAATCTAATCAAGTTACGCATATACTGACTTCTTGCATCTTTAGGAAGACTGCAATAACTAATGTCAAAAGGAACAAGAGTTCTTCTGAAGGAAATCCTAGTGATGGTAGAAAAGCTCATAGGAGAAATAGTAAGTTCCCCTATATGAGTATGAAAAGTGTGGGTGGTGTCCATCCACCTCTCAATCAAAGCAAGTAAAGAACAGCGATCGGATTGGCCCTGAACTGTCAAAAGCACAATAATGAATTGTCTAAAACCTGAGGCCCAGATCAGCTGTGCAATATTCATTGGCAGCCCGTGAAATAATTCTCGATCTATGTGAAAAAATCCCATGAATTTCGTTGGTCGCTGGATGAAATTCAAGAATAAAAAAAGATAAATAATTTTTTTATCAACAAAATGGAATGTGGATCAACATTACATAATGCCGATTGACATTACATAATGCTGATCGGCATTGTATAATGTTGATTTACATTGGGTAATGTTGATTAGGAATTTGGATGGAAATTGAAAATCTGGATTTCTGATAGGGATTTCAGACATTCAATAAGACATATAGCAAACTTGAGCTAACATTTTCATATTTTTAGGGTTTAATTTCAAAATTCATGCATCTTGGATCAATTTCTAATCTAATTTGAATAATGTGCATACTAATTTGTATTCTAAAATTAATTATGATTACTAACTTTATAAATAATTTTTTTTGTAGAAATAAACAGAAACGAGGAAATATTACTTCATTACCCACATTTGTACACCTATGGAGCCTTCTCGAAGTCCTTGAATATTTTGAGGAAAATAGGGGGACTAAAGAATTGGATCTACTGGAATTTTTGCTCCCATATGTGGTCTGTATCACGAGGCATCCATAGGATTTAATGGATTGCAAATCGGACGTAAGATGATCAAGTAATCAAAGAAAGAAAAAATCAATACAAAGAGAAAATGAAAGGAAAAGAAAATGAAGATGAAATGAAACATGGAACGTGACATGCAAAAGTGAATTATATAGGATGGAAAATATATGTTTTGATCTACCAAAACTTACTTGCATTCAAGTCCAAATTTCTTCCTTACAATTTGTTCCATTCATAATTAACTCATGAAATTCATATCATTAATTAATAATTCACAGAATTATTAATTACATAGTTAGTCTATGTTAAAATTTTGAATCATTTGTTAAGTACAAAATACAAAATATAATTACAGAATTTAATTTTTGCATTTTACATGTATCATCATTTTTGTCAAGGATTTTAAATCTATTTTGTTATATGCTACATAGTAGTTGAAACAAATATTTTAAATTATTTCGTTATGCACTACTTAATAGTCATAACATGAATTTCAAATTCAATATGTTTTATGATACAAAGCAGTTATAACATAAATTTTCAAATTTTTTTATCTACTAGACACTACACAGTAGTTATGGTATCATTGCTAGATGTTCCACATGAACTATAACATATTTTTCAAATCACGAATCACTAAACGTCTCGTAGGGAATATAGCAAAATTTTAAATCACAGATTGCTAGGCGTTCCACAGGAATTATAGCATGTTTTTTTTAAAAAAAATTATAAATCACTAAATGTCCCACAGGGAATATAGCGAGAATCATTACATATATTTCATTAAACATCTCATAGAGAATATAACAAAATCCATTGTCACTAGACGGCCTGAAGGGAATATAGTGCAGTTCACCAAACATTACACAATAGTTATGGTATTATTATTAGACGTTCCATAAAAGCTATAACATGTTCTCAAATCATGAAATGCTAAATGTCTCATAGGGAATATAATGAAACTAATTTGCATATATCTCACTAGACGTCCTAAAGGGAATATAGTATAGTTCACCAGACACTACATAGTAGTTATGGTATTATTGCTAGATGTTCCACAGGAGCTATAGCATGTTCTCAAATCATGAAACATTAAACGTCAAACATGGAATATAGCGAAACTCATTTGCATATATCTCATTAGATATTCTACAAGAAATATAGTGAAGCATGTTAAACATAGCATCTTGCTTAAAAATTGCACATTAATTTAAGCATCAATCCATTAATTAGGATACAATTAAGCACCCTAATTCTTTCCTTCGAAATTGTGTGCTTCTATTGCTATGCAAAAATTTGTCAAGCAAATAGCGAGAAAGAGGGGTAAATGTAAGCACCCAATTTCAGAATGCAATTGTGCATGAATGCAACAAAAGCTTCTATAATAAAAATTTAATAAAAAATTAACCTCTAGCGTTAAGTTTCGTGATTTCAAGGACTAAATTGCAACATTTTTTGGGTTTAATTTATAAAAAATTGACTTTTACAGGGGTATATTTGAAAATGTGCAACAAATATTATGTAATGCTGACTAGCATTGTGTAATGCCGATTGACATTACACAATGCCGATCGGCATTACACAATGCTGGTTGACATTTTGGAATACCAAGGTGCTAAAAAATTTAATAATAATCTTTTTTTTTCTCACTGTGTGATAATTGCATTTTACTATTAAAAATTACAGTCTTTAGTCTCTTTTTAATTTAATAACATTTCATTTTAGTTGCATAATTTTTCCATTTTTTGCATAATAATTAATAAATTTAGCATTTAGAAAATATTAGGACATTTAAATAAAATATAGATATAATCATGCATTAATTAAATAAATAAGGAGTTTTATATTTTTTGTCTAATTTGTATATTATTCTCAATGAATTTTTATTTTTGGCTGCAGGAAATTAAAATATTAGGTGTGCAATGCTGAAAAAAGTCAATCAAGAAAGTCAAAGAAAGGAACACGAGCATGCATTGATTATGCATGGCCATGCAATGCCAAATTTGCATGAAAACATGCATGGCCGTGCTAAAATTTGCATGAAAACATGCATGGCCATGCAATGCCAAGCATGGCCATGATAAATTTTGCTTAAAAAGTTACATGGCCATGCCAAAATTTGCCTTAGAAAGTGCATGACCATGCAATGTCACTATGCAAGCCTAGCCCATATAAAAAGAAGCACGCTTGTATCACGTGCAGCCCTAATTCTGAGAATATAAAAACATCATAAACTCACAGAGTAGCCAACAGAGGGGGGGGGGGTGAGATGGAAATAACCAGAGAATTACAGACAAAGAGACGGAGAGAAACAGAGGAAAAACAGAGAGAGAAGTACAAAAATGACAAAGAGTGAAACTCATTCATTTGCATCGGAGTACAAATAGACAACAAAGAGATCAGTAGCAGGGAGCTACATTGATAAGAAATAAGGAGTTCACTCTTTTCTTGTCTTATATTTTTATTATGTCTGCTGTATCTATTTATTGTTTTCTTGTTCTCTGTATAAACATGTTAGCTTAATCTCATTTTGTACTAGAGTTATCTGAGTAACCTATAGATGTATTGAACTCATATTTCTTTTTAGATATATTCTCAGCTCATGTCATGTTTATGGTTTTTATTTTTATACTTCATGAATGATTCAATGATCTTAGCTAGTATATTGAGATCGAGAGGAGATTTATACTTATGTTATAATATTTATATTAAATCATCCTACACTAAGAGTATTGAGACTGAGAGGAGATTTACACTTAGGGATCTAGAATAAAAACTATTGAATCTTAATTTGAGTAGAGATATCGGTTAAGAGTTAATATTGCATTTTTTACCTTTAGAGTTGAAGTTTGTTATAGATCTATTGATTAGAGTTTTATGAGGCAAGAGTCCCTTTATTCAACTCAATATTTGAAATAACAAGCTCACCTTATAAATGCTCGAGAGAGATTTATAAGAATTGCAGTGATAACATCTTAAACATGACTATGAGAGAGATTATATAAATTAGATTTTGAGTCAATACGAATCTAGGTGAAAAGAAAAACTCTAGTACATACTTTACACTGTTCATTCACCACAACATTAAATTAGTTTTAAATTATAATTTTTTTACAACACAAAAACATAAAAATTGAACCGTTTAGACAAGCACATAAATCAAGCGAACTAGTACTTATCCTCTTCCTTATGGGATCAATATCTGGACTTACAATCCTATTCTATAACTTAACCCGTATACTTGCAAATTCACACCACTGTGATTGGTCCAAATTTAATTTATAAATAAATTGATTTGAGTATTTATTTATAGGTTTCGGTACTAATCCAGTACGCGTCTCTTACGTATATAATCTTCTTTTTTTGAAGTTCAAATTCTTATTCTTTTTTTTGGGAAGGGAGATATCAGAGCTACTATGATCACATAAGTGGTTAGCTTAGGAATGAGATATAAAAAGAAAAGATTGGCAGAGAAGAAGAGAGGAACTAGGTAAAAAAAAAAGAAAAAAAAACCCCTAATCAACTACTGCAATAGAAGTTGATTGAAAAAAAAAGAAAGGTGACCTAACTTGATATTGTCATTTCAAAACCCTTTTTTTTTTAAAAAAAAAAAGAAACAAAGTATGTTCTTTTAAAAAGTCTAGAAATCAAGAAAGCGCAGAGTCAATTTTCTTCAAACTATAAAATCCCATTCTGAAGGGCATTCAAACAACATCTGCATATCATTACTCATCTTCTACTCCTTTCTTTTTATTAGTTCTTTCTTTTATATCATTATTTTCTTTTTATTATTTTTTATTTTATTATTTCTGTGTTTTTTTTTATTCAGGTTTTATTTTCATTATTTTGTTTTATTTGTTCATTAATTCTAATTTTTTTTATTCTTTGTGTTTCATGATTCTGATAATGAATACATGATTGAACTAAGGAAACTCACGAAGAATCCATGAATGAAAACCGAGAGTCAAGATCCTAATTTAATTTAATTTTGCTTTGTTTAGTCTAATTTAATTTAATTTATTTTTTAGGTTTTGAATTTTTTTAATTTGTCTTCTTAAGGGTTGTATTTTATTTTTTTCTTTATTATTTTGGTAGATTTTGTAATAGCCCCGATAGTGTGAATAATGAAAATTTAGTTCCCTTGTTCTTAAAAATTAATTAATATATTAGGTTTAATTTGGTAAACCCTAATTATAATCAATGGAGACAATAAATTAATTTAGGTTGCATGTTAATTAAAATTAGATTTTTTTAGAAGAAATAATTTAATTGCATGGTTGATCTTTTTTATTTGTTAGATTAAATTTTTTATGTTTTTGGGTTTTTTTTTTATGTTTTGGGCCCTAAGCCCACATTTAGGCTCTAACCCATTTAATAAATAGTTTTTTAATTGGATTTTTAGGTTTAATTTTAAAATCAATTTAACCCCATTTAGGTTAATTTAGACTTAGGTCCATTTTTTATATAAAATTAAAACATATAAAATTAGACCTACTAATTTAAATACTTCATAATTTGTTGATTTAGACCCACTTTTAAAATTAAAATAAATAGGCTTAGGTTCACCAAATTAAAATTAAATAGGAATTACGTTTATTAGTCTTTAGGCTCACTTGTAAATTAAAATATGTAGATTTAGGTTATTTAATTAAAATGAATGTAGATTAGACTAACTTAAGATTATGAATTTAAATGAATGCATTGTTTACATGTATTTTTCATGATTAGTTTGCCTAGAGTTAGTTATTTTAAATAAGAGTTTATATGAAATCACATGTAAAGTTATTTTAAATAAGGGTTTATATGAAATCACATGCAAATAAAGGATAAGATAGTAATTCATAAAATATTTCTAAATAAACATAAGAGTGAAAGAAGTTGGTATTCCGTATCCAGAATCTCCTGGTTGTGGTGCTAGCTTTCTTTTAGAGAATTGAGTACCACCTTTTTCAATTTGTCCTAGTTATTACCTTGGGTGGTGACTCCTTATGTCCATGCCATGTCTTTGTGACAGTGGTTAGTGTGTTTTCTAGAGCCCTGAGCTCAAACAGTATTGCAGTTGCTAAGATCTTGGGCGCGTGCTAAACCCCACCGTCTACAAAGAGTTTGTATTGAAATTCTTAACCCAATAATGATGGTATGACAATTTAATTGGTATAAAATTAAAATTTTGTCACTAATAGCTAAGGCTTTAGTGAGGGGATATTTTACTCTCACAAATAACTATGCAAATTACACATTTAGTGAGAGGATTTTCTTACCCTTATTATTTTTTCATCACTATTGAATGTTTTTCTTATAGTGATCTACCTTTACCTCAAGTTATGGTGCACCTCTTCTTGGACAACCCTGCTTGTTATGACCTTGAGTGTGACATATTGAACATGTCATTTGCACACCTCTTCTTGAAAACTTCCCAAACTTAGGTTTCTTTTTTTTATCTTTATCTCTCCTCCTTTATTTATTTGACCTTCCTGGGTTTTTTGTAATCTGAGGGGTTGAATGGTTGGGTAATTTAACTCAGGCTATAAGCTCATACCCCTTACATGTTGTATAACTATGCTATAACATTTTAGAAATATATGTTTGGTGTACCACTTGCTGATGAATGAACCAAGATTCATTTTCCTATTAAAGATGGAACATAGAGCATGGGAACATAGAATGTCTTTAAGTTCATAGTACCTATATGTACATGTCTGTTTGTTCAAGTCTACCTTATATTTGTAATTTCCTTTAATAACTTTAAACCATGCTCTCCATTGAAAACTATGCTACATTTACATGCCTTTTCCATATTTTTATCTAGCTTTGCTTGAATAGTTGGTGCTATGTTAGTCCCTAATCTATTAATAAATTCTCTCACATCCCTAATTTGTTGTATAACTGTAACTCTAATTTCATCAAGCATGGTGTAGACGGTCTTAAATCTTGCTTATAAGATCCATCTGTTGAAAGTTTTTGTCATATTATTTTCCACTACATTACACTTGCTTATTGTACCAATGAATGCCCTACACCATTGATGATGGGGGTAGCATAGTAAGTCCTCAACTATGCTTGTACTTAACTTAGCCAATTCTTGAAGATTATCCTTGAATTAAGCTTCAAAGATTGAATATGCACATTCCTAAAACTTTTTTTTTGTCTTTCCCCTATATTTCTTTTTCCAAGCAGATAGAATGTGTTAAGCACACATTTTGTGCTCATATTCAGGAAGCACTTAATGTACTACACCCATTAAACCTTTGAAAATACAAAAAATGCATAAATGATATTAGTAATGTGAAGTTTCTTAACAAAGAGATAATAAATAACAAAGTAATACAATTAAAGCAATACCTTTTGCATATCAGTCACTATGACAAATCTTGATCTATTTTCTAGCTCTAAATATTCTTTTAAAACTTTAATAAACCACTTCTAGTTTTTGTTATTTTTAATTTCCACGATGGCCTATACAACTAGGAACTTCTAATTATTGGCACATTTGGATATAGTTGCCAAAAGTTGTTCCTGTGTTGCACCTTTTAAAAAATAACCATCTAACCCTATAATTCTCTTACACTCTTGCTTAAATCTCACTTTCAAGGCATTAAATCATACATAGAAACTTCTAAAAATTTGTTATCTTGATATTGTAATAACCCGAGTTTTTAGATTACTTTATTTTAATACGGGTTATGCAGTGTTAATAATTTTTTAAAACTATATTTGATTATTATATTATTTTGTGAGTAATATTTATTATTTCATGTTTAATTATAATTTCTATGTAAATATTTAATTTAAAACTATTTATTTTGAAAATTTATTTACGTTATAATTATTACTTTGAGAATTATTTTAATAATATTATTTAAGTATTAATGTTATTTTATTCTATTTTATTATTATTATTATTATTATAAATACACGTGCACACATATAATTAGGGTTACTATTTTATGTGTATATTATTTATTATTGTGGGTTATATATATATATATATATATATATATATATATATATAGTAGGGTTTATTATAATGTGTGTGTGTAAATATGTCAAAAAAATACGTGTGGTGGAGATTGGTTAGATATATAGATATATTATATAGTTATAATATAAAGTATAATATATACATATATTTATACATATACTCTCTTTATCAAAAAACCAAAACGCAGAATCACTTTCAACCTTCTTCCCCTCCTGCTGCAACTCGTACCCCTACCGTCGGTGTGCCTCCCCCTCCTCCGGCCAGTCACCACCTTCTTCTCCAGTCTTCCTTCGTCACCTGCACGTTGCCGGAGTAGCAGAAAATGGCAGCAGCAGCAGATTGGACTCATAGTTGTTTCTCCTTCGTCCGATTGCCGTTCTTCTCATTTTCGATGTCGTTGAGCTCCCCTAGCTCCGACCAAGAAGACTCTAAGCTCCTTTTGAGCTCTAATATGGCCATTTGTGGGTTTTTCTTAAATTTTAGTTTATGGTTCTTTAGGGTTTTGATTTTTTTTTGGGGTGTTAATGGTTGATTCACACAAAGTTCCTTAAGAAAAGTTGGTCCCCCTAGCTTAAGCTACCCCCATGAATTTTTGTGTGATTTTTAGAAATTATTTTGATTTTTGTGAATTTTTGATTATTTGATTATTATTTTATTATTTTCGTAAATTAATTAAATAAATTGTAAAATTGTGATTTTTGGTGTTATTTTTGATATTAATTTTAGAATTTAATTTATAATTTTTGTGATTTTTTATATAATTTTTATAATTATTTTAAGTTTATGTCAATTTTGAAAAATTAGTTTAAACATATGCTTTGATGGAAATTATAGGTTAATTATATGTTTTTGGTGATAATAATGAGATATATGTTGAGAAATTAATTTTTAGGAATTTTATATAATTTTTAAGAATTATTTATAGTTTATGTAAATATTGGATAATTGAGTTAAATGAGTATTTTGGTTGAATTTAAAGTTTAGTTGTGTGTTTTAGTTGATATTGAAATGTTATTTGATGATAAAATAATTTTTAGGAATTTATATTATTTTTATGGAATTTTATATAATTTATGTTTATTTTGGAATTATTAGATTAAATATGTATTTTTATAGAAATTATTGGTTAATTAGGTGTATTTGTTGATTTTAGTGAATAATATGTTGAGGAAATAAATTTTGAGTAATTACATAATTTTCTTGAATTTTTGAATATTATTAGTATTTTATGTGTATTTTTGTGTATTAGGGGCATTTTGATAATTTGGTAGTAATTTTGGTTAAATATTAAATTTAATAGGTTTTAAAAATTATTTGAAGTATAAAAATGATTTTTATAAAATATTTACTATTTTTAACTAATTAACACTATTTTTCAAAAATTATTTTCAAATTATATATAATATATTATTTTTGTAAATAAATGAGTTTTTAGTAACTTTTAGTATGTTTATGGATGAATTAAGTAATTTGGATTTATAAAATGAATTTTTATTAATATTGGTGTATTTTTCGAGAAATATCGATTTTTACTTATATTATATTATTATTAGGGTTTTTAAGTAATTACAAGTAAAATAATTATTTTTAATGTTTTTAATGTTTAAACTGCCATATTTTGATACTTAAAAGGCATTTTTGGTATTTATTGAATTTATGCATATTTTATTGTATCTTGTGATGAATTGTAGACCTCGATCGGAGGAAATTGTAATTTGGGATCCCGACCGAGAAGTTGGAAGAATTTTGTATTCGAAGTGTGTTTTCTATGCAGGATCGGCCCTACTTTTGTAGATAGATGTCCATTTTACAGAGGAAACTCTACTGAAATTTCAGTAGATTTCTCGTAAAACGTGACAACCGGTCTGAGTCTAGTTTTGAATTTTTGATTGAGTCTATCTATAGTAATCCTAGAAGTGTAAAGTTAGAAGTTTATTTTGATGATTATTATTATTATATTTTTTCTAGCTGCACCGAGACTGAGGCCTAACGGACCAGACCCGCTGAGTATGTCTCATGGAGCGCTAATCGGTGAGTTATTATACTATATATATATGCATTCCATATATAGTGCATCATTTAGGGTTTTTCATTTTCATTATACGTTTTTAAAAGCGATTTAAATTATAACATTTTTGGAATATCTAGGGTTTAGATTTTTATATATGCATGTTAAATAATTATACATGTTATTTTGATATATGCATGTTAAATAATTAGGTTTATGTTTAGTATGTTTCAGTATATATACATGATTTAAATGAATATTTATTCATAACTATTTTATTGAATGATTAGTATACTTTAGGTTTATTTTAAGTATATTTTTGATATATTCCTTAATAAATGCATGTTTTATTATTGATTTAAACCTGACACATTATTGGCACATTTAGGGTTTATTTTTTATATATGCATGCTAGATAATTAGGGTTTTTTTGGATATGTGTCAAACCTAAATGCATATTTAAGTACATATATATGTTTTAAATGAATATTTATTCATAATTGTTTATTTAGATGATTTGTGTACTTAGGATATATCTTTAGTATATTTTAGGTATATTTTTAAGTAAATGCATGTTTATATTATTGAAATACACTTAAATTGTTTTAAATTATATCAATGGTTTATCTTTAGTATATTTCATGTTTTATTTGGCATATATATACCCGAAATATACTTAGTTTATTTTAGGTATATTTCTGGTATATATATGTTTATTTTACTATTATGAATGTTATTCTACATTATTTAATTTCCATATGAATGTTTTTATTTTAAATAAAGGATATCAATAGAACGTGCTACCTAGTGGGCAGCATTAGGACCGTGTACGTACCGGTGCGATAGATTTAGGTTTGAGTGAGGATTACTTATGGTGAATTATGATTTGATTAAGATCGATGATACGATTGATTTATGGTTTGAGATGTGATATGATTGATGGTGTGATTGCTGGAGCTCGGTTGACCTAGTGTCTTGGGGCCAATCACACTGACAGTCAGACTGTTGGAGCTCAGTTGACTTAGTGTCTCGGGGCCAGTCTACTATACAGAATAGAATAAGTGATCTATTTGGATTTAAGTGAGCCTATATGGCTAGAGTGATGATATGATTGATTGAGGTTGCGATTAATAAGGTTCTATTTGATCCTTCATGAATTAAACTAAATGTTTTCTGTATTTAGTATATTTATATAAGCAGAGTTGGCATATGTGTGGAATGCGTGAATATATACACACACACACACACACACACATATATATATATATATATATATATATATATATATATATGTGAATTCATAATTGGATATGTTTCAGATTGTATGTATATATAGTATAATAATTCACTCAGTGAGGTCTGACCCCCCTCAATTATTTTTTTTCATGAGATCCTATATCGTTAGACCTTAGTAATAGAGTTCCTCGTCGGTGTTCTTCCGTCCCGGCTATTTTATGTAAATGTATATTTTGAACTCTGATATGCATTCTGGAAACTGCAGTAATGGTGTTATTGTATTAGAAGAGTATTATTTTATTTTGATATTTAATACTCAGAGAGTTGTATTTGAACACTGTATGAATATATATTCATTTATGAAAGGATTTGGAGTAATTACTTTGTATATTGATTCAAAAAATTTTAATTATATCATACTTTTTATTTATTTATTACATGATTTTATTTTCTAAGGCTTGCTACGGGTTCCGGATTCGAAGGAATTCCTATTCCTTAGAATCGGTCATGACTCCTAGTTTGGGTTGTGACAGATGTGAACCTCTCTCACACTTAACAGAAAATGTAGAACTAAGGTTTAACCTTTTTATTTCATTTACATAGTCATGCAACTTAGCAAACTTAATTCTAAGATCTTTCATTGCTGCTTCTAACACTTTATTTTTTGTTCTTCTATAGATAGTTTTTTCCAACAAATAATTTTTCACTAAATCTGCTAGTTCTTTAAGCTTTATGCCTAATTGAGATAGAATTTTATCTTTGTAATGTATAACAATATAAATGCTATTATAATGAAAGGTCTGGTTATACTTATGACATATATGCCTCGGGACATGTGTTTTAATAATGAAATTATAATTTTTCCTCTCTATTGAAGCATATAAATTCTATGGACAATTTGTTTCTTTACACTTTTCCCTAGCCTTACATGGTTGATTGGGTTTTAGGATTAACTTGATCCCTTTAGCAATAACATACTTATAAACAAACTCTCAAAATTGGTTAACATTAAGGAAAATCATACCTAATTCCCATACATGCAAAATTGTTACGGGATTATATCGAGCTGATTATGATGGTCTTCTTTGTGCATGATCTACATCTTCATCATCAAAGACAGTTGCATCACTTCAATGGTCTTCACTATCATACACAGGTTCTTCGCCTCCTACTATGCCTTCATTTCTATTTCTCCTTAGATGTTTATGTCACGACTTGAACCTAAGGGCACGTCACTGGCACTAGGGAATGGGAAGGCATAAGGCCCCCGAAACCTGTATTAAGCCTTAAAGAAAAGATAAACAACACCTTATAATTTAAAACCTTATTTTAAAATAGAAAACATTATCAAACTAATTTTTTCTCAAAAATAAACAAATTCAAGTGCTAAATAAAATGTGCTTCAACGTCACATAATATAAATCAAACTTAATTCTTTATACATAAACGTGGTTAGTACAAATAAATTACACAAATATACTTAAACCATACAATTCTTAGTACATATACTACTGCAACATCCTAGAATAATATAACAGTACAACTTACAATGACCTACATAAAATAGTCGGTGAAGAAGAAACCTGGCGTGGAGGTAGTCTGAGGTTGAACTCCCAAGCTCTTGAAAAAAAAATAAATTGAGAGGAATCAAACCTCACTAAGTAAGTCAATAAAAGAGCTATACGGTTTGAAAACCTTTTTAAAATCTATATATTTATAGTGAAAATAATTTATAGTGTATAAGTATAGCTTTTGAAAAATCTCGGTAGAACCTTAAATCCAAAAATCTAAATGGCCAACTGGCCCACTTATTCCAATCAGACTGTCGGTCCCCGAGAGCAAAGGCATCAATCGAGGCACCAAGTCACAGTCGTTCACTTAATCCAAATATATGGTACTGGCGGTCCCCGAGAGCTAGGGCATCAACCAAGGTACCCATCCCAGTCCAATTTTTTAACCTTACAATCATTGGCGATCCCCGAGAGCATAGGCTTCCATCGAGGCACCCGTCCCAGTTTAACATCCACCAATCATATATGTATCGGGTCCATCTCTCAATCTCTACCATGTGCATATAGTCCTGGTGAAGCCCACTAGGTAGCTCGTTCTACCAAAATTTCTCAAAATTGACTTTTGAATAAATAAAATGCGTCTTAAACCTTAAATAACAGCATTAATTAAATAAATCATATAATCAATATTAAAAATATGAGCGCATGCATTCTTTAAGTAAACACACGCACAGATCGTTCTATTGACTTATAAGATAAATGCGAAGGCTGACGACCACGTGTCTGCCTCGGTCTCACGGCTTCTGCTCTGATATGCTCTAGAAAGAAAATAACAAATCGATTTTAAAACATGACTATGGAATTGAAATCATAAATCAACAAAATAATGAATTTCCAGGCTGACTCGAGGAAGACCGGATAAGACACGATAGACAGGATAGAACCTAACTAACAGTAGAAATTCATAATGAATATCACACTTTACGAGAAAATCTATCAAAATTTCGATAGAGTTTCCTCTGTAAAACGGACATCTCTCTACCAAAGGTAGAGCTAGACCTGCATAAAAAACGCACTTCTAATAACCACAAACATACACACTCGAGTCAGGCTTCAAAAACTACACTTAGCCCCGACCAAGATCACAACTCAACAAAACATCAAGAATTAATAACATTTATTTCTCAAAATACATATTTCACATACACATATACTAAAAATAAATAAAAATATATAAAATCTCAATTATTCAAAAATTAAACAACTAAATTTTTATTTCACTATCAAGATATATATATATATATATATATATATATATATATATATATATATATATATATATATATATATATATAATATTTGGAATTAATATTTAAAATTAACACTACTTAAGTAAAAATACCAATTAGTTTATAAAAATTCTCTAAACCCCTTAATTATTAATAAAACTAACTAAAATATATATTTAACTATAATTAGCATAAAATTACATTTTTACCCCTAAATACATAAATTACATAATATATTATTAGTACTAAAAATAATTCCTTAAAATTATTTAATCATCCCAAAAATTTATTTTCTAAAAATTAATCTTCCTAATATAATTAAAACATAAAATCAACCAATGATTTCTTCTAAAAATATAATTTAACCTAAAAATCACAATTGACATAAACTCAAAAATATTTATAAAATAGTATAAAAATCTCAAAAATTATAATTTGAGTTCTAAAATTAATAACATTCACTAATAACTTCAATTATTAAAATTTCATAATTTTTCACAATAATTTTCGAAATTAACATAAATACCAATTAAATACCTAAAATTTTTATAAACCTCTAATTAACACCAAAATTCTTAAAACTTTAAAATCAACCCAAAACCTTACAAAATATAATTTTAATTACTCTAAATTCACTACTTAACCCAAAGAAAAATCCAATAATTCAACTAAAAATTAAATAAAATTATACAAAAATTCTGTAAATTAAGAAAAATTAAGAAAAATGCTTAAAATTCGAATTTGGAGCAATTAAGAGGCATAATTCAACATATACCTAAGAACAACCTAAAATCAACATCCAATTTTGATCAACAACCAGAAAACAACCTAAAATCAACCTAAAAACAACACAGAACAACTCACCTTCAACCTCTAATTCCGACGCCGGAGGTGAGTTACAACGGCAGCTCTTGGCTTGGACAGACACCTAAGAGGATGAAGAAAGTTGGGGAAGATTGGGTGGCACCGGATCAGCTTGGATCGAAGCTGACAAAGGTAGAATAAGAGAAGCAGTGACATCAACACCTTCTGGAGCTTCCTCTCGCGGCGGTAATGGCTTCTCAGGCGGTGGAAGGAAGAATGACACGGTGAGAGGGAAGAAAAAGATGGTGAGGGACGGAGAGGGGAGGATGGCAAGAAGGTCAACTTGGGGGGGGGGGAGGGCTTCCTTCTTTCTTCTCTTTATTCTATTTTCTTCTTTTCTTTTGGTCCTACATCTATATATATATTATAAACTATATATGTAATTATGCATATGTGTGTATATGTAAATATTGGTGTATGTACACATATACATACATATACACAAGCTACTTTAATGCATACACACATAAAATACTAATTAATCCTAAATATATATATATAAGTATGAATATATATATATATATATATATATATATATATATACACACACACACACACACACACACACACACACACACACACACACACACACACACACATACATATAAATATGTATATATGCATGTACATAGTAGCACAGAAATAGCCATAAAATTTAATATAGTTTAAAATATTAGTCATAATAATAATAATAATAATAATAATAATAATAATAATAATAATAATAATAATAATAATAATAATAATATTAATAAACAATAAAATTTTAGACAATAAACAAATAATACTCACATATATAATCATTTTATAAATTAATAACCCTAAAAAATATTATTAACAATTGTATAATATAATGCAAAAGTAATTATTAATAACACTATTTGAAAATTCCTTTATTTAAATAAAATATAGGGTATTACAGTTCATAGCCTATATCAACACCAGTTTGCCTTAAATGTATTTCTTCCATAGCTCTACCAGTTGGATTTGTCGAGGTATTTCTCCTTAAATTTTTATCTTGCTCTTTAACTACTCTAAGTTCTTTATCAATATTAGTACCGTGATCTTTTTCACTTTTACTTGACTCTTCCTTTTCATCATTACTGCCCTTACCATAATCATCATTATCATTGCTACTCAAGTTATCTACCTCTAAATTTAAATTTGAAGACTCAACATCTACTGTATTTAGGTGTTCCTCTCCTTCACTCTCCTTAGGCTCTATTGATAATATAGGTCCATTAATTACATGACTAACATAAAAAATGACCTTATCACCATCCTTGAAATTCTTAGCTACCTCTAGAATAATTGCATTCGATTTTAGTAATGTAAACTCATCCCCACCTTTTGGCTTAACAAAGTTAGCTTATGTACACCCAAAATATATAATATAACATAATAGCTCTGTTATGCTTAACTTATCATGGTCCATGTTTTTAACTATGATAACCCCACCCATATATTTTAACCCTGGTTCTCTCATAAATGAACCCTCATGATGTTACTTCATCATGATATATCTCTCATCCATCCTGTAGTAAAAAATTCATACATCAATACCTAATAAACAAGTCAAAAAAGGGAAAAATTTTTGCTAGTAAAAAGACAAGTACCATGGACCACATGCAAACATAAAATATTTAAACACAAAAGCCAAAGACTTAACTGCAACCACCATTCAATGTACACCCCTTTTTTCCTCTCAAATAACCAAAAAATAAAGAAAAGCACTACACGAATAACTCTTGAATTAAGTGTTAAAATGTAAATTTATATCCTTTTTAAAAATGTGATACAATAGCAACTGCAAAATGGGATTAAACAAGACAAAATTTATCAATTCTTTTGAAAATATGATTTTTTTTTTCAATCAGTAAGAAATTCTTATTTTTTAAAGGACGATCTTTTGTGGAAATGGTCTTTTGATAAGATTCTTTTGCTTTTCTAATCTAGGTTTAAGACAATGTACACTTTATCAATTCTAAGGATTTGGTAGATTAGGCATTTAGATGTTAAGTAAATTAGGGATTTTAATGTTAGTTGAATTAGGGATTTGAATGTAACTAAACATTTTTACTTTGGTAAATTGGGATAAAAGGGTTAGGTAATGCTCTGACATGTATATCCACGTTGTCATTTTTTATACACATTAGAGTGCACTCTTAACATGTGCAATCATGTGGTTTTTCATGGGTGATATAGACACAAAATAAAAGTTCATAAGTGTAACGAGAAAAATTGAAAGTTGAGGGGTGCAATAGACCAATATGGTAAAGTATATGGGTGAAATAAGCTTTTTAGCCATAAGCCTTTCATTCCCTTGTTTGTTTAAAATAAAACACTTTAGCCCCTATTTTTTCAAAATTATTAACTTCTTTTTTTTTTCTTAAATTTATTATTTACTCTAAATTTTATTCTTTAATAATTCTTTGGATTTTGAATGAACAATTAAAATAGAGCAAACTACATTTTCCTCCCTAAGATTTGACTTAATTTACACTTACCTCCCTCTTGTTTAAAAGTTGAACTTTTACCTCCATTAATTTTTATTCTGTTAATATTTAAGGACTTCCATTAGAGTTAGACCTTTTTTTCCCATTAAATATTATATAAAAAGACTAAAATGCCCTTTTAAACAATAAATAACTATAAAACACTAATAATATTTACAAGATATTTTAATCCTTTATATTTATCAATGTTACATATATACATTTCTCACATTAGTGGATATAAAAATATTGCTCCAATAATATTCATAACATAAAAAAAAAAAAATCATATGCAATATGAAATATATCATGAGATGATAAGGACATTCAAAATTATTTTTATTTTATTAATTTGATATTGTTTTTTGTATTTATTGTAATTGATTTAAAAATTTGATTGTTAGTAACAATAAGTTTATTATAGATATAAGTTATAGAGATGGTTCTAATGTAAACATGAAATATAATATATAATTTTTAACATCTTTTAATTCATTTTTTGTTAATGTTGAATGTATGTATTTTATGTTATCAAATATTAAAGCACTAAAATATCTTGTGAATATCATTAATATTTTATAGTTAATTATAGTATTTATTATTTGGAAGGTTATTTTAGTCTTTTTATTGCCACTTAACTGAAAAAATGCCTAACCCTAACAGTAGTCCTCAAATATTAACAAAACAAAAATCAAGGGAGGTAAAAATTTGATTTTGAAACAAGTGGGAGTAAGTGTAAATTAGGTCAAACTTAAGGGAGGAAAATATAATTTGCTTATAAAACTATATATGTATATTGCGGTAATTTTTAGAAAATTTTAATCCTTCAAAAAATAATTTAATACTGATTTGACTGACTTAGGAAATCATCTTTTTTAAACCGGATTAGGTTTGTATTTATTTAATTAATTTGCTGAAATTTAACTTATTTAATAAATTTTGTATATAAATAAATTTTCATGTTTGGCTTGTTACATGTTGATGTACATTCAATTTTATATTTGATTTGAGTGTAAAACTTAATTTAATATATTATTCAATTTTACAAATAGAAATATTTCTTTAAAAAATAATAGGAGCATACTTTTTTCAATAAAATAAAATCTATCAATGTAATGATTACAAATGTAGACAGCGTATTAATTTTTTTAAAGGAAATTCATGATTTAAGTAATGATTACAACATAGAGAAAATTTGACCAAAAAAAAAAGAAAAAAATTAAAAAAATCTATAATATGACTTTCTGATTTATTATTAATTTTAAATTTAGTTTTTTTTATTTAAATAAAATAGTATTTGCTCAAAATTTTTATTTAGTAGATTATGATTATCGGATATGCTATGCTTATTTTTGTATGTCAGACACAAATAGTAATATCAATATGTTAAAGTTATCTTATTTTATTTTTAAATTTATTCAAGGTATTGCTCCTCTTATTCATTATATTATCCAAAGAAAATAATATAATATGATTTACTATTTAGATGACAGTATATACACAAACTAGAGCAACATTGTATAAACTATTAGTGAACTGAGCAGTCGGAAGAAAAAAATATTTTGTCATGAAATAATACGCAATGCAGAAAAAAAAATTGAGCTTGCATTTAGTGTTCCACAATCACATTTTGCAATTGTGATAAAATTGGCATGTTGTTGGACAAAAATGTATTGCATGAAATAATGAAAACATGCATTATATATTGCATGATATGATGATTGAGAATGAGCGTAATCTACATGTACCAGTTGTGGAAGCGATGGAAGTAGCCAAATGTGAAAGTTAAAATGGTTGTAGATGAAATTATTTGATTTTAACAATTTTTTACTCGTTTCGTTAAAAAGAAAAAAAAAAAACAATTTCTTACTCAATATATATAAATTAAGGATAAAAATGCTCATGTAGAACTTCACAATGCATTAATTGAGCATTTATGGAAACATATGTTAATTCATATAATTAAATAAATTAATATCGATTTTTTTCATTGTGCCCCTTTTACTAATGATGATTGAATGTTTAGTTTCTAATTTTTATTTTTTATATATAATTTTATTTTTAATTAATATATTGCCACGACCCAAATCCGAGGGCACGTGACCGGCACTAGGGAATGGGTAGGCATAAGGCCCCCGAAATCCGTAGTAAGCCTAAAGGAAAAGAAAAATAAAACCATTCATATATTATACTTTATTTTAAAATAGAACACCTTATCAAACTGATTTTTCTCAGAATACACAAATTCAACTGCTTAAATAATAAGGTGCTTCAACATCTCATATTATAAATTGAACTTAAATCTTATAAATAAGTGTGTACCGTAAAAATAAACTACATAATTATATTTAAACCATACAAATCCTTACTACATATACTACTGCAGCAACCTAGATTATCACACAGTACAACTTACAATGACCTACATAAAATAGCCGGTGAAGAAGAAACCCGGCGTGGAGGTAGTCTGAGGTCGAAATCCCAAGCTCCTGAAAAAAAATAAATTGAGGGGAATCAGACCTCACTGAGTAAGTCAATAAAAAGAGTTGTACGGTTTGAAAACCTTTGAAAACTATATATGTTTATAGTGAAAATAATTTATAATATATATATTTATAGCTTTTGAAAAATCTCGGTAGAACCCTAAACCCAACAATCTACATGGCCAACTGGGCCCACTTATTCCAACTAGACTATCGGTCCCCGAGAGCAAAGGCATCAACCGAGGCACCAAGCGTAGTCATTCTCTTAATCCAAATAAATGGCACTGGCGGTCCCCGAGAGCTAAGGCATCAACCGAGGCACCCATCCCAGTCCATTATTGACTTTCCAATCACTGGCGGTTCCCGAGAGTAAAGGTTTTCACCGAGACACCCGTCCCAGTTTAACATTCACCAATCATATATACATCGAATCCATCTCTCAATCTCTACCATGTGCACATAGTCCTGGTGAAGCCCACCATGTAGCCCGTTCTACCAAAATTTCTCAAATCGATTTTAAATAAATAAAATGCATTTAAATCGTAAATAATAGCATTAAATTAAATAAATTATATAATCAACATAATAGAAATACGAGCGCATGCATTCTTTAAATAAACACACGCACAGATCGTTCTATTGACTTACAGGATGAATACGAAGGCTGACGACCACGCGTCTGCCTCGGCCTCACAGCTTCTGCTCCGATATGCTCTAAAAGAAAAATAATGAATCGACTTTTAAAACATGACTAAGGAATCGAAATCAGAAATCAACAAAATAATAAAATTCCAGATTGACTCGAGGAAAACCGGACGAGACTCGACAGACAGGTTTTAACCTAACTAACGGTAGGAATTTTACGAGTATCACATTTTATGAGAAAATCTATCGAAATTTCGACAGAGTCTCCTCTGTAAAACGGACATCTCTCTACCAAAGGTAGAGCCAGACCTACATAGAAAATGCACTTCCAATAATCACAAACACCTACACTCGAGTCGGGCTCCTAAAACTACAATTTGCCCCGATCGAGATCACAACTCAAACACTATCAAAAATTAATAATAGTTATTTCTCAAATATATATATTTCACATACATTCACACTAGAATAGTTAAAAATTATATCAAGTCTCAATTATTCAAAATTAAACAATTTAAATTCGTATTCCGTCACCAACAATATAAATATAATTATTATCCAAATTAAAACCTTTGTAATGTATTATATATATATATATATATTGGAAATTTTGACATTTAAAATTTTACACTACTAGGAAATTATATTAATTAATTTATAAAATTTATCTAAACCCTTTAAATATTAATAAACTAATTAAATATATATATATTGTCATATTTAGTGTAAAATTACATTTTTACCCCTAGAATATATATATTACATAATGTGCTATATATACTAAAAAAATTTCCTTAAAATTATTTAATCATCCAAAACTTATTTTATCAATGTTAAATTCTTAATATAATTAAAACATATTAATGGCTTTTAATTTCTTCTAATAAAAATATAATTAGCCTAATAATTAAATTTTGACATAAAGTATAGAAATTCCTAAAAATTGTATAATATTCTAAAAAATTTATTTTCTTTACCCTAAAATTTATATCAACTCATAATAACACCGAAATACCAATTATTATTATTATTTATTATTTTTATAATTAATTCCCGAAAATTCCTAAAATAATATTAAAATATTCAAAAATTCACCAAAAATCAAAATAAATTCCAAAAATTATACAAAAATTCCTAGAAGTAGATTGAGCTACTAGGAATCACTTTTGTAAAGGGAGTTTTCATGAATCCATCTAAATTGAGCTAAAAAAATTTCCAAAACCCTAGAGCTCAAAACCAAAAATCAACCAAAACTCAATCAATTCATGACCAAAGCTTAAACTAAGCTTAGAATGAGTCTCACTGGTGCAACAGGAGGAGATTGGCACTGGAATGGAGGAAAATGGTGGCCGGACGAAGCTTGGGTGAGTTTGGAGCAAACTCTCGGCTTCTTCTCTTCCAACGGCTTCCGGTGGCTCTGCAGGTGACCGGAGGTGAGGGAGAAGGAAGAGGAAGCAGCAGACGGCACCGGAGGTGGGGGAGGCGTAGTGATGGTGGCGGTCGAGGGCGTCGTGCGGATGGGGGAGAGGGAGGAGCTTCGGCTCTGTTTTCGTCAAAAATATACATATATATATATATATATATATATATATATATATATATATTATAACCACAATTATAACTATATTATATTATAACTACTAATTATATATACTATATTATAACTATATATAAATATACTACATATATACCATATATAAATATATATACATGTATAAATATATATACATGTATATAATTATACTTTATACTATATCATACACACACACACACACACATATATATATATATATATATATATATATATATATCTATACATACACATACATATAATTAGATATACACATACATATATATTTATTTGTTTATAGACATACACGTAGCTAATGACTTTAATATAATTTAAAATAACACTAATAGCGATAATGAAAATAATAATAATAATCACAATAATAACAATCATAAAATAAATATAATATGATGGAAAAATAACTATTTATAGTATGATTTGAAAAAAGATACCCCTATTTATTTAAGTAATATGTAGGGTATTACATATATAAACCGTAAATTTATCTTATAATTAATAAAAATATTAATTTATTAATTTTTAATAAAATTAATAAACAATAAAATTATTTTTCGTTAGATGAATATGCAGAAGAAAAGTAAATAGATTTGAGTAAAATTATTGTAAAAACTACATTTTAAAATGAAATTTATTGCATTTTAATATTATAAATTGGAGGCTTCATATCACTAACTCCTTGCTATTTTCAGAGTCTTTTTTTTTTTTTTTTTTTTTTCCTGATAACCAAATTGATTAAAAATGATAATAGACTCAACTAATATATGGATAATGATACTAAAAAAACCTTTAATACTATATCTTGTTTATAAATTAATTGACAAGAAAGATATGCATAGGTTGTGGGGGCAGACTTTGGCTCCTAAAATGTTTAGAGCTTTTTAAATTTATATTTAATATTGCTCACCTACTAGGACTGAAACTCGAATGAAGGTATGCAATGGTGGATATGAGAAAATAAGTAAGAGTTACTTTTATTATGTAGATCTTTTCTTTTTTAGAACTTCTGCTATTCAATAGGTATAAAAACTCTAATTAATTTAAAGTTTAAGTGAGGTGGACCTATAAAGAAGTAAAATTCTTCTAAGATTTATTTTCTTTATACATAAATCATTTAAAATTTTAATATTCCAAAAAAATATTATATAGTGATATAAAATAATATAAATTATCAAACTAATTAATTGAAAAATTACATATATCGAAATAAAAGGAATTGCTGAAATTCAAATACATATGAGAACTTTTATTATAATAGGCAAAAAAGAAAAAAAGTGTGCCTAATTCACCATTTAAACAAGATGTACATAGCATATATATAGTGCACATGTAATAGTGAGAAAAGGAGGCAGCCACAATGCAGCCATGCACAAACAGAACTGCATAAAGCAGTATATATAATATATATATATATATATATATATATATATATATATATATGTGTACTTAGAAACACATCCAAAAGGGAGATACAAAATGCCAAAAATGGACAAGAGACTACATATGTCTCTAGATATATTGATTAATGAGAAAATCCTGATGTAACAATCCCTTATGACCGTCCTCTCAGAAATCTCCAAGGTCCAGTTCCTGTCCCCATCCTGCAAAGATAGATTTCAGATTGCAACATCAAACAGAATAATTAGGATATGTATCATATTGAATGAAGATTATTTGTTTTGCCATCAGAGATTTTCCTCTATATTACACCCAACAATTTAATGTGTAACATGTATTTTGAATATTTTATATATTTTTATACTTGAACAATACAATTGAAAACGATATACTTGAAGTAGACAAAAGCTTCCCTTGACAGCTTTGCAAATGACATAAAATTAGTTGCAGCTAACAAGGAAATTAAGTTACCTCCATACACCAGCAAATGTACGTAGCCCCATAAAGATGGTTAAAGCAACCCAAATTCCAATAAATCCAGCAGTTTTAGAAAGAACAAAAATGGCTGCAACGCTTGCTATAGCTACAAGAACCTGAAGATAAAAACAATTGGACAAGAATTCTTTAAATAAGAAATTAAGCAATTTGGAAAGACTGGTTTGCTTATAAGTATGGAAAGGGACAATAAAACTGACCATAGAATAAGCAGAATATGTAAAATCAGAAGCTCCAAAGTTTACACCATCAAACACAAAAGCTACGGAGTTAACAGGTTGTGTAGCTGCCACAAACTGACGGGTTGACAGGAGAAAAAAAACAGAAAATTCAGTTCAAGAGGATATGTGCCTCAAAGAAAAGATGGAGACGAATGGTTTTATTTAATGGGAAATAGTTATTACCGGAATGCCTATGCTTATAATGTGAAGAACACTAGGATCTTTTGAAAAAATCCCATCGCCGAAGTGGAGACCTACTCCAACAACAACAGCAAGTCCCAACCCAAGAAAAAAGCTCATCTGCAGAACAAAGAAAACGATACAGAGTGAAGAAAAATTAACTCACGCCGAATGTGTTATCATTGTAGTAAAGGTATGACATACCTGTAGAACCCGGGTTGCTGTGGTTGTTGCTTTCTGATAGTCTTTCTCCGCAAATGCACTAGCTATAAGTGCCTGGAAAAAAAAATGAGCACAAGAAGACATTGCTTATTGGTCTATAATAGCTGTTTCAGAATGCATCAATGTAAGATGTAACATTTCATTACCTGTCCAGCAACTGCTAAGCCATCAGCAAGAAGTGATGATGTCAACCAGACCTGTAAACACACCTGGAATGCAGCCATAGGTGTTGGACCCAACCTTGCAGCTCTTGATGCTGCCAATGTTACACAGATTGTTGCTGCTATGACTCTCGCTAACAACAGAAATCCATTTTTAAGAAACCGTTCGAATTGCAAATCTTTAAGACTTGGTGGTAAGAGATCAACTTCTTTCATCAACCTCCACAAGAGTATCAAAGAAATCAAGTACCTAGAATGATCATTAGGTCAATAAGGAAAAGAAAATGAAAGATGACTTGAACATGTAATTACTATAAGGGAGGGTGATGCATATACTTACTGGGACAGAACATGTGAAATAGCAGCACCAGTGACACCCAATCGGCAGGCGAAGATAAAGATTGGATCCAAAATGATGTTTGTTAAATCTCCAGCAACTATTGCAAACAGAACAAACACAATGAAAAAAAAACACTGATACTCAAACTGTCAAAGAACAAAACGAAAAACAAACCGAAAAAGACCCTTTACCAGTGGCATATAGAGGAGTTTTTGTATCCTTAAATCCTCTAAAAACTCCTTGCATAGCAAGAGACAGAAGGACTGCCGGAGAACCTAATGCTCTTAATGTCAGGTACTTCCTAGCTGGGGTTAGCATAGGAGAACCCTGTTCAATGCAACAGAAGAATATCAGAATCTTTCTACCAACTTGTTATAAAATTATCTCGTCCATAGGTATATACATGTCGAAAACGGCAAGAATTTAGAAAGAACAGTATCAAAACGAACCAGCATATACTTACGGATTTCACACCCATGATACTCAGGAGAGGTTTTGCACAGAATACGAGGATTATAGCTTGCATGAGACCAAGAATTCCTCCAACAATTAGTGCAGTTGAAGCCGAAGGGATATATCGCTTTCCTTTATTAATGTTCCCTATATGTTTGATGCTTTTACCTTCGCCAAAAGTAGCAGACTTGCATGTTGTACAATCAGCTGAAGAGAGAACATCACAATGAATAGGTTTACATAATTAAAACTTATAGCAATTTCCTTTCAGACACATGAAAATGGGGGCAAGAAAGTACCATCTGCTGGAATTGAGTCTTCTTTTTTACTGTCAGGTGGTGATCCTTTCTCCAAGTTCTCAAGCATGACATCTTCTGGCACTACCTCAGCTTTCAGTTCACGGTTCTTAGCTGAATCCTTCTGTGAGTCCTCTCCTTTATGTGATTCATCGCTTATCCTTTGAACAGTCTCTTCCTCAGCAACAAAAGAAGTTGTTATGCTAACCAATGGGAATATGGTAACCTTTGATGCTTGATTAAATATAGCAATAGCAACCCCTACGGCAGCTATTTCCACTGGTCCTGTTTTTACAAGAAAATTCAAATTCAGCTTCAAAATCACAGTGCTATTGACATATGATCTGTCTAGTCAGAATGCAGTCATGTTACAATAGATTGCTTGAAAGCAGAATCGCATGAACTGTCTAAAAAGGTAGAGATATATACCTAAATGGCCAATGAATGCTGTGTCAACTAGGGAAGCAATAGGATCAGCAGCTAAAGCCATGGCAGCAGGCACTGCAATCCTTAGTATCTCCAGACCAAGTTCATCCATCTTGAAAACATGTCTGCCATTGAAATTAACTTTAGTTATATCACAATAACACAAGGGTTTCTCTTTTCTGAACTCAATGATCAATGGAATCTATTTAACATGACTTCCTGAAGAGATTAGTGCCATTTTAGTTAGCATCAAGTTCAACAAATTGTAAAGCAAGAAGCCAAGCTGCACCTGCAATCTTTAAAGAAAACCAGGAGTGGTACATTCCATTTTCTCTCAGATAGTTGCAAAGCACCATTCTCAGCCATGATATCGAATTCCTGACGATCTTAAACCTTGCCCGATAACTCCAAGTTCGAATTGTTTCTAGAACGAATAATAGATCCAACTCTTACAAGCTAAAATATGTAACCTACAGAATGCATGAACCAAATCATCATTAAAACATGTCAATAGCCCAGAAACATGCATGTCACAATTGGTGTAATTTTTGTCATTAGAACATTGGCAATGGAAATCAAGTCAATTACCATCGCATCAGAAAACATGCAATAATTATATATCAAACCAACCTTGTTTTTAAGACGCTACAGATATCACTAATAGACAGATAGCGGTTATAGAAGAAACAAAAGGCAATGCCAATGTAGCATACTGACGACAAAATGTTGTACATTTAAATAGCTTGGGCTTAACCTCATCTATAGTTGGACCTCCCCTAGCTAGTTCCATGGATCAAGAACACATGTCAAAGAGGAAGCTTCGTCCAAAAATGAAAAATCAAAAGCTGATTCTGAGTATAACTAAGGCAAATTCCGAGTAATGACATTATAATGCAAATTTACTTTCTGACATAAACTTTAGTCTTTTTTTTTTCTTTTCAAATGACAAGGTATTTTATGTACCATACTGTATATTAAAATCATTGTCAGTGCACTTTATGGTTAGCAAAGACCCAAATAAATTTAATTATATAATTATTCGAATTCAGAATTTTCCACTATAAAATGTTCTTATATAATTTTTAATTTAATTTTTTTAAAATTTTTTATTCGTTGTGGTATTTTTTAGTTTAAATCACCAGACTCACACCTAATTTGATTCGACCAGAAAAACATTATAGGCAAAGTAAAAATCTTTTATTATATTTCAATTCTACTCCGAGAAATACTTGCATGAAAATCCACAAAAAGTTCACCTGGCTCAGGATATTAATGCAGAATATAAGGGGTATAAGGGGAATAGTTGCAGTGTTTAAATTATTTTTAACTGTGAAAGAAATCATTGGCCAATGTGATCGTGTTCACATCTTGCACAAACCTCCCTCAGTTCTATATCTCCTCAGGTAACGACTTAAGTGATCAAAGATGCCATTACAATTCATGTTCAAACAGACACATATCTTATTCATTGAGAAAATCGTATTAATTTATGTATATAATTTTAATTATTCGACATGGTGATGGAAACAATAAACCCGCAATTATGCATTTTTGTAATACAAAATATAAGACAGACAATTGATGAGTAAGTGATTAATATAGTGCAGATTTATAATAATTTTAAATTGCACAGAGTTCTGAACCAAGAAAGAGAAATTTGTCACCCACTTTGTACTTTTAAGGAAGAAAATTACCATGTCATTAAGCTATTGTTATTTGTCATATTTGCAAATGTGTCGTTCTTTAGTGATTCTCAAACAAAATTAGTCAAAAAAGAAACTCTTATGTCTAGATCTGACATCACATTCTTTGGAAGATTGGTTATGTCTCTTTCTAAAGAAAAAGGCTCATATAATTGTGAATTGAAGACCTTTTTTTTTTTTCATATATATATGTAGAACAATACATCAAAGAGCACATTTCGAACCATATGAGAGGCAACTCATAATGGAAAAGTAATTGATAAAAGAGTTATACTACCATGATTTTATGCAGCAACGGACTAAAAAGAAAAAAGAGCTAGAGGGGGCAAAATATAAATATGTCAAAGGTTAAGGATCAACAAAAAAAAAAAACAATTTGTATAGGATAATGTCATTTTAAAGACAATTCTTCCTCTATTTTCTTTTCTTCTATCAATACTAGTGTCTTTTGGGCTATCGTTTTGTCTTTATACTTGATTTTTTTTTTTTTGATAAATATTATTGTGAAATTGACGTTAAAAAAGAAGAAAAAAAGGCAAAAGGAGAAACGAGTGGTGGCGGGTGGAAGTGAATTTTTTTAAAATATTTTTTTTTAAAAAAATACTTACCTAATCTCAATGCACTCTATTAGTGTCTATTTAAATTAGCGATGGTCTCCAAAAGAAATTTGGTTCTCTTGGTATTCCCTCTAGCATCATCAATCAATAATGATACAATAAAACTATAGTTACTTATCACTTTGCCATCCGATTAGCTATATGGTCCCCTAAAGAAATTTGCTACTTTTGGTTTTCTCCTTGTCATCCTATCTAAGTAATTAATGTACTATGGTTTCTTATTATTAATAATATTAATTGATTAATGATGTTAGTTTATATTCCCTTAATTTTCATATTCCGCTTATGATATTTGATAGTTATAAAGATGCCAATTATTTCATAATTCGATTCGAGAACAAAATTATCTTAATATTTATTTATTTTTTATATAAAACTCAAAACTCAAAATCTTATTTAAAGAAATCAAAATTTTTTATGATTTAATTTGACTCTTAAATTTTTTAATTTTATTATTTATAAAAAATATATAAAAGATGTTAAATTAATAAAAATTTCAATTCACAAGCCCAGCATCAATTATTATTATTATAATAATAGAAAAGGGCATCATTGGTTAACTTTTTGCACCGGCCTAATTAACCAGGTACAAATGTCAAAAAAGCAATGTGTATATTTAGATATGCTTATTTAGTATTTCGAATAAAAATCTCAGTTCTTTTTAGTGCATAGAAAAAGACAATAATTTTCGTGTTTGAAGCATGCATGTGATCTTCTTCCATTTAGTTTTGAACATAGTAACATACTCATGTGATGTTCTATTATGCTTAATTATAATCATTAATTAAGCTTTCAGAGATTCAACGAAAAAGTGCATTATAAAACTAACAGTTATTGGTACAGTTTAAGATACAGGTGGAAAATTAAAATTTTTAATGGAAGCAAAATTAAAATTTTAGGTGACAAATTGAATGTTTAAATTAAAACCATCATGAAATCTTGTTAAAATGTTAGAAATAGTAAGTGCAAATTACCCTAAATGTGGAACTAGAACTTAATATATGTGGGGGGTCAAAACTTTTCCTTTGAGAGTACGTATGGATAATAAAAAGTATTAGTATGGATGCGAATGAAATGAAAACAAAACAACAATGACTAAAACTAAAACTTAAAATTATATGAGGGTTCAAATTCAAGAGTCAAATCGATATAATCTCATCTACGTGTAAAAATGTTTAATTCTTATAAGCAAGAAATGATTTTGCATTTTCAAGATAACTTATTTTCATTAATTAATACAATATGTTATGGCTCTTTTTTTTTTTTTTTTTTTTGTTAGTTTTAAATTCATTATTTCATTAGTAATTAAGAAATAGCGTAATGAAGTTCAGAATTCTCAAAATAACAATTCTTTAAAAAAGACTTTTTTTTAGAAGAAGAAAAAAATTATTATTTAAAAACAAATGAAATCGAATAAACTATAACAACTATACTAAACTAACAAAATAATCAAACTAAACTAAAACCGAACCAAATACACACCCGACTTGGGATAGAATTTTCTTAAGGAGTTAGTACCAGAAAATTAGTCGACATATGGAGCTCTTAATCGTGTCCAAATGGGTCAACTATAGTACACTTGCGAGATACTTTTTGAAAAAAAAAAAGAAAAGACCGTACATCACCGTATAAGCCAGCACCAGATAAACACATCCTTAGCTGTGTCCTTAAATTTAATTTTAAAAATATTTTTCAGTTCGGTTCGGCTCAAATAAGTTGTATCAACTTAAAATAAGTTCTTTCAACTCAAAATAAGCCGTATTATGTTTTTTATAATATTATCAACTAATAATACACTGTCCAGCTGATTTAGAGAGTTAATCAAATTTATTTGTATAATGCCTACTTTGAGTACTTGAATCTTTAGACTGAAAATTGTGAGTAAATCAGCATTACCTGCTCTCCCCATTCCCAGTTACCTATTTATTCTCCTATTTTTCAAGTCCAATGCCATGCTGTGTTTTTTTTTTTCTCACCACCGGATATTTTGGGTGAGCTTCAATATATAAAAAATACTTTTAAATTCATATCATGTCCAAATTAATTTTTATTCGAGCTGCGGTGAAACCTCTTGCAGGGTTTAATTTAATATATCTAATGGAATGATATGTAATAAATTATAATAATTTTTTTTAAGGTACGTTGCTTTATATTTGAATAAATATTAGAATGAGATAGCCATAATATATATATATATATACATATATGTAGCCATAATATATATATATATATATATATATATATATATATATATATATATATATATCATCCACTATATAATAATAATGGTAATCATCCACTAGTATTTCCTCTTCTAGATTTAGTAGGCAAACTTAAGAGGCTGTTATTTGCGGAAAATTATAATTTTTCAAAAAAAAAAGAAATTCTATTTAAAATGTTCAAATGATATAATTTTTGAAAATAAACGGCTTTCTTATTTTCTAATTTTTCAATAGGTATAATTTTTTTGGGCATTATTACAGCAACCCATCATCCTTTTTGCCTATTTATTTATCCACCTAATAATTTTTCTCCATATATATATATATATAGCAAAATATTCACTCTCCGATCATTGTTTGCATTAGTTCTTGATACACATATATGCATTAATTGATGAAAATAATAAAATTATGCAAAGACATGCAGATAGCGAAAAGGAGAATGTATAAAAAAAATTTGGAAAAAGATTAATTAATTAAGAAGTAACTAATGATGGCCTAAAAGCAGTGGAAAAGAAGTTAGTTATGATATGTATGTACCTGTCGCAGTAATATCCTTCTGTTATATTGGCAACAGTTTTCAAACTTGAAAGCTATAGCTGAAGCTCTTTTCACCAACTTCGGTTGCAGCAGCAACAGCAGTGAATGCAGTCCAAACCCAGCTGTTCTTTTTTGTTTTTCGACTTCTCTTCCGCACCATACATGTATATATATAGAAAGTAATGATGGGACCCCAGTTAATAGGAAATATTCTGTTTACATTCAAATACGTTGATATGAGTTAAATAAATTATGAATATAGGTGGTTTAGATAAAAAAAAAAAAAAAGTATTTTGAGGAAAAAATCAGTTAGTGATAAATTAATTGAATTTGATTATATGAATTTGTTTAATTTTTATATTTGAAATAGTTTTAATTAGACTATATTTTAAACTATTATTTATTTAATTATTTTATACTATTTTTATTTTACTTTTAATTTTATAATTCTATATAATTATATATTTTCCTTTTTTTTTCCTCATGATTATAGGAAGGGATCTAACTCTGCTAACCAACTTGTAAGAAAAAATATGTTGGAATTTTTATAGTGTTAAATTCTTTTGAGTCGACATTAGTCATATAATGAAAAATTATGTCATTATTTATAACAACGTTAGATAATTTAATTATATTTATTAATAACGTAAAATATAGTTGCAAATTAAATAACTAATTGAAAATTAATAAAAATTAAAATCACTATAAATTATTTTTTTTATTTTTCATCATATTAAAAATGATATAAAATCATTTTATTCTTGTACTAGAATATATATATATATATATATATTATTGTTGAAGCTTTTGCTACAAATTTAAGTGCTTTTAGTAGGTAACATTGCAAACTTTTTTAGCATTATGGGCTACGTCGGATCTCCATATATCACTAAAGCGTGCTTTAAAAAAAAAATCATGACCTAATCTTTTATTTTCTTTTTTTAATTAAGACCTCGTACGTATCGATTTGGGGCTTGTTGCAATTGAAAATTGGCACCATTGACAGTCCGGAAACTTCATTAAAATCATATCAAACAATTGTTGTTAGGGTAGAGATTTTGTATTGCTTTTCTTAATAATCTGTTATAACCTAATATTTTTATAAATTATCAAATTAATTTCTGAAATTTATAGTGTTAATAAATATTTTATTTAAATATTATATTATGGTTATTTTATGGGATTAAATTAAATTCAAATGCTATTAATTATTTTATTATATTATGATATAATATTAAATTGAAATTTAAAACTTAAATTTATTGTTATATATTATATATTATTATTATTTGTGAATTATTTATTGTAGTGTAATTTTATATATTTTAATATTTTAGTGGGTTTAATTATAAAAGAAAATATTTAAATTAAAAATATTATTTTTATATTATTTTATAATTTTCTCCCTATATATATATACAAAATTTCCTTCCCCCCTTTTTCTCTTTCCTTCCCTCCCTTTCCTTTCTTCTTCCTCTTCTTTGCGTTAAACATAGAATTGCGCCACTAGCCCCCCACGTTGCCACTTGATTGCTTGGCAGCACCACCATTGCCATTGTCACTCCTCCCCAACTTACCACCTCCTCCTGTCCTTCCTCTTGCCGTTGTTTTCCTTCCTCCTTGTTTCTTCTCAGTGTTGAGAGCTTCTAAAGGCCGCCAGTGATGATTTTGCCAGTGGTTGGAGCTCGTACTGGTCTTGTTTGAAAGCTCTTATTGTGGGCTTCATTTTCCCCAAGGTAATTCGTCTGAGTAAACTCAAATTCAACTTCAAATTTAGATAATTCATTATAGGGTTCTTAGTTTCAATTGTTGATTTTGTGTTTAATTGGTTTGATTCTTGTTAAATTGACTTTAGATTATTGAAATTGATGTTGTAAGCTTTCCAAAAATGTATTTAAATTCGATTTTGGAGATAGTTGAGTTTTAAGCACTATTCTGAGCTCAGTTATTGTTCACGAGGGTTGTCCTGGCTCGGAAATGTATTTTATTTTTAATAAATTCTACTTATGATTTTAAGTATTTTTCATTAAAAAAGTTTATTGAAATTATGTTCCGGTTATTTATTATAAATTTTCAATTGTTTATGTAAAAATTTGATTTTTGGAAAAATTAGTATAAATTAGAAAATTTTGTATTTTAATTGAAATTATTATTAACTATTATGTTTTGGATAATTTTTTAGTAATAAATGGTATTAAAAGAATTTTTATGAATTATTTACTATTTTTAGCTAATTAATAATGATTTCTGGAAATATATTTGAATAATAATTTTACCTATTATTTTTATGATTAAATGAATTTTCAGCTATTTTTATTATATATTTGGGCAATTTAAATAATTACTTGTAAATTATGCTATTTGATTTCGAATATTTGAAAAATGGATTTTTATTAATATTATGTAATTATATTTGGGATTTTAATATTTATTTTGACAATAAATATCTTTTATGTTTTTATTATTTAAATAAATTGAATTGTGGTATTTACTATTATTTTATTGATTTTATGAATTTTATTGAATTATTCATATTTATTAGTATTTTATTGATTTTGAGTATGTTAGTTTTCGGTTGGACAATAAATGTAGTTCAGGGGCCCAACCTGAGAAGTTGAGCATTTGGTGTATTTGAAGTATGTTTGCATGCAAAATAGGCTCTACTTTTAATAGAGAGATGTCCGTTTTATAGAGAAGACTCTACCGAATTTTTGGTAGAATTCTCTTGTAAAATGTGACATTGAGTTGGTCCTGAATTTTAAATTTTTGTCGAGTCATGTCTTAGATTGAGTAATTATTTAGAAATTCTAGAAGTATAAAAATTAGGATTTCGATTCTATTATTATTTTCTTTAGTTAATCTGCATGCTAGACGTATTGGACCGGGCCAGTCGAGCTAGGATCGAGGAGTACACTTTAACTATAAATTATTATTATATGTATACATTGCATGTAGGTATATATTGTTAGCATTCATATTTTGAATAAATATGATTTTTCATTATTAATTATATGATTATTTCGAATATATATATTTTCATATGTATTTACATGTGATTATTAAATTGTGAAAATGAATGCTATTCATGTTTATTATAAATTTTTTCATTATTTTATTATGAAATAACATTTTTGGAGGATAGTTGTAGAACATGCCACCTAGTGGTCATGCTAGGGCTATTGCGCAACAGTATGCTAGAATTAGGCTTTGAACTTTGATTGATTTCGGATATGAAAATTATGATTATTGTAAATTGTGGATAAGGGGTGTAACTGCGAATCCTCGATTGACCTGTAGGGTACTCAGGGCCGGTTAGCATTAGTAGTGAAATTGTGGATCTTTGGTTGACCCTTTGTGTACTCAGGGCTAGTTCACTGACAAAAGTTGGATCAAAAATATTTTGGAGATATGGAAAGGTTGTTGACTAAGGAAATACAATAATCGAGATTGTAAAAATTTAGGGATTCCGCTCCGATCCTCCACCCAAAACGAAAATAAAAATAAAGTTGTTCTTCTTAAAATAAAAAATGAAATATGTTGTTTTCCATACCAACCAACATCTGTAAAAGAGGCAAAAAAAAAACTATATATAATTATTCCTTAAAAACTAAAAACAAACTTCCATATTTGAATTTCTTCAAAGCGTATGGCTGTGCACCATTGGATCTCTAGAAATCACCGAGTTAGGTATAGCCATGCACACCTATGTAAACAATCATGCACTAGCAGGTCTTGACCTTCTCCAGATCAGGTACAGCCATGCTCACCCATGTGCATGGCCATACATATGTAGTTTGGCTCCTTTCTTGAATCAAGTATAGTCGTGCACACCTATGTGCACAACCATGCACCTACGTATCTCTATAAAGTAGTCTTTTTAATCTCAGGCACAGCCATGCACACCCATGTGTACAGCTGTGCATGCTTCATCGTCTTGATTTCATGGAAGTTTTGAGCTTTCCTCTTCAAGTTCTTGCTTAGTCTCCCCTAGCATCAATTCCAACATAAGCACAACTAGCCAAATAACATATAAAAAACATCAAAATTAATTAAAAAATAATCAAAATTCAAATGAAAATATAAAAACTAATAAAAATCCATGTTCTAAGGTATTTAAGTAAATAATGCCAATATTCTAAGCTATTTTAGAAACTTTAACACCTAACATTCAACAAATTAGTGCTCAAAATATACTATTTTTTGCACTTCTCAAAATCTACTATTTTTCACACTTATCAGTATAATTCTTTATATAGTTATTCATTGACTTTAGTTTTATGTATACAATTTTCTTTTGATACATTAGTCTTCTAGTTGCCTTTATAGTTTGGATTTGTTTTATGTTTTATATTTCTTATTGAATATTAATAAAGAAAAATGTTTTTACCAACTACCATTAAAATCAAAAGGTAAGGAGTTGTTCTCACTTAAATGACATCTTAACTTTGAGTCATAAAATATATAGTTGCATTAAATTAATTATTGGGTAACATTTATTATCCTTGTGGTCTTATTTGAGTTAAACCAGATTAATTAGAGTTTAAGGAATTCTAAATATCGAGAATTTAGATTAAAAATAATAATGATTTATAACAACTTACCCACTAATATAGCTTTAACTTATATATAAATTAGCTTAGAAAATTTAATTGATAAAAATATTTCATTAAAATTAATAAAAAATTTTGGTTTTTCCTGTGAAGTTTGCTCTCTACCTAATTAGGGTTAGGGTTAGAATTTTTTTTTTCTTTCATGGAGTTTTACTTTTTCTTGTTGCTCTCTCCTTTTCCTTTATTGTTATTTCTTTCTTTATTGTTACCCTAACTATTCTTAGCTATTATTTTAGATGACACATGTATTAAAATGATTGCTTAAAAAAGTTTTAACTTACTATGAATGAAGAAGAGTGGATTTACATAGGATTAGGGATAGTAGTAGGTTGCTTTTAAGAAAGTCATTTAATCTCAAAACGCTTTTTGGTGCCTTATAAGGAGCTTGTAAATCTTTAAAGGGTTTTAAGCTATTGGAGTTAGGATATGCATAGACGTTGTCTTATGGGGAGGTTGCTTGTAGGAGAGCCATTCAATCTTAAAGCTCTTTTCCATGCCTTACAAGGAGCTTATAAATCTTTGAAAGGCTTTATATGGTGGGAAGTGGGATCAAATTAATTTGAATGTCAGTTTGGATCCAACGTAGATAAAACTCAAATATTGAGGAGAGTCCATACATTACAATTGCCAGTTGATTATGTTGGGAGAACTCAAAAGTGATGAATAACACTCAAATGTTGGTTTAAATCACTGCCTTTTTTTAGGTTTATTTATATAATCTCCTATTAAATAAGACGGGTAAGGACTATGTTCTGAAGATTAGTTTTAAAATTGACATGATTACAGAGGTGAATAAGTTTGATGTTGATTGTTAAGGATAATTTTATTCTAATTTACATAAAGATCGATGTTACAAAACCCCTTAAATATATCACTATTATTCTAAATAACAAAGAGGAGTGATTATAGGTCTACTTTTATTATAAACTTCTTCCTAATTTTTGTTATTAGTATGGACTCATTGGTCTTGTGGACGATGAAGATTGTGATCACACTTGTGATTCAGCTCACAAACACATCTCACAAGCATGAGCCTCAATAAAGAATAAAGACTAAAAAAGGTCAATAGTCCTCATGGTTCCAATCATGACTGGGACTATGATTACGATCCATATGGAAAGTTAGCAATAGTCATAAGGTTGCTCCAATGCCTAGTTTAATTAATAATCATGATCATGACATATACCATCATGACCGTAACATGCCAAATTCCTATAAATGTTATTTTCACATTTAATGAAGGTAAGGAAGTTTGGAGATGAATTAAATGCACACCAATAACTAGTTTTTGATCTCCAATTATAAAAATTAAGTGCTGGAGGATCATTTACAAGTTACATACTTTGGTTATTGAAAATTTTGTTATTTAGAAGCTTTTCTTCTATTACTTTTCTTTTAAAAATCTCTAAGTAATCTTTGAGAGTGGGTTGTGTTCTAGCTTAGGATTCTTCTTCTACTTGTTATTCTTAGGATAAAGAAAGGGAAATGAGGATCTAAGTGCAGAAAGGAAGGAATTGGTTTAAGTGTTCACATTAAAACACTTAGGAATTAGTTTAAGAATGAGCCTTGAAAAATCTTGTGTAAGGTTTGAGTTGAGCCTAAAACTTATTGTATAATAATCAATCTAATTAAATAAATCAAAAGTGGGTTAAAAATCCTATCTTATAAGAGTTAGGTGAAGACGTAGGTTTAATTAACAAACTGAACTCCTTAAATAATGTTCAATCTTCTTCATCTTTTAATCTCCTTTTTAATTTTGTTAAATTTCCTTAAATTTTTCATTAGCCCTATTCACCCCCTTTAGGGCACTTATAATTAGTATCAAAGCCTGATTTTTTAGTACTTAATTGGAATAAGAATAGATCATGAGGAGTGAATATTTAAACTTTTTCTCTCTTAGACCCTTCTTTGATGGTAGTCAAAATGGTGTTGTTTTAGCCTTTAGGATGTTCTACTAAAGGGTTAGGAGCTACTTGAAGTAATAATTGATGGCATTGAAATTGCTATAGTAAGAAGCCAATGGTTAAATGATCAAAAAGAAGAAAATAATAAGAATAAGAAGGCCATGACCATCTTGCTAACCTCAATGTCTAGAGAAGAAAGAGGCAAAGTCTAAAATTGCCAATTCATAAAAGAAGTAGGGGAGACTCTTAAGAACCATTATGAAGGAAATTTATAAGTGAGAACCAAGAAGGTTCAACTCCATGCATATGAGTATGAACTTTTCAAGATAAAGCCTTAAGAGTCAATAATGGAAATGATCAACTACCTTAATATTTTCTAACCACCATCAAGAAACATAGAAAAAAATTTTTTTACAAGGAAGAAGTAAACACCAAGATTATAAGAATCCTACCTAAGAAGGATTGAGAGATAATTACTTCAATTGAGGAAGCTCATGACCTCTTAACTCTTTTTATTGACATCCTCATTGGGAAATGACTTACACATGAGCTTACCTTAAAGAAAAAAGAAGATAAGCAGGATGAGAAAGAAGAGAAGAAGAAATGAACTACTTTTAAAGCTATACAAGAAGCAACTGATGAAGATAGTCTTGTTGACTCTAGTGAGGATGATGATGAAATAGCTATTATCACTAGAAGCTTCAAGAAGTTCTTGAAAAGAAAAGTCTTCTCAAAGAAAATAGAAAATAAGAAGCTTGAAGGCAAGAATAACAATGAGGTAACTTGCTATGAATGTAAGAAATTGAAACACATTATAAGTGAGTGCCCAAGGTTGAAGTTTAACATCAATAAAGCAAAGGACAAGAAGAAGGCATTTAAAGCATCATATGATGACTTCTTAAATTCAAAAAAGGAATAGGAACAACAACAAATGGCCAACCTTTGCTTAATAGTACTTGAGGATAATAATGAGGTACCATCCATTTCCTACACTTTTTGTGATGATGATGATGATGATGATGAGAGCTCAATTGTGAGCAAACTCATGCTTAAATGCAATATCTTACTTTCTAAAAAAAAGCTCTACAAACATAAACTCTCTAAGCTATCTAATAAATTTGAACCTTGAAAAATGATTTTTCAAAACTCATTTTATCAAATGAAAAACTTGTCAATAATTTAAAAAGCTCCACTTCTTTGAAGGAGGAACTTAAGAAAGCTAATGATGAAAATCAAAAGCTTTCTAGACAAGTATTAGATTTAAGAAATTCTATTTCTAAATTAAAAAAGGGTAAATAGACTTTGGTTAGTCTTCTTGAATCCCAAAGATACTATAGGAATACTCAATGGCTTGGATATTTTAATAGAATATCTTATTCTTCTTCTTCATCATCAAATATCAAATTTATTAAACCTACTTGGGACTCTTCTCCTTCTCCTTCTAAACTAATTGAGACGCAAGCTCTCAAAGCTCATAAGTCTCAAATATCAAAAGTCAATGTTAAGTCTCCTAAGACTTAACATTTCATGGCTTAATGGTCTAAGACATAAGTTAAAAGACCTTAATCTAAGCATGTATTTATATACACTAGAAATAATTCCTTTAAGCATGCTCCTTAACCCTTAAACATTACAAATGTATGTTTAACATGCACTCTAGAATATATAATAAACATAGAATGTACCCATAACATTTTCATGCACAATTTAAAAGATATGCATAACATTTAAATGTTAAACATCATTATACACCTAAGAAGAATAGGTTTGCAAATGATAAGTGTATTTATTGCATGACCCAAGGTCATACTGGCAATGTATGCTTTTATAGAAAACTACACTTGCAATTACTACCTTTGGATTATTTTAAGAATAACCAACCTAGACTAATAAAGGTTTGGGTTCATAATGGTGTTTAAATATGTTGATTATAGGTGTGCTTGAAGTTTATAAAGGCTAAAATTCAATGGTATCTAGATAGTGGATGTTCGAGACACATAACTGGAGATAAAAGTCAATTCACTTCCCTTGAAGCTAAAGATGGAGGAAATGTTACCTTTGGTGACAATGCTGAAAGGAAGATTTTTAGAATTGACAAGATATGTAATACTCAAACATTATCTATTCATCATGTCTTATTAGTTAATGGATTTAAGCATAACTTACTTAGCATTAGTCAACTTTATAATATAGGGAACAACGTCACTTTCTACCCTAAAAATTGCTTTTTTAGTAGCTTAAAAGATGACAAAGTAATCTTTAGTGGTGAAAGAGTAGACAATATCTATATTATTGACTTCAATAAAGTTAATAATAGAGACATTAAATGTTCAATATGTATTTCCTATGACACATGGACTTGGCATAGGAGTCTAGGACTTGCAAATTTTAAGCTTTTAAATGACATTAGTAAGAATGAACTTATGAATGGATTGCCTAAACTCAAGTTCACAAAGGACAAGACTTGTGATGCTTATCAAAGGTGAAAGAAAACTAAGTAACCATTTAAACTGAAAAATAAAGTGTCTACCCCTAGACCATTAGAGTTAATTCACATGGATTTATTTGGATCTATTAGAGTTGCTAGCTTAGGTTAAATGCATTATGCATTTATGCTTGTAGATATTACTCTATATTTACCTGGGTATATTTTTTAGCTTATAAAAATGATGCCTTTAAAAATTTTCAAAGTTTTGCAAAAAGAGTTTAAAAGGAAAAAGACTTTGTATTTCCTTTATTAGAAGTGATCATGGAACTGAATTTGAAAATGAATTTTTCAAAAACTATTATGATGAAAATAACATTTTTCATAATTGTTCATCTCATATAACTCCTTAACAAAATAGGGTATTTGAAAGGAAGAATAAAACCTTAGTTGAGATGGCTAGAATAATGCTACATGAATATAGCTTGCCACTATATTTTTGGGCAAAAGATGTTAATAAGACTTTTTATATTGCAAATAGAGTTTTCAAAAGACCTAATTTGAATAAAACCTCTTATGAGTTTTGGAACAATAAAAAAATCCAAGATTTCATATCTAAGAATGTTTTGTTGTAAATTCTTTATATTAATGACCAAGGACAACCTTGGGAAATTTGGTTCCACAGCCAATGAAGGAATTTTCCTATGACATTCCACCTCAAGCAAAGCTTATAAAATCTTTAAGAAGAGAACTCTAGTTGTAGAAGAGTCCATGCATATTATTTTTTATAAATATAACCCACTTGATCCTAAAAAGGATTTTGTTAGTGTTGACAATGTTGTAGAGGACTTTATGGATATGACTCTTGAAGAGGAGAATGAAAACAAGCCTTTGGAGATTAATGGTCCAAATGAAGAAGAAATTGGGGAGGTGCCTCAACCTACCTTGAAGGATGAACTTCTAAAGTAGTGGAATTTTAAGAAATCACATCCAAAGGACCTTATCATTAGTGATACTTCAAAGGGGATAACTACTAGATCTCATCTTAAGTCTATTATTAATTTAGCCTTCATTTCTTAAATTGAACCTAAAAATGTTGATGATGCATTATATGATGAATTTTCAAGTTCTTTCCATGCAAGAGAAGCTTAATCAATTTAAGAGAAATAAAGTGTAGAATTTAGTTCACAGGCCTAAGCATCATCCTATTATATGCACTAAGTGGGTGTTTAGAAATTATATGAATTAAAAAGGCATCATAAATAGGAATAAAGCCAAATTAGTAGGTAAAGGTTATAATTAAAAGGAAGACATTGATTATGATGAAACCTTTTGCCTTGGTTACAAGGTTGGAAGCTATTAGGATGTGCTTACATTTACATCTTATATGAATTTTAAGCATTATTAAATAGATGTGAAAAGTGCTTTCTTAATTAGTTTTATACAAGAAGAGGTATATGTTGAACAAAACTTCAGGTCTCAAAACCTTTGACTTTCCTAACCATGTTTTTAAACTTTCAAAAGCTTTATATGAATTGAAACAAGTTCCTAGGGCTTGGTATGAAAGTTTGAGTAACTTTCTTTTAGAGAAAGGATTCTTTAAAGGTAAAGTTGACACAACTCTATTAAAAAAATCCTAGAATGACATGTTAATTGTTCAAACATATGTTGATGGTATTATTTTTTGTGCTATAAATTGCTCTTTAGGTGAGGAATTCTTTAAGCTTATGCAAGGTGAATCGAGATGAGTTTGATGGGAGAACTTAAATTCTTTCTTTGTCTATAAATCAAGTAAGGAGAAAATGAGATTTTCATCAACCAAAGTAAGTGAAAAAGAGATATCCTTAAGAAGTTTAGGATGGATGGAGTTAAGGCTAGTAAGACACCAATGAGAACCACAACTAAAAGTTATAAGGATTAGAGTGGAAAACCAATTGATAAGAAACTATTTAGAGGTATGATCAGATCCCTTCTTTACTTTACTATTAGTAGACCCAATACTATATTTGCTACATGCTTATATGCCAGATTTCAATATAGTCCTAAAGAGTCTTATTTGAATGCAGTCAAAAGATTTTTTAAATACCTTATAGGAAAAACTGTGCATTTAGGACTTTGGTACCCTATGAGTAATTCCTTCGACCTAATAAGTTATTTGGATGTAGAATTTACCGATAGTTTGATATATAGAAAGACTACTTCTACAACTTGTCAATTCTTAAGACAATGTTTAGTTTATTAGTTTAGTAAAAAATAGGTTTCAGTAGCCTTGTCCATGACCAAAGCCAAATGTATAATGGCTAGTTATTGTTGCTTACAAGGTTTGTGGCAAAACCAACATCCTAAGGACTTTGGCATTGAGGTTAATCACATTCCTATTAAATGTGACAACACACGTTCAATTAACCTTATTAAGAATCCCATTCAACATTCTAGAACTAAGCACATACACATTAGGCATAATTTGTTATATGATAATGAAAAACTTAGTAATATCTCACTTGACACAAATCACTAATTAGCTAATATTTTCACTAAACCTTGTAATTAGGATAAGCACAATTTCATTATAAATGAGTTCAACATGCTTGATTGATCTAGCTTAAAATGATTGTCATATTTATGTGATTATTTGTTATCCATGTTTTTTGTTTATATTTGATCTTTAAATCATATGCTCTACTTTGGTACAAGCATTAAATGATTAATAAAAATAATTTATTTGATTTATTAGTGCATTTATGTCCAAGACTCTTAGGTCCATTTTCATGATTTAAAACAATTCCCTTTTAAGGTCAAATTGTTTATTTTAAGTATTCCTCTATAACTTGAAGTTTTGATCTGAGAAGGCTATAATTGAACATAGTTTAAGAATTTTTTTGGACCCAATTAAATTTTTTTTTGAAAGTTTAAGGACCAAACTATAATTTGGTAATGACTGTTACTTATAATGGTTCATATTGTGACACCGATTGAAGTCTGATATAGTAGTGCTCATGACTACGATCATGGTCGTGATTGTGACTGTGATTGGCAATATCATGATCATGACTAACATGTCACGACCATGAGCACAACCCTAGTAGAGTTTGGAAACTAAATTTTTGTCATTAATTAGCGTGTCTTTTCAAATTAGGAATGGTTTTTAAGGTTTTTTATGAGTCCTAAACCTTTTTAAAACCTCGCTTTACTTCCTTTTAAGTTTATATATAAACTATATACATTCAAAACACTTTTATTTTTTCATCTCTCCTCTTTATCTCTTAATTTTTGAATTTTCTTATCGCTTTTACTCTTTCTTAATGGCTCCTAAGATGGCAACCAAGCCATCCTCCTCCTCCCATCATGAAACACCTATGAGACCTACCAAAGAGAGACCCAACAAATCACATCCTTTATTTTCCAACAATCTAAAAGAAATAAAAAAGAGAACTTAAACCTTTCAAAAGAGACACTTCATTCCATCTCATTTCATGTCTTAAAGCACACTTGAAAAAATGGATGCTATGAAAAAGTCAAGGATTTACTTTTTAAAGTAGGGGCTTTTGATTCCTTTAATGACCAAACCCTTACTTGAGCATGAGATTTTTCTTAGGGGGTAAAGATAGATTCATAACCTCTCTAAAGTTTAACAGTATACTTGGTTTTACCAGAGAATGCTAAGTTCAAACTTTATCCACTTGGTTACCTCACGCCTTTTGGATAAAACATTACAAACCACAAACTTTTACCTTCCTAGCTGGACATACCAAAGACTCTGCCATTAATTCCAAAGCCCTTTAGTACATCTATAGCTTTTTAACCTATACATTCATTGCTTGAGAACAAAGCAATGAAGCCATATCTTTATATGACCTCTTTATCATTCATTATTGATTAGTGTGAGAAATATATTATTTTGAGCACTTAATGTGTTAGAATTAGGATTTATTTAAATGCAGTGTTAGTTTCTTTTATTTAGACTTTAGTTTTAATGATTGAGATAGGTTTTTTAGCTTTTGTTAATTTCAAGTATGTTAGTTTACTTTTAGTTGTTTTTAATAATATAGGTGATGAAGAAAATAGTGGAGGAATGATGCAAAGGGCTACTAGAAAAAGCAAAGGTGTTTAAAAGTGCAATCAAAGTGAAATTAAGCAATGTTAAGGCTATAGGAAGGTATATGGTCATGCATATAATTGCACATGGCTATGCCTGATTGAAGAAAAGACATATAGTGTGCATGACCATGCTTGATTAGTGGTTTTAAGAGAAGACTAGGCACACAGTTGTGCGCCCAATAACATACTTTTAAAATTTCAATTCCTTTATTGCTAATTTGGTGGGATTAGAGATTTGAAAAGATGGCAACAAAAAGAAGGATGTTAGAGGCTAGGTTTAAAAAGAAGCCACCAAAGAGAACAAGGAGAATGGAATTTTAACATTTTTTTTAGAATGAAAGCTAGTATTTATTCTAGCTCTTTTCATATTATTTATTTAGAGATTTAGCTTGTTGATAAGATTAAGAACTTAAAGCCTTTTACTTCAGCTTGCTAAAGCAAAGAAAGGGGTTTATCCTTTCTTATTTTCATTGTAATTTACATTTTTTATAAGTAATAATTATTGGATTTCTTTTTCTTCATTGATTATCTTCTTCTCCTTCCATTAACATGCGTGGTTAAATAGTTAGTTAGGATTTTTATTTCAATTCAACCTTGTAATGAATGGAATTAGAACTAAGCCATTAAAGGAAAATTCATTGGTTGTTGTCATCCTTAAAGTCATAATAGAATTTATCACCTTATGTTAGATAATGGAACTCGATTGAGAGATAGGTTGCATTGAGATAAAACAATAACCTATTAATTATTTTCTTAGATGAGAGACATTAAAACAATTAATATTGTTTATAGCTAAGCTTAAAATTGATTGTGAAGAACACTTAGTTAGTGAGAGCTATTAAACTTGGTGTTATTTACATTCAATTAATTGTTGGTTTGTCTAAGAGGAAAATCTATAATTCTAAAGATGCTTTCAAAATGAATTAAGTTTAGATTTTGCTTAGTTTTTTAGTTTATCTTAAGAAAGGTATTAAGAATAAGAACCCTAGTTTTAAATTTAATTATTAATTTATTTAGAATTTTTATTTAATTTCATTTTGAAATCAAAGTCAATTTTAGTGATTAAACAAACAAATGCTTTAAGTATTATAATAATTAATTTTCAATCTCTATGGGACAATCATATTTTACTACTTGCATGATTTCTTATATTCATATGTTAAATTTTTGGTGTCATTGCTAGGATTGCCAAAATTGATATTGTTAAGAAAATTGTGTTGTTTAATTTAAATGTTCTTTTTAGTTATGTCGTTGTTTTGATTGGGTTTATGGTGTTGCAGGGAATTATGTTAGTGCATGCACATAACATGAAGTGTAAGCAAACAAGGAGTTTTGTTAATGTCACTTGATTTTGAGCTTGAGAAGGCAATATGCAAAAGGAGAAAATAGCAAATTAGCAAAATGAATGAAGGAGAAAAAAAAAGAAATCCACCTCTAAGGCGACAAACAATTGAGAATGGACAAAATGGACAGAAGACTATGAGAGATTATATGAGTCTTAATGTCCAAAGTGACTAAACTCCAATTATTAGGCTGGCGATTGCATTAAACAACTTTAAGATCAAGCCTACCATGATCCAAATGATCTAAAATTCACAATTCAATGGATTATCATATGAAGATCTAATTGGTCATATTACTCAAATTTTGGAGTATTGCTTAACTTTTAAGATGAATAGAGTGTAGCCTGAAGCAATACGATTAATTCTTTTCCCATTTTCTCTAATGGATAAGGTAAAGAGGTGGTTTACAAGCTTGCTTCCTAACTCTATCACCACTTGGCAAGAGCTTTACATAGCCACTTTAACAAATTCTTTCCACCAGCTAAGGTATTAAAGATCAGGAATGAAATTAACTTTTTACCAAAGAGAGGATGAAAGCTTCTATGAGTTGTAGGATAAATTCAAGGATCTCTAAAGATAGTGTCCATGATAATTAAAATCTTTATAGGATTTAGTATAGTCATTTTACAAAAGGTTGTAATCTAGCAGTTAGGGTGAACATAAATGTAGTAGATAAACATAGATGCAACAGTTGGGGGAATCATCATGTTAAAGATGCTTGAAGATGTCGTTGACCTTTCTGAATAAATGGCTAATACACAGAGCCTTTGGTCTAATGAGAGAGCCAATCTAAATAAAAGAGGGTCAATTAAAGTTGATAGCTTGACCATATTGAATGCAAAGATGGATGCACTGTCAAAAAGGTTAGACAAGATGAGTGTTAATGTATTTTCCATATTTTCATTGTCTTCCTCTTATGAACTATGTCAAGGAGGCCATCCTACTATAAAGCCAAATGATGTAAGGATTATCAATGGTGAATGTCAATTATATGAACAACTTCAATAAAAGGAAATAGAATTAAGTGCATGGTAACACCTATAATCTTAGTTGGAGGAATCATCTTAACTTTTCATGGAGCAATCAAGGGAAAAACCAGTGGAGGCCATAAATTCCACTAAGTTTTGGAGGTCAAAATGCACCACAACCTTAATCTCATTTTTAGTAAGATAAGAGTTTATCTTTAATGGCTTCATTGGAAAACAAGATGGAAAAGTTCATAGACATGATATCAAACAAGATGCATAAACATGATGAAGCTACTAAACGATTAGAGGGTAAATTTAAGCAGATGCACCAAGACACACACTCATACTCAGAAATCACTCTTCCTTTATTCATAATTTGAAGGTGCAAATGGGGCAATTGGAAAATTCTTTATCAATGAGGAATTAAGGTTCATTGCCAAGCAGTATTGAAAAAAATCCTAAAGAGCAGCTAAATGCTATTACCTTGAGAAGTGGAACTGAGATTAAAACTCCAAAAGTAATAATGTAAGAAGAAGGAAGATGAAAAAGAATAAGAAGATGAATGGATTAAATTTTAAGTTAAGAAGGAACCAGAAGTTTAAGACAAAAGTAAGGATGGCAAAACAACAACCAATAAAACCATATGAACCACCAGTCCTATATCCTCAAAGATTAAAGAAACAAGAGCATGACTAGCAGTTTGCAAGGTTTCTAAAAAGATTCAAGACACTTCACATCAACATGCTTATAGTGAAATTTCTAACTTAAATGCCAAAGAATGCAAAATTCTTGAAGGAGCTAATTTTTAGAAAAAAAGAAGCTAGATGAGTTTGAGATAGTTACACTCACAAATGAGTGTAGTGCAATCATTTTTAATAAAATTTATTTAAAAATGAAGCATTTAGGGAGTCTCACTATTCCATGTTCTATTGGAAATTTTAAATTTTAAAAAGCATTATGTGATTGAGGAGCTTCCATTAATTTGATGCCTTTGTCAATTTATAGAAAGTTAGGACTAGGAGAAGTAAGATCTACAAACATTTGATTGTAGCTTGTAAATAGGAAAATAAAGGAACTAGAGGGTATAGTTGAAGATGTAATAGTAAGGGTAGGAAAATTTATCTTTCCAATTGACTTCATAGTTCTCAACTTTGAAGAGGATGAAGATTTCTCCTTGATTCTTGGTATGCCTTTTCTATATACTATAAAAATAATAATTGATTTTTATAATGGGACTCACACATTGAGAGTGGGGGATGAGAGCTGTAAGTTTGTTGTCTATCAAAGTAAGAAACATCCCTCTAATAATTATTTTTGTATGCGAGTTGATGTCATTAATGATTGTATGAGTGAAGTCCAATGATTGAGGTTGGTAAAGTTTGTGGACATTGAGAATATTAAGAAGTGTTTTCAAGTACAATCTTTTGAAGAAGAAGCATATCTTAAACACGAAACCTGTTTACCCCACATACAATTATCAAACACTGAACCTACACCCAACTCAACCATGAAACCACCAAAGTTAAATTTGAAACCTTTACCCCAATATTTGAGATATACTTTTTTTAGGAGAGGACCAAATCTTACCCGTGATCATATCCTCTAAACTAAGTTAAGATTAAGAGGACTTGTTATTAAAAATGTTGTAAAGGAGGATTAAAGCTATAGGTTGGTAGATTTTTGACATTAGGGGTATAAGCCAATCATTAAAAGGCAGAGAAGACTTAATCCCAACATGTAAGAAGTGGTGAAAAAGGAGGTAGTTAAGCTACTAGATGTAGGGATTATTTACCCAATTTTAGATAGTTCATAGGTAAGTTTGATCAGTGTGTGCCAAAAAAAAGGAGGGATGACCATTGTGGAGAATGAGGGAGACTTGATTCCCACTATAGTGGTAAATGGATGGAGAGTTTGTATTGACTACAGGAAATTGAATGCAACCACTAGAAAATACCACTTTCCATTATAATTCATCATCCAGCTGTTATAGCATATTGCAAGGGATGATTTCTATTATTTCTTGGATGGTTATTTAGGGTACAACTAGATTACAATAGCTCTAGAGGATCAAGAAAAACCACTTTTACATGTCCCTATGACATATTTGCTTATAGAAGGATGTCATTAGAATTATGTAACACTCCTACAAAATTCCAAAGATGCATGACATCCATTTTTGAAAACTTAGTATAGGAGATTATGGATGTTGTCATGGATGATTTTATAGTTAATGGCAATTCTTTTGAGGGATATTTAGAGAATTTGAAGCGAGTTATGGCACATTGTGAACAAAATAAATTTGGTTCTAAATTAGGAGAAATAGCACTTCATAGTAGATGAAGGGATCGTTCTAGGACACAAGATTTTATCTTAAGGCATTAAAGTAAACAAAGGGAAGGTAGAAACCATTAAGAAGCTATAGTATCCTAAAAATATGAAGGGTGTTAGAAGTTTTCTTGTCCATGCAGGCTTCTATAGGCGGTTCATATAGGTAGTAATTATTCGAGCATAAAAAATGTTTTAAATTCAAACCATGATATATGCAGTTATATTAAATTAATTATTGAATTTTTTTATCATTTTTATAGTTTTGCATGCATTAAATTGGATTAGTAAAAACTCATTAACTTTAATTACCACTGATTTAAAAAATAATTTATTTATAAAAAAGTGTTTCATGGTCAAGTAAAAAATTGATTTTATTAAATAAAATTTTAACTTTGAGTCTTAAAACAATAGACATGGTAAAAATTTTATTTCTAACTTTCATATAACAAAATTATATTAAATTATCTTAAAAATTCATATTTATATTAAAATTTTTATAACTGACTCAATACTAGAAGTAATTTTATTATAAAGTAATTTGTGTGTTTAGAATTACTAACTTTAATTTTAAACTAGTAATATATATTTTACAAATTTTTATATTTGTATCAAGTTTTATCCTTATAGAATTCATCCAATTCGATTTAGATTAATTTGACCTCTTATAATTAATAAATATAAAAAATATTTATATATTTTTCTTGAACTAATCAAAGATAATTATATAAAATCTCTAGACCCCTTTGCAAGTTACTTAAAAAAGATTCACCTTTTGTTTTTACTAATGAGTGCAAAATGGCTTTTGATAGGTTAAGGGAGGCATTCAGTTCAACACCTATAGTGGTGGCACTAGATTGGAACTTACCGTTCAAATTGATGTGTGATGCAAGTGATCATGCAATAGGAGTTGTAGTTAACTAGAGGAAGGAAAATAAGCTACATGTGATCTACTATGCAAGCCAGACATTGGCAAAAACATAGCTGAATTGTGTTACTATATAGAAGGAGATGTTAATGGTCATTTTTGCATTTGACAATTTTAGGTCCTATCTCCTTGGCTCTAAAGTAGTGGTGTACATAGATCATGTAGAAATGAAGTAGTTGATTAATAAGAAGGATTTAAAACCAAGGCTCATTAGGTGGGTGCTTTTGCTAAAAGAATTTGACATTGAGATTAGAGATAAGAAAGGATCGAACTATATGGTAGCTGATCATTTATCAAGGTTGGAGTTAGATCAATAAGAAAGTGACAGTGAAGAGCCTATCAAAGAGATATTTCTCGATGAGGTGCTTTTGACAATTGAGCTTATGGATGCTCCTTCGTTTACTGATATAACCAATTTCATCTCATATAGGAAGTTGCCAAAATATTTCACTAGTCAACAAAGAAAGAAACTGATTCATAACTATAAATTCTACTTATGGGATGATCCTTTCATATGGAAGTTGTATATTTATGGCATGGTCAGGAGGTGCATAGCAAATGAAGAAATTAGATCATTTTCGCAACACTGTTATGGGATGTTTAGTTGTGGACACTTTAGTCCATAAAGAATAACTACTAAAGTTCTTGAAGCAAGATTTTATTGGCCTACACTTTTTCAAGACGCTTGAGAATTTGTGCTTAATTATGGTGCATGTCAAAGAAGTGGTAACATTTCAAAGAAAGATGAAATGCTTCAATTAGGGATCTTAAAGGTTGAAATACTTGATGTTTGGGGCTTCGATTTCATGGGGTCATTTTTTCATCTATGTACTCTAGGTACATTTGCATTCATTATGTGTTGCATTTACATATATATTGATTGAATTTAAGTATAAGCTAATATATATAGTTAGGCTATTATATCGGGTCGAGCCATGATTTGTACTTGATTAATGAGTGAGAATTTTTAAATTTTGATGACACTCAAAATGAAAAAAATTATGTGAATAACAGGGATTAGGAGCAAAAATGAAGTAAAGAGTGAGAATTAAAAAGTTTAGGATGATATGGATTCAATTGAAATAAATAGTCATCCTAGAATGAACAATTGAAAGCTTGAAGGTTTATAGGAAGTATAGCCATTTTATTAAGGGTCAAAAGGACATTTTACCTCTTAAGTTATCCTAAAATACTATAGATTCTTCTCCAAAATTTGTGGCCTTCTAGTGGACAACCATTATTGTCAAAGAAAAGATAAGAAAACAAGAGAAAATGAGAGAACTTCAAGGGCTGATTACTTCTCCAAGTTTGGGCTAGATTTGCAAGTGAAATTTGATGATACAAAACACTTGGAAACCATAATTTTCATCCTAAAATCCTGTGGTGATTGATTTGGTGAGTAATTTTATTTTTTTTGGTTTATTTGGATTAGGGTTTATAAGCAATAGTTCTCAGGTTTTATATTCCTAGCTTTTTGGTCTTAGTATTTTGATCATAAGTTGATCTAAGAAACTCTAAATTATAGTTAGTTTAATTTTAAGGAAACAATAAAGAGTCCTATAAAACTTTATAGTTTTGATTAAGAGCTCATTGTGCCTGTACAGTGGCCTAATGAACCTATACTTTTTATTGCTCAATCTATCAATGTTATTGAGCTGCTTGTAATATAACCTCCAAAAATTTATTTGTAGTTATCGAATGAAATTGAAATTTTTTATGAAGGTACTAGACAAATAGGTCTAAATGTTTTTAAAATTTAAGGTGAAAATTCCTTTTCTACAAATTGCATCACTTTTTCAAAGTTAGGACTAAAATAGCGCTTTTAGAACATATGGGTCAGATTTATAGAATTGGATTGCTTTGCATCTTTTGCATATCATTTGGGAGCTGCATGATTATAGCAGTATACAGGGATATTATATTGATGATTTATAAATGAAATTCAAGTTTTAGGTGCTGTAAAAGGAAAGGAAGGTGCTAGTGAAAACTAAGTAAAACGGTGAATTAATTGTGTGTATATAGGCTGTTTTGGTGAGTAGATGTTCAAGCCCTTAAAATCTTTTCATAATAGTAAGAAAATTAGCTTTTTAATGATGTTTTATGAATTTGAAATGATGTATAAGAATTTTTTCAATTTATCTTGGTTATTACTTGAAGTATTCAAGCTTTAATACAATAATGTTTACAAGTTCACAAGCTAAATGGTTGCTACTTTGTGCTTGTCTTTTACAATATGATTTGAGATTATGTTATATACTTGCTAATTTAATTGAGTTTCTAATCAGCTTGGTTTTGCACCTGTGGATTATGCTAAGAGATGATTTCATTTTGAATGCTTATTGAACTACAAATGTCTTAGCATTATTTTGGCTAGTTATTTGTTGAAAGTGGTATTTGGTTTGTATTACCACCTATATGAGTTGTGTGAATGTGCTGAGGTGATATATGCACATTTGAAATTATGTTGGTTATTATGGTTTAATAAACAATTGGGCACTTGAATGAAGGACTGTGAAGGGAGAAGGGTCATTTCGTGCTTACATAGTCAAAGGGTTAGCCTTCAAGTGTTCTTAGAAAGTAAGTTTATAATGGCATGTATGTTATGGCCTAGTTATGATGCTTATTATATGGATGGTTAATTCATATGAAAGGCTATATTATTATTTAAAAGGCAAGTGTTTCACTTGAATACACTTTAAACAAGTTTAAAAGTGAGAATGAACTTAATGTTTTAACTGAACTATAATTTGATTATAAATACTCTTTTATTTTGATTTGAAGTGTTTATTATGTTAAATTAAGTTAAATGGTTTTATGCTTGTAACCTCTATTCACTGAGTATTTTTATACTCATTTTACTTGTTTTTTCTAAATAGATAACAGGGCTTGTTAGAGGGTGGCCTAAGCTAAGTGAATGTAGATAGAAGTTGAAAGTAAAGTTGGTCAACATCCTTGTCAGAGAAGCCTTGTATTTTTGCTTCCTAACCTAGTTTCTTTGTGTATTGTAAATGAGAATATCTTAAAGTTAAACAATAGTGGCTAGATTATATATAAAGCAACTGTTTAGAAATATGTCTTATGTTGCTTTAATGATGTTTTCATTATTATATTTTTAGTTCACAAAGATTAATATCAATCTAGTTTAATAATATGATTTTCTATATTATCTAATTGGTTTATACATATATCATTATTCGTAAACACATATTACTTTAGAAATTTTTATTCTTTAAATGTAACATATGAAAAAAACCAAACATTTATAAGAGATTTATTTCAATCCTTTTGCAAATATAATGATATATATAACATATTTAGACTAAACTAAGTGATTTATTAATGGTTAGTTTCAAATTTCCATCTCAGGCTTTGTGGCTATATGAGTCTAGGTGTGACAATTTTAGTATTAGAGCTTTGTTAAATGGTCGTTTAATCTATACTTCTACTATAGTTTGTTAAAATGTTGAAAATTTTTTTTGTTATATTTATAGGATGCCACCAAGAAGAAACTGTTATAGGGCAACTCAACGAGGGACAATTGGCCAATGGGATAGTGATTGGGCAAAGTCTAGGGGTAGTGCTAATCTAGAGTTAGAGTCTGAGGCTAGAACCCTTATTGTTGAACAACCTCCACCTCCCCCACCCTTGTTGTGCCTATTTTGTAGCTTCCTTTGAGGGTGCTTACAAAGACTATTGTTGCTACTTGACAGCTCAAGAACAAAGGAGAAGGCCTGAGGACATTATTGAGCATGCAAAGAAGTGTAGGGCATTTGATTTCCATGGTTCCATTGATTCTAGAGAGATAGATACATGGTTGAAGGAAACAAAGAAAGCATTCAATACACTTGAACTCACAGAAGTACAAAAGGTTAGTAATGTGTATGGTTTGCTACATGATACTTCATATGCTTGGTTTGCTCGAGTAAAATGCTATTAGGAACTAATTGACATAAGATGTGTTCAAGACTGAATTTTGTAAGGAGTACTTGACTGATTCAAGTCTAAATTTTATAAGAAGTACTTGACTAATGCATTCAAGGTAGAGAGGTAGAATGCATTCATTGCTCTAAATTAGGGAAATATGATTATGCAAGAATATGTTGAAAGATTTAAAGATTTGCACAAACATGCCTTTGACATTTTTCCAATATAAGCTCATATGAGCTATCATTATATGAGGGCCAACATTTCAAGGGCTAGGTTGATAAGGCAGTAGAGAAGGAAAAGTTGAGAGAGGAAATAAAGCAAGAAAGCAAGTCAAAGGCTCTAATTTGGATAAGGAAGCAAAAAGGTTCAGTAAGGGAATTGGTACATTTCACCAAAGGGCAGAAACAAAAGGACTCATAGCCTGTAAAGGACCTTGGACTTAGTAAGGCACTTATAGACCATAGTCTTCTTAGTTTAGTCAGAGTTCTATGAGCCAACTAGTGGTCAGTGTAGGTAGCTCAGTTAGAAGGGCTACACCTTATGTTACTTGTGGCCATATTCATATGGGAGGAGACTGTAGGAAGAGAACTATCCAGTGTTTAAAGTGTAGTGGATCTAGGCACATTAGGAGGTATTATCCTAATTTTGTATAATTTGGCACCAGTATTGGTAAAGGAGTCCAGAGCATAGCTAGTAGTAGAGGTAAGACTTCTTACTTTGGTAGAGGTACATATGGAGGTTCAGGAGCCATTGTTAATAGAGAGGGTGGTGCATCTACATCAACAAAACCTACTAAGCCTGTACATATAGAGAGACCTTTGGTGCAATGACACAATAGGAGGCAGCATAATCACTTAATGTCATTTCTAGTAGGTTAACTATCTTTGGTGATAATGCTTATGCTTTAATTGATATAGGTGCAACTCATTCATTCATTGCATCATCATTAACATCATGTATACCAAAAGAAAATAATGTGATGGACTAGGTTTTAGTTATAGATATGCTAGTGGTTGAATTAATGGTTTGTAAACATGTTTATCGAGGTTATGAGTTAGAGTTTAAGGGTTAAAAATTAGAAGCATATTTAGTGCCATTACCATTACAAATGTTTAATATGATTCTTGGTATCATTTTCTTAACCAAATATCAAGCATTAATTGATTATAATAAGAAGAAAGTAGAGTTCCATATGCATGCTAGTACTAAAGTTGTGTTCAAAGGTGAAAGGGGTTCAGGGCATTACAACATGGTTTCATCACTTGCAACTAGAAGAATGATGAGAAAAGGGTGCGAAGCATTCTTGGCATATGTTATTGACATAAAAAAAATGGGCAAACACTTCATAATCTTTTTATGGTAAATGAGTTTACAAATGTGTTTCCTGAAGATCTTTTAGGGTTGCTACCTGATAGAGAGATTGACTTCAGTATTGATTTGCAACTAGGGATAAATCCTATTTCTCAAGCCCTATATAGAATGGCTCTAACAAAATTAAAAGAATTGAAGGTATAGTTGCAAGAATTACTTGATAAAGGCTACATTAAACCTAGTGTATCACCTTAGGGAGCACCATTTTTGTTTGTAAAGAAAAAGGATGGTACTTTCAGATTGTGTATTGACTACCTATAGTTGAATAAGGTGACTGTGCATAATAAATATCCTTCGCCATGAATTGATGACTTGTTTGATCAATTGCAAGGAGCTAGGGTATTTTAAAAGATTGACTTAAGATCCAGGTATCACCAATTGAAGATTAAAAAAGCAAATTTGCCTAAGATAGAATTTATAACTTGATATGGGCATTATGAATTCCTAATAATGCCATTCAAGTTAACTAATGCTCTAGCTACATTTATGGATTTGATGAATAAGGTATTGAAGCCTTATTTAGATAACTTTGTCATTGTTTTTATTGATGACATTTTAATGTATTCATAGTTAAAGGAAGAGCATGTTGAGCATACGAGGATGGTATTATAAACACTAAAAGATAAACAACTATATGCCAAGTTTAGCAAGAGTGAATTCTGGCTAGAAAAAGTGGTATTTGTGGGGAAATTGTACAACTTTATGTACAATTTTTCAAAATTAAGTGTGCATTTATAAGGCTAAATCTGGATGCAGGCACGATGATGTGTCTATGTATGCACAGCTGTGTGCCTGTAGAATAAAAATCATCACGCAGGCACCGCCGTGCGCATCAAAGCACATAGCCTTATGCTCTATAAGAACTTAGTACCACGAGATTTTTTTTAATTTAATGTGTTTTCCTACAACAATGACGACATTGTGTGTTTTAAGTGGGGAGGATTCATTTTTGAAATTTGAATTTTTATTAGTTGCTTAAACATTTAAGTTGTGATTTTCTTTATTTTTTTTTGTTTCCTTATCCAATTAGGTCTTTTATGTTAACATAAATTACTATTTGATTTTAATTTATTTTAGATAATTTTTTTTAAAATACATTTTCCTGTAGGAATATATCCTCCTTTTATTTTTAGGAATAAATTTCTTTTCCATAATTCTTTTTAGCTTTCTTTTTTAGTTTTCTTTCTTATTTAAATCTCTATACTCTCATATTTTATTTAATTTTAATTAATCCTACAATTTAAATTATTTTTTTTCTTTTCTCTTCTCCTATGTAATTTTAACATTAGTTTGTCATGGCTAGAACAAAGAACCAAGCACTATGTGCAAAGGGAAAGAAGCCTAGTGATAACAATGGTAAGCTTAAAGACATAAGGGCTCATTATGAAGCTTTCTTTCCTATTTACTTTGAAGAGGACTTTGGTTAAAAGAAAATTCAGCATGCCTAAATACTTTGAGGAAGATGTGTTAATGAACCTAAGTTTAAAGGGTATTATAAATGTCTTCTGTAAAAGAATGAGTTGGTCTAAATTGGCTGCAACACAATATGATGTATTCTTTGAGTTGACTATAGAATTTTACACTACATTTATGATTTTAGATGAAAATCAAAGAGTCTTTTCTTATATTTTTTGGGGAAATAATACTATTTTGATTATGAATTCATGTCTAACATTTTTTACTTTTCTGAGGGAGGTATTTGTCAACCTCCATTAGATTACAATATGAGTAGTTTTTTGCATGAAATCACTAGTAGGGATAAAGTTTGTGAGGGACAAGTGATGACCGGTGGTTTAATTCAAGATCACTCATATTTGTTAATGCACAATTTCATGTCATACATAATTTTTAGGAGAAGGGACAACACTAAAGTTTCTCTTAATGAGCTATTTATGTTGTGGTATCTACACGCTAACACAAAAGTGTGTAGCACATACTTTGTTTTTGTTCTATGTGGCATGTAGCGCAGGCTAGGAAAGTAGTAGTATCCATAGGGCACATAATTACTGGTTTGGCTTTCTACTTTGCATCATTCTAGGTAGGCAAACACAAACTAAAACCACTGGAATCTAAACTACTTGATATTAATTATGTCATAAAGGTTGAGATTATCATTGAATGGCAAGACTTGGAGGATGTCAAGTTATGGAGATGTTACTTATTGTGTCAAATAGCATTGTGACTTGGTGACATTCCATTGCCAAAGGATATAGAAGTAGATGATGATAATGTAAGTGAAGCTTAGTCTAAAAAGAGAGGTACTGTTAATGGATGAAGTGAGGAAATTTTGAGGAGCATTACAGAGCGTATGGATGTGTTCAACAACCGGATAGGGAGTATGATCATGGATTTAATAAGTGAGATGGAGGATTTTAAGAGGCATTGCGAAATAAAGGAAAAGAAGTTGCAGACTTAATTGAATGAAATCAAGCAACAAATTTCTTAATTTAAAAGATAAAAAAGATCAAATGTGCCAGCAACAAAGTTTGTCAATCCATTTGCTTCACCTCCAAATGCATCAAAATGAGGGAGTACACTATTCTCTTATTTAGTTTTTTTTATTTTTTTTCCTAGATGTTTATATAATTATTTTTCTTAAATATCATTATTAATACCCAAAATTTGGTAGTTTCCCTAAAAATTCGATGATGAAGTATTCTAGTCAATTAGATAAGGGGAGAGCTCCTTCAAGAGTCTTCCCAGACATGCTTAGACTGACAAGAAACTTGAAGAAACAAAAAAAACTATAAATATGCACCTAACCATCAAAAATCTAAATTGGGCCCAAAAAAGAGCCAAAAAAGTGTGGAAAAGCTCATATGACGAGTAGACCAATGAGTGTGGGTCAACAACCCATAAGTGTGGGTTACCAACCGACACCTATGGGTCGTTTGACCCATGGGCACCCTACGTGGGTCAGAGGACCCACGTGCATGGGTTCAAACCCAAGCTCGTGGCTCACAGATCCAAGAGCATAGGTCTCAGCCCTGCATGCTTAAAAATTAAAAAATTTCCCTTTTTGGGTGATTTTTTTTGGATTTTTCAAAAAACTCTCTCCTAGAGAGTGAAAATCAAATTGCTCTTAGATGAATTTTGACACACACATTCTCTCTCCTAAAGCACTAAGAGACCCCTTCTATACCTCTTAAACCAAAAATGATTTTCTCTTTGGATTTAGATCCATAAATCCAAATCTAGCTCCTTTTAATTGAAATCATGCATCTAGGGTAATCACCAAGTCCTTCTAAGGATCTCCCTATTCTTTTTAATTAAAAATTTGCATTTTTAGCATTATCTCTTCTTCTTCTACTCCTTTCTTTCATTTTATAGCTTTTTTGCATTTTATTTTTATTATATATTATGTTGTGATAAATTTATGATTTTTGTGGTGATTTTGAAGTTTGGATATAAGATATGTAGAAGGAGTGAGTAGTTCGGGGTGATTTCAGAAGTGTTTGCATTCATTTTTGCATTATTTTTCTTTTATTTTTTTTTTAAAAAAATGGGTATTTTGGTATAAAATTAGCATTTTTATTGTTATTTTTTGCATTTTTATTAATTTTGTTATTCTCTTTATTTTCCTTCTTGATAAATTTATTATTTTTATTATAAAATCCACATTTTTATGGTGAAAATGATATTTTTATCATTTTTATTATGTTATTTGTATTCTTACTATTCATGTTATTTTTATTGCCATTCTTGATGAATTCACTATTTTTATCATAAAATCTACATTTTTATGAGCATCTTTATCATCCTTATCATTTTGTTTTCATCTTTATTTTAATTTTGTATCTTTATTTATTTTTGTCATTTTTATTACATTCTTATTATTTTTGTTGCTTTTATAACCTTTTTTGGTAAACTTGTCATATTTATCATAAAGTTGATGTTTTTATGGTAAAAATGACACTTTTATCATTTTTATTATTTTATTATGTATTTTTATTTATTTTTATTGCTCTTTCTGAATTTTTTTTTATTTTTGTTATTTTTAGGGTCTTTCTTGATTAACTTGCCATTTTTATTATAAAGTTGATGTTTTTATGGTAAAAATGTCATTTTTTTCACTTTCATTATTTTAATTCTGCATTTTTGTTATTGTTATTGAATTTATTGCGTTTTTACCATTTTTGTTATTTTTAGGCCTTTTCTTGATAAACTTGCCATTTTTATCATAAAGTTTATGTTTTTATGGTAAGAATGTCATTTTTATCTCTTTCATTATTTTAATTATGCATTTTTATCATTTTGTTATTTTTATGTCTTTTCTTGATAAACTAGTCATTTTTATCACTTTCTTTTTTTTAATTCCTCATTTTTGTTTTTATTTTATTTTATTGCATTTTTTTCATTATTTTTATTTTTATTTCTTTTTTTGGTAAATTTGTTATTTTTATCATAAAGTTGATATTTTTATGGTAAAAATAGCATTTCTATCATTTTTGCCATGTTACACGCTTTCTTATCATTTTTATTATCATTTTTGTTGCATTTTTATTTCTTTATCATTATATTTTCTCTATTTATAAATTTATTATTTTTATCATAAAGTTCATATTTTTATGGTAAAAATAATATTCTTATCTCTTTTATTATTTCATTTGCACTTTTATTGTTCTTATTATTTTTTTATTGCCTTTTGTAACAAATTTATTACCATAAAGTTCCTGTTTTTATGGTGAAAATATTATTTTTATTGTTTTTTTTTTGCATTTTCATTATTTTCATTATTTTCATTGCATGTTTATTAATTTTTTTTATCTTTAATTTCTCTTTTGATAAATTTACTATTTTTACCATGAAGTTCACATTTTTATGGTAAAAATAGCATTTTATTATTTTTATTATTTTATATGCATTTTTATTATTTTCATTACTTTTTATTATCTTCTTTAGTAAATTCATTATTTTTATACATTTTTCTTGTCATGAAACTCCATTTTTATAATAAAAATAACAACTTTGCAACCAAGTACCTAAATTTCAAAGTCTTGCATCACGCATTTTCATTAGCATCCTTGTTTGCTTATTTGTTTAATCACCTTTTTTTAATTATGTCAATTATGGATGAATAAAGAATATAAAATTGCTTTAAGTGTGATGTGAGCTTGCATGTGCATGAGAGCTAACATTTATTTTGCAGGATTATTAGAACATGATTTTCTCTTTTATTTTATTTTCCATTTTTCATGTAATTAATAGAATAGCGAATTTCTAAGGTAATGTAATCATTAATCCCAGCTTCGCCATTTTATTTTCTATTTTGGATGTATTTATTAGAATAGACTTTTTTCCAAGGGTTGTAATCCATAATCCCTTTTCTCATTTATTTTTATTTTGCTTATTTGTGTGTTTATTTTATTTATTATTTCTTGCATGCTTGTGTGCTATTTGCTATGTGCTTTCTTCTTTGCATTATATGGACAATGAACATTTATTTATTTTATGATGTATACGTGCCAATTCTAATTATCCCGCTTTCAGTTCGCAATTCTAATTGACTAATAATCAAGTGTGGTAAAATGCATCATAAAACCAAAACTAGGGTGAATGAATGAGTGATTAAGCAGTGCATAGTAAGAAAACATGATAAGCAACTCCTACCCCTCGAACCTGAAATCTCTTATTAGAAAAGTGAGTCTTAATTCACTTTCTCCTGACTCAGTCAGGTGGCGACTCCAATCTATAAAACCTATTTAGGTAGACCCTCCCACAATCACTAACAACTGGTAGATTGTCGCCATTAGCATGTGTGCCCTAACATCACACTGATCTTGTTCCTCCTTTCTCACAAAAGTAGGAGCACGTATAGTCATGCTTACTCTTAGTTTAAGTTTTTATTTTGTTCATGTTTTATCTCTATACTTGTGTTTTTATGACATATTCATATGAAAATTTGGACTCATTAAATGTGGTTTTTTGGAAAAAGTATGATAATCTTCCTTTGATGTTTGGTTTGAACTTTTAAATTAGAAGAATAATTTATGGTTGAGAATTTTTAGATTTTAATGAACTTAATGCTTATTTTTCTATTGAATGATTGAACTTAGGTACTTGATATTTGAGAAAAATGCTTGTAAGTAAGAATTTAAATTTAACTCTTAGCGTAGTATGTGTGTGTATATATATATATATATATATATTTGTTTATTTATTTATTTTTTAGAAAAAAGAACAAGATAAAACATAAAATGCACTCAATGAGAGTTAAAATTTCAAATTTAAATCTTTGTATGCTCCTTCTACTCCAATACTTTAATATAGAGAATAGTATCCAAAAGACCCTTTTCAGAGGTATCCACACTGAGTAGTGCAAGAAAGGTAGGAGATATTAAGATTAGGAAAGCCTTGAGTAAATAAAACCTTGTGGTTGCCTTATATATGCTAATCTTTAGGCTTACTAAGTGTTAGAATAATTTCTACTTGCTTTCATTTTTCTTTGATGTCAATTATCAATTTCATGAATTCAATAGAGAAGTTTACTCTTCACATGGTAATTAACACATTCTTAACCTCAAGTTATTGTTTAAATTTTGAGTTTTTAAACTTTATATTAAGGGAAGATTAAAATGGTTAGTTAAGTTAAAAGTAGCTAATGAATTTGATTCTTCATGTTAATATGATGTACTCAAGTTTTGCTTGAGGACAAGCAAAGACTCAAGTGTGAGGGAATTTGATGAGTGTGAGAAATATGTTATTTTAAGCACTCAATATGTTAGAATTAGGAGCTGTCTAAATGCATTGCAATTTTCTTTTATTTAGACTTTCTTTAGTTTTAGTGATTTAATTAGATTTTGAAGTTTATGTTAATTTTAACTATTTTAGTTTACTTTTAGTTGTTTTTTATAATGTAGGTGATGAAGAGAATAATGGAGGAATGATGAAAAGGGCCACTGGAGAAAGCAAAGGTATTTAAAAGTGCAATCAAAGTGAAATCAAGCAGTTTTAAAGCTAGAGGAAGGCACAAGGTTGTGCCTGATTAAAGAAAAGACACACAACCGTGCACACCCTAGCACATGGCTATGCCTAATTTGGTGGTTTTGAGAGAAGACTAGGCACACGACCATGCCTGATCTAATGGTTTTAAGAGAAGACTAGGCACATGGCCACGTGCCTAGGCGTGCATGTCGTGTGCCTAATAATAAATTTTTGAAATTTGAATTCCTATATTGCTGATTTAGTAGGATTAGAGATTTGAAAAGATGGCAACAAAAAGAAGGATGTTGGAGGCTAAGTTTAAAAAAGAGCCACTAGAGAGAACAAGGAGAATGGATTTTTAAATTTTTTTTAGAATCAAAGGTAGTATTTATTCTAATTCTTTTCATATTAAGATTTAGTTTATTGAGAAGATTGAGAACTTAAAGCCTTATACTTCAGCTTGCTAAAGAAGAGAAAGGGGTTTATCCTTTCTTATTTTCATTGTGGTTTACATTTTTCATAAGTAATAATTATTGGCTTTCTTTTTCTTCATTCATCATCTTCTTCTCTTTCCATCAACATGTGTGGCTAAATAGTTAGTTAAGGTTTTATTTCAATTTAACCATGTAATGAATGGATTAGATCTAAGCCATTATAGTAACATTCAATGGTTATTATCATGCTTAAAGTCATCATAGGATTGATAACCTTGTGATTGAATATAGAAATGGAACTTGATTGAGAGATAGGTTGCATTGAGATAGAACTATAACCTATTAATTATTTTCTTAGTTAAGAGACATTAAAATAATTAATATTGTTTAAAGCTAAGCTTAAAATTGATTGTAAAGAACACTTAGTTAGTAAGAGTTATAAAAACATGGTGTCATTTACATTCAATTAATTGTCAGTTTGTTTGAGAGGAAAATCTATAATTCTAAAGATTCTTTCCAAATAAATTAAGTTTAGATTTGGCTTAGTTGTAGTTTATCTTAAGAAAGGCCAAATTGAGAATAAGAACCCTAATTTTTAATTTAATTGTTAATTTATTCATAATTTCTTTATTTAATTTCGTTTTGAAATCAAAGTCAATTTCAATGTTTAAACAAACAAATGCTTTAAGTATTACAATAATCAATTTTCAATCTCTATGGGATGATCTTATTTTATAACTTGCACAATTCTGTATGCTTGCGAATTTCACACGTCAATTGCATGGTTGATAATAACCTTATTACCTTAGACTACTTTCTTCAATGGTGATTATAACTCATTAGTGATAATGTCTTCAGTTCAATTTGCACTTGAGGCATCGTCACTAAAATAGCTAACTTTTTTAAAGTTAATCTCTCCAATCTTGAATCCATTCCCCTAATTCTTATTGATGACACCTTCATAAGGAATTCTAAGTAATTTCAAAGTGTAAACAACTTATGGATTTGGAAAGATGAAGTTTCACAAGAAGGGGGAAGAAGAGGTAATGACATGGATGAATTTCTTCACTAAATTGAGAAGTTTAAAGAGCAATAGGGTGATGAAGGTGCTCTTACATAAGAACATCAAGAAGATCCTTCAATCCAAAGGAAAAAGGCCAAAAGTGAAGGCACTTCAAGAGGAGCATAAGTCAATTACATGGCTGGTAATGACCCTATTGCCTTAGATTACTTTCTTCAATGGTGATTATGACTCATTAGTGATAATGTCTCCAGTTTAATTTGCATTGGAGGCATTGCCACTAAAATAGCCAACTTTTTCCAAGTTAATCTCTCTAATCTTGAATCCATTCCCCTAATTCTTATTGATGACACCTTCATAAAGAATTTTAAATAATTTCAAAGTGTAAAAAACTTATAGATTTGAAAAGATGAAGTTTCACAAGAAGGGGAAAGAAGAGGTAATGACATGGATGAATTCCTTTGCCAAATTAAGAAGTTTAAAGAGTAATAAGGTGATGAAGGTGTTGTTACATAAGAAGATTAAGAAGATCCTTTAATCCAAAGGAAAAGGGCCATAAGTGAAGGCACTTCAAGAGGAGCACAAGTGGTTGACGAAGAACCTCCTTGGGTTGGACAACATTTTGATTGAATGTCTTTAATAGAGTCCAACTTCAACCTCCATTTTGACTAAGTATATGACCACTTTGCACATCTTCAATATAATGTGCATTACCTTTATGAGAGGCAAGACTATGAATGCTAATATGCCTTTTTTGCTCATCCTCCTTAACCTACTTATGAAGGAGATGACTCCTAATTCTTTTCCTTGTTTTCCTTTCACATTTTTAGTTTATGTCTTTGTGTTTTTTCTATTTTTCACATTTTTCATTTTCATGTAATAGTTTCTTGGACTATATATCTTAGTTAATGAAATTTCTATTATTTTATGTGCCTTACTTCTTTCATTATCTCTATCTTTTCTTATTTAGTCTGCTTTTTGCTTTTTGCCAAAAGGGAAAAGTGTTATTTTAAGTATATTTTGAGTATATGATATGCACTTTAAGTATATGTTGAGTATCTTTTAAGTATTCATGATAACTTTTTGAAATGAAAGTTGTTATGCCCATTAAAATGTGCATCAAGTGAGGGGGGGTATCCTTTAAGTCCAAAATTGCACATGCACATAATAAGGGGGAGCACAATAAACACACACTTAAATAATTGAATTATTGTTATATTTAAAATTATTTATCAAAATAAAAAAAGGGAGAGATTGTTAGCTCTTTGCACGATTAAGGCTCTATCTAACCTCATTTTAATTTTAATAATACAATTTTGAAGTGCTAATAACTTTAGTCAAAAAGCTAAGCAAAATGCTAAAGAAGAATTGCTCACTATCCCTCTAATGATCGGGATTCAAGTCACAAACTCAAGATTGCCAAAAAGCCTTAAACATAATTTGAAGCTAGTGGTCCTCATGGTCACCATCATGACCGTGACCACATTTGTGACTAGGCTCATGATCTCAGCTTACGAGAATGACCAAGAGAGCCTTCAATTAACAAAGGTCTAGTGGTCCTCATGGTTTAATCCATCATGACCGGGACCAATCCATGACCAAGCTTATAATTAACGGTTATGACCTCAATTAAAGTAGCCTTAAATTTACAAAAGTGCAGTGGTCCTCAAGATTATAATCACTGCCATGATCACACTCGTGATTCAGCTCACTAACACATCTTACAAGCATAAGCCTCAACCTAGAACAAAGACCAAAGAAGGTCAATGGTCCTCAAGGTTCCAATCATGACCATAACCATGATCGTGATCCACATGGCAAGCTCACAATAGTCATAAGGTTGCTCCAACGCCTAGTTTAATCAACAGTCATGACCATGACATGTCAAATTCCTGCAAAAAGTTATTTTCACATTTAATGAATGCAAGAAAGTTTAGAGATGAATTAAATACACACCAACAACTAGTTTTTGATCTCCAACTATAAAATTAAGAGCTAGAGGATCATTTACAAGTTACACACTTTAGTTGTTGAAAATTTTATTATTTAAAAGCTTTATGCATTAACTCTTCTCCAAGTTCTCTTTTAAAAATCTCTTAAGTACTCTTTGAGGGTGGGCTCTTAAGTACTCTTTAAGGGTGGGTTATGTTCTAACTTAGGATTCTTCTTAAACTTTTTTTTCTTAGGATAAAGAAAGGGAAGTGAGGATCTAAGTGCAGAGAGGAATTGGTTTAAGTGTTCACCACTAAAACATTGAAAATTGGTTTAAGAGTGAATCTTGAAAACTTTTGTTTAAGTTTTGAGTTAAGCCTAAAACTCATTGTGTAATAATCAATATAAATAAATAAATTGAAGTGGGTTAAAAATATTAATTTAGGAGAGTTAGATAGAGACATAGGTATAATTGACAAATCAAACTCCTTAAACAAGTGTGTTCAATCTTCTTCATCTTTCACTCTCCTTTTTAATTTTGTTAAATTTCCTTAATTCATTAGTTCTATTCACCCCTCTAATCCACTTACAAGGTCATTTTAAGGATTTAGTACGTGGTAAATTCATGTTAATTGATTTTTTTATTAGTTTCTAGGTGCCATTAGGGCTACACATGGGTTGAAGTAGTCTAGAGAATGTAAATTCTCCGAACTTGATCTCAAAATTGAAAAAATTCAAAAAAAAAAAAATTCTCTGGACCCGACTCTAAAACTTAAATTTTCATCTCAAATTCTTCAAATTTTTAGAGCAATTTGAAGTAAAGATTCGGAGTAAATGGATATCCAAATTAATTTGAAGCACGTCAAAATTCAGAGATTTATATAAATTTTTAGTTTATATATTTAAAATTAATATTTAATAAATTCATAATAATAAATATATATATATATTAATATTATATTAAATATATTATATTTTAATATAGTACTTAGTATAAATTTTATTTTTTTAGTTTTATTTTATATTTTAATAATTTTATAATTTGAACATATAAAATACAATAACTATAAATTTTACTATATAAATTTTATTTTATGATATAAATATATATTGAAAATTAACTATAAATAGATTCAATTGATGGATATATTTATTTTGTTCCAATCCGTTAATTAGTATTTAAAATGTCAAATATTAAATGCTAAGTTAGCATTTAATATATTTAGATATAATTTATTATTCAAATGGTACTAAATTTTATTTTGCAATACATAATTATATATTTCTAATATTATCATGTATTGCTTTTTAACTTTATAATATATCATCAAAAAATAATAGCAACAATTATTACTGATGCATTGCTTAGTGCATTGCATTGCACTAATAATCTTCATACTCATTCCAATAAATTTTTTCAGAATGATTTAGTTTGAAGAAAATCAAATAATTAATGAAAATTTTCAACTCTAAAATTTTTCAAGTCAATTTTTTGAAATAGTTCGAGTTCCTGAGAACTAGGAACTGTGTACAGCCAGCCCTAGGCGCCGTAGACATCAACTTGAAGACTTGAGATAATGTTCTTGAAGAAACGCATTGCACGGAAATAACGTACAACACCTAAGGCAGCATGATAAAGTCCACTTTCATGTGGGTTGGGGGATCTTAGCGTCTAAGTTCACTTCAATTAAACCAATGGAATCCACTTTGATTTAGCATCTAAAATAGTAATAATTACCTTTTGTTTTATGCATATCTACAGATTCAATTATATATTATTCAACGAAGCAATAAAAATATATAGATTTTATCGTCAACAATTTGCAACGAAGATGATAAATTTATTATGCCATGTCATACATCCACTATACATCATTTCTTGATTAAAGTATGAAGATGAATCCACTTTCGTGTGGAAGCCACACTATTTTGCCACACCAGCATCAACAACAAACAACACATACACAAAATCAGGCCTAACTCTAATTAATTTATTCAAAACCTTTAAAAAAAAAGAAAAAAAAAAAAAAGGCAAATACACAATTTCACCACTTAGTTTTATCTAAATAACTTCTAAAACCTCTTAATATTCATTCTTATTCCTTGTATATTGTAATTTTATTTTTAACCATTTTATTATTATATTTTTATATTTCTATTTTTACACAAAACATTTTAAAATACTTGCATGCATATACTATTAATTACTTTCAAGCATATAAACAATTAAAAATGAAGCTAATAAACTATTTAAACATAATTTAACTTTTCAGATAATCTTATACATATATATCTTCACCACTTTTTAATTTTTTTTTAAATTCAAAATGTGCAATTGGTTAAAAATAAAAATGTGAGAATATTAAAATCTTTAAATAAATTAATTTGCCCTTCAAACTACGCAAAATGGTTTAAAAAATTTTAGTTTTCTAATCCATCTATATTGCTTAGAATTGATTTACTTAATGTTGTAAATTTATAGATTGAGGACTATTTTTTTTTTAAATTATTATTTTTTGTTTAGGTAGCCCATGAATTTGTTAACAATTTGGCAATTAAACCTAAACCTTAATTTTTTTTTAACTTAGTTTTAATTCTATAATATGTCTAATTAAGTATAATTCTATGAAATTAAAAATGTTAAAGATAGATGAAATAAGAACCTATATTATATACTAAAACCAAATGACTGTTGATTTTAAAAGACCTATTGAAAAAAAAAATTCAAGGGTTTACAACTATTTATAATTTGATCCCAACCTTTTAAATTTTTCAAAAATATTTATGTTTCATCAACAGTTGATAATTTTAGTACAAATATACATTTGGTTAAAACCAAATAAAAGATGTTGACTTTAGCATCTATAAAATGTCACATTTACTTTTTGTGTTGTAAAATCATAAATGCATATTAGTTTAAAGATTAAAAAATTTGTGGATTTTTATAATGGTATTCCATTTTTAATTTTAAAAATATGTCAATTCAAAGCTATTTGATTTAAATTAAATTAAAACATTGATGTTTTAAAATTAGATATTTTTAATTGATTTTTAAAAAATTATAAAATAATTAAAAACTTTAAATTATTTAGAGTAATATTTTTTATATTAAAAATATCTTTAATTTTAAAATTTTTATAATGATGTTCATTTCTTAATAATTTAACAATTAATTAATAGTAAATTTAATTCTTTTATTATTGTGTCTATGCTTTTTATTTAATTTTGAATAAATAATTACTTTTATTAAAATTAATTAAAATTTTCAAATATAAATAATTTAATAAAATATAAATAGTAGAATAAAATTTCCAAATGAATTAAACTTTTAATTTTTTTATACCAATAAATTATTGTAAATTCAGCATATAAAAAAGATAAATTAAAAACTTTATAAGATATCATATCAATAATTTTATATAATTTTGACAAAATAAATATTTGTACAAAAATTGTCAAATATTGGTTATGAAAATATTTTTATCAAAATACAAAATTCGATCATTTTAAAACACACACAGACATATTGTATTATTTCTATATCATATTTTAATTTATGAGAATGGATATCTCCAAATTCATATTTATCGTGTCCATTTTTGTTCTCTATGTATCATTATTAATTTTTGAAAATTAATGTCACTGCGTTTGCCTTTGTGCTTTATAGATAATCCAACGCCCACAGTATATGAAACCTCTCAAACATGGACTTTCCACTAAGAGGATGAGATTCAGTGTCACCTCCAACAACTTTTATGGTTCCGTTTTAGGTTTATAGAAGTGGCACATGCAAAAAGAAATATCTAATGGTGCTTCTTTCACACAAATGATCGATGTCATTATTATTATTATTAAGATGAAAATGATATGTCATTATTAGTATGTTATATAATCATGATAAGTGCTTAACAGCAAAAGCTTTGCTTAAAACTAGCTAATAGTGCAGCATTAGTGCCAGGAGATGCCTTGGAGCTTGTCCTGCCCACCAATGTTGCTTCCCCCATGTTTAAATGATAACTTAATTTAATTAATATTCATATTTAAATGAACAAATGCAAGTGAAAATGTTAATGCTCTCATCTTTTTTGTAGCTACATTCTGATTGTTTATTTCACTTAATGACTGGCATTTATATATATATATATACAACAAGCATCACATCAAGCTATAATATATTACATATATATATACATCCACCAGCATGCTTCTCAAGTTTTCAAGCATTATATAGCTTCCTTTTGGTTGAAAATGTCGACAGTTGTTTCCATTGTCGAACAAATAATTTTTTTTCTTATAAAAATCAATAAATAAATTTGAAATGCTAGTGTTTGCATATCTATAAGGCAACTTGTATAAGGAATACTAGATATCATTAAGCCCAAATTAATGATCAAATTATATTATTATAAATATCCCACAGCATACATTCTTTTATCAGAGAGCATGCAAGACTGAAAGTAACCCACTTTCATTATTATGTACTAATGCGCTAGCAATTTAGAATTGATAGAATCTAGGGCGTAAACTAATGCTTTTTCTGGGCATGGAATTTTTTTTTCTTTTGGCTTCTGTCAATATCAATATGTAGGTATATATGTTTTGTCTTGTCTGCTTTATCATTCGTTGTTGCATCATGGCCTAACTACTACTGCCGCTATTATTATTAATATTATTATTAGTAATGCAATGGCTATAGTCAAATCAGTTTGGAAAAAAATCCAATTTACTCCTTAATATTTAATGCGAGACCAAATTAAACAATTTACTTATTTATTGGTTTAAAAGCTATGACAAACACTTCATCAGTTGGGTGTGTGTCGCCCAGTTCAATTCAATTCGATTAAAAATTATATAAAATCAAATTAAATTGAAAATATTATAAAAGAAATTAATCAAACCAATTAAAATTTAAAAATTGAATTGAACCGAACTATTTGGTTCAGTTCAGTTTCAGCCTTTTTGGACTTTTGTAATTTTAGACTTATTGGATATTTTTTATAATTTTGTACTGTTTTAATAATATTATAACATTTATTGTTGTTTATTTTTATATTTAATATATTTATTATTTTTTTAAGAAAACCAACCAACCGAATTATTCAAAACTCAATTTAAATAACTTTGGTTTGATTATTTTTAGTAACATATAATTAATTTGTTTATGATTTTAAGTATTTAAAAATGATATTATTGAGTTAATTTGAAATATTAGTGTTGAACCAATTAAACCAAACCATGAATACTAATAAACAAGTTTGGTTCAATTTACCCATAATGTTAACAATAAAAAGTGAACTAAACCGAACAAATTTCAATTTCCAAAAATCAAAACTGATGTAAAAATTAATAAAATTGAACCAAACTAAATCTAACCAATCCATTCCATTTGGTTTTTCAATTTTGAGTTATTTTTACTCACTCTTACTCATTAGCACTGTTGTTAGATAATCTTCACTCAACAACATCTAACACAAACACAGATGTGGAAGAGTATCAATTATTATTAGTACTGCTAAGCTATTTCTTATTAATCTCAAAACCATTCCCTATCTCAATTTGGTCAACCTATATTTCTATCAAATCATTTTCACTTGCATATTTTTTTAATTATTTCTTATAAAAGCAAACTTCTAACTATAATTGAGATATAAATAAATTCCATAATCGAAACTTGAAGATATACTCACTTATATAAAATAATATGTACATATAATAAATACTAATTACCTATATGTCAAATATCAAATCATTTGTCCACAAAATGGCTCAGGTGCTTGCAGTGGCAGATACGATAAACAATAGCCCTCTCTCCATTGATGAGGAGGCGGATTTGATCACTCAAAGTTATAAAAAAATAAAAAAGTGAATGGCTCCTCAAAGTCAATCGCTAATAGGGATCCTAGGGTTAAGGAGAGCAAATAACGAGAAGTTCCCATGAGACATAAGATTTCTTTTCACGATATGATTATGGGGGATTATAATAGTAACCCAAAGGGCTTTATCCCTTAGGATTTCAGTAATCCAACTGATGATTATTCTGACGATGACTTTATTAATAGGAAAAAGATGATTTGGAGTGTCCATTTATATGAGTTTTGATGGAAGAGAAGAGGAGATTATGAAATAAATAGAGAATAACTCTCATCATTAAGCTCATAAGGCACACCGTTGGGTTTTAACTATCTTGTTTATAGGTTGGAAGCTATATGGTTCGTTAAAGTAGTAATGGATGTCATTGATATAGGTAATGACATTTATGACATTCATTTTGCTAGCCAAAAGGAATATGAAAGAACCCTATATGAAGGACCATGTGTTATCACTGATCACAATCTGGTCGTTCGAAAATGGTTCCATAATTTTGATCCTGAAACTTTCTTTATTTCCTAACTTGTTGTTTGGGTGAGGTTCCCTAATCTTATTTTAGAATATTTTAATGATGTATTTTTGCTCAAGACCAGGGAGCATATTGGCAAGCCTTTAAGGGTAGATAAAACTACTTCAACTGGAATGAGGGGTCATTTTATAAGAATGTGTATGGAGGTGGACCTCTCAAAGCCTCTCATATCGAAGTTTAGGTTAAGAAGACAAGTCAGATGTATTGAATATGAAGCCATGCACCGTGGTTGCTTTAAATGTGGCTTGTATGGCCAGGAGAACTACAAGGTAGAACAACCAGAAGTTGATGACCAGAGGTGCTAGAAACTTATAGAATGTGAATGTTAGTCAGTAAAAAACCTAGAAAAAATAGCAAGTTATTATAGATAAGGAAGTTAATAAAACTGATGGAAAGAAGAGCCAAGGCTCGAGATTTTATATCTTAAGTAATATATTTAAGGTGGATTTTGTAGATGGTTCGACTCAATTTTGATCAATTTTAGGAAAGTGGGAAAGTGGGAAAGTGGTTCGATGTCGTATAAATGGGAAAGTGTTAATGTTGATCAATTTTGATTTAGAAAAAGCTTAAGAAAGACTTAGCTGGGACTTCTTACAGGATACTTTGATTCAAGTTGGGTTCCCTTCTTATTGGATTACTATTATCATGAATTGCACTATAACAAATGAGGTGCAACTTCTCTAGAGTGGTTCTCTTCTTGATCCTTTCACTCCAACGAGAGGAATTAGATAAGGGGACCCATTATCCCCTTATCTTTTCACTCTATGCATAGAAAGGTTAAGCCATATGATTAATGACGTTATTGGTGAGGGTGCTTAAAACAAAAGTCCTATTTTTTTTTACTTATTCTATTTTTCTCTTTGCTGAAGTGTCAATGGAATAAAAGTCCATAATTAAGTAGTGTTTGGATAATTTTTGTAACTGGTCGGGTCAGAAGGTGAGTTTTGATAAGTCTTACATTCTCTTTTCTGCTAATGTGTCCTCTTTGCTTACTAATCAAACTTCATAGGTAGCCAATATCCTTTGTACATACGTGATACGAACCCTACCTATAAAAGAGATAGAACGCGCATCCAACTTTGAATATTAGCCCAAGGATCATCAAGGATAGTTGTGTTGATGGAGCTAAACCCCTTGCTTATTAAATTGAAGCAAGATACTTAGCTATTATAAGATGAGCAATCACACAATTCTAAGTTTAATCTAACCTAGTAATTGTAATGAAAGGTAGAAGTGAAACAATTCAAGTAAACTTGCAAAGTTTCAAAAGAACAAAGTTTAAGGAAAAACCTCACTTTTAATATTTCAATGATTCTTAAATTCGTATGTCATAGGGTTAGCCCTTATATAGGCATGTAAACAACCTAATCCTTAAAGGAAAAGGTTCTATTCCTTATTCCTAAAGATACCTATATAGGAAAATCCTTAATTAAGGAGATTTCCTTTAAAATAGGACAACTAATGACAACTCATCTTTGAAAAGTCAAAATTGACAACTCATTACAATTCATGACAACTAAGCAAAATGACAACTCATGACAACTAAGCATTAAAGCATGCCATGTCACATGCCATGTCATATGTTGACCATTGACCATTGACTTTGACTTGTTGACTATTTGACTATGACTTTGACTTGTTGACTTTGACTTGGAATATTCTTGAATCTTCTCACATCTTCTAGAATCTTCTTGAATCTTCCTTATTGACTCCAAAATATGAATAAAAAAAAACAACTTCCAAATTCGTCCAATTCAAGCTAATTAATTTCAGAATAGGAAATTAAGCTAATTAGCTTGAATTCTTCATCATGCGGCTCCAAGCTTGTACTTGTAGTCAAATCCACCAACTTGCTTATAATGTGAAAGACAAGCAAATTCAATGCTTGTTTGAACTTCTTTGTCTTTGATCTTGTCATTGGTCCCTCATAATGCAATGGATCACTTGGTTTGATGGGCTTGCTTAGCTTGGTTGCATCAATACGACTTTGGTTTCTACTTAGGCATGCCTTCTATAAATGGTCAAGTTTCCAAAACCACTTTCCAACATATCCTACATCAAGTTAAGAAGAAGTTAGCTAGTTGGAAAACTTATACTTTTTCCTTAGCAAGTAGAATCACTTTAGCTTGGAGTATGCCTAACAATATGCCTTTATACTCTATGGAAACTTCTAAAATTCTCATCACTCTTTATGTTGAGATAAACAAGGTTTACTGGAATTTTATTTGGGGACATGTTGGGGATAACCGTAAGGTTCATCTAGTCAACTACGCAATTGTTGAAAAGCTAAAGGATTATGGTGGCCTTAGAATTTGATCTTTAAGAATGGTTAATAGAGTGGCTTTAGCTAAGCTTGGCTAGAGGTTTATTCAAGAAACCGATAGTCTGTGGAGTCAGGTTATTCGGTAAGGTTACTATAGGGTTAGATGTGTTTAAAGAAGTCTCAAGCTCCTCTAATCTTTGGCAATGGATGGTTGTTGCTACTTCTATTATCCACTTAGGTTCTTAGATGGAGGTACAAAATGGATTTTTGATAGCTTTTTGGCTTAATACGTGGTTAATGGACATTTCTTTATATGAGACTGTCACTTCGAAGATCCCTTTAGACGATCTTTAGAACTTTATAGTTAGCTATTAAAGCCCAATTGGATGGTGCATTGATACTCTTCAGAATTACATGCCTATAAATATCATGTCCATGTTCATGTCCATGTTCATGTTCATGTTTATTTCTCTTTAGACTGATGATGAAGCTAAGGATTGCTTGTCTTAGGATCTTACTCCTTTAGGTCAATTTACGGTCAAGAGTGTCTATGCTTTTTTAAGGATAATGATAAGTGACACAGTGGACAATGTTTAGAATTTGATTTGGTGAGTCCAGTTCCTCAACGATATCATGTTTTCCTTTGGTTAGTTGTGCATGGGAAGGTTAAGACTAATGTTGAAAAGTTAGACGTGGCTTTACTTGGAGTGATATGTGTCCTTTATGCCATAGTAATAATAAGACTCTTCTCCATTTGCTTCTTAATTTTAGCTTGGCTATGCAAATTTAGAAGAGTTTATCCAGGCCTTTTATATGGAAAAAATCTTAGGGTCTTGATTTTAATAGCTGGATTAGTAATAATTTACAAGGGGAAATTAATAATATCAATCGCTCTTCTTAGGTTGCTCATTTCACGATAACTATTTAATGGCTATGGAAATGGCATAATGACAGTGTTTTTAGACATGCTACTTCTAGTCTTCATGATATATTATCCTTTTTAAGTAATCTTTGGTAGGATATTGATATGGCCTTTATCTCAAAGTCCTTTGGTTATGGCACTCCTATTCCAAGGAGGCCATTTTTAATCAGTTAGTCTGCTCCTCCACAAGGATGGTGGAAACTTAGTATAGATGGGGCTTGTAAGGGTAATCTAAGCATTGATAGTGGTGGTGGGTCTTATAGGATCATAATGGGAATTTGATTAAAGGATGTACCTATAATGTAGGTTAATGCACTACTTTTCTTACTGAATTATGGGCAGTTTATAAAGGTTTAGAGATGGCTTAGGTTACAGGTTGTCCTTGAGTAGTTATGAAAATTGACTTTAAGGTTATCTGTCATATGTTACTTAAAGGTAATCTTCATATTTTGGTTACTACCAACTTATTGTTCAAGTGCAAAAAGCTACTCTCAAATAATTAAGAAGTGTTAGTCTTCCATGCTTATCATGAGGCTAATAGAGTTAGGACTAGTTAACAAATTTCTCCTTGCAACAAGAATATGGTGTTTAAGTTATAGAGGTCCCTCCTCATGATGCTTAACATTTGTTAATGGAAGATATTTTGGGATGTTCCTTTCTTAGAGCTATTTATGTCTAATGGGTTTCCCCTTCCTTTATAAATAAAACAAATACCTATACATCAATTAAATGTACACCTTAGAATTCTACTCTTGTAGATCCATTATTAGCCCTCAAATACTTGCAAAATATATACAAATTAATGCTCTAGGGCTAAAATCTCAAAGAACAATTAGAATTCTCCTTTTGAGAATTGAAATACACTAGAATGTCATTAATGAATACAATTACAAACCAATTCAAGTATGATTTAAAAACTCTATTCATCAAGTTCATAAGTGTTGCTAGTTCATGCATTAACTCAGTATGCATTATTTGAGATTAATAAGTCCTATATCTTGTTCTAAAATTGAAAAGCAATTTTAGGAACATTTGATTCCTTAATAGTTAGCTGGTAATATTTTAATCTCAAATTTATTCTTGAAAATACTAAAGCACCTTACAACTAATCAAATAACCTTTATTCATAGTAAAGGATACTTATTCCATATGGTAAGCTTATTCAACTATCTATAATCTGTACACAATTGAAAAATATCCATCCTTTTTCTTAACAAATAACATTAGCATAGCTCAAGGAGAAAAAACTAGGTTGAATAAATCTTTTCCCTAAAAGCTCATATGACTACAACTTTAACTCCTTTAGCTCTATTGGAGCCATTATATATAGTGCTTTCAATATTAGTATAATTCCAAATAAAAGCTTAATTTTAAATCATATTTCTTATTTTGATGGTAGTTTAGGAAAATCCTTTAGAAATACTCCTTAAAACTTATTTACTATAAGAAAATCCTTTAATTATACTTTATGTTTCTCTTTGTTATTTATAAAAAATAGATATGCATCACACCCCTTTCGTATATATTTCAACATTATCATTATGGAGATAACCCTAGTAGGTGTCTTCTTACCTTTTCCAATAAATCTTATATTCTATTTATATTTTCTTTCAAATTCTACTTCTTATAACAATTCACATCCACTCGATATTTGTAGAACCCATCCATTCAAAAGATGGCATCAAACCTACCAATTGGTAAGTGTATGAAATTATATATCATTTCTTCTCCTCCCATTCTCACTAGTACATTCCTATAGATTGTGTTACATACAATGCTAGTTCCCATAGGAATGCTCATAATTTCAAATCATATGACATAAGTTTAGTATTCATTGTAGATGTAGATTATGTTAATGAATATGTAACATCTGAGTCAATCAAAATGTGTGCTAGTGTACCATGTATATGAGTCATATTTGAAATCACATTCACTAAACTTGTCACTTCACACTCTATCATTATATAAATGCTCACTTATTATGCACCTATAGTTGCATTACCATGCTTAACATATCTATTTTAAGATGGTCCAAAAATTCTATAAAATTCATTTCACACAATGGTTGACCTTTTCATGCTCAATGGTCTACCCCCAAATTATTTTAAAAAGCATTTGATCCTTGCATAAATCATTCATCTAAAAATGCCCTCCCAGTATAATGTTCATTTTCATTACATTAGTAACACCTAATTTCTCCTTATCCATAACTTCCTACACGATTTCTCTTACATAAGTTTTATCAAAGCATAGTAATCCTTTTCATTTGTACAATACTAGTCCTAAATTGTCTCGGTGATACCATAAGTTGACTCACTAATGCTTAATTACTTTAAGGTATGTTACTTGATGTAGCTCTAATATTACTTTTAGAGTATAGAAAAAATCTCAACTTCTTATTTTCATTTCCTTTCTAAGGTTATTTAGATGGCCTAACTTATGAACTAGGTCTCATTTAAGTCACTCTTTTTTAGTTTTTTGTCCAATTGATAGTGGTCTATTACTTTCTCAATAATAATTACTTATTTCTCTAACTTTTTGAGGTCTTACATATTTAAAAATCATATGCCTTACACTTTTAGCATGCTCAATCACATCTTTTGGCCTTTTTCACTTATCCCTTTTAGTTAACATAGCCATTATGCATGCTAACATTATAGCATCATATTTCATTACAAGTGGCACTAGGGGATTCATTATGTTCCTCTACATTAGTGGTGATGGAGGTTTAAAATTTTGCATCTTTCTCAAAATATTTAAAATATTCAACACGAAAGTGACATATAATTAAGTTATCTTGCTCATTGCCCTCTTAAGCATCTCGTGGTTCATTCTACTAACTCCTAATATAGGATGATGATGAAGGTTTTCACACTTATATGTTGGATTCCTATTAGAATTCTCTACCTAGCATCATTAGCAATTATGTTCATTCAATCGCTTAAACCTAAACCTTTACCTTTACCTCTACCTTTGTCTTAGCCAATACGGTCGCTCCTCTAATTCGCACCATATCCTGAAATAGAAGATAAAATAATTTAGATCAATTTCACTATTAAAATATTAATTCATCCATTATTATCCAAAAAATCCTTAAACTTCAATATTTTTTTACAAAATCTACCTAACTTATACTTTAATACCCAAAACTGTAACACCCACCTCACTAGCACTCTTGTTAGATAACCTTCACTCAATAACATCTAACAATTAGTACTACTTTACTATATCTTATTAGTCTAATAAGAATTGATGTGGTGGAGTATTAATTACCATTAGCACTATTTTACTATATCTTATTAGTCTAAAAATCATTTTTATCTTAATTTAGTCAACTTATATTTCTATCAAATCACTTCTACTTGCATATTTTTTTTATTATTTCTTATCAAGCAATCTTATAATTGTAACTAAGATACAAATAAAATTCATAATTAAGACTTTAAGATATACTCATATATAAACAATACATACATGATCTAAAAATATGATAAAGTACTAAATATACATAGACATTAAGTCACCTTTGGTTCCTACTCCTATAGATCCATTGATAGCCCTCCAATATTCATAAAATATAAACAAATTAAAGCTTTAGGGCTAAACTCTTAAAGGATAAAAAGAAAAAAAATGCATCTCGAGTATATAACTAATGTAGAGATAAGGAAACCTCCATATCCTCTATCGTATTTTATAATACCTTAATCGTAGTGAGATTATAGGGGCCTTCATTATCTTTGGTAATGCTAATTCAATAACTTATGCCATTATGAGAAATATCTACTTCCTAGGAAATTATGACATTGGGGTTATGAGCAATCGCGTAAAAGATTGGTGTGTCACCACTAATAGTTTCACACCTTATGGTCACTTGGTGACATGTCATAGTAAAACTCTAATAAAGATCTCAAAAATGATAAGCAATCACTCTAGAGATTATAGGAGAGTAGTGAGTAATTTTTAAGAAATTACTCAATGAGTGGAATAAAGAACAATATGATTATGGGTATAGTACAAAGGATATGCTCATCAACTACATAAACGAGAATATGGGTATAATTATATATTATAACGTAATCAATTTAGCTCACTCTTTTTTTGTAAAATCTTTTTCATTAACTAAATATATATATATATATATATATATATATATATATATTTATACACTTATGCTCAAATGTTAGTATTCCCTTATCGCAGATTTATTATAACATTCTCAAATTTATTTCACATATATGTGAAATATATTCTCTATTATAGTCCAACCAACCATTTCCTAAAAATAAAAGTAGATATAATATCAATTGAATAACCTTTTATAACTATATAACCAACCATAATCTAAACTTGAATTATTATTTGATTCATTTGCAATGTTTAAAGTAAATAATATTAACATCATCAATAGATCTCTTCAAGTTTAAAGCATATCATAATATATACAAATAGATAGCGATGTGACTAGTAGTATTATCATACAAAAGGCCAAATATTTTGTATCCATACGCCAACTCATCAAGAGTACCACTTAGATTTGCTTTAAAGGCTTTTTTTTATTTATTTAATTGCTATCCCAATGACAATTTGACTAATACCATGGCCATTTAATGCATCTTATCACTCCCCCATAATTGCTCTTTCATGTTGGCTAGAGCAAAATCACAATTCTATAAATTCATATTGATCATCCTACCTTATGCACCATATTGTATCTTCTCGAATGTAAAAATATTATGTTCTAGATACAATCTTATAATTTACCAATCTAGCCATACCCTAGTGTGGTCTTACTACCCCTTAATACCATATATGACTATGCTTAAAATCTTCAGCACATAATAATTTATATTTATAGCATTTTCTTATTATTATAATTATCCATTTGAATATTTCTTGTAATGTTATTTATTTCAAAACTTTATCATATTCCATGCTAAATTCAAAAATCATTTTACTCTTTTTATCACTAGATTCTTTGATATCCATCACTTAGAATTTATATAAGAAAAAAGTTCTTTTATAAAACATTTATTACTTAGGTTTAAATTTAGTTATGATTATAAATCAGTTTAAAATTGTTTTTACTTATTATGTAAAATAAGTAATCAATAGTTCTTTAAAATATTTAAAAATTCATTAAGCTTGAAATGAGGAAGGAAAAGGGTTTTAGAGATGAGGCAATTGTGCTTGAAAGCAAACTAAGGTGCATATCCTGGCACACAATAATGCACTATGGTGCAGACCATGGTACATAGCCTTTCTTGGTTACATTGTTGGCTAATATATCCATGCCAAAATGTGACATAACCATGCCTAGTTGAAAACAATTAGAGAGAACTTTGTTCTAAAGATAAAATTTCATTTTTTTTCTTAAATGTATTATTATTCATTTATGCTTAAACAATATTCTTATTACACATTTTAAAATATTTCAAAAACCTTAGACATCATTTTTAAAGATGTTCTTATAACAACCAACACTTTGTCATAACATGCTCAACTTGCTATTTCAAGCATTCCATGGTTCTTTATTAATTTGATTTATCTACATTCATATCCTTTTAAGCATAATTTATTGCTAACTTTGTTTATCCAATATCAGTAAGTGAAACTTCCAAGGGCTATAGAAGTTCATAAATTAACCAAAAGTGATAAAACAATCAAAATGCATTACCTGTATTTATTCTCACTTTAATAAAAAATTTTACAACAAGTTAACCTCAAATAAAAGGAGTTGATATCAATAAGTGTAACAATAAAAACTCTAGAACATCATCACAAAGAAATCAACATCATTGGTTACCTAAAGAATAAACAAATAGCAACTATGGAATCATTTTTACTAAGAGTTCAAGAAAGAGAAAATTAAATAATGAAGGAAAGATAAATCCACTCATAAGTTTCTCTTGCATTTTCCTTTCCCTTAGTAACTTTAAATGGCCTCTTATTTCACCCTTTAAATACTCCTAATCATCAAATAATATTAAGCTATTAAACTAGCCTTTAATATAGGCAATATGCTCATGTATGCATATATAAATTTTTATTTTAACTCTAGTAAATTCTAATAAAATTTCCTACCCTTTAGGCTCAAGACAACCTCAAAATTAATATACATGCACTCTAATATGTATATAATTGTCTCAATGGATTACTTGCAAAATGTAATCCTAAACAAAAGCTTAATTGGTCTTCCTAAAGCTTATTAAACCTTCAAGAGCTCTAAAGAGGGCTTCTTTACTTTAGTCTTGTATTTCCTTTTTAAAACAACCTTCAAGATATTTATTCAACCTTCTAATACTCAAATAATCTTTATATAACATTTCTTGCATCATGGTTGAACTCTCTTTATTTCATATAAGCTCCAATATTTATATATTTCCTTAATTTATTGTACTTAAATCTAAAAGAAGAAAAGTTCCCTCTAGCTTTTTTATTTCTCTTTTTCATCTCCCTACTTCAGTGTGTATATAAGTGTGTGTGCATATTAGTGGAAAATTTGAGCTAAAAAAAGTAGTTTAACGAGATGAGGCAGTCTCCTTAATAGACTTTCTAATCTAAGTGCCTAAGCTAACTAAACTTGATTTACTTTAATTAAGTATAAACTTATTGTTTCTTCATCTTAAGATAAAGGGTTATTTGCAAACAAAATCCTGGTCTTTAGCACTTTTTGCAATTTAATCACATCTTTTGAAACTCGGCAATAAAATACATGATTTTACAAACTTTAACAATTCGAATCATGGATGAAAAAACTGAGGATAACCTACTTATGTGGCAGCCGAAGATTGATTAAAAAATCCACATCAACTGGGCTCTATGTCCACCTCAAAATGCCCCATTTTAAATAAAAATAAATAAAGAAATAAAGAAATAAATAAATAAAAGTAGTAAAATCAAGGAAAAAATAAAACAAAAAAGATCAAATGAAAGCTAAGTTCACATTTTCTTATCATTGATATTCAATGCTCCTATTATTCAACTCATCAAATCCCATTTTCAGCTTTCACTTATCTCTCAAATTTTTCTTCATCATTTAGTCCAACATGTGGTATGTATAGATGCATTTCCTCCTATAAATCATCCTTGCCTTCCATTATTCAAGCTCTAGAAGTTCATCAACCCTTTGATCAGTACAAAAGAAGAAATGGGTCACAATCAGAATTAGGTAATTATCAAGTTAATAAGTGAGAATAGTTTACAATTATTACCTAGAATAAGGAATCACTTAAAGGGCATTATTATGGTTTTTTTGATCTATGATCTCCAGTAAACTTAATAAACTAAGAACCAAATGACTCATTAATGCAAAAAATAATATTCCATCAAAATAGCATACAAAAACAACAATTTATACCTTGGAATTTGAATACAATTTAAGAAAAAATTGCATAAAGTCTCAAATGCAAATAGGAATTTCAACCATTGAAATCAATAACCATTCATAAGATTTGATTAAGCTTAATAGCATCCTACCATTCCCTTATCAACCTCCTTAGTCAGTATTAGATTTCTCTCTATTTCATCATGCCTCTATTTTATATGTGGTAAACAGAGCATAAATTTATACATTTCTAAAACTAATAAAAATCCTATCATAACATCTACATTCTCTCACCTTCACTCTAACTCTTTCTATATCCATTCCATCTTCTTATTTTGCCACTACTACTGAATATTTTAATGCCATTACCAACCATCGCCTTCACTATGCGAGTTTGATTTTAGAATACCAACAACTTTGTAACCACAACAATCTTTGTCTCTCATGCTTGTTTATTATGAAAATTTTAGAATGACTCTGTTTATTATGAAAATTTCTATCTCAGATTAGTTAACAATGACCTTGTCAAGCTTCTCAGTATCTCTTCTCAGACTGTCATCGAAAATGACCATGAAATGCTTGGTCAAAGTTATTTCCTTTAGTCCTTAATCTTTCTAAATTAGCATAAATTTTAATTAGCTATAAGATTTTAATATAATTATGAAATCAAAGCTATGTGCCAAGAAGCAATAAGAGAGGTGGGGTCACAGTAGTGGACATGGTGGTGTCTAATCATGGGATATGGAAATAGAGCCCAGAACGAGGCATTTTGAGGTGCACATAAAGTCGAGCTAATGTGGATTTTTTAATCAATCTATGGCTACCATGCAAGCAAGTTGTCCTCAATTTTTTCATCCATGATTTGAATCGCCAAAGTTTGTAAAGTCATGTATTTTATTACTAATTTTTAAAAGATGTGATTAAATTGCAAAAAGCACTAAAGGTCAAGATTTTTTTTACAAATAGGCTTAAGATAAATCATACATTACTTCAAGCCTTACCACATAGAATCCACTATCTTTATTTTATTTTTTCTCAAATATGTAAGCTCATCACATTTGTGTGAGCTCTCCTTGTTTCCAAGTCAACCCTTAATCTATGCTTAATCGCACTTCTCATCAATAACTTCAAAATTGTCACAATTTAAAAAGATGAAAATTATTAAGCTTATTAAAAAATGTATAAAGTGATCTAAAAACTTATCTAAAAAGAAAACATAAGTCAATTATGAGGAGTCTTCTTTGGAGTCCTTGGTAATTCAAGAAGCTTTAGAAAGACTAACTAAGCTCTATTTGTGATCCCATTTTATAAGTAATCTTCTAAGGTCCTTATAGACATGTTAGAGTGCATAATATTTGACTTTGAGGTCATATTGAGCTTTTTAAGTTAAGAAAAACTCATTTTGGATAATAATATGTTAAGATAAAATCCTAAATATGCATGCATAACCATATAGCATATGTTTTAGGCTAGTTTGATAACATCGTGTTATTTCATGATTATGAGCATTTAAAAGAAGATAAGAAATTAAAAGTACAAAAGGAAAATGAAAGCTTGAAGAAATTGAGCAAATCAACCTTTTTGTATTTTTTTAATTCACTCCTTCTTTTAAACTTTTGGTGAATATGATATCTTGGTTATTTTTCTTGAGCCTTGAATTTTTATTGAATCTTTTTTAGTATCAATACTCTTAAAAATCCATAACTCATGTTTTATATATTTTAAAATTTAATGAATTAGATCAAATTAGTCAATGTAAAAAAAATTAAGGTGAATTAGTTAAAAGATATCTTTTTGGAGTGAATTAAACTTTTAAAAAAAAAACTGATGTAGGCTCATCAACCAGATTTATCGATTTGATAGGGTAATTGGCCAAAAACTTAATTTAGCTAATTTTCCATTGCATCTAAGTTTAAGGGGGTCAATAGACATTTTAGTTATTTTTCAATCAATCATTAAATTTTATGAAGTTGTTTTGTCTCTAAATTTAGCAATAAATTTACAATAGAAAAATAATATCTAATTTAGTAACAAATAAATTTTTGTTGCTAAATATCAATGAATTTTTCATTTTAAATGGGAAAAATTAGATAAAAACCAAAACTTTTATAGTGCTCTCAAATTAAACCCTAATGAATTTTTTCTTTCAAACATAATGACCAACTACGCAATATATTAAAAATTTGCAATTTATGCTCTTTGTCAATTTAAGTTAATTTGCAATATATTAAAACACTGAAATGGTAGTCACTTTTGTGTCTGCATAATTTGAGTGGAACCCATAATGATTAGTGGATTGCTGATTGGATAATCCATTATTCTTTTCTAATAATCCTAAATACAAACACCCTAAATTGAGAATCACACCTCCTCCTCTTGCCTATTCTTAAATGTCTTAAATTTTAAATTAGCGTTGTTGTGGGCATGGAAGATTGACTTGGATTTAGTATTCTAAGGCAAATCGCAACCTAGGTTAAAGGTTTTATAGTTGTTATTTACATCAGGTATGATAATAAATATTTTTCAGTATATAGGTTTTATGTTGAGATGTGATCATCTAGCCCTAATTGAATCATTTATATTGTTATAGCAACCTGAAAATTGCAATTTCTTCATATGGCAACTGGTATAAAGGCCCTTGAATAATAGTGCTAATTTGCAAGGAATCTGAAAGAAATTAAAGAAGCACATGCAAGAAAAATGTAGTCTTTAGAAGAGAAAATGAAGATTGAAATTACAAAAAGCAAGGTAGAAGAGAAATCATTACTTCATTTATTGATTGCCTCTTAGGTATTATTTGGTATGAAATTTTATAAGGATAAACAAATAGGTATTTATATGTAACTAAATATAGATAAATGGTAGCATTTAACAAAGTATGCATTTTGTACTTAAGGTATAAAAATGACTTATTGAATGAAATGAAAATTACTTTTCTCAATTAGCCTATTATCAATTACATTTTAATTTCTTTGATTGTTTAGTTATTAAGGATTAAGACTTGGTTTTTGGATTAGTTTTATGCATGAAACATTGTGCATTCTTTGTATTAGGATTTATATAACAAGTGCATTCATTGTGCTTTATGCAAACAAGTTTAATGTTCAATTTATTATTGAGGGATCCTTGCCTATATTCACTTGCATGCATTATGAAGTAAATAATCTTTTTAAAGCTACATACATGCACTTAAATGGGACAAATGAATAAATAAATTATTACACTAACAAAATAAAATAGAAAGAAGATCATAAAAATAAATTCATAAGGACAAAAGAACTAAAAAGGTGTTAATATTCATCCAAAAATGTTTATGTATAATATGATATAACAAATTTAAATTATCACAACTTATTTCTACTTAACATACTATTTCTTTTTAATAAAAAGTAAAATATTAATTCATTAACAGTAATTGATTCATTTATTATTACTCTTAGACATTGTTGTTGTCAATGTTTATTGCATGGATGCTACTCATAAAGGTATAAGTGGGTGAATAACTCTTGTCTATAGTTTGAAGCACATGTGCATATCTATTAGAACTAGTAGAAGATTTGAAAGAATGAATTAAGATGATGTTTTCTCCCCTCCAATTTTATTGTTTTCTAAATGTTCTTATACTATGCAAACATGAGAAGAAATGTTACTTAAAAATTAGTTAAGTGAAGTTATTAGGCAAAACATTACTCTCATAAACTAGATTAAGAGTTATTGAACATAAAACACATACCTCATGTGTTCTTGAGTTTACTTGAGGAGCTAGATTTAGCATATTAGACATGATTGAATACATACTCTAGTTTTGACTACTTTTTTACTAAGAACTGATTAGTACAATTTTGTGTTGTTGAAGGAATTACTCTATATGTATTGGTGTTTACCTTGTCCTAAAGATGTATGCCTTAGTTGATGGATCATATGTTCCTTAGGTAGGATTTAAAATTGAATTTTATATACTTGACTAATTAAAATGCACAATAAGCTAACTTTGCAATAGCCATAATTAACAAATACTATAATAACTATAAATTTATGAGTAAAATATACCTGTGAGCTTAGAAGACAACTTTCACCATAGCGCATGGTTTTAGCATATAAATTTGCATTTACTTAAGACTTATCTTACATATATGTGTACTTAATTATACACATGTATTAAATAAATTAAATTAAGACAACTCATAGAGAAAAAAGTCACATTTTTACTAGCATTCCTTCTATTTCTTCAGATCTTAGGCCTATAACTCTTGCATTATGTCCAGGCTATCCACACCTCCTACATTTCATAACTAGCCATGTTCTCTTTAGCTTGTATGGGTTTTGTGTCTCAATAGGCTACCTTATCCTTTTTGTTTTAGGCTTGCTATGTTGCCTCTTCTCTTTTGGAGGTAGTGACGGATCATAACGAATTTTAGCCCATCAATTTAAAAAATTGATGGGGTAGAGGAAAGAATAAGTCCTTAAATATGTGTTCTCATGAAATTATGGGCTAACAAAATCTTTAGGTCTCTATTCATATAAAATATTAATATGAACACTAAAAGGGATCCCCCCAAATATGAAGAATTCAAGCTAATTAGCTTAATTTCCTATTTTGAAATTAATTAGCTTGATATGGATGAATTTTGGAGTTATTCCTATTTTGGAGTCAATAAGGAAGATTCAAGAAGATTCTAGAAGATGTGAGAAGATTCAAGAATATTCCAAGTCAAAGTCAAGGGTCAATGGTCAACATGTGACATGGCATGCTTCAATGCTTAGTTGTCATGAGTTGTCATTTTACTTAGTTGTCATGAGTTGTCAATTTTGACTTTTCAAATATAAGTTGTCAATAGTTGTCCTATTTTAAAAGAAATCTCCTTAATTAAGGATTTTTCTATATAGGTATGTTTAGGAATAAGGAATAAAACCTTTTCCTTCAAGGATTAGGTTGTTTACATGCCCATATAAGGGCTACAAACATGTAAAACGAATTTTTAGAAAAGCATTGAAATATTAAAAGTGAGGTTTTTCCTTGAACTTTGTTCTTTTGAAACTTTGTAAGTTTATTTTAATTATTTCACTTCTACCTTTCATTACAATTACTAGGTTAGATTAAACTTATAATTGTGTGATTGTTCATCTCATAAGTTAAGTATCTTGCTTCACTTTAATAAGTAAGGGGTTTAGCTCCATCTTCATAACCTCATCTTGACGATGTTAGGCAACGATTTCAAAGTTGGATGCGTGTTCTATCTCTGATATAGGTAGGGTTCATATAAGTTTAGTATCGGAGATAAACTTCAAGGTTTGGTTACGTATCCTTTAATTTTTATGTATTATCTATTCTTTTCTTCTTCTCAATTCTTCATAGATTGAAAAAAAAATTGAGTGAAACACGAGAGCATTCACATCCTTAAGTGTAAACACATAAGGGAGTGTTTTGTGAGGATTTCTTTTTAATTTTTTTTCTAAACTATCTTTAAGTGTGGTCATTATGGATATGCCTTATTTTCTTAATAAGAATGATCCTTATTTTTACTTAGAATGGGTGCAATAAATAGAAGAGATATTTGATTCTCTTATGATAATTGATTTCCAAAAGTAAAGATTTCTAGGTCGTGTTACTATATGGTGGAAAGATTTGATGGATTTATAGAGAGAGAATGGGAATAGTCAGATTAGAAATTAGGAATTAATGAAAAGGTCAATGACTAGACATTTTATTCCTCATGATGCTAGGGATAAATACTTTCTTAAATTGCAAAGACTTAAGAAAAGGGATGAATTAAGTGTTGATGATTATGCTAAAAAGTTTAAGTTTTTTGTAATTGCAAGTGATTTAAATGAATCTGAAAGGCAAAAAATTGCAAGATTCATAAGCGGGCTTAAGAGTGAAATTAGACAAGATCTTATGTTTGTGGTACAATTGCAACTTATTTTATCTTTGAATGATGTAATTTCACTTGCTTTGGATAAAGAGATTTCAAGTAATAAAGTTGATAACCAAAGTGGTGCAAATGCTAAAGTGGTGTTAAGTGATCATAAGAAGAAGTATGAGGATCAATTATGTGATCAAACTAATAAAGTCGAGGAGAGCATTATTCATGAAGAGAAGTGTGAAAAAGAAGTGGTTGTGTGCAGGGAGATCAAAATAGAGTGCAAATCCAAGAATAGTGATTTTGTTAAAGTCATTGAAGATAATAAGGATTGTTTGCAAAGTTTTAAGCAATCTAGTGAAGATGTGTAAGGATTAACTCACAAAGAGGCAAACTAAGAAGTTTGTGCATAAATGAAAGAGGAGGATAACAAGCTGGTTATTCATCATGATTATGCTAACAACTATATTCTTTCTTTTTCTAGTGTTTTGAAATTTGTTTTACAGACTTCTATACCATATAAAGATCCCTTTGTTGATGTTATTGAAGCTCCTTATGTCAACAATGCAATTTATAGAGTCTTTGATTGTGCCAAGAAGAACTTGAGATATTCATATTTCAAGTTTATAAGGAAGCAACAAGAATGCAATCCTTACAATTTCATGACCAAAAGTTCTATGCTTCGAATGTTCAATCAAGTTCAAGTTATTTTGAAGCTACTTTTATGGTGCATTACTTCAAAGGAGAAGTTTTTAACAAAGGTGTTTGTATTTGACCCTAGAGGATTCATAAATTTATCAACTTTAGAAGATGGCTATGATTAAAGGGCAAATCATCTTCAAGAGGGAGGGAATAATATGAACCCTAAAAGGGATCAAAAGTGCCTAAATATGAAGAATTCAAGCTAATTAGCTTAATTTCCTATTTTGAAATTAATTAGCTTGATATGGATGAATTTTGGAGTTATTCCTATTTTGGAGTCAATAAGGAAGATTCAAGAAGATGTAAGAAGATTCAAGAATATTCCAAGTCAAAGTCAACAAGTCAAATAGTTAACAAGTCAAAGTCAAAGGTTAATGGTCAACATGTGACATGGCATACTTAAATGCTTAGTTGTCATGAGTTGTCATTTTTCTTAGTTGTCATGAGTTATCAATTTTGACTTTTCAAAGATGAGTTGTCAATAGTTGTCCTATTTTAAAGGAAATCTCTTTAATTAAGGATTTTTCTATATAGGTATCTTTTGGAATAAGGAATAAAACCTTTTCCTTCAAGGATTAGGTTATTTACATGCCTATATAAGGGCTACAAACATGTAAAGCGAATTTTTAGAAAAGCATTGAAATATTAAAAGTGACGTTTTTCCTTGAACTTGTTCTTTTGAAACTTTGCAAGTTTACTTGAATTGTTTCACTTCTACCTTTCATTACAATTGCTAGGTTAGATTAAACTTAGAATTGTGTGATTGTTCATCTCATAATAGCTAAGTATCTTGCTTCACTTTAATAAGTAAGGGGTTCAGCTCCACCTTCACAACCTCATCTTGACGATCTTGGGCAATGATTTCAAAGTTGGATGTGTGTTCTATCTCTGTTATAGGTAGGGTTCGTATCAAATATAGCTGACACAACATGGGCATATAATATGCCATAAACATCCTTTTTATAGTATGAACATACAATGCTATTAAAGTGCATAATGTAACTTTTTTGACTATATTGCACCTTAAACTTTATGCCTCCATTCTAGTGAGTAACCCAAAGCCTAGAATTTAATTTTTCCTTCTCAAATCTTATATTTTAGCAGTGATAGGTTCAGTATACTTCATTGTCAAGTCCTTGTTTTTTGTATTAAGTTTGTGTTGTATATGACAACCTCTTCTAATAATGTTAACATTAGTTTGTATATGGAATTCTTTATCATTGAATTAAATGACTCTAATATATTATTCAGTAGCTTATCACATTTGGGTCTAGTATTAAAAACATCTGTGCACTAATAAAATGTAACAACACTCATTAATTAGGTGTAAGCATTAACATCTTTCTTCTTCATTCTATTTACAATCTTTATGAATTTTTCTTCTGTTTTAGTTTTTCCTGCATTCCACATATATGCTTTGAGATTTTTACTATTGAATAGCTTCTTAAAATTCATGTGCATCCAAATTCTCCAATTATAAAGGCAAGTGGATATATAATATCATTACCATTATACGTAATTACTATAAGGATTTGTCCTTATGTTACTCTAATCAACTGCCACTTATCAAGTCCTATAATGGGTCTAATGCCATTTATAAAACCCTTTTTACAAGCATCAATGTAAAAATATACTCTCTTGAAATTTATTTGCATAGTAAGTTATACTCTTTCCACAATTAACAAAGCCTACTACTTGAATTTTTTTATCTTTATGTTCACCAAAAAATTCCTACCTTCCATATTGACTAGCATGAGACCCTTTAGTTTCTTCAAGGGCCTTCTTCCTTGCCCTATAACATTTTAGTTCCAAGAATACCAATAACCCAATCATTTTTCTCATTTTCTATAAAGGTTTTACACTTTATTGTTGGATGATCCTTAAGTTATCCAAATACTTCTTAGCTAGTGATTCTATAATAGCATTACAATTATAAAAAACTTCACTATATGTTTGTTAATCACTGTAGATCTTGATTTGCAATGTTATACCATTACAAATACTTGACACATATTTTCTATGTATAACCTTAATAGTTAGCTATAATCTTCTTCTCTTTACTTTTTTGTAAACTTGAAGTTAAAATTACCTCTAATAGAGTGCTTTCTAACTATATCTTTGAATTATTATTTGATACTAAATAACACGGCAATAGAGAGTTTAGGATTATTTAAATTCTTATGTGCATTGAACTCTCAAAAAGTGCCACTTACATCTTCAATAACATCATCTATAGGTTTGTTTTTAAAAGAATCTTTCTAAAAAAAACTCTTCATAATTATTTTCATTAGTTATACCACCTAAATTATCTATATTGGTTCTGTTATTATATGCTGATATTTTTTTCTTGACTTTCTATGGCCCCCATTTTTTTGCCTATCCTAGTTATAACTTCATCAGTAATAGTGGTATCAACAATAAGGTGTTAATAATTAAAAGGAGCATATTTAGTAGTAGTAGCAACTTCGTTAATATTATATGTATTTTATCAATAGTATGGACATTTTCATTTATAAGAGGGTCATTTTTTTTACACAAAAAAGGCATTTGATTGAGTATGGACATTTGATTTAGCCAGGGCATTTTCTGACACAACATGGCTTTTTCATCCAATGTAAAAGCATCTATAGTTATATCATTAATGAATAAATAATCACCAACTTCCTCATCACTAAGTATGCTAATATCATCTTCTTTTGTAGTAATGGTGTAAGCACCCAATTTTGGGATAATTGACTATGGGTGCGACAGAGGACTCCAATAATGAAAATATTATAAATAGATTTTCAACACTATAAGTTTGAAACCTCAAAAGCCTAAATGCATTTTCAAAAGAACTTAATTGGTTTTTAAGGACTTAATTATAATGTTTTCTTTAAGGACCTAATTGAAAATTTTATTTCTTTTAGGGGTCTTTCTACAATTAAAAGTTAAAAAAAATCATAATTCTGTAATTCCGATTTGAATTACATAAAACCAATCATAATTATGTAATTCTGATCAAAATTATATAATTCCATTTTTTGTCTGTTTTTTTATTTTACATTAAATAAAAATTGTTTTGTAAATTTTTTTAGGTCAAATAATTTGATAAATCCCTTTTCTAGGATTTATCTAAATTTTTCAGGAAAACCAAAGTCCTTTTAAAATAAAAACTCTATCACTATGAAGAGAGGAAGCCATAATATGATACATCTTTTAGTTTGGGTTTTCTATATAAATGCAGCTAAAACTCTTTTAGAGGGGACCTTTTTCTCAAGACCTCTTTTTTTGACCTTTTTGAAGGCTTTTCCTTTTCTTTTTACACAGTGTTCAATTAAAAATATTTTCTTGTGAAGTATTTATTCTTTGAGCAAGAAGTAGTAAGCTTTTGAAAGGAGAACAACAAGTATTAATGATCCATTTAAAAAGCAACGTTGATTTATACTAGTCTAAGAGGCAAATCAATATTAAATCCATACCACCTTCTCTCCTACTTTCTTCTATTTTTTTATTATTGTGGTTCTATTAAATTTTGACTTTATTTAATTTTTATTGTTATTTTGTTTATTCACTAACCATTATTTATTTTTGTGTTTGTGTTGACGATTATGGAGAGAGTTAAATGATGAGTTCACTTAGAGAACAAAATTCATGAAGATTTATAGAATGCCATGGATTGAATTTTGTAGCCAAAAATAGTTTCTAGGTTTTAATTTTTTTTGTTGCTTTATTTTGTATTTTTTTTTATTTAAGGTTGTATTAATCTTTATTTTCTTATTATTTTCAACAGATCATTATAATAATCCCAATAGTGTGAATAATGAAATCATGTGTGTGTGATTGTGGGTTTTATTTTAATTAATTGGTTAGTAAAGTTGGGGTTTTAATTAGGTAATTAAATAAAATTAATGGTTATAGAGATCATTAGGGTTTTGAATTAAAACTGAATTAGATTTAAGTGGATAGAATTAGGATTGCTTGTTAATTATTTTATTTATTTGTTATTTAAGATCATTTTAACTAAATTAGGTTTTTTAAGAAATAAATTTAATTGATTGTTTGATCTTTTATTTGATTGTCTTAGTATTTTTTATATTTTGGGCTTGTTTATTTCTTTTTATGTGTTTTGGGCCCCAAGCCCATATTAGGCTCTAACCCATTTAATTTTTTCAGGTTTAGGTAGTTTTTTTTCCCATCTTTTAATTAGCCCGTTTCATTTAATAGGTTATTAATTAAGTCTATATTTTAATTAAAATTCATCTTTAGGCCCATAATTAAATAAAAATTAGGTTAGAAATAACTTAGGCCCATTTAGTTAATTAGATATGTGCCCACCTGGGATAATTAAAACTATTTAGGATTAGCCCATTAAATTAAAGCTTTTTACATAATTTGTAGATTTAAGATTATTTTAGAATTAAAACATGTAGAATTAGACCCACTAATTTAAATACTTATAATATGTAGATTTAGACCCATTTTTAGAATTAAAATAAATAGACTTAGGTTCACTTAATTAAAATTAATAGGAATTAGGCCCATTAGTCTTTAGGCTCACTTATAAATTAAATCATGTAGTTTTAGCCCATTTAATTAAAATCAATGTAGATTAGACTAACTTAGGGATTATGAATTTAAATGAATGCATCGTTTACATGTATTTTTTTATGACTAGTTTGTCTGGAGTTAATTGTTTAAATAAGGGTTTATATGAAAGTGCATGTAAATATAGGATAAGATAGTGATTCATAAAGTAATTTTAAATGAACATGAGACTAAAACAAGTTAGTATTTCATACCCAGAATCTCCTGGTTGTGGTGCTAGCCTTCTTTTAGAGAATCGAGTACCACCATTTTTCGATTTGTCCCAGTTATTACCCTTGCTAGCGACTCCTCATCTCTAGGCCATGTCTTTATGACAGTGGTTAGTATATTCTCTAGAGCCTTGAGCTCAAATAGTATTACGGTTACTAAAATCTTGGACACGCGCTAAATCCCACTGTCTACAAATGGCATTAGTCCTCTCATGTTTTTTCTTTATCCCATTCATTTTTGGTTCATTTTCAATTAGAGCATCTCCTTCTAACATTAACATCCCATCCATTTCAGGTATATATATCTGCAGCAACAACTTGTTCTTGCCAAGTATGTAGTACATAAAGCTCGATGTTGTCTATTTCACCCAAAGTAGCAGCCATTAAATTATTGTCTTCATTAGTAGAAATTTTTCTCAAACCATCACATAAATTCATAGTAAGCACTCTATAAAAAAAATTCTTTCATAATCGCATTGGCTTAATATTTTAAGCAAGTCTTCATATTCAAAGATCGACAACTTATCCACATCATTATTGTTAAAAATATCAACTCGACCACTAATATAATCCCTCTATCAGTCTCCTATAAAATATTTGCTATGATGGAGATATACCTATTTTTCATCTTAAAAACCCTAAAGCACAAAAAACAATAGTAGTTTGAAATAAAAATCCTAAGTTAATGAGTGTGATGACAAAATAAATGATGAAAGCAACACCATTACAACATGGAGACAACTTGGGACAATTTAAATGAGTCCAATTTATTAGTTTGATCTTAAACAATTCACAATTACTTGCTATATAAAGAAGAAATATGAATTGAATTACATATCTATTTTCAATCATGCCTATGCCTTTTTTTTAATTTTCTTCAATCTTTTATCGAAATAAAATTACTAGTACTTCAATTTTCTTTTTCAGATAGTTAACAACAAATTCTCATCAAAGGATTAGTTGCATAGGTTATAATGTTGAGAATAGAAAAATAATAGTAATGTTAGGATTCCGTTAAGTAGATTGTTTAGTGAGCAATCCACTAAGTAATCATAGGCTCCACTTAATTAAGGCAGACCAAAAAAAGACTACTATATCAACATTTTATTAACTCAAATTGATAGAGGACATAAATTTAAATTTTTAATAGTTGGTGGTTATGTTTAAAATAAATTATTTGTTAAGGTTTATTTTGATAGCGGTATGAAAGGTTGGCATTTTTTATGTAATTTTCCTAAAAATGAAGAAAATTAACAATGAAAATTATGCAATAAATATAAATACACAAAATTCATTGCTAATTAACAACAAATATCTTTCTTGTAATATCCCGTGTTTTTAAAATATTTTTACACTGTACCGGGATATGCAGTGTTAATAAATTTTGAATATATATGCGATATTTTTACGAGTTAATATGTATTTAAAACCTATTTTAATTACTGTGTATTATTTCCAGTGTTTTACGTAAAATTTTCCCGGGACTTGCATTTTCGGGGAAATTTTCACGTAAACAATGTATTATTAATTATTTTAAATGTATTTTCGGACTTGCATGAACTCATACGTATTTTTAAAATACTAAATAAAGCCTATGTGTGTATATATTTATTTAATTAGGGTTTAATATATTACCCTAATATTTTATTATTTATTTATTAATTTATTATTATTTAATTATTTTATTTATTATTAAATTATTAAAATTATTTTATTATTATTTAATTATTTTTTTTATTTTATTTTTTTTCTTTTTCTTTTTTCTTTTTTCTTTTTTTTTTCTTTTTCTTTTCTTTTTCTTTTCTTTCTTCTTCTTCTTCTTCTTCTTCTTCTTCTTCTTCTTTCTTTCCCTCCCGCGCCCGACCACCACCCACCCTTCCCCTCACCATCTGCAACTCCAGTCACCTACCGTCGGTGTGCCTCCCGGCTTGCCACCGCCGTTCCCAGCCGTCCCCCGCCGCCAGCAGCTCCCTTCCCCGGCGCCGGCAGCCCTATTTTCCTCTTTTGGCCGAAAATCGTCCCTTTCTCGTTTCTCCCATTTTCGGCCACTGTTTTTGACACCGCCAATCTCTTTCTTCTCCTTGAGCTCCGGTGAGTGTGATTCTAGCTTTGGTTTGAGATAAAATGGTTTAGATTTGCTTAGGTTTCGAATTTTCAATTTCGGTCACATTAGGGTTTTTGATTTTTTTGAGCTTCGAATTGGTTGATTCATGAAAACTCCCTTCAAAAATGTTGATCCTAGTAGCTTAATCTACATGTAAGAATTTTTTTAGAATTTTTGGAGATTTTTTGGATTTTTGGGTATTTTTGAATATTTTAATATTATTTTCTAATTTTCGAAAATTAATTTTTTAAATTATGAAATTGGGATTTATGGTTAAATTAGGTTTTGAAATGAATTATAGGAATTTATTTGGAATTTTTATGAATTTCTAAGTATTTATTTTGAATTATTGAAGTTTATGTAAATTTGAAAAATTAGGTTAAATGTGTTTTCAATTGAATTTAATTGGTTAATTGAGTTTAATTATTAATATTATTGATAAATATGTTGAGAAAATTAATTTTGGATAATTGTATAATTTTTGGTGAATTTTTGAAGTAATTTAAGTATATTTATATATATAGGGGTATTTTGGTAATTTTACCCTAAATTGTCTAAAAATGTAATTTAATCGGTTTTAATAGTTATTTAAGGTATAAAAATGATTTCTACAAATTATTTAGTATTTTTAACTAATTAAAACTATTTTTCGTGAATTATTTTCAATTATATATATAATATACGGTTTTACTAATAAAATGAGTTTTTATTGGTTTTTACTGTGTTTAAAGGTTAATTATGTAATTTCTACTTATAAAATGAATTTCTGTGTTGTAAGGATATTTTTGGTATTTTCGGAATTATTCTGTGTTTGTGGACCCCGGTCGGTAGATTGTAGTCTGGAGTCCGACCGAGGGGTTATGGATTTATGTTGAGCCTATTTTTTGAAGTGTATTTCTTGCAGGGTCGGCTCTACTCTTTTGAGTAGAGAGATGTCCGTTTTACAGGGGAGGTTCTGTCGGATTTTCGATAGAATTCTCGTAAAACGTGATGTCCAGTCGAACCCTAATTTCTGATTCTGTGTTTAATACTCTAGATTGAATTCTAGGATTTCTGTTAGGTTTATTCTGATATCTATTATTTATTGCTTGTTTAGTTGCGCCGAGACCGAGGGCTAGTGGACCAGGCCCGTCGGACCTGTCTTGTGGAGCGCATTAGGTGAGTTACTATACTATATATATATGCTTAGGATGCATGATTTAGAAATGCATGTTTTATGTTAATTAAATATGCATAAATAATTTGATTATTTCTTAAGTTTACATTAAGTATATTTTTGGTTTATTTTTGGTATATATTAAATTATATGCATGTTTTGTAAATTAAATATACTTAAAATGTTTTTAAATATATTTCCAACTTAATTTATAATTTAATTGAATTCATTTGACGTATATATACTCGAAATATACCTAGTTTACTTTTGGTATATTTCTAGTATATATATGGATTATATTGTTATTTCATTTACATTCATGCATCATTTATTTTTGTGAATGAATGTTTTATATTTAATGATGAAGGATATCGATAGAACGTGCTACCTAGTGGGCAGCACTAGGACCGAGTACGTACCGGTACGCCTATAGCTTTAGGCTATATTACTAACTATTTGTGGATATTGATTTGATATGATTATTGATATGTGTGAGATATGGTTTGGAGGTGTGATTGCTGGAGCTCGGTTGACCAAGTGTCTCGAGGCCAATCACACTGGCAGTCAGACTGCTGGAGCTCGGTTGACTTAGTGTCTCGAGGCCAGTCTACTGTCCAAATGGATTAAGTGGATATATTTGGAATAAGGGAGCTTGTATGGCTAGAGTGTTGTCTAACACTGTTTTTGAGGTTGTGATATTCTAGGGTTCTATGTGATCCTTCATAAAAGATGATTTTCAGATAAAATATATAAATGATTTTTATTGCATCTGTGTGTAATTGCCTGTATATATATTAGATATATATATATTGTTGACTGTATGCATTATCATTTAGTGTGTATGTATATATATTATAGTAATTCACTCAGTGAGGTCTGACTCCCTTCCGTTGACTATTTTTTAGGAGAGTCAACTTCTTCAGACCTCAGTAGCAGGTCGATACGCCGGATTTCTTCCGCCCCGGCTTCTTTGTGTAAATTATCTACTTGAGTCTTATTTATTTTATCTAGACACTGCAGTAGTTGTGAATTAAAGTATTGGATTACATGTATTTTATATAAAGAGATGTATTATATTGAAACTGAATTTGTATTAAAAAGATTTTATATATATGCGATGAGATGAGATTTGATTTAAATCCAGTGGTGAAAATGTTATTATTATATTTATGATTTTTATTTCCGCTGCATATTATATGGTTATTGTTATTATTGCATGATTTATTTTATTTTTAGGCTTGCTACGGGTTTCGGATTCGAAAGAATTCTCGTTCCCTAGCGCCGGTCATGGCCCCTGTTTTGGGTTGTGACATTTCTATTGCTATTTTACCTAAAATTTACAATAGAATATCCATTTCTAATTGTTGTAGAAATAATCAAAATAGAAGAAAGAAGTCTAAATTATATAAGAGATGCACAATCTTTAAGGATTTACTTATTGTATCCTCTAGGATTAAACAAACCATCATGGATACTCATATTTATATTGGAATTCAAGAGTTATAAATTAAATGGCAATTACCCTTATCATTAACCCTTTGATTTAACTAAGATTTGAAAATTGAATTCTTAAAGTCATGCAAGAACATTCTAATAATATAAGCGATAGTATGTCATAGAAGTGATTGAATAAATATTAAGCATTTAATGCTATAAAGGAAATTAATTAAATACTACATATTTAAACTTTGACAAATTTAAGAGGCTAAAATTTAGGTTTTCATATGACAAATATCTCACTATAAATTATTAAAAATAACATAATAGTTAAAGTGGTAAACTCAAGTTTGGATTGAACGTTTGCATGTATCTCACGAATAGGAAGGAAAATCCTCCACATATTTCCAAAAGACAAAAGTTTCAAAAAATATTCAATTGGATTAGTTATAAGTGTGCTTGTTATCTTTTAGACTATGAAATAACTCTAAAAAAAATAAGACAAAAATTTATAAAATTGTTGATTAAACTTATAACTATTATGAACCAAATATTCTACTTGTATAACATCATATTATATCCCCACAATTTTTAGTTCAACAATATTTGTGCATTAATAGGTAATGTGCATGCTTGGTTGTTCATGAATGCTCTAAAGATTATGCTAGAATCTTATAGGACCAACCTACTCCACATTCATATAGGTGATTTTATCAAGTGTATATTTGTAATGATATACACCACCCATAAAAAATATAAAATTTTTAAGAGCATCGCTCACTCTCTAAAAAAATGCACTTTGCACTTATTTACATTATAGGGGTGCACACTAATTAGTTCAATTCGGTTCAAATTGTCAAACTATAAATTTGATCAAATAGGAAAAATAATTTCCCTAATCAAACCAAGCCAAATAGCTATAGAAATCAAAGGCTTAATAAATTGAAGAAGATCAAACTTTTTCAGTTCAAAAAATCAGTTTGGGCAAGTTGGGTTGGGCCTTTATTTGTTGTGACTTTTAGTAATAATGGGCTTGGGTTTTACATTACATAATTTTTACATATAATAGTAAATTTATTGTTATTTTTAGTATTACTAAGCTTAGGTTTTACATTACATAATTTGTACAGACAAAAGAATGGGCTTCTACCACTCAAATAAAACTTATATAGTATAATTACAATTACAAAAAAAATTGCATACACATAGTGCAAGTGGGAATTCAGAAGTGGCGACATCCTACAAAAATAAAAGAGCTTCCACCACAATTTTAGTTCAATAATATATTATCTTCCACTACTTGAGTGATTACATAATATAACAAAAAAAAATATTGCTGAGTATCAAAAAAAATTAAGCAGCAATAAAAAAATTAAGTATCTTAGGCAAAAAAAATTAAAGATCAAAGAGCATTGAATTTGAGGCTCAAATTATAATAGGTAAGTCATCATAAAAAACCAAATGCTAAATTATTAGTAGCAAATGGACAAAAAAGCCAAGATGTTTGCCACATAAGAAACTTAAGCAAATAGTTTTCACTTTTCTATTGAGAATTCAAGAGGTGGAACCACATCATCATTGACTCAAATTCAAAACATAATTGTCAAAGTAAGAATATACACAATATACATAACACACAACATAATTGTCAAAGTAAGAATATTTAAAATATGGCTGCCTATGTTGGCATATATGCACAATATGCATAATAATGTTGACAAAATATAATTGTCAAACATCGTCATTGGCTCAAATTCAAAAAAAAATTGTCAAAGTAAGAATATACACAATATATAACAAAATTGTCAAAGTAAGAATATTCAAAACAGGGCTACCTATGTTGGCATATATGCATAATATACATAATAACACTAACATAGATCATCATAAGGTAACCAAAACTCAACATTCAGTGCATGTAACCACAACTATAATAAAAAAAAAGTAGCTACATTTCATGCAACAGTATCAAACTGTCATCAATGAAACTTAAGCAAGTATTCTTTTTAATAATCAAACATTTAATGGTGGAAACTTCATCATCACCTTAAAAAAAAGTGACATAATGGGACAACAATTACAACTTGTAAAACAAGTTGGTCACAAAACTCATATCACAATTATAAACTCACACATAGGCACAACAACAAATAATGAGACAACCAAGCATAGAAAATGAGCAGCAATAATAAGTTAAGAGTGTGACTAAGTAAATTTATTAAAGTTTATAATAAAATAAGCTAACAAACTAGGATGCAAATGCCTTTGTAAATGTCAGTGGATGGCCACTGCCCAATTGAGGTAGCCCTACCAATTAAACAAGACAGGAACCATTAGAAAGTACCAATTCAAAGTATAAACATGAAATGAAAATCAAAACAAATTTTGTGTCAAGACTGAGACTAATCTCTTTTATGGTTTTCTATATCATTGATTGCCTTTTCAATTGAAATTGACTTATTAGATAATCACAACCAATATATTGTGCACATGAGGGCTTCCATAATCTTAAGAGTTAAAGCACTCCTAAACATATCAAGCATTCTATCACTTGTATTGAAGACTAATTTAAAATCAACAATAGAGATTGGACTACTAAGATATCTCTAGCCAAGTGAGACAAAATAAGGAATATTTTAGAATTAAGCTCCCACCACCTTAACACATCAATTCCATTCTCCTCGATTATTGCCTCACTAAGACATAGCCAAGGGAGACAAAATGGGGAATCTTTCAGAATTAAGCTCCCACCATCTTAACATATAAATTCCATCCTCCTCTATTATTGCCTTACTAAGACACATTTTAAGTTTACATTACTTACTTTCACCAAGTCCACTTTCTAATTTATATTTTTCGTACTTAGCTTTTAAGACTGATAGAGGCTTGCTAGTAGAAGGCATAATAGTGTAAGTTAAAGATTAACTGCTTTTAAAAGCAAAATATAAGGTAGATCGGCACTAAAACTTAGAACCATAAGTAATAGCAAGGCAGTAAAAGGCCTTATAATCCTCAAATAATTCAAACAGAGAGGACTTAACTATAGAATATAGTTTGCTTCTAATTTTCCCATACATTTAACCTAAAAAAACCTTTAAATACTCAAGTTTGTTTAAAGGATCCAATATGCTAGCAAAGAAAATCATAAAATTTAGTTTTTCTGAATCCCCCATTATTTTTGAAACTTTGCTTTCATACTAATGCCCATAGAAATTATATTATCATCAGCTAATCGCATCTATTCCCTTAAAATATAATATATATAAAAAATGTCACTGAAAAAAGTATTTAAAGTCACATACAAAGAACTAGAGCTTTTTAATGTCATTTAGTAGAACTGTTGTAAGTATTCAACCATTGTTTTCACATAATTCCAATAAAAAATTATTTAGCACATCATTACCTAAATTTTCCCTAAATGTAAAATCATTCTTATCATATTTCTTAAAAAAAATTCATAAAGACATGTTATTTTTAGCATCAAATATGTGGAATTCCACCTAGTTGGCATATCAAGAGATAAAGAAGTTTTGGACTTCACACTAACTAATTCAGAGAATTCTTTAAACTTTCTTAATTAGTAAAAACTACCTACCTAACTTTCTTTAAACCCTAATCACAACAAACACATTCTTTGAACCCCAATCAAGCCAACAATTTTTCAATGCCTTGGCAATGAACTCACCTCTATGTGAGTTCAAAAAAAGAAAAAAAATTATGTGGCTTCCACTCATTATCAATAAAATGTGCAATGATACATATATAGTTAACCCTTTAAATTAAAGTCAAGCAGGCTCTTTGATAATGTTCTTTAATAAGAGTTTTCAATTTAAGTCTCTCATCCAAATAGGTACTATAAATGTTCCTAATAATCCACCTATAAAGAATTTTGAATTAGGGTAGCAAGCAGACATGAATTTTTGAAAACCCTCCCCTTCCATAAACTTAAAAGGTAGTTCATCTACTATAAGAATTTTAACAAGTTTATTTCTAATTAGGTCTTGGTTAAATTTCTAGGTCCTTGTTACCCCAATAGTTTGAGTCAAATGCTTCTACCATATCAATTTTTCAAATGAGCAAAGATTGCTCGGTGTCTTTACTATAAGGATATTTCATTCAATTGAGAATATGGTTTCTTAATGAAGATGTGCCATGCCTTTTTGTATAAGCATTAAATTAACTTAGACACTTTACTTTTATTATAACCCTTGATGTATCTTTAACCCTCTCAAAATGGTCTCATGTTTTGCTTCTAGAATTAATCTCTTTTCTTTTTTTTAGAAGCACCAAAGCCATTATCTGTTTGCTTTTATTGTGCTCCACCTCTTGTTATTATTACACAATATTACTATACTTATATTCTATCTACAACACAATTGACATTCTATATTAGATAGTGGCAATATAAAAATAAATATATAATTAAGAAACATATAATTTAAATTTCATAACTCATCATTAAGTTTCAAGCCTTTGTTTGCTATTTATATTCAGAATTAATGCTTCCACCATATAAACTTAAAACTTTAAATGATAGAAGAATGTATTACTTCCACCAATTTTGTTCATTTGATTTTATCAACTGAAATGAAGAGATATCACACGCATAGAGACACGATCAATGAGACAATTAACATATATATAGAATCACATTGATTAGAAATATAATCAATTTGAAAATTAACATATACACACAAACATAAATGAACAATAACAAAGACCCAGTTTTTCCTAATGATCATAATTGTGGTTCACAATATATTTTTAAACACACACACACACACATAAAATAGAGTCACAAAGATCCTTTAAACACTCAGATTAGATATCAAACATAAAAATCCTTTAAAAAACACATCAATAATACAAAACACACATAAGTCACAGTTAAACAATTAAACTTTACTGAAGTTACTTCAAAATAATTATTTATTTACATATTAGTTAAATTTTATTAAGGAAAATCCATGCATGTTTACAAATCACATACTTTTAAAAAAATTTCATAAAACACCAAATCTTAATAATAATAGCCTATGTTGTAATTAAAATCTAGAAAAGAATAAAAGAAAGCCAATGCACATTTTAAAATATCCACACACTTTAACAAAATTTTTTGATAAAACTGTAATAATAAGAATACAAAAAAAATATCAATAAGAATGTATGAAAAGTTAAAACAATTAAAAACATAATTTTTCATTACACATAAACATTTATAAGATGATATAAATAGAAAGGTAATTCTTTTGTCTTTGATGATTTTAAATGAGTTTTTAAAGTTTATTACAATGTAATAACAAGAATGGAAGCCTAAAATATAGATCGATCCATTTGCATGGATTCAGAGAAAATAAAAGATGTTTATAAGGGCCATGGTTCTTAAGATTATATGGCGAGAAGACAAAGAAACTGTGAGGGAGGTTTAGATAAGGTAGAAGATCAGCATCTGCAGAGAAAAAAAGAAAGAATTAAGAAAAGGATGGCAGTATTAGGTAGATGAAATGTAAGGTAGGGTTAGGGTTTACAAAGAGAAAAGAAAGAATGGAGAAGGGGAGTGGCACTGAAATGATATTAGGTTAGGGTTAAGGGTAGTAGAGGTATATACCTATATAAAACACATCATTTTGGCTTATGGAAGTTCGAAACTTCGAGCAGGTTGGTTGGCAAATCACTAAAACTAACTCGCCCATAGATAACTAAAATTTTAAAATTCGAACAATATGAACCGACCTTTCACCCAACTCACACCAAACTGGACCAAATTTTTGGATCAATTTGGTTTAAAAAATTCAGACCAGTAAGGTCCTACACACCCTTAGGAATAAATATTATTTTAGTGCTAGCATGAATAATGGTGACTTATTACTACCCATACAAACTTATTCATAGGATTTCCAATTACAAATATTAGGTTAGTATTACTATTATTCTTTAATTGGCTTAAGCCTCATTCCCTTTGACTTTACATAGTTTGTGGATATTATTCCATTTTGTAACTCTACAAATTCACTTATGACTTACATAGTTAATGGGTATTATTCCATCTTTTAGCAAGTACTTAACCACTTTATGTATTAATCTAGTATGTCTATTCTTACTATTAAAAGCTTTATTCTTTTTAATGACTATTATCCACTTAGCTTCATTATCAGTTAACTTTAAAGTTGCAAGCTCTTATTTCAGAGCAGATCTAGCAATAATGGTCTACTTAGTTAATTTATAAACCACAACACCTCCATTAATAAGAAAAATATATCCACTAGTGGATTTTATCTCATATGAGTCTAAAATCCAATCAACATTATCATATCCTTCTAATTTAATGGAAAAAAATCAATCACATTGAATACCATAAACAATGGCACCTCTCAAGTATTTCATCAATTTGATTATTGCAATCCAAGAGTGAAATCGCCAATTCCTAAGAAATGTGGGATAATGACTTTTTGAAATCATTATGAAACTAATTTGGATGTTTTCTATTTCTATTTTTTTTTTTTAAAAGCAATGGAATGTCCATTACTAATTAGGTGTGGACTTCTTAGTTGTTATTTCCAAAAAAAAAAAAAAACAAAACAAAACAAAACAAAAATACAACATAATTTACGTTGTTGATTAACAATGGAATTTATTATGTCACTAATTTGCCAAATAAATATGAGATGAAATATCCTTCACTAATAAAATAAGAATAACTATTTCCTAAAAAAATCATTTTATAATCTTTAAAATAGTATGTAAATTGATACAATAAAAAAAATATAATAAAATTTTAGTTCTTGATATAACAAACAAATTAATATACAATAAACTTGGTTTTCAAGATCATCAATAGCAATAAAATACAATAAACTAGTCTTCAATAAAATAAAATTGCATTAATGTATTCATATGCTTATATAGTATTCTAGTATTATGCTTTCACTGTTTGTACTTATGATGTATAAAAACATTAATTAGTAGGCATTATTTTTTTGAAAATTTTAAAAAATTCTTTAAAAATTTTCCAATATTATTTTATAAAATTAAAAAATTAGAAAACACTATTTCTAACTTGAAAAACACATTTCTTTAGTGTTTTCATATATAAGGAAGAAAACAAAATTAAAAGTGATTTCATAATTTTCTTAACTAAATAATATCACTTATAATTTTACTATCGATGGATATTAAGAAAAATTTTTGATATTTATATATAAAATTTATATTTTTTATATATTTATGCATATATTTTTAAATATTCTTATATTTTAAATATATATACGTTTTCCTTGCATTTTCATTTTTATGCAGTTTAAAATATGCCAATGAGAACATTGTTAATGAGAATGCTAATGAAGTATATTTTATAAATTGTTATGTAAAATTGCTAATAATATTGTGAATGAAGTTTTCATATTTTAATTTTACTAATTAGTGTATGATTTTCTTCATGAAGTTTTAGTATAACAAAATAGGAAATTGTTGGAGAATGAAGTGGGAAGTAATCCCACATTGAAAGAAATGAAAAAGAAATAAGGCATATAATTGAGAGGGAGCCACCATCCAAATGGCTAAGGCCATTTTGGAGGAAGACAAACCCATTATGAAGCCCAATTCAATATTTTGGAGGCCCAATTAGAGATTACAAGCTCAACTCCAATTGGAGTAAGACCTAGCAGTCTAGCCCAGTTTGAAGCCCAACCATGTCAAAGTTCATAGAGCCTGAATTCTTAACATGGTATCATAATCCACGAGTGCCCTAACAAACCAAGAAGGTCCTAGAGACCCATGTGGATGTTGAGGCTCGAGTTCATGTTAGAAGCCTAAGTGATCAATCCAAAAAGGGGAAGTTGGACTTGGAGATTTGAGAGGCTTATTGACCATATATGAAGACTGGAGGAGACCGTAGAGCCAAAAAGGGCTAGGTCTAGACCAATGAAATTTAGAGGCTTGAGCTGATTTTGAGAGACTAAAGAGAGCCATAGAGCCCAAAGGAAAGGGGCCAAGTTTGAATCAATCCATGTTAAAGCAAGTGACAACTAAGCCTAAAGAGAGCCATAGAGCCCAAAGGAAAGAGGCCAAGTTTGAATCAGTCCATGTTGAAGCAAGTGACAACTAAGCCTAAAGAGAGTGAAGCCTAATTGCACTTGAGGGATTGGAGAATAAAGTGGGAAGTAATCCCACATTAGAAAGGAATGAAAAAGGGAAAGGGCATATAATTAAGGGGGAGCCACCATCCAAATGGCTAAGGCCATTTTGGTGGAAGGCAAGCTAATTATGAAGCCCAATTTAATATTTTGGAGGCTCAATTGGAGATTATAAATTCAAATCCAATTCGAGCAAGACCCAGCACTCTAGCCCGATTTGAAGTTCAGGCATGTTAAAGTCCATGGAGCCCAAATTCTTAATAGAAATTAGTTATTTGTTATTAAAAAAAATTTTATGATTAATGGCATTGTTGGTTTGTTTATGGTTATAGGATGACATAAAAATTAATTGTTGTTTTAGTTGTAAGAGTTGTGTACTTATAAATGTGGTTATCATTTTTTTTTTTTGTAAAATTATTTTTAGTAATAATGAATATCTCTAGTCATGATGAAGAGTAGATTTTACATTTTACCTAATTTATATTTATAAATTGGATTCTATACTTTTTATATTTACAAATTGACTTCTATATTTTTATATTTTGGTTTTTAATTTCTTGTATTTTTTAGAAATATCATCTTTCAGTTTTCCATATTTATACTATATAGGTTTCTATTTTCTCCACTTCCCTTGCTTCCTATCCAAGTAAAATCAAAAGAATTTTTTAACGCTAAATGTAAGTTTATAAAATAAACTATACATATATATAAGGCCTGATGATCTATAAAGATCAAAATTTTTTGGGGTTTTTACATAAATATAGAAAAAAAATATCTTTCAAAAAAACAATTGACCTTCAAAATTTTGAAAACTATTTTTTTTTTAACTTTTCTCTTTTAAATATATCTTATTCCCTTTGCCAGTCTTATATTTAGGGTTGTTTTTTTTTTTTTTGTCAATATTTTTTCCTCCTCACTAATTTTTTCAACTTTTTTTATTTTATAATTTTTTTAACAATTTTTTTTTTATATTGTTTTCATTTTTTTGCTCAATATTTTTTTCTAACATTTTTTTCTAATGTTCTTTATTTTTTTCTTAACATTTTTTTGTTAAACATATTTTCTATTTTTATACTAACGTATTTTTTTTAACATTTTTTTCTAATATCTTCGTCTTTTTTTCTCAATTTTTTTTGCTCAACATTTTTTTTATTATTTTTATTTTTTCTCTTAAGACCCTTTTTTCCAAATGAATAAATGTGAACTAAACATCTTCAAATGTTGCTAAACCAAGTAATAAATATGTTCAACTGTTGTAACAACAATAAATAAATAAAATTTTCTCCTTTTATATTCTTGAAGATAAGGATTTTTTCTTTCACTTTAATTTGTTTATTAAAATGTTTAAAACTTTTTTTTTTAAAATATTTGATACTTATTGATCATTAATTAATATGTAAGAAGTTTACAATCCTTATGATGTATTTGTAACATCATCAAAAAAACAAGTTGAAAAAATACAAAAATCAACAAACCAAAACAACAACAAATCTAAAAACAACAACTAAAACAACAAAACAACAAAAATTAACAAAATTTATATTGTTGATTTTTGTTAATTGTCAGTTGTTGATTATTGTTTATTTTTATTTATTGTTGTTTATTTTTGCTCATTGTCAGCTGCTGATTATTGTTTATTTTTGTTTATTTTTATTAATTTTTTTATTATTTTTAAATTATTTTTTCATCATTAATTCTAGAATTAAGGCTATAAATAAAATTTTTACTTTTCTTAGTATTAATGATAAAAATAATGATTTTTTTATACATCTCATAATTTTTATTGTTTTTATTGCTATTTTTTATTTTTTAAAAAATAAAAAAAATGAACAAAGAGAAATAAAAAACAATTAAAAAATACAACTGAAATAACAAAAGCAACAAAAGCAACAAAAAATTGCAATTATTGATTTTTGTTGATGTTTATTTTTTTTAGTTTTTTCATCATTAATAATAAAATTAAGATCATAAATATAATTTTTACTTTTATTAGTATCAATAATAAAAATAATGATTTCTTTAATATATTTAATAATTTTTTTGTTATTTTTATTGAAAAAATAATTATTAAATACCATGAGTAATTTTTAGTTTAATTAGTTTAATTCTAAGTTCTAAATAATTATGAAAAAATAATTATTGAAGACTACTGTTATAACCTAAATTTTTTATAAATTATAAAATTAAATTTTTGGGATTTGCGGTATTAATAATTATTTTATTTAAATTATAATATTTGATTATTCATGAAATTAAATTTAAAATTTTGCGTCGAACATTATTTTAGTAATAATATTATTATTTAGGGCATTAATTAGTGTTAATTAATATTTGATTATTATTATTATTAGTGTAATTGTATTAAATTTAAATTAATTGATATATATATATATATATATATATATATATATATTTGTGGTGAGAAATAATTGAGAAAAGGTATTTTAATATTATATATTATTTCATTTGTCCTTTGTACCTTTAAAAAAACAAAAACAAAAATGTGCAGTATTGAAATTTGCCCCCCTCTCCCCCTTCTTCTTCTTCTTCTTCTTCTTCTTCTTCTTCTTCTTCTTTCTTCTTTCTTCTTTCTCTTCTCCCCCTTCCTTCCCTACTTAACCCCGAACCAGCCCCACACTAACCAGCAGCGTCACTCTGGCCACCGCCAGCTCATCCTTCACTAGTCAACGACGTCTCCTAGCTTCGGCGAAGTTCCCTTTTCTCTCCCATTTCTCAGTTCATTTTTTGGCCAAATTTCCTTTCCTTCACAGGCATTAATTCCAGCGTCCTCAAGCCAAGTTTTTAGGTTCAATATCTTCCTTTCATCTTAAGTTTTATTTCCCCTAAGGTAATTCGTCCAAACAACTCCAAATTCAACTTCAATTTTGAATGATTAGTTCTAGGTTTTAGAATTTTAATTTCTTAATTATGTTAAATTAGGTTATTTTATGTTAAATTGATTTTAGATTATTGTTGTAGAAATTGTAAGCTTTCCAAAAATGTATTTAGATTTAATTTTGTGATTGATTTTCGAAATGACACTATTTCGAGCACGCACACTATTCATGATTATTGTTCATGGCTTGAGAAAATTTTATAGTTTTAATAAATTCTTTGATGTATTTTGAGAAAACTTCATGAAGAAAATTTATTGAAATTACATACAAATTTTTATTATAAATTTTTGAATGTTTATGTGAAAAATGAATTTTTGAAAAAATTAGTACAAATTAGTAAGTTTTATATTTTAGTTGAAATTAATGTTAATTATTATATTTTGGATAATTTTTGAGTAATAAATAGTATTAAAATAATTTTTATAAATAATTTCCTATTTTTAGCTAATTATTAGTAATATCCGGAAATATATTCGAATAATAAATTTCTTTATTATTTTTTAACTTTAAATGAGTTATTGACCATTTCTATTATATATTTTGAACAATTTAAATAATTATTTGTAATTTATGCTATTTAATTGCAAAAATTGAAGAATTGATTTTATTAATATAATTTAATTAGAATTAGAATTTTATTAGTTATTTTGGATATAAATATCTTTTATGCTTTTATTATGTAAATAAATTGATTGTGGTATTTAAATGAATTTTTATGATTTTTGTGAAGAATTGGGATTTATATTATTTTATTAATTGTTGATTGTGTTGATTCTCGGTTGGACAATAAATGTAGTTCAAGGGCCCAACCTGAGATTTCTGAACTATGAATTGTTTGAAGTGTGTTTACATGCATGATCGACTCTAATTTTGTAGAGGGATGTCTATTTTACAAAGGAGACTCTGCCGAATTTTCGGTAGATTTCTCATAAAACATGACATCGAATCGGTCCTAAGTTTTGAGTTTTAGTCAAGTCGTGTCCTAGATTGAGTTATTGTTTAGAAATTCTAGATATATAAAATTATGAATTTAATTCAAATATTATTTTTATTTATTTTTCCTTAGTTTCACTGCGAGCTAGACCTACCAGACCGGGCTACTGAACCAAAATAGAGGAGCACACACCTGTGTGTTATTATTATATGTATGCATTGCATGTAGAATGTCATCGGCAACCATATTTCAAATAAACATGAATTTTATTATGCTTTATTGCATTAAATATTAGTTATTATGGTTAATGGATGTTTATATGTTTTCATATATATATATATATATATATATATATATATATATATATATATATATATATTGAATAATGGATGTTGTCATATTTTATTATGAATCTCATTATTTTAATTATGATTTTATTATTTTATTTATAAAATGCTATTTTGGAGGATAGTTGTAGAATGTGCCACCTAGTGGGTCACACTAGGGTTGTTGCACAATAGTACGTTAAAATACTAAGATTGATATTATGGAATTTCTTGATTTCAGATATACAAAATTGATTATTGAGATTTATGGTAACAGAGTGGTATAATTGCGGGAGCTCAATTAACCTAGTGTCTCAAGGTCAATTATGCCAGCAATGAGACTGTGGGAGCTCGGTTGACTTAGAGTCTCGAGGCCAGTTTACTATCAAAAATTAAGAAGAGAAATATTTTGAAATTAAGTGAGTCTGTTGGCTAATGAGTTTTGATGCTAGAGTTTTATTTGATCTGGGTGCTACCCATTTGTTTGTGCCCTCTGTTTTTGCTTCAAAATCGAGTTGGCAAGCTATGAGGATGGCAATTCCTTTATTGATTGCCACTCCTCTAAGTGATTTTTTGGACACCGATGTCGTTCTTCTTAGGTGTCCGATGTTAGTGAAAGGATGAGAATTATTTGTGGAATTTGTATTGCTTGATGTTATGGATTTTGATGTGATCCTTGGAATGGATTGGTTGTCTCATCACTATGCCACAATTGATTGTTAGAGTAAAGAGATGATTTTTAGAATTCTGAATGATGAAGAATTTAAGTTTGTGGGTGACAAGAGTTCTACACCTTATAATTTTATCTCTACCATCACAACTACGAAGATACTAAGAAAAGGGTGTCAGGGATACTTGGCATTAGTCAGAGATACTACTGTAGAGCCGACATCTATCTCAGATGTTCCTATAGCATGTGAGTTCCTAGATGTCTTTCTTGATGAGTTGTCAGGTTTACCAACTCACATAAAGATCAAATTTTATATTAATGTGGTCTCAGGCACAACTCCTATCTCGATGTCACCCTGTAGAATGGCTCCTACAGAGTTGAAGGAGTTAAAGGTGCAATTGCAAGATTTACTGGACAAGGGTTTCATAAGATCTAGCACTTCTCCTTGGGGTGCACTAGTCCTATTTATGAAGAAGAAGGATAGTACGCTATGATTGTACATTAACTACAAAGGGTTTAATAAAGTGATAGTTAAGAATAAGTATCATCCTCTGAGGATAAATTATTTGTTTAACCAGCTTCAAGGTGCACAATTCTTCTCCAATACTAACTTGAGGTTGAGCTATCATCAGTTATGGATCTGTGAAGCTGATGTTCCTAAAATAGTATTCTGTACTATATATGGCCACTATGAGTTTCTAGTGATGTCCTTCGGGTTAACCAATGCACCAACTACTTTTATGGATCTGATGAATAGGGTGTTCAAATAATTTATGGATCAATTCATAGTGGTTTTCATTGATGATATACTAGTGTATTCAAAAAGCATAGAAGAGCACATCTATCACTTGAGGACAGTACTACAAACACTGAAAGAACATCAGCTTTAGCCTAAATTCTCAAAGTGTGATTTCTGGTTGGAGAGTGTAGCATTTATTAGGCATGTTGTGTCTAAGGATGACATTCAGGTTGATCCATAGAAGATTAAACTAGTATTTGAGTGGCCTAGACCGACCATAGTTATTGAGATTCAAAGTTTCTTGGGTTTGGCTAGGTACTATAGGATATTTATTCAGGATTTCTTGAGAATTGCAGTGCCTGTGACCCACCTAACTTAAAAGAATATGAAGTTTATATGGTCAGATGCATGCAAGAACAGTTTTTAACTATTGAAGGAGAAGTTGACCACAGCTCTAGTGTTGACTTTTTCAAATAGTGAAGACAAGTTCACTGTATATTATTATGCTTTCAGAGTTAGCCTAGGTTATATGTTAATACAAAATGAAAGGGTAGTGGTTTATGCTTCTAGGCAATTAAAGAAGCACGAGCAGAACTATCCCACTCATGGCCTAGAGATGGCTGCAATGATATTTGCTCTCAAGATTTAGAGACATTATTTGTATAGAGTGACTTGTGAGATTTTCACTAATCATAATAGTTTAAAGTATATTTTCCAATAGAGAGATATGAACTTAAGGTAAAGAATATGGTTAGAACTCTTATAGGATTATAATTATGATATCATGTACCATCCAGGCAAAGCTAATGTAGTAGTAGATGCCTTGAGTAGGAAGTCCTTAGGTAGTCTTGCTCATATAAGTGTGGAGAGAAGACCTTTGATCCAAGAGTTGCACAAGTTAGTGGTCAAGGGTTTATAATGAAGATAAGCATATTAAGAGGATTGCTAGCTTAGTTCAGAATTAGATCAGTGTTGAGGGATAAGATCAAGGCAGCTCACGGTCGACATCCTATTTTGGTAGAGCTTGAGGAAAAGGTTCATTAAGAAAAGTTCACTGATTTTATATTTGATGATGAAGGTGTTTTATGGATCAAGGAAAAATTGTGTGTTCCTAATGTGGATAATTTGAGAGAAGAGATCCCATAAGAAGTGGATTCTGTAGCTTACAATGTACATCTAGGTACTACTAAGATGAACCACAACATTAAGGATCTGTACTGGTGGGACGGTATGAAAAAAGATGTAGCTGATTTTGTCTTTAAATGCTTGACTTGTCAGCAAGTGAAAGCTGAGTATCAAAAGTCTTCTAAGAAGCTTTAGTCTTTTTCAATCCCCGAGTAGAAATAGGAGAGAATCACTATGGATTTTATGATAGGGTTACCTCATTCAAAGGATGGAAACGATTTCATCTGGGTGATAGTGGATAGGTTAACCAAATCAGCTCACTTCCTACTAGTTAAAGCTACTTATTTTGTAGCCAAGTTAGCTAAATTGTATGTTAAGCATATTATGTGCCTTCATGGATTGCCAATTTCCATTATATCTTATAAAGGTTCCACGTTTACCTCTCAATTTTATCAAAAATTACAAGAAGTAATGGGCACCAGGCTTCATTTCAATACTACTTTTCACCCTCAGATGGATGATCAATCTGAGAGGATGATCTAAACACTTTAAGACATGTTGAGAATGTGTGTAATGGATTTTAGAGGTAGTTGGGATGATCATCTACCATTAGTAGAGTTTGCTTACAATAACAGCTACCATAGCAGTATTGAGATGGCATCGTATGAAGCTTAATATGGAAGAAAGTGTAGATCCCCTTTGTTTTAGGATGAGATTAGGGAAAAAGAGTTAACTGGACCTGAAATTATTCAAGATGCAACCGAGAAAGTTGCTTTAATCAAAAGAAGATTGGAACAGTGACTAGCAGATAGAAGAGCTATGTAGATCCGAAATTCAAGGATATGGAATTTCTAGTTGGGGACTATGTATTTTTGAAGGTGTCACTGATGAAATGTATTATGAGGTTTGGTAAGACAGAAAAGTTAGCACTGAGATACATTGGACCTTTTGAGATTTTGGAGAGAGTTGGCATGGTTGCCTATCGGTTGGCTTTGCCTCCGAATTTATCTCAAGTGTATCTAGTGTTCCATGCCTCAATGCTGAGAAAGTACATTTCAAACCCTTCGCAGGTGTTGCAGCCCTAAAGTGTAGAGGTGAATGAAGATATGACATACGAGGAAGAACCAGTTGTGATTGTTGATTATCAAGTTCGTCAGTTGCATTCGAATCAGATTCCGATGGTTAAAGTGTTGTGGAGGAACAACAACGTGGAGGAGCACACGTGGGAGATAGAGGCTGAGATGCAGGTGGCTTACTCTAACCTTTTTTCTTGATGAATTCTTGTATTCAATTCTTTTATTGAAATTCGAAAATGAATTTTTGTAAAATGAGAAGACTGTTATAACCCGAATTTGTTATAAATTATAAAATGAATTTCTAGGATTTGCAATTTTAATAATTATTTTATTTAAATTACGATATTTAATTATTCGTGAAATTAAATTTAAAATTTGCCTTGAACATTATTTTAATATTATTATTATTTTGGGAATTAATTAGAGTTAATTAATATTTGATTATTATTATTTGTGTAATTGTATTAAATTTAAATTAATTGTTAATAAATATATATATATATATATATATATATATATATAGTGGTGAGAAATAATTGAGAAAAAATATTTTAATATTATATATTATTTCATTTCTCCATTGTACCTTTTAAAAAAATAAAAATGTGTAGTATTGAAATCCCCCCCCCCCCAAATTCTTCTTCTTCTTCTTTCTTCTTTCCCTTCTCCCCCTTCCTTCCCTGCTCACCCACCCCCAAACCAGCCCCACACCAACTAGTAGCGCCACTCCGATCACCGCCAACTCATTCTCCACTAGCCGACGACGTCTCCTAGCTCCAGTGAAGCTCCCTTCTCTCACTCCTCTTCTCAATTTATTTTTTTTGCCAGATTTCCTTTCCTTCACCAGCCCCAATTCTGACATCCTCATGCCATGTTTTTGGGTTCAATCTCTTCCTTTCATCTTGGGCTTTATTTTTCCTATGGTAATTCGTCCAAACAACTTTGTATTCAATTTTAGATTATTAGTTCTAGGTTTTAGAATTTTGATTTGTTAATTTTGTGTTAAATTAGGCTGTTTTATGTAAAATTGATTTTAGATTATTGTTGTAGAAACTGTAAGCTTTCCAAAAATGTATTTATTGATTTTCAAAATAACACTATTCCGAGCACGAACATTATTCACGGTTACTGTTTATGGCTCGAGAAAATTTTATATTTTTAATAAATTCTTTGATGTATTTTGAGCAAACTTCATGAAGAAAATTTATTGAAATTACGTACTAAATTTTTATTATAAATTTTTGAATGTTTCTGTGAAAAATGAATTTTTGGAAAAATTAGTACAAATTAATAATTTTTATATTTTAGTTGAAATTATTGATAATTACTATATTTTGGATAATTTCTAGTAATAAATAGTATTAAAATAATTTTTCTAAACTATTTCCTATTTTTAGCTAATTATTAGTAATTTCCGGAAATATATTTGAATAATAAATTTCTTCATTATTTTTAAGTTTAAGTGAGTTATTAGCCATTTCTATTATATATTTCAACAATTTCAATAATTATTTGTAATTTATGCTATTTAATTGCAAAAATTGAAGAATAGATTTTATTAATATAATTTTATTATAAATTACAAATTTATTAGTTATTTTGGAAATAAATATCTTTTATGTTTTTATTATGTAAATAAATTGATTTTGGTATTTAATCAAATTTTTATGATTTTTGTAAATAATTGGGATTTATATTATTTTATTAATTGTGGATTGTGTTGGTTCTCAGTTCAGCAATAAATGTAGTTCGGGGCCTCAACCTGAGATTTATGAACTGTGAATTGTTTGAAGTGTGTTTGCATGCAGGATCGACTCTACTTTTGTAAATGGATTTCCATTTTACAAAGGATACTCTACCAAATTTTTGATTGATTTCTCGTAAAACATGACATCTGGTTAGTCATAAGTTTTGAGTTTTAGTCAAGTTTGGTCATAGATCGAGTTACTCTTTAGAAATTCTAAATATATAAAATTATGAATTTAATTATAATAATATTATTATTTATTTTTCCTTAGTTGTACCGCGAGCTAGGCCTACCGAACCGAGATAACCAAACCAGAATAGAGGAGCACACACCTGTAAGTTATTATTATATGTATGCATTGCATGTAAAATATGTCATCGACATCCAGATTTCAAATAAACATGAATTTTATTATGCTTTATTGCATTAAATATTAGTTATTATGGTTAATGGATATTTATATGTGTTTTCATATATATATATATATATATATGAATATTAATTTTGAATAATGGATGTTGTCATATTTTATTATGAATCTCATTATTTTAATTATGATTTTATTATTTTATTTATAAAATGCTATTTTGGAGGATAATTGTAGAATGTGCCACCTAGTGGGTTACACTAGGTTTGCTGCGCAGCAGTACATTAAAATGCTAGGATTGATATTATGGAATTTATTGATTTGAGAGATGAATAATTGACTATTGAGATTTATGGTGAGAGAGTGGTATGATTGCAAGAGCTCGGTTGACCTAGTGTCTTGGGGCCAATCATACCAGCAGTAAGACTGTGGGAGCTCAGTTGACTTAGTGTCTCAAGGCTAGTCTACTATCAAAAATTAAGAAGACAAATATTTTGGAATTAAGTGAGCCTGTTGGCTAATGAGGTTCAGTGATCGAGGTTGCAGAATATTTTAGGATTTTGCTTCGATCCTCCGCCTAAAAATTATTGCATTTATTGTTTATCGAAAAGTGTGGTTTCAAGCATCTGTATGAAATGCATGTATAAATTAAAATAAATATAAATATATAAATATTATTATACTAATGCTTGAATGTTTGTATCCTTAGGTTGCATGCATATATGTAATAATAATTTACTCAGTAAGGTCTGACCTCTCTCAATATTTTTTTTTTAGGATTCTTCCCATCAGACCTCTAGTAGTCATTCTCTTCACCGAACCTTTTCCTCTCTGGCTGATTTATATAAATTTTAAATTACCCTTTCCTAGTATTGCTAGACAATATAGTAGTATTTTTTACAATTATATTCTTTGATGGTTGTATCTTGAATATTGTAAAATATTTTTTTGTTAATATATTATTTATAAGAGATTATTCTTTATTATTAAAAGTTTTAATTTTGAGCATATTTATGGTTATGTTTTATTGAGTTTTTATTTTAAGTCTTGCTATAGGTTCCGAATTCTCACGAATTCCTTCTCCCTAGCGCCGGTCATGACTCCCGAGTTTGGATCATAACAACTATGGGTAATTTTTTGTTTAATTAGCTTGATTTTTATATTCTAAATAATATTAAGTTTCAAAATTAAAAAAATTATTTAGAATGTAAAATTAAATTTCTTAAAATATAAAAATTAAATAAAATATATACAATCAACTTAAATTAAATATGCCTTCAAAAATAATAAATAGATAAAAAATTATAAAATTGAAAAAAAAAACAAAAAACGCCGAAGTTGTTGGCCAACTTTCAAAAATGGCCCAAAATCAAGATATAAAGGAAAAGAGCAAAGTTAAAACTGAAAAAAAAAAAAAAAAAAAAAAAAAAAAGTGGGAGCTACAAACGAAAGTGTTTACATTGACTAGGTCACCCAATGAAATTTCCTCAACTGTTTTTTTGTAAACACCCGAATTAATTTAAATGTGAATTTCATTTTTAATTTAAAACTTATAATCCATATTTACTATTAAAAATGAAATTCACATTTAAATTAATTCGGGTGTTTAAAAAAAACAATTGAGGAAATTTCATTGGGTGGCCTAGTCAATGTAAACACTTTCGTTCGTGGCTCCCGCTTTTTTTTTTTTGTAAAATAAAGGGTATAATTATTGGGAGTATATTTTTTTTTAATTTTTAATTATTATAATTTTTGTCCATTCATAAAAAAACAAGGAACAACATATAATTTTTTCGGGCTATTCTTTTCTTCTTCTTCCCTATTCCTTTTCTCTTCCTTTCTTCCACTATAACCACCCCTACAACCCACAATAACCATTGCCACCACCACCACCCACATTGCCATGCCACCACTAGCTATCAACTCCTCCTCTTCCCACCATTTTGTCTCTTCCCTTTCCCAATTTCTTCAAGTGACTGAAATCTTTCTTTGATCACCAGCGATGATTCCAATCGTTTCAGGCCAAGCTTGATAGCTTGATCTCTTCCTCTCCTCTTGGGCTTCAATTCCCCCAAGGTAATTCATCTAATAATTATTGAATTCAACTTCAATTTTAAGAAATTATATTCCAGGTTTTTATTTTAATTTGTGAAATTGAGCTTGTTGTTTGTTGATTCATGTTAAATTGAGTTTAGATTAGTTGAATTGAAGTTGTGACCTATCCATTTGTGATTTTTTTATTTTCTAGAATTTTTTGGAAAATTCAAAATTTTCAGGTCTCGGTTACTGTTCACACAATCCAGGATCTGATTAATTTTTATATTTTTAATAAATCCTACTAATTATTTTAACCAAGTTTTGTGAAAGAAGTTTATCAAAATTATACACTGAATTTCTATTATAAATTTTGGAATGTTTATTCCAAAATTAAATTTTTGGAAAAAATAATTATAAATTAGTAATTTTTATTATTTTAAGTAAATTATTGATAATTATGATGTTTTAGACAGATTTTGAGTAAATATAGTATTAAAATAACTTTTATAATTTATTTCCTCTTTTTAACTAATTTATATTAATTTTCAAAAAATAATAGAATAATAAACTTATTTATTGTTTTTAAACTTAAATAAGCTATTTGTTGATTTTACGATATATTTAAGTAATTTAAATAGTTATTTGCAATTAATGTTATTTAATTGTAAAATTTAAATATAAGCTAGAATTTTACTATTTATTGAAAATAAATATGTTTTATGTTTCGTTATGAAAATAAATGAATTTTTGGTATTTAAATGAGATTTTTGGCAATTTTAAAGAAAATTATGTTATTTTATTATTTATGTGAATTGTGGTTCTCGGTTGGGCATTTAGTGCAATTCAGGGGTCCAGCCTGAGACTTGGTGATTGTGTGAATATTCAAAGTGTGTTTCTGTGCAGGAACGACTCTACTTGTAGTAGAGATATGTCTATTTTACAGAAGAGACTCTGCTGAATTTTTGGTAGATTTCTCATAAAATGTGACATCAACCTGTGTCAAATTTCTAGTTTTAGTTGACTTTATGTCTTTGGTTAAGTTTGTTTCATCAATTCTATAGTTTCCATAATTTAGAGATTTTTCACAAATTTAATTATTTTATTTTATGAGCATATTTTAAAAAAATATTATTTATTTTAGAGAACTTCGGGATTCGAGCTATAGCACCAGGGCAGCAGAGAACGCATCGTCTATCACGCTCAACCCGTGAGTTAATTTTATAAAATATGTGTCACTCGTGTTTTATTACATTTTCAAATAATTAAATATAATAAAGAAATGATTATATGATTGATTTATGAATATAATTATATTGTCATATGCATGATCATTTCTTCTATATTACGATAGAAATTGAAAATATGGTTAAAGAAAATTTATTTATTTATGTTTTATTTATTTATATTTAATCATTTAATTATTCATTATTTAATGATTTATTTTATTTTATTTTATTTTATTTGTTTAATTATTTATAATTTAAATTTCTTTGGAGATAATGGTAGAACATGCTACCTAGTGGGTGTCATTGGGACCACGTGCGCATGGGTAAAATTTCAATTTATGTATAATGTAAAATAGGCTCAATGGAGCATGTGTTCTCAGGCAAGTGTAAATGGTTAGAGCTCGATGTAGCTAGTGCTCTCAGGCCAGAAAAAGGAATGTAACTCGATTAAGCTTGCTCTCGAGACATCAATATGAAATAAGTGAAATGACTATGGCAGTAGTTTGGTTAAGTTTGCTCTCAGGACAACAGTCAGTTGGATTAAAAAGAGCCAGAAGGCTATTAGATTAATGGTTTAGGTGTTCTACAGGCCTTCCATCAAAATAATTATTTCATATATTTTCTTACGGGGATTTTATGTTAAATTGATTTAACGAATTATAAATAGATTTTATTTAAATATTATTGTAAAAAGTAAATGATTGTAATGATTATGATTACTTTATTTACTCTTATTTTAAATAGAGGTTTTAACAAATAGTTTTATAAATTATCATGTATTTATAGAATTAATTCACTCAATGAGGTCTGATTCCCCTCAATTTATTTTTTCCAGGACCTCACAATCAGCTTTTTAGTGTTCCCTATCTACGCCGGGTTCATTCTTCACCGGCTGTATTATGTATGTTAGACTAATATATGTATTGTATAATTAAATTTTGGACACCACAGTAGTTATCTATGAAACTTGTGTTATTTGTATTCTGACTTCATCTAACTTGAAATGTTGTTGTATTTTAAGAATATTATTATATGTATTTGGTATTGTGCATTTAATATCGGTTTATTATCAGCATATTCTTTTATTTTGCAAAAACATTTTAAGGCTTACTATGGGTTTTGGGTACTTTATGTATTCCCATTCCCTAGTGTCGATTATGTACCTTTCAATTTGGGTTATGGCAAAGTTGCTATCAAAGCCCATGTTTTATTTCAACTCTAATGGTCTTTGAGTTATGTTTTCCTTGAACTACTGCGGTAATTAGGTTGATAATGTTGGTTTTGGTCCTTGTTCCTAGAATTCCATGTTATGTCTTTTCTATATTGTGTTTTGAATCCTTGTTTGTTTTTATTCTTTCATAATGAGAAGGAGAGCACGAAATGCTCCTGCTACAGTGGCAGCATATGATGAGGATGAGCAGTCCATTCAGGATGAAATTCCTCCCCCTGCTCCTCAGTGTATAGGAAGGGGTAGCGGTAGCAGTAGACCTAAAGCAGAAGTAACTCAGATGCAAGAACTAGAGCAACATGCAGTACAAGGAGTTCCTGAGATTGATCCTATAGCTTTTTACAGCTAGTATGTCAGGCATCAACTAAGGCTTGGTAGCCTTGAACCAAGCCATGCCTTTAGTTCAACAAATGTTACAGCAAAGGAATCAGGCGATGTCCAATGCAAATGCAACATTACTCTACTCTAGAGTGGGGAGAGTTTCTTTTGATGGCACGAGAGATGCATTGGATTTCCTTAATACTATTGAGGCTAGGACTTGGACATGCTACACAGACTATTAGTGGATTATGGTTGCAAAGCTATTTATTCAAGCTATAACTTAGGACTGGTTCATATAGTCCATCTACCCATGCATGACTATGATGTCTAGGTTGGAATTTAAGGAGTAATTTTTTAGGTACTTTTATCCAACATCGATAAAAGATAATTACAAATGGCAGCTACTACATGTAACTAAGGGTGATCGGTCAATTGTAAAGTATACTCATGAGTTGCTCAGGTTGGGTCATCATGCTCTAGATGTGATGCAGGATGACAGGACAGCAATAGAGTTATTTGTAATTGGTTTAGCTGCAGCCTACATAAGTATCCGGACTGAGGACTGGAGATTGGACAGTGTTATTGAGGAGGCACGACAGCTTAAGATATGCCATATCATGCGTAGTACCATTTTTGACCTATATGTGAGTAGCAGCGATGGAGTAGTGAGGGCATAGAGGATTCAGCCGCCTATGTTTTAGGTGGGTAGTGTCAATATGCAAACTGTGAGTACTTCACAACAGGGCCATTGAGGTAGCCAGATGTATAGGACTAGCAGACACAGTAGATGGAGTAGTAGACCTTTGAGGTTCAGACCTAGAGCTAGCAGTAGTAATAGTTATCAGAGCTTTAAGTATGGTAGTTCAAGCTTAGGGCCTAGTGCATATCCTACTTATGGACATGTACATCAAAGGTCATGTCATTTGCTAACCAGAGCATGCTTCAGGTGTGGGCAGATTGGACATCTTACCAAAGCTTGTCCTAACATTGGATATCAGTCTCCTTATGCCCAGGGATCTTTATCTTCAGTTGCTCAGTCGTATCAATAGGTGCATCAGCCTTACTAAGCATCTATATACCCTCAGCAAAGGCCGACTCAGTTTGTAGGCCAGCAGGGCCGAGGTTCAAGAGGTAGACATAGAGGTAAACCGAGTGGTAGTGGATTCACTCAACCTTCCAATTTTCAGCAAGCTAGTCATGGGTGGGCCAAGGTGTTCACTCTGACTCCTTAGGATGCTCAGGCATCTAATATGATAGCAGCAGGTTTCTCTCAGTGTGTTCTTTTGAACCTGGAGTTTTATTTGATCCTGGTGCATTGCACTCCTTTATTTTGCCTATTTTTGCTTTAAGGATGGAGTGGCAACCATCCAAATTATTATTTTCTTTGTCTACAGTGACTCCACTTAATGATGAGTTGGAAATAAATATTTTCTTTTCATCTTATCCCGTGTTGGTAGAGGGTAAAGAGTTGCTTGCAGATTTGGTGTTATTAAATGTAATAGATTTTGATGTGATCTTGGGGTAGACTGGTTAGCCCAACATTATGCCACTTTAGATAATTGGGCGAAAGAAGTTATTTTTAGAATCCTTAATGATAAAGAGTTTTAGTTTAGAGGTGATAAGTGTTTGATGCCTCAAAATCTTATTTATGCTATCATAGCTAGGAAAATGCTTAGAAGGGGATGTAAAGGTTATTTAGCTATGGTCAGAGATACGAAGGTGGATACGGGAGCAGTTAAGAAGGTGCCTGTGGTGTTCGAGTTTCCTAATGTGTTTCTAGAAGAATTACCAGGATTGCCACCAGATAAAGAGATAAAGTTTTGTGTAGATGTTGTACCAAGTATGAATCCTATCTCAATGCCACCTTATAGAATGCACCGGTATAATTGAATGAGCTTAAGGAGCAAATGCAAGAATTACTTAATAAGGGTTTTATCAGACCTAGTTTGTCTCCTTGGTGCTTTTATGCTATTTGTGAAGAAGAAAGATGGTAGCCTTCAACTATGTATTGATCACAGAAAGTTAAACAAAGTCACCATCAAGAATAAGTATCCTCTTCTAAGGATTTATGACTTGTTTGATCAGCTTTAGGGAGCTCAGTGCTTTTCTAAAATTAACTTGAGATCTGGGTATCATCAGTTGAAGATTAGAAGTGGAGATGTACCCAAGACTGCATTTCAAATGAGATATGGCCACTACGAATTTTTAGTGATGTCCTTTGGGTTGACTAATGCCCCAATAGCCTTTATGGAATTGATGAACTAGGTGTTTAGGCCATTCTTAAATCAATTTATGATATTCTTTATTGATGATATCTTGGTATATTCGAGGAGTGAAGCCGAGCATGTCAAGCATTTGAGGATGGTGCATCAGACTTTAAGAGAGCATCAATTGTATGCCAAATTCTCTAAATGTGAATTTTGGTTAGATCAAGTGGCATTTTTAGGCCACATGGTGTCTAGAGATGGCATATAAGTGGATTTTAAGAAGATAGAAGCCATTACAGAATGGCCAAGGCTGACAACAGTGACAGAATTTAGGAGTTTTCTAGGTTTAGCTGGCTATTACAGGAGATTTGTGAAGGATTTCTCCAAGATTGCAACACCTTTAACAAGGTTAACTCAGAAAATTGTCAAGTTTTTTTAGACTGACAAATGTGAAGAACACTTCCAGTTACTTAAGGACTTATTGACTTTAGCTATAATATTGACTTTACCTTTAGGTGATAAAGGGTATACATTATATTGTGATGCTTCCAGAGTTGGATTGGGGTGTGTATTGATGCAAAATGGGAGAGTAGTTGCTTATACTTCACAGCATTAAAGAAGCACGAGCAGAACTACCTTACCTATGATTTGGAAATGGTAACTATGGTATTTTCTTTGAAGATATGGAGACATTATTTATATGGAGTGACTTATGAGATATACACTGACCATAAGAGCTTAAAATATATCATTCTGTAAAAAGACTTGAATTTGAGACAAAGTAGATGGATGGAACTTCTGAAAGATTATGATTGCTCTATTCTTTACCATCCAGGTAAAGCAAATGTGGTAGCTGACGCACTAAGTAGAAAGTCAGCCAGCAATCTTGCACACATCAACATAGAAAGGAGACCAATAATTAAAGAGCTGCATGGATTAATTGATCAGGCGTTACAGTTGAAAATGACCAAGAAGTGTCTTTTAGCTCAATTCAGAGTACAGTCAGTGTACTTGGATAGAGTTAAAGTATCTTAGAGAAGAGATGCACAGTTGTAGAAGATTATGTTTGAAATGCAACAAGGTTAATCTAGAGACTTTGTTATTGATAGTGAGGGCATGTTGTGTTTCAGCACAAGGTTGTGTGTTCCATATATGGGTGATTTGAGGAAGAAGATTATGGAGAAAGCCCATTTTTCTACTTATAGCATTCATCCAAGTTCTACTAAGATGTATCATGATTTGAAAGATACATATTGGTAGAATGGAATGAAGAGTGACAGTGCAGAATTTTTGTCCCTGTGTCTTACTTGTCAATAGGTGAAGTTAGAACACTAAAGGCCTTCAAGATTGTTGCAGCAGTTGCCCATCCCAAAGTGGAAGTGGGATATGATTGTTATGGATTTTGTAGGTGGATTACCTCATACATCAAGTGGCTATATAATGCTATCCGGGTGATAATTGACAAACTAACTAAGTCAGCTCACTTTCTTCCAATTAAAAAGATGTACTCTAATGATAGGTTGGCAAGATTGTATGTTAATTAAATTGTTTGTCTCGATGGAGTACCTATTAGTATAGTGTCTAACGGAGGAGCCACTTTTACTTTAATCTTTTGGCAAGAATTACATAAGGCTTTGGGTACAAGGTTAGACTTTAGCATAGCTTTTTATCCTCAAACTGATGGTTAGTCTAAGAGGACCATTCAGACTTTGGAGGATATACTTTAGATGTGTGTAATGAATTTTGGTGGCCATTAGGATGTACACTTGCCATTGATTGAATTTGCATATAACAACAATTATCACGCAAATATTGAAATAGCTCTGTATGAAGCACTATATGGAAGGAGGTGCAGATCACTTTTGTGTAGGGAAGTTGGCGAAAGACAGTTGACAAGACTGGAATTAGTGAATGTGACTTTTGAAAACGTTCTCATCATTCAACAGAGGTTAAAGACAGCCTTTAGTAGACCGAAGAGCTATGCAAACCCTAAGAGGAAGGATGTATCATTCTCTATTGGAGACTTGGTGTTTCTAAAAGTATCTTCAATGAAAGGAGTGATGAGGTTTGGTAATAAGGTAAGTTAGCTTCAAGAAACATCATACCCTTCAAGATTTGATCTAGAGTTAGCGAAGTGGTGTATAGGCTGGTGTTACCGCCATTGTTATCTCAAATTCACCTAGTGTTTCATGTATTAATGTTGAGGAAGTATATATCCAATCCTTCGCACATCCTTCAGCCTCAGGCAGTGGAGCTCAGTGAGGATTTGACGTCTGAAGAGTACCTAGTGGGGATAGTAGATCGCTAAGTTCATCAACTTCGCACTAAGGAGATTCCGATAGTGAAAGTGCTATGGAGTAACCATGCGGTGGAGGATTGCATGTGGGAGACCGAGGCAGGAATACGGGCGGTGTACCCTTATCTTTTTCATTAGTAAACATTTGTATTTCTTTTGTTTATTTAAATTCGAGAATGAATTTTTATAAGGAGGGAAGATTGTAAACATCCAAATTAATTTAAATGTGAATTTCATTTTTAATAGTAACTATGGATTATAACGTTTAATTATTTTATTTAATTAGTGTTAATGGTGTTTTTATTAATAAAGATTTTAATTTTATATATATATATATATATATATATATATATATATATATATTTTAAAGTAAAAGGTATAATTATTGGGAGTAGATATTTTTTAAAAAATTTTAATTATTAGTCTTTTTGTCCTTTTATAAAAAAAAAAAAGGACAACATATAATTTTTTTGAGCTATTCTTTTCTTTTTCTTCCCTATTCTTTTTCTCTTTATTTCTTCTGCCATAACCACCCCTGCAACCTATGCAGACGCCGCCGCCGCCACCCACGTCGCCACACCACACCATCAGCCACTAGCAACCATCAACTCCTCCTTTTCTCGCCATTCTCTCTCTTCCCTTTCTCGGTTTCTTCAAGTGACCGAAATCTTCCTTTGATCATCGGCGAGGATTCCGATCATTTCAAGTTGACCTTGATAGCTCGATCTCTTCCTCTCCTTTTGGGCTTCAATTCCCCCAAGGTAATTCATCCAACAATCACTGAATTGAACTTCATTTTTGAGAAACTCTGTTCTAGTTTTTTATTTTAATTTGTGAAACTGAAGTTGTTTTTTGTCGATTCAACTGAAATTGAGTTTAAATTAGTTGAATTGAGATTGTGAGCTATCCATTTGTGATTTTTATTTATTTTTTTGAATTTTTTTAAAAATTTCAAATTTTTTGGATTTTGGTTACTGTTCACGTTGTCCTAGGTCCAATTAATTTTTGTACTGTTAATAAATCTTACTAATTATTTTGAGCAAGTTTCGTGAAAGAAGTTTATTGAAATTACGCACCAAAATTTTATTATAAATTTTTGAATGTTTATACCAAAATTAAATTTTTGGAAAATTAATTATAAATTAGTAATTTTTATTATTTTAAGTAAATTATTGATAATTATGATGTTTTAGATAGATTTTGAGCAAATACAGTATTAAAATAATTTTTATAATTTATTTCCTATTTTTAACTAATTTATATTAATTTTCATAAAATAATAGAATAATAAACTTATTTATTGTTTTTAAGATTAAATAAGTTATTTTTTGATTTTGTGATATATTTAAGTAATTTAAATAGTTATTTGCAATTAATATTATTTAATTGTAAAAGTTAAATATAAGCTAGAATTTTACTATTTATTCAAAATAAATATGTTTTATATTTTGTTATGAAAATAAATGAATTTGTGGTATTTAAATGAGATTCTATAATTTTTGGCTATTTTAAAGAAAATTATTTTATTTTATTATTTCTGTGAATTGTGGTTCTCAGTTGGGCAATTAGTGCAATTCGGAGGCCCAACCTGAGACTTGGTAATTGTGTGAATATTTGAAGTGTGTTTTCATGCAGGAACAACTCTACTTTTAGTAAAGAGATGTCCGTTTTACAGAGAAGATTTTGCCGAATTTTCTATAGATTTCTTATAAAATGTAACATCGACCTATGTCAAATTTCTAGATTTAGTTGACTTTGTGTCTTTGGTCGAGTCGGTTTTGTCAATTCCATAGTTTCCATAATTCTAAGAATTTTCACAAATTTAATTATTTTATTTTATGAGTATATTTTAAATAAATATTATTTATTTTAGAGAACTTCGGAATTTGAGCTGTAGCACCAAACCAGTAGAGAACGCGTCGCCCAACACGCTTAATCTGTGAGTTAATTTTATGAAATGTATGTCACTTGTGTTTTATTATATTTTCAAATAATTAAATATAATAAATGAATAATTATATGATTGATTTATGAATATAATTATATTGTCATATGCATGATTATTTTTTCCATATTGCGAGTAGAAATTGAAAACATACTTAAAGGAAATTTATTTCATTATGTTTTATTTATTTATATTTAATTATTTAATTATTTTATTTAATTTATTTAATTATTTATAATTTAAATTGCTTTGGAGATAATGGTATTATGTGCTACTTAGCGGGTGTCACTAGGACTACGTGCGCACGGGTAAAATCTTAGTTTATGTATAATGTAAAATAGGTTCGGTGGAGTGTGTGCTCTCAAGCAAGTGTAAATAGTTAGATCTTGGTGAAACTAATGCTCTCGGACTGGGAAAAGGGATGTAACTCGGTTGAGTTTGCTCGTGAAACATCAATATAGAATAAGTGAAACGACTGTGGCAGTAACTTAGCTGAATTTGCTCTCGGGACGGCAGTCACTTGGATTAAAGAGAGCCGGAAGGCTATTAGATTAATGGTTTAGATGTTCTACCAGACTTTCCGTCAAAATAATTATTTCATATATTTTCTTACAAAATATTTATATTAAATTGATTTAAAGAATTATAAATAGATTTTATTTAAATATTATTGTAAAAAGTAAATGATTTTAATTACTTTATTTACTCTTATTTTAAAAAGAGATTTTAACTAATGGCTTTATACATTAGCATGCATTTTATAGAATTAATTCACTCTGTGAGGCTTAATTCCCCATAATTTTTTTTTTCAGGACCTCATAGTCAACTTCTTAATGTTTCCTATCTGTGTTGGGTTCGTTTTTTATCGGCTACATTATGTATGTTGAACTGATATATGTATTGTATAATTAAATTCTAAACATTGCAGTAGTTATCTATGAAACTTATATTATTTGTATTTTAACTTCATCTGACTTGAAATGTTATTGTATTTGAAGAATATTATTATATATATTTGATATTTTGCATTTATTATCGGTTTATTATCAGTATATTGTTTTTATTTTGCAAAAAAATTTTAAAATTTACTATAGATTTCAAATATTTTATGTATTTTTATTATTTAGTGTCGATTATATACCTTTCGGTTCGTGTCGTGGCATTTTTACTTGTCACAAATTTAGGCTTGTTTTATAAAAAAAATGGCATAAATATTATGATTTGTCAATTTGTTGATAAATATAATTCACCAGCAACTTTGGTCGAAATTGAATGTAGAAGTGTTAACGTGATCAGGTGGGTCATATTACCACATCAACTTTCTATTTGTATAAATGGTCAAATATTTTTTCTTTGTAGAAAATTTGTCACAATTTTATTTATTTTGGAGAAATTTTTTTTTTTACATATATGTAAAATTTAGTAATTACTTGCAATATTTAAATTATCTATTATCTAAACATTAATTTTTTAAATATATATTATTTACTTAATATTAAAATATATCAATCTAATTAATAAATTGTTTTAAAAATAAAACATGTTCACATCATTAACATTTACACTATAAAAAAATTGATCTATAGTCACATTTAATTCACTATTTTTTATTTAAATGTGGTTAAAATTTTAAATAAAAAAAAATTAACCGCATGTGTAAAAGAGTGGTTAAATTTATTGTCTAACCACTATTTAAATAGTGGTATAGATAACTATTTGATGGTAAAAATAATAAATATTATATAAATATTATCTCCACTTATTAAAGTCAATTATTATGCCATGCACTTCTATTCATAATGCAATATCAACTAGGAGTCTTAACACGTGTGACTCTGTTTTTTATAACCACGCTCTCTATTTTTTATGAATGGTTATAATACCTACCTATAATCATATAAAATGCTTATTGCCGTAGTGGATGCTTATCCCTCATTTTATTTTGTTTTTTTTCCTGTTTTTAAGAGGAATAATTGTACTTTACTTTGAAGCTCCTTTAGTCCAGTGTTCATTAGTATTAATATTATAAATATTAAATAAAAATTAATATTAATATTAATATTATAAAGAATAATTTAAATATAAATATAAATTTATTAAATAGAAATATAAATAAGAATTGATATTAAATAGTACATGTTTATTACTTACCTAGTATAGGTTTATTAGATAAAATAAGTAAGTTTATTACTTAAAATAATGCATATTCATTATAAATGAACTGTAGGTTAGGTTAATTAGTGTTTGCTTATAGGTTTATTAATATTTGATTACAGATTTATTAGTTAAATTATAAAATTATTTACTTAACAATATTATTAATTTAATATATTAATATTAATATTAATATATTAAATTTAGATAGATTATTAATTAATATTATTAATTTAATATAAGAAATTAAATAAGTTATAATTAATAATGAAAAACTTATTAATTGAACTCATTATGCACCATGCTGCATGATTCAAACATAACCAAACAAATAGATGAGAATAAGTTTTTGGAAGGAATATGCAGGATATTATTTCTAGCGACTAGTTGGTTGGCTTCAAGGTCCCCATCTATCCTGAAATCTTGAACCTGCAAATCATTCGGAAATAACAGAAAATAGAATTCATATATCAAAGTTTAACAGTAAAATAAACACCACAATGCAACATTAAGTTGCACTTCTCATTGCAAAATATTCTCTTATAACATTCATTCAGAATCATAAATATTTTGATGAAATCAAAAGCAATATTAAATTTAAATTTAAATTTATTAAATAGAAATGTAAATAAAAATTAATATTAAATAATTTAAGTTCATTACTTAAATTAAATAAATTATAACTAATAATATTATTAGTATTTTTCTACGAGTTCATTAGTATTAGTCTAAAAGTTCATTAGTATTTGCCTACAAATTCACTAGTTTAATAATAAGTTCCATTATCTAACAATATTATTAATTAATATTAAATAAAAATTAATAGTAATATTATAAAAATTAATTTTAATATATTAATATTAAATAAAAATTAATATTAATATTAAATATAAATATAAATTTATTAAACAAAAATTAATATTAAAAAATGCAAGTTTATAGTTTATTAGATAAAATATATAGGTTTAGTACTTAAATAATGCATGTTCACTATGAATGAACTATAGTCATTAGTATTTATCTACAAGTTCATTAATATTTACTTACAATTTCATTAGTATTTGTCTAATGGTTAATCAATTTAATAATAAGATTTATTACTTAACAATATGTTATAGTCCAAATTTTTATAAATTATAAAATTATTTTATGGGATTTGCAGTATTAATAAATATTTTATTAAATTGTTATATTATGGTTATTTTTGTGAAATTAAATTAAATTCAAGTGTTATTAAATACTTTATTATATTATGGCATTATTATTAATAATATGAAATTTAAAACTTAAATTTAGTGTTATATATTATTCGATATTATTATTATTTGTGAATTATGTTAATGTAATGTGTTTTAATATATTTTAATATTTTGGTGAGAAATTTTTTTTATTACAATTGTTTTAATAAAATAAATAAATAAAATAAAATAAAAATTTTATACAATAACATTTTTTTTTTCTTTTCTTTCTCTCTCTCTCTTTTTATTTCCTCTCTCTTTCCTCTCTTTCCTCTCTTTCTTTTCTTTCCCCTCTCCTTTCCCTCCTTCTCCCTCACACTGCAAACCCAACCCCTGTATCCCGACAGCACACCACCATTACCGCTACCTCTTCTCGTCACACCGCCACCACCACCTACCCTTCCCTTCCTCTTCCTCTCGCTATCAACCGCTGCTCTCTTCCCTCTCGTTCTTGATTTCTTCTCGGCACTAGTTTGGATTAAAGCACGCCGGTGACGTTTCCGGCAGTGGTTGGAGCTCCCATTGGTGTCGATTGAAAGCTTGTTTCGTGGGCTTCATTTCTCCTAAGGTAATTCACTTGAAAAATTTTGAATTCAACTCTAATTTTGTTGATTTGATTCTAGGGTTCTTAGTTTCATGTGTTGATTTTGAGTTTAATTATTTTGATTCATGTTAAATTCACTTTAGATTATTGAAATTGTAAACTTTCCAAAAATGTATTTAGATTCGATTTTGGAGATAGTTGCGATTTGGGCATTATTCTGAGCTCGGTTACTGTTCACGGGTAGTGTTCCTGGCTCGAAAATATTTTTTATTTTTAATAAATTCTACTAATTATTTTAAACATATTTCGTGAAGAAAGTTTATTGAAATTATGCACCAAATATTTATTATGAATTTTTGAATATTTATGTAAATATTATATTTTTGGAAAAATTAGTATAAATTAGAAATTTTTATATTTTAATTAAAATTATTATTAATTATTATTTTTGGATAATTTTTTAGTAACAAATAGTATTAAAATAATTTTTATGAATTATTTACTATTTTTAGCTAATTAATAATAATTTTCAGAAATATATTTGAATAATGGTTTTATCTATTATTTTTATGATTAAATGATTTTTCAATTATTTTTATTACATACTTGGGCCATTTAAATAATTGTTGGTAATTTATAATATTTATTTCGAATATTGGAAAAATGAATTTTATTAATATTATTTAATTATATTTGGGATTTTATTATTTATTTTGAAAATAAATATCTTTGATGCTTTTATTATTTAAATAAATTGAATTTGTGGTATTTTATGATTTTTATGAGTTTTGGTAAATTATTGGTATTTATTATTATTTTATTGATTTCGATTCTGTTGGTTCTCGATTGGGCAATAATTGTAGTTCGAGAGTCCAACCTGAGAAGTTGAGTTTTGTGAATATTTGAAGTGTGTTTACATAGAGGATCGGCTCTACTTTTAGTAGAGAGACATCTGTTTTACAGAGGAGATTTTACCGAATTTTTGGTAGAATTCTCATAAAACGTGACATCAGGTCTTTTGAATTTTTGTCAAGTCGTGTTCTAAATTGAGTAGTTTTTTAGAAATTCTAGAAGTATAAAATTAGGATTTCGATTCTAATATATATTATTGTTTTTATTATTTTCTTTAATTGCTTCGCAAGCTAGGCCTATCGGACCGGGCCAACTGAGCTAGGACAGAGGAGCTATCACGACCCAAATTCAAAAGGGGCACATGACCGACACTAGGAAATGAGAATACATAAAGTACCCGAAACTCATAGTAAGCTGCAATTAAATTTTCAATAAAATAAAGACAATAATAAAATGACCTAATTTAAATAAAGATAAAAGGCACAAATGAATTAAAATCTAATACAAACTTAAATATATAAAATAATATTCTTTAGTACACAATCTTCATACATATGACAATTCAAAAATACATCATAATAATTAACCATTCAATTACTACTGCGGTGTTCCAGATTTAAAATACACACATGATAATAATATATCAGATAAACCTACATAAAACAGTTGGAGAAGAAGAAACCCGACATAGAGTAGGTTGACAGATAAATGACTCCCGAGATCCTAAAAAAATAATTAAGGGGAGTCAAACCTCACTAAGTAAGTTAATAAAAAAAACGTATATAGTATAAAAATCTCCTTTAAAATATATTTATGAAAATAAAAAATTTATAATTTATAATTTAAAACTATTTAATTTTTATAAAAATCATTCTTTACTAAAATAAAGTATTTTAAAATCATAAAATATTTTATAAAATACAAAAAAGCCTTCTTAAATCATTTTTATATGAAAACTAAGTAGAACCCTAGTTCACAAATCTAATAGCCTTTTGGCTCTCTTATAATTCAAAGACTGTCGGTTCCTAAGAGCAAAGCATTAACCGAGCTATCAGCTATAGTCAATTCACTTAAACAGATATTTACTGGTGATTCCTAAGAGCAAAGCATTACCAAGCTACTAGCCCCAGTAATATATAAATCACATCCGAAAGTAAAGCATCACCGAGCCTTATATATATTCTCACAAAATCATGCCCGAGAGCAAAGCATCACCAAGCCTTATAACCACCAACACTCACTCTCAATCCTACCAGTGAGCACACAGTCCTGATGAAACCCATCAAGTAACATGTTCTACCGTAGTTTATTTTAAAATAAATAAATAAATAAAAATAAACAAGGAAGATTACTATAAAATAAAATTCACTAATCATGTGAAAACTTAATATAAACATGTTAATATAACTCTATATATTTTTTATGCACAATTCAATTATTAACTTATAGGTGGAATGCACTCCTCTGTGCAGTCACGCTCGACCCCAATCTGTCGGCTCGACTGAAGGCACGACTAAAGAAAAGAAATAAATAAAAACAAAATTCCTACAAATTCTAGATTTCTAAGGAAAGACTTGATTAAAAAAGTACGACTATACTAAAATAGACCCAATGTCAAGTTTTACGAGAAATCTATCAAAAATTTGACAGCGTTTCCTTTGTAAAACGGACATCTCTCTATATGAAGTAAAGTCAACCCTGCACAGAAAAACACTTCAAACTTCACAAATGCTCACCACCTCGGGTTGGCATCCCAAACTACACAATTCCCATCACAATTCACAATAAAAGCAATATTTAATAATATAAATAAATAAATAATCGTTAAAATCCATAAATATCAATAAATAACTACGTACAACATATTTAAATATAAAACAATATTAAAGTCAATTATTTTCAAATTAGTTAATAAAATCTCAAATATTTATATAATCTTAATAAAAATCCAATTTTTTGATTATTCGAAATTAAATAGTAAAATTCACAATTAATTATCTAAATAGTTTAAATATATAATAAAAATAGTTAAAAACTCACTTAATCACAAAAATAGTATATAAATTTATTATTTGAATATATTTTCAAAAATTATTATTAATTAGTAAATAATTCGTAAAAATTATTTTAATACTATTTATTATTCCAAAATCACTAAAACATATTAATTAACCATAATTTCAATTAAAACACAAAGTTTACCAATTAATCCAAAAATTACATAATACTAAATATTATTCAAAAATTAACCAAAATTACTAAAAATTATTTTCTCATTTCCGAAGCTAATAATTTAAATTAACTATACTAATTTAACATAATTTCTTTACAAAACATATAAAACACATAATTAATAAAAATTCATTTTAATTATCAAAAATACAATAATTATACATAAATCAATAAATTCAGAAAAATAAACTAAAAATATATTTGAGAAGCTAAAGATTCACACAATAACATTTCCAAAAGGAATTAACAAGAATCATTCAAACTTAAGCTAAAAAAAATTAAAAACCCTAAATAGAAATAAACTAAATTTGAAGATATATAACTAACGAGACGTTCTAGAGTTGAAACGACTTAAGAATCGAGTAGCCCGTGTCGAGAGGAGTCGAATGAGCCTAGAAACACAATCTAAAACTGTCAGATTCTCACTGGAGTTACTGTAGTAGTCCCTCGGATTTCGACAAAAATAGAGGGCTAGGCGACGACGGAAGGAAGGGAGAAGGGAGGGGAGGTGGTGGTGAGCTTGGTGGTGGCACAGGCAACACTGGTGGAGCTTGAGTTGCTACTACAATGTCGATAATAGAGAAAGAAAGAATAAGAAGAAGAAAGAGAAAAAGAAAGAAAGGGAGACTTAACACATATATATATACACAACACATGCACAATACACACACATGCACATAAATAATAACAATAATAACACTAATAATAATAATAATAATAACCATAGTAATAATAATAACAATAATAACAAATAATAATAATAATAATACTAACAATAATAATAAATAATAATAATAATAATACTAACTTCCAAATAAATTCTTTACATAAATAAAATAGTTAAAACAAAATAAGTAAATATTATTCACTAATAATTATAATATAGAAAAATTAAAATATTATTAACATTGCATATCTCAAAAAAAATTTAATAATTTAAAATAAGGGTAATTACAATCTTCCCCCTACAAAATTCGTTTGTGAATTTTTGATAATAAAATACATAATCTTAATGGAAAAGATAGGGATAAGCCACCTACATCAATGCCTCCGTCTCCCATGTGCAGCCCTATGCCATGTGGTTGTTCCATAACACCTTCACTATTAGGATCTCCTTGGTGCAAAGCTGATGAACTTGGCAATCCATAATTGCCACAAGATATTCCTTATATGATAGATCTTTCACTGAACTCCACTATCTGAGGTTGAAGGACATGAGCAGGATCATGAACATATTTCCTTAGCATGGAGATTGAAACACTAGACGAATCCGAGATAATTCAAATGGCAACAATAATTTATAAGTCACTTCTCCAACTCTCGAATGTATATCAAATGGGCCAATGTACCTCGGGGCTAATTTTCCTTTCTTACCAAACCACATAACCCCCTTCATTGGAGACACCTTCAGAAACACCATGTCTCCAACGAAAAAAGGCACATCCTTCCTCTTCGGGTCTGCATAACTCTTTTATCTGCTAAAGGCTATCCTCAAATGTTGCTAAAAAATAGGAACCTTCTCAGAAGTGATCTACACCAATTCTAGACCTGTCAGCTGTCTCTCTCTAACTTCCCAACACAATGGTGATCTACATTTTGTACTATACAGTGCTTCATATGGAGCCCTCTCAATACTTGCATGATAACTATTGTTATATGAAAATTTTATCAATAGCAAATGTATGTGTCACTGACTACCAAAGTTGATCACACACATCCTCAATATATCCTTAAGGGTATGTCTGGTCCTTTTTGACTAATCAATTTTCTAGGGATGAAATGTTGTGCTGAAATCAAGTACGGTACCTAATGCCTTATGCAACTTTTGCCATAAAACTGAGGTGAAAGTAGCTCCTCTATCGGATAATATGCTCACTAGTACCTCATGAAGACAAACAATTCTATTAACATATAATCTTGCTAATCTGTGAATAGAGTATGTCTTCTTGATTGGCAGAAAGTGTGTCGTCTTAGTCAGTCTGTCAACTATCACCCAAACAGCATCATAACCACTGGTAGTACAAGGCAACCCAGTCACAAAGTCCATAGTAATTATATCCCACTTCCACTCTAGGATAGGCAATGGTTGTAATAACCTTGCAGGCCTCTAATGCTCTAGCTTCACCTGCTGACAAGTGAGGCATTTAGATACAAATTTTGCTATATCCTTTTTCATTCCATTCCACCAATATGTATCCTTCAAGTCATTATACATTTTGGTAGAGCCTAGATGAATACTGTAAGCAAAAAAATATGCCTCCTCGATGATTTTTTTCCTCAACTCATCCACATATGGCACACATAATCGAGTACCCAAACGTAGCACACCCTCGCCATAAATTACAAATCTAATGGACATGCCTTATTGCACTTTAAATATGATCTTCTGCAATTGTGGGTCCCTTCTCTATGCTGTCTTAACTCGATCCAAGTACAATGACCGTACAATGAACTATGCAAGGATGCATTTTTTAGTCACCTTCAGCTGCAATCCTTAGTCAATCAATTCATGCATCTCCTTAATAATTAGTCTCTTCTTAGGACTGATGTGTGCAAGGCTACTTGTGGACTTCCTACTCAAAGCATCTATAACTACATTTGCCTTGCTTGGATGGTACAGAATAAAACAATCATAGTCCTTTAGAAGTTCCATCCATCTCCTCTGCCTTAAATTTAGATCCCTCTACTGAAAAATGTACTTCAGGCTTTTGTGGTCAATGTATATCTCACAAGTCACACCATACATGTAATGCCTCTAAATCTTTAATGCAAACACCACTACTGCCATCTCTAACTCATGAGTAGGATAATTTTGCTCGTGCTTCTTCAACTACTTTGAAGCATAAGCAACCACTCTTCTATTTTACATTAACACATAGCCCAATCCTACTCGAGAAGCATCACAATACATTGTATAACCTTCATTCCCAGAAGATAAAGTCAACACTAGAGTCGAAGTCAACAATCCTTAAGCAACTGAAAGTGCTCCTCCCATCTTTCTATCCACATAAACTTAGCATTTTTCTGGGTCAACCTGGTCAAAGGTGTAGTTATATTGGAGAAGTCCTTCATAAATCTCCTATAATAGCCCGTTAAACCCAAAAATCTCCTCACTTTTGTCACTATCATGGGCCTCTGCCACTCTGTAATATCTTCGATGTTCTTCGGATCCACCTATATGCCATCAATAGACACCACATGGCTTAAGAATGCCACTTGATCTAACCATAATTCACACTTTAAAAATTTAGCATATAACTGGTGCTCTCTTAAAGCCTAAAGGACCAATCTTAAATGCATTGCATGCTCGGCCTTACCCCTAGAGTATACCATAATATCATCAATGAACACAATCATAAATCGATCCAAGAATGGCCGAAACACCCTATTCATCAAGTCTATAAAGCCTGCTGGGGCATTAGTCAACCCAAAGGACATCACCAAAAGTTCATAATAGCCATACCTTATTCGAAATGCAATCTTGGGTACATTTTCACCTCTAATTCTCAATTGATGGTACCCAAACCTTAAGTCGATCTTGGAGAAACACTAAGCTCCTTGTAATTGATCGAACTAGTCATTAATCCTTAGGAGTGGATATTTGTTCTTGATGGTAACCTTATTAAACTACTTATAGTCAATACAGAGTCAAAGACTACAATCCTTCTTCTTAACGAACAACACAATAGCACCCCAAGGAGATGTACTAGGCCTAATAAAACCTTTATCAAGAATTCCTGCAACTGCTCTCTCAACTCCTTCAACTCTGTAGGCGCCATTCTACATTATGGCATAGAGATAGGATTTGTACCAGGAACTACATCGATACAAAATTCTATCTCCCTATTAGGCGGCAAGTTTGATAATTCTTTAGGAAAAATATATGAAAACTTGCACACCACTAGTAACTTTTTAACTACCCCACTATCTGCTTGTATATCTCTAACCACAACTAAATAGCCTTAACAACCTCTTCTAAGCATTTTCCTAGCTGTAATTGCAGAAATAATATTCTGAGGCATTAAACTCTTGTTGTCTCTAAATCTGAATTCCTCATTGGATGGAATTTTAAAAATTACCTCCTTAGAATAGAGGGCTAGGCAGCGACAGAAGGAAGGAAGAAGGGAGGGGAGGTGGTGGCAAGCTTGGTGGTGGCTTAAGCGATGCTGGTGGAGCTTGAGCTGCTACTGCAATGTCAGTAATGGAGAAGAAAAAGAAGAAAGAGAAAAATAAAGAAAAAGAGAGGTTGACCCAAAAAAAGATCTTTTGACCATTTATATATATATATATATACACACACACTAACCTACAACTTAACACACATATATATACATATATATACACACATGCACATAAATAATAACAATAATAACACTAATAATAATAACAATAACCGAAGTAGTAGTAGTAGTAGTAGTAGTAGTAGTAGTAGTAGTAGTAGTAATAATAATAATAATAATAATAATAATAGCAACAATAACAAATAATAATACTAATACTAAAAATAACAAATAATAGTAATAATAATAATACTACTAACTTCCAAAAAAAATCTTTATGTAAATAAAATATTTAAAATAAAATAAGTAAATATTATTCACTAATAATTATAATATAGAAAAATTAAAATATTATTAACACTGCATATTTCAAAATAATTTTTAATAATTTAAAATAAGGTTCATTACAGGAGCATGATAAAATAGTGAGTTATTATTATATGTCTACATTGCATGTAGAAAATATATTGTGAGCATCCATATTTTGAATAAATATGAATTTCATTATGCTTTAATTTGTTAATTATTATTATTTTAATTATTTCGAACACATAAATAAATATATTTTCATATATATTTACATGTGATTATTAAATTATGAAAATGGATGTTGTTTATATTTTATTGTGAATTTCATTATTTTAAATTATGAAATAATATTTTAGAGGATTGTTGTAGAACGTGCCACCTAGTGGGTCGCACTAGAGCTGTTGCGCAACAGTATGCTAGATATTAGACTTTGAACTTTGATTGATTTCGGATATGAAAATAATGATTATGGTGAATGATGGAAAAAAGGGGTGTGACTGCGGATCCTCAATTGACCTGTAGGGTACTCAAGGCTAGTTAGCACTTGTAGTGGAACTACGAATCCTTGGTTGACCCTTTATGTACTCGTGGCTAATTCACTACCAAAAGTTGGATAAAGGAAATATTTTGTAGTTATGGAAAGTCTGTTGGATAAGGAAATACAGTGATCGAGGTTGCGGAGATTTAGGGATTCTGCTTTGATCCTCCACCTAAAATTATTCTACAATTATTATTATAATAAAAATAGATTTTTAGCATTTATATGAAATGCATTTATATATTAAATAAATATAAATATATTGTTATACTGATACTTGAGTGTCTATGTCTTTAGGTTCTATGTATATATATAATAATAATTCACTCAATGAGATTAGACCCTCCTCAAATATTTTTTTCAAGATCTTTTATATCAGGCCTCCACATTAGTTCTATTCATTAGACTCTTTCTTCATCGGCCGATCTATGTAAACTTTGAACTAATACATTTCTTGTATTTTAGTAAACACTGCAATAGTGGTGCTTTTTGTTGTAGTATCTGTTATGTATTAGATAGAGATTTTGTATTTAAATAATTGTATGAATATATTTGATTATATTATGATATGAGGATTTCTTCTCTATTATTTAAAGTTTTAATTTTGAGGTATTTTATGATATGTTTGCATGAGTTTTTATTTCTAAAGCTTGGCATGAGTTTCATATTAGTGTGAATTCCTATTCCCTAGTGTCGGTTATGACTCCTCAGTTTGGGTCATGACATAATATTATTAATTAATATTATTATTTTAATATATTAATATTAAGTAAAATTAATACTTATATTATAAAAATTAATAGGTTAATCAGTCAAATAGTATAAGTTCATTGATTAAACTATAAAGGTTTATTAGTTATCAAATATAGGTTCATCACTTATCATTTTGGTTTGTTTCAATTCTATTCATTTGTTTTGGTGAATATTGTTGAGGAAGTAAATATTTTGATTGTATATATTAGGAAGTAAATAATTGTATACAATTAGGAATAAAGTATTTATTTTATTTAGTATGTTATTCTATTCCTAATTAGGATGTGAATAGGTTTCCTATGTATATATATAAGGGTTGTAACCTCTCTTTTATAAAATATAAAAACATATTTCTCTTGAATTTTCTCTTCTTTTCTCTGAATTTTATTTTTCATGGTATCAGAGCATACCCATTGAAATCAATTTTTTTTTCTTGAATCCTTAAAGTCATATTTTTTCTTCTCTTATCCTTTGAATCTCTTGAATCTTTGAAACCATGACCACCAAAAACGCATCCATCATATCCCATGGAATACCCAATTTTATCCAAACTCTTTAAGATAATTTTCCCTTTCCTGCGAGAATTAATTTTGATGATACAAACTATCCTTTATGGTCACAACTCATGGAGATGCAAATTGAAGCTAGAAATAAATCTAGCTTCCTTACTGGCACAATGCCAAAACCACCAATAGAAGATAAAGCTTTAGAGACTTGGCTTATTGATAATAATAAAGTCAAAAGTTCTCTGATTGATTCCATGAGTTCGACATTGATGTCGAGATTCATCTATCTTTCAACAACAAATGAGATATGGGATGTTGTCTTAAAAACTTTTCATGATGGATCTGATGAAACTCAGTTGTTTGAATTAAATAAAAAATCATTCACTACACGTCAGAATGATAGATCGTTACCTACATATTATAATGATATGGTTGGAATATTTCAGGAAATTGATGCCCAGACTTATGCTCAAGGGGAGGATGTTAATGGAGTAGTATCACTTCACAAGCACATTATCCGAATTCGAACACATAGTTTCCTAGCCATGCTAGATTTTAAATTTAATAATGCTCATAGTGAAGTACTATAATAGTATCCACCTCTTGATCTCGAGTCTAATTATACATATGTACGGAGGGATCACAACCAGTGACATACAATGGAAGGGCTGAAGATTCTATTAGACCATGCAGTACTTGTGGCAGCTCATACTCATCCCTTATTCAAAGGGAAAGTACTAAGTAAGTCCATCACATACACTTATACTCATTGTGGTAAGGTTGGACACTCCAACAAATGGTGCTTTAAAATTGTGGAATATTCGGAATGGTAGGATTTCAATAGAAAGCCTCGTAAAAAGCTCAAAAAAGATAAAATTGCCACCTCTAGTAGTACTAAACCAACTGATGATCTTGATACAACATTATGTATGAAAAATTTTACTTGAAATAATACATGGATTATTGACACATGTGCTACTAATCATATGACAAACTCCACTCACCATCTTATATCCATTTGACCATCACCCTAATAAAATATTCTAACTACTAATGGAGGCATGGCACCAGTCACTCATGAAGGATTAGTATCTAAGTCTGACTCCATTAATCTAGATATTATTCTTATTATTTCATCTCTTTCTTGTAATGTACTATCTATTAGCCAAATCATTGAAACCTTGAATTGCACTATCAAATTTTGCCTAATTATTGTGTGTTTCAGGACATTACAACACACCGAATTCTTGGCTCTATTGTTAAACATGGAAAGTTGTACTATCTTGATTTGCATGGTGATCTAAGTCAGAAGTCAAGTCAAGTCAAGTCAATAGGGGTTGGTAGAAGTTGTTTAGCTAACAACTAAGTTATTTTGTTGCATCATCATCTTGGTCATCTTTCTTTTCATTTTCTTAGACAAATAAAACCAGAATTGTTTTTTAGTACTACAGACTCTGAATTCAAGTGTGATATTTGTGAATTAGCAAAAAACCACTGAATTTCATATGTACCGAGTTATAATAAAAATTTAATTCCATTTATGACTATTCATTCTGATGTATGAGGACCTGCTCAAATTCATACTCTTTCTGGTGCTTGATATTTTGTAACGTTTAATGATGAATGTACCCAGATGACTTAGGTATCACTACTTTCAAACAAAGGAGATATATGCTCTACTTTTTAGGACTTGTACAAAATGGTGGCTACGCAATACTAAAGTCAAATCTGAGTCTTACAGTCTGACAATGGTGGGGAGTATCTTAACTCAGCTCTTATATATTTTTTCCATAAGCATAGTATTTTCCACTTAACATCTTGTGTTAGCACTCCCTAATAGAATGGTATAGCTGAATGGAAGAATAGGCAGTTATTATAAGTCATCTGCACATCATTATTTAACATGAATATTTCTAAAGAATACTAAGGAGAGGCTATTCAATCTGTTGCGTATCTCATAAATCAGACTCCATCAAGAGTACTCAATTTTAAAATGCCTCTTTAGAAACTTGTCATATCTCTACCTCTAAATAATCTTAAGCCTTGAATCTTTGGATGATCGACACATGTTCATCAGAAACTCAGCAAATTAGATCCTCGAGCAATCCAATGCATCTTTGTTGACTATGCAAATCTACAAAAGGGATATCGGTGTTATGATATGAATGCAAAGAAGATGTATGTAAATCAAGATGTTCAGTTCCATGAAAATGTTTCCTTCTTTACCCAGTTCGAGTGCTCTCTTAAGGGAGAGAGAATTTTAAGCATCTTTGGAGATAGAACTCTGAGTATCTCAAATGTTTCGAGCATCTCATCTGGATAGACATATGAAGTTTCAAGTATCTCAGATGTTCTAAGCATCTCACCTGGACAAACATCTAATGTTTTGAGTTGTCCGAGCATCTCATCTGGATGGATAATTGACGATAATCTGAGTATCTTGCTCATACTTAAAATAAATCAAGATAATACATCTTTTTAGCCAATACTAAAAGTTGAAGAAACTCTGGATCTGCATAATAAGGTAAACTCATCTCCCCTAGTACCTCCAAATACCGAGCCTCTTTATCCTTCTAGAATCAATAAAAGGATTCCAAAAAAATAATATGATCCAAACCTTTATACCAAAGCTAAATATTGTATCAATACTTTCATATCAACCGACCATTTATCTAAATCTCATGCATGTACTGTGAATCAATTATCTACTATATCTATTCTAAGTAATATGTAGGAAGCTTTAGCTGATTCGGATTAGAAGAAAGCCATGAATGATGAAATGGAGGCATTGTAGAAGAACTACACATGGGATCTTGTTCCACTCCTTAAAGAAAAGAAAATGGTGGGGTGCATGTGGATATTTACTATAAAACTCAATCAAGATGGAGGCATTAATTGATACAAAGCTCGATTGGTAGCAAAAGGGATATACTTAAAAGTATGGAATTGACTATAAAGATGCTTATTCTCCAGTAGCAAGAATGAACACCATCCAAGTTTTTATTTCATTAACTGCCAACTTGGACTGACCACTATGCCAATTTGATGTGAAGAATGCTTTTTTGAATGGAACTATAGATGAAGAAGTGTATATGGATCCACCACTCAGAACAAGATGTATTAATTAAGTGTGCAAACTAAAAAGGGCACTATATGGACTCAAGCAATCACCTTAAGCATGGTTCGGATGACTATTAACTTTCATAAGGAAGCTCAGTTATAAGCAAAGTGATGTTGATCATATACTTTCATTAAATAAAAGTTAAGTAAAATTACCACTCTAATTGTGTATGTTGATAATATGGTGGTCACTGGAATGATCTTAGTAAGACAATAATTTTGCAAAGACAGTTAGTAGCTGAGTTTGAACTTAAGGATTTAGTTAACTTGAAGTATTTATGAATTGAAGTTATAAGATTAACTCAAAGAATTTCCCTCTACTAACAAAAGTATGTAATGGATCTATTGACAGAAACAAACTTGCTTAATTGTAAACCAGCCAAGACTCCAATTGAAGTCAACCATGGACTATCAATTCTAGGAGATTAAGTCCCAACTGATAAAGATCAATATCAAAGGTTAGTGGGAATGTTGATTTACTTATCTCGTACTTGGTCGGATATTGCTTATGCAGTAAATGTTATAACTCAGTTCATGCATTCTTTGAGTAAAAAATATATGGGTGCAGTGTATTGAGTATTAAGATATCCGAAGTCTTCTTCAAGCAAAGGTTTATTCTTTGGGAGAAATAAGAATTATAAAATTATTGGTTATATAGATGTTAATTGGGTCAGAGATCGAACTAATCAAAAATTAACATTTAGGTACTTTTCAATTATTGGAAAAAATTTAGTCAATTAGAGAAGCAAAAAACAGAAAGTCATAACAAGGTTGAGTGCTAAAGCTAAGTTTAGAGGAATGGCTCATAGAGTGTGTGAGTTGCTCTAGATATGGTAAATTGTTAAGGATTTAGGACTAAAACATCTGAAGCCTATGTTGTTACATTGTGATAATAAGGCAACCATAGCAATTGCAAATAACCCAGTTCAACATAATCAAGCTAAGCATGTGAAGGTTGACAGGCATTTAATCAAAGATCATATAAATCAAAGAATGATTGATCTTGCATTTGTTTCTTCTCAAACTCAACTAGCTGAAATCCTCATGAAGGCTATATTCGAAAAATCATTTTACAACTCACTTGGCAAGTTGGGAATGATTAATATACATTCATCAACTTAAGGGGGAGTGTTGAGGAAGTAAATATTTTTATTGTATATATTAGGAAGTAAATATTTGTATACAATTAGGAATAAAGTCTTTATTTTTTTTAGTATGTTATTCTATTCCTAATTAGGATGTGAATATGTTTCCTATGTGTATATATAAGGATTGTACCTCTATTTTATAAAATATGAAAACATATATCCCTTGAATTTCTCTTCTTTTCTCTAAATTTTATTCTTTAAATATTGCATATGACAATGAAGAGGAAGAAGAGGAGTTAAAGGCTGTATAAAATGTGGCATGATTTATGCCTTTTATTCTATGGTAAGACATTTGCCAAAAATGTATTTGTGATTTGTATAGGGAGAAGGTAATGTTGGTGGTTGTAATAGCCATAAAGAACCCAAGAAGTGTTTAATCAAGATTTCTATCATGGCTTCATCTAATATTTCAATGCCTTTAGAGATAAATTGCTTAACTCTGCCACTAATGCATTTGATAACTTGGTGAGGACCAATATATATATATTGCTAGTTCATAATAAAAATGCGAGTTGCGCTTAGTGAAGGAGACATAGAGAAATTAGGCTTTTTATAGCAAAAAATAAAGATTAACATGTAATAGTTCTCCCATTTCATGTAATCTATTTTTGACATGAAAGCAATAAAGATTTAAAGTAATTTTGCATTTATCCATTTAACAGTTACATGCTTGTTTATAAGCTCTAGCATAAATTACAAACCAGATTAATATTAAAGAAAAGAATTATATCTTATATATGAGAGGGGACAAAAATCTATTATATCTATCTCTCAAAACCTCATCATTAGCAGATAAAATTGTCACATAACAAAAGCTGAAATTCCTGCCAAAAATTTGTTTAGAAATTCAAGAGACCCATAGTTGTACAAGAGACTAGCAATCAAAGAAAGATCCATGTTTTAACTCTTTGATCATTTATTTGTTCATAATTTAATAAAAGTTCTTGATCTTGATCAAGTAAATATGTAAAACTCTCTCAGCAAATGATTGCTAACATAGTTTCTTCATAACAGTTATCACCTTCGATCATGATTTCATCGTTGCCTATGGTCTTATTCAAGTAAAGAAAGCAAAGCCATCTCAACCTCAGCAAATGGTTGACCAACATAAAGCTTAAGTTGGACTTTCTTTATGACAATTACCTTCATGATGGTGATTTAACATCCTTATAAAGTTTCCATAACAAACATAAGCAATAAAAGTCGATAAATTTCATTATTCCTAAATAGGGTCACACGTGCTTATGGACCCTGGTCCATATTATAATATGTGTAAACACCCAATTTAGGATAATAAAATGTGGATGCAACAAAGGACTCTAATGACAAAAATGTTATAAGTAGGTCTTCAACACTTGAAGTTCGAAACCTTAAAAGTTTGAATACATTTTCAAAAAGAGTTTCATTTTTTAAGTACTTAATTGTAATACTTTTTAAGACCTAATTGAAATTTTTAATTTCTTTCAGGGGTCTTTTTATAATTAAAAGTTAAAAATTAAAATTCTATAATTCCAATTGAAATTACATAATTTCGGTTGAAATTATGCAATTTTGGTCAGAATTACGTGTTTTTTTGTCTATTTTTTATATTTTTTACATAAAATAAAAGTATTTTTTTGAGTTTTTATTGGTTAAAATTTTTTTCTTAAATTATTTTAGGACTTATCTTTCATCTGTAGGAAATAAATTCCTTTCAAAATTAAGACTCTTCAGGAAATAAAGTCTTTTTAAAATTAGAACTTTCAGTACGTAGAACTTAGGATTTTTATTTTTCTCCCTATAAAAGGAGAGCTTATGCTTCTGGAGCAAGGGGACTCAATTCTCAGAACCTCTCTCTTTTATTTGGAATTCTTTCTTTTCTGTACGTACAAAAAAATATTCATGGTTATTTCATCTTAGAAGCAAGGAGCAAAAGGTTTTTTTGAGAAGAGAACCACAAGTTTTTAAAGATCTATTTAGCAAATAAATGGTGATTTTACTAGTCTGAGGAGCCAACCACAGAGCATCCATAATCATCTTCTCCTTCTCTATTTTCTATTATTTTTTATTTTATTAGTTTTGTTCCTATTGAATTCTAGTTTTACTTGAATTTTTATTTTATTGTGTTTATTCACTAATCATTATTTATTTTTGTGTTGGTGATTATAGAGGAGATCACTTAATGAGTTTTCTTAAAGAATAAAATCCATGAAGGTCCATGGAATGTCATGGATGGAACCTTGTAGCTAAACAATCTTTCTAGGGTTTTTATTTAGTTTGTTTATCGTTATTTTATTTTTATTTATTTTTTGAGTTGTATTAATTTTCTTTTTTTTTTAATTATTTTCAATAGTTCTTTGTAATAGCTCCTATAGTTGGAATAATGAAATTTGGTGTGTGTACTTGGATGTTTTGTTTTAGTTAATCGATTAGTAAACTTAGGGTTCTCATTCGGTAATTAATTAAAATTACTGGTTATAGAAATCCTTAGGTTATTTAATTAAAATTGAATTAGATTTAAATTTGTAAAATTAGTTTTTCTTGATTGATTGTTTTATTTATTATTCATGGTTACTTTAATTAAATTAGGGTTTTGGAATAGAGTTAAATTAATTGTTTGATCTTTTATTTGTTTATTTTGATTTTTTTTATTGTTTTTGGGCTTGTTTACTTGTATTATGTGTTTTGGGCCCTAGTCCAACATTAGTCTTTAACCCACTTAAATTTAGGTTTTTTAGGGGTTTAATTAATTAAAATGTAATTTAGGCCCATAATTAATTAGATTTAGGGTAGATAACTTAGGCCCATTTAGTTAATTTAGACATAGGCTCACTTAATTTAATTAATTTAGACTTAGCCCATTTAATTTAAGCTTTTTCATAATTTGTAGATTTAATTTCACTTTAGAATTAAAACATATAGAATTAGGTCCACTAAATTAAATACTTAATAATTTATAGATTTAGGCCCATTTTTAGAATTAAAATAAATAGACTTAGATTCACTTAAATTAAAATTAAATAGGAATTAGGCCCATTAGCCTTTAGGCTCACTTGCAAATTAAAATATGTAGATTTAGCTCATTTAATTAAAATTAATGTAGATTAGACTAACCTAAGGATTGTGATTTAAATGAATGCATTGTTTACTTGTATATTTGATGACTAGTTTGCCTGGAGTTGATTATTTTTTTAAGGGTTTATATGAAATTACATGTAAATAGAGGATAAAATAGTAATTCATAAAGTAATTCTAAAATAACACAAGACTGAAAGAAGTTAGTATTCCGTTCCTAGAATCTCCTGGTTGTGGTGCTGGCTTTCTTTTGAGGAATTGAGTACCACCATTTTTTTGATTTATCCCAATTATTACTTTGGGTGGCGACTCCTCATCTCCACACCATGTCTTTGTGACATTAGTGTATTATCTAGAGCCTTGAGCTTAAACAGTATTGCAATTGCTAAGATCTTAAGCACACGCTAAACCCTGCCGTCCATAATATGGACAGGGGTCTATAATATAATTTGCCTATTAAAGTGGTTTATGGTCATTTTAGTTTTATTTTTTGGGCTCAACCCATTTAACAATAAAACTAAATCATTTCTCCATATTTAGCCCATTTTCCCTATCATTTTATTCCCTGTTTTTCATTTCTTCTATTTTTCCTTTCTGTTATTTCTCAATTTTTCTCTCCGTACGTGTCTAATGTTTCATTCATCCAATATACAAAGAAAATCAAAGATGAAAAGGTTTAGGGTTTTACTTGGAGATTGAATTCAAATTCTTCGCATCTCTTCCTCATTTTCATTTTCAATTCAAATTCAAATCCCTCTTCTCTTTCTATAGAGGACTATCATCGAATCTTCAGATCAATTCATTGATTTCTTTTATGTTTTATTGTTTGCTATATTATGTTCATTTTGCTTTTCTATTCTTATCTTCTAGGGTTTTGTTATTGTTATGACCCAATATTCTTATAGATTATTAAATTATTTTATGGAATATCCAGTATTAATAAATGTTTTATTAAATTGTTATATTATAATTATTTTGTGAAATTAAATTTGAAGATTTAGTGTTGAATATTATTTAAATATTATTAATATTATTATTTTTATTATTGTGAATTATTGGTGTAGTGTAATTTAATATTGTGTATATATATATTTTGTGGGTGAAAATAATTGAGTTTTAATTATTATTTTTAGTTAATTATTTATTAAATTAAATTGTGAGATTTATTAGTGTTGATTATTATTTAATTATTTTATGATATTATTATTTGTGTATATGTACTTAGTGGGTGATATTATTTAAAATATATTATTTTATATGTACTATTTGTACTTTAAAAAAATTAAAATATTATTTTTATATATTATTTTGTTTTTTCCTCACAAAAAAAAGGTCAAAAAGGTCCAGTACACCCCCCATTCCCAACTTCTTCTTCTTCCCATTCTTTCTTTCTTTCTTTTCTTTTTTTTTTCCTTCTTTCTTTCCCTTGCTCCACCACCAACCACTGTCAAACACCACCTTAGGGCGTGAGGTTGGTCTCTTTTAGAAACTCATCCTCCGGACTTCTCAAATCTTCGAACCGTTTCGAGTTTCGACTCCGGTAAATATCTCATTTTTATATATTCCTATTTTTTAGTATTTTGAGTTTTTTTTAGTTTAAGCTTTATTTGATTTATTAGCTATAGTTTCTTTGAGATTAATTGTTGTAGAGAGTTTGAGCAAGATAAATGTGATTTTTAATTATTTTTCTAAAAATTTTGAATTTTCGGGCTTGTGGTTACTGTTCATATACTATTTCGAGCTCGGGAAAATTATATTTTTACTAAATTCTACTAATTATTTTAAGCATATTTTGTGAACAAAGTATATTGAAATTATATTCGGATTATTTATTATGAATTTTCAAATGTTTATGTAAAAATTGGCTTTTTGGAAAAATTAGTATAATTAGTAAATTTTATATTTTAATTGAAATTATTGTTAATTATTATGTGTTGGATAATTTTTTAGTAATAAATAGTATTAAAATATTTTTTATGAATTATTTACTATTTTTAGTTAATTAATAATAATTTCCAGAAATATATTCAAATAATAGTTTTATTTATTATTTTTATGATTAAATGAAATTTTAGCTATTTTATTATATATTTGAGCAATTTAAATAATTATTGGTAAATTTATGCTATTTAATTTTGAATATTTGAAATTAGATTTTTATTAATATTATTTAATTATATTGAGATTTTAGTAATTATTTTGAAAATAAATGTCTTTAATATTTTTATTATTTAAATAAGTTGAGTTGTGGTATTTTATTAATTTTTATGAATTTTAGTGAATTATTAATATTTATTATTATATTATTAATTTTTGTGTGTATTAGTTCTAGGTTAGGCAAATTATGTAGTTTGGAGGTTCAACTTGAGAAATTGAGCGTTTTGTATATTTGGAGTGTTTTTCTGTATAGAATCAGCTCTACTTTTAGTAGGGAGATGTCCATTTACATAATAGATTTTGTCGAATTTTTAGTAGATTTCTCATAAAATGTGACTTCGGGTCGTTTATAGTATAGTAGTATTTTAATTGAATCTTTCCTTAAAAATCTAGAATTTATAGGATTTCCATTTTTTTAATTCCCTTTTGTTTATTTCTTTTCTTTAGTTGCGCCTCCAATCGAGTCGAAAGGTCAAGGTCGAGCGCGACTGCGCAAAGGAGCGCATTCAACCTGTAAGTTAATAATTAAACTATGTATAGGATAATTATATTAAATATAAATTTATTGATTTTAATATTAAAGATTATATTATTACAAGAAAATATATTTGGATTAAATTCTCCTATTATTTGTTATAGTTATGTAAGCATGTTTATATTAAATTTTCATATGATTAGTTAATTTTTTTTATTATTTATTGTATTCTATTGTAATCTTCATTGTATTATTTATTTTTATTTATTTTAAAATAAACTATGGTAGAATGGGCTACTTAATGGATTTCATCAAAACTGTATGTGCACCGGTAGGATCGAGAGTGAGTGTTGGTGGTTATAAAGTTTGGAGATATTTTGCTCTCGAGCATGATTTATAATTACTGAGGCCGGTAGCCTGATGATGCTTTGCTCTCGGGAACCGTCAATAAATATTGGTTTAAGTAATTTGACTGCGACTTGTAGCTCGGTTGATGCTTTGCTCTTAGAAATTGGTAGTCTTTAGACTATAAGAGAGTCAAAAAGCTATTAGAATTATGGACTAAGGTCCTACCTAGTTTTCTTATAAAAATGATTTAAGAAAGTTTAATTTATTCATATAGTATTTTATGATTTCAAATGTTTTATTTCGATAAAAGAGGATTTCAATAAAATTAATTATATATTATATATTTTTCATAAATTATATTTTAAAAAAGATTTTAATGTTATATACATTTCTTTTTTTAACTTACTCAGTGAAGTCCGACACCCCCCCCCCCACATTGTTTTCAGGATCTTCTACTTCAGATTTTCCTATTAGACTTATTCGTCAAGCTCTTTCCTCTCTGGCCGATTTATGTATATATTGAACCATTATTTTTCTTGTATTTTATTAAATGCTGCAGCAGTAGTACTTTTTGTTTTAGAATTTGTATTGTATTAAACTGTGTTCTTGTATTTGAATATTATATGAACATATTTTATTATGTTATGATATAAGGATTCATTTTATATTAATTAAAGTTGTAATTCTATTGTATTATTGTATTATGTTTGCATGTGTTTTTATTTTAAGGCTTGCTATGGGTTTCGGTTACTTTATGTATTCTCGTTCCTAGTGCCAGTCATGTGCCCTTTAGGTTCCGATCGTGACAGTTATTATGTTCATTGAGCTCATCTTGTAGCAATTGTAGGACTTAGGGTGGATATTGATAGAGTGCTCAAGCTTTTCAATTTTTTAAAACTGTAAGATTTTGATTAATCAAATTGGATATACCAATTAGATATTGCATTTTCTCTTAATTGTGCAAAATATTTTTCTCTTTTCCTATTTCTCCCTATAAATTGTTGCACTGAGCCTTACCTTTTAATTTTTGAAACTAATTTTTCCATTTGAAATGATAAGCTGAATTAAGTGAACATTTTCCCTATTCTTAGGATAGTGGAGTCAAGTTTAGAGTTTTACAATTTAAAACCTGCATTTATGTTACCTTCTAAACTTACTTTGATATGCATTTACATTAACTTCTATTGATGTTGCATCTATATCTTAAATTGAATTATTTGTATTTATAGTGTTAATGATCTTGTTTTAAGTTACTATTGAAATTCTCTTGTATTCATGTGGTTGTGCCTTTTTTTAAAAAAGAAAACAATGTAAAGGCTATGTTGGGATTCACAGTTCAGGATTTAGAGACTTCCTATTAAAGTCAGGGCTTGTACGAGTAATTATTGACTCTGGATTTGAGCATTCTTTAGAAGGTAATTTCTTTATTCATTTCTTTTTCTCATATCATTTTCTCTAACACTTATATAGTTAAAATTATCTTATCCCTATTGTCTAGTGTTTGGTCTATTAGCAATTAACTTCTGTGTGATTGGACATTTACTTTTGTGCTTTATTCTGTGATTAGGAATCCCTGATCATGTTTTTTTTTTTTTGGATGAATTGTGTGCATGGGTGATTTCATGAGCATTTTTCTTGAGCAATTAGTTTTCTTTAATCTTATCAAACCTTAAATCTTAGTTCGAAATGGATGTATTTATTTTGAAATCTGCATTGAGCAACCATTTATGTGTAATGCATATCCTATACCCTGCCATCATAAGCTAATATGCTTGTTAGTAAGTAGGGAAAGTACTAAAATATAACTATTGTATGAATTCCTTTTAAATTATTTACTAAAATGATAGAAAATATTGGAAAACGATTGGGGTTGAGTTTGTACTTTGATTGGAATATGTAAAATGAATTATAAATTTACACACTGTAGAATTGTCCTATAAATTAATTAATAAGAACTATATTGTAAAGTTATTTTTAATACATTGAATTGCACATTGAAGTTGTTTATGATGACACAATATGAAAGAACTGATTTCATGTCAAATCTAATTCAGGTACAATTTGTTATTTTCATTATTGTTACTCCTCTTTGACAAACATTTTATGTTGAATTTGATATTTGTTGGTTCTCTCATGACATTGGTTTTTTTTTTTTTTTCCTAAATGTCTCTCATGAGGGCAATTTAAGGCTAGAAATTTGGTGTTACACATGTGACTAATAATGAATTGTATTCATTATTACTCAAAAGTGAACCAAATTCAGTTAACTAGTTGTCACATATATGTATGTCTATTTAAATTTGGGAATACTTGGGACTGATTTTAGATGTTGCTCAGCAAGATGCCATGATGAACTGATAATTAAACCACCTACAGGGCTAAACCTGAACATGATTTAGTTATTTGGCATGATTCTTTGTTATATCGAGAGTTAATTATTTGGCATGATTCTTTGTTATACCGAGAGTTATTTATTTGGCATGATTTAGTTACTTATTGATAACTTTTGGAAACAGGTTTTGCATAATTTAGTTGCACTAATTTATGTTCAATAAAAACATATCTCTTCTTAGTGTTTTGTTTGGTTGATTGTCTTCTAACTAGTCCAATTTCTTGTATATGCTAATATTTCTAATGGTAATTCTCAAGTTATATTTAGTTTTATATTAATATTGCAAGTGCCTAATGTGAATGGTGAGAAATCAAACACAAGAGTTGTCTGGAACACCTTTTAGAAGTCAAATGTGATGTTTTCAGATTTTAGGGGACAAAAGAGTATTTTTCAGTTTTTGAGCATGTAAATAAATATTTGAACATGCATTTATACATTTGACACAGTTTTTATAATTTTTTATGGAAAATGAGCACAATGTATTACAATATTGTTCAATAGTGAAATTTGTTGACACAAATTATTTTTTTGTTCTAATTTTGTTGACAAAAGTAATTTTGTTTTAGTTTTATTGATGCTTAGTTGATGTTTAAATTTTTTTTAAAAAAAAATAATACCTATAATGGGAGATGTAATTAATTATTTACCTTTTAAAATGTGGCAAGAGATAATTACGTATTATGGTGGAAGTTACTAATAACCACTTATAAAAGTGTGGTAATATTTTCTAGATTCAAAAGAGTGGGGAAATAAAAATCACAAACCACCTCCCCATTACTTAAATAAAGTGTGGCTAAATTTGTCCCCACATAGCATTTATCACACATTTAGCAACTTTTTTTAATATGTAGAGAAATAATTTAACCACACTTTTAAATATGATTTTATTTAAATTTGAATGTGGAAATAGACTAAGTTTCTTGTAGTGTTAAAAGTATTATTAAAATTTAATATATTTACATGCATATATTAATATCTATAAGAGATTAAAAAGTATTAATACATTTATTAAATTTTATTTATTTAATTTATGTTCAAGTCAAAATCTTCACACTCAATTTTGACCAGAGCTAACGATGGATTACATTTTCCAATAAATTAGTAAATAAAGATATTTATGCTAAATTTTTTTAAAAATATGAGTTAAATTTGTAATAAATTGAAAAAATGATTTTATACATACAGAGAGAGCATAAGTCCTATTAATTTCATACCCAATTCAATAATCAATTAGAGACACTAACCTGAAATTGACCACTTTTTATTTTATTATTTATAATTATACAGAATCTTACATTATAATCATAACATTAGAAGGCATCTTTGAATCTATATATTATACTTACAAACACATAATTCTTCGAATATTCCTACAATTTATTTTAATATATTTTTAAAATTTCATATGTATATTTTCCAGAACATAGGGAGTTTCTAAACAATTACAACAATAAACAAAAGCAACAAGATCAAGATAGCGTGCAAGTGCTGTTAAATGCTTGAGTATGATGTTTTTTATCATATGTAGTACTTAGTACTATAAGACATTCTGCGCGGTGATGAAATTTTGGCTTGATGAGGTTGGAAACCACTCGAAAATGAGAGCTGAACCTCACACGAATCAGAATTGCTAAACCATTTCGAGATTCTAGCATGTCCTGCATGCTTCTTCCTGCTCCATACATGGGTTTGTTCCTGGTTCCCACATTCAATTGGAACACTGTTGAGCTATGGCTCTCAGCGTATAGTTTTGTACCCTGCCAGTGCATGCTAGTCTAAGTCACACTTGCTACATTCATTGCAAATATCTTGATGGGTTTTTTTTTTTTTTTTAAATATTTATAAATTTAAATGAAAATCTTACTCTTGACATTGCAAAAGGGAGGTGACCGAAGAACATTTGAAGAATTGGAGGTTGAATGTGAAGGCCGAAGAGCTTAGACTTGTTTTCAATGTTGAGGTCCAAAGAACAATTGCATGTTAGGATCTTAGTGGTAACTCCAGTCCCATCTATTCCTTCTCCCAGTCCAAATTGTGGGATTCCTGCCATCTGCTTTACATTTTATTTTCTAATTACTTCATATCTAAAGCAAAAGCAATGGTGCTACAGATTTTTATTAACCTCTCTAGCTACTCACCAACAAAAATCATTGAATACAGAGGTTGATAATTTTTTAAAAAATTATCAAGTAAAAATTTCGGAAGAATAAATATTATAAGGGAAAATATAACTTTAATCCCTATAATTTTGACATATTACAAAACTAGTTTTGTAATTTTTACCGTGAAACTTCGGTATCCTATATTTTATATTTCTTATATTTCAATATCTATATTTTAAACCTTCAATTTCTCATATAAAATTCTTCAACTTTTAATTTTTGTCACATAAAAATCCTTAAAGCTATATTTTTATATTTTCAAGCGAAGAATTAGCTAAAATACTGTTGTGATATTTATGTGGCATCTAATAGTCGCATTTATGGTGCCATACTAGATCCACATGTCTCATTTTCTCTCTCTCTTTTTATTTATTTTTTTTATGATTTCACAATTTATTTATTTATTTTTTTCACTTTCTTTTAATATTTCAAAAACTCAAATTTAAAAAAAAATACGAATAAAAATTTATTATAAAAAATGAAATACAAAATCCCAGCAAACATCATATAACACATTACTTTTTTAACAAAAAAATAAAAAATATATTTTTTAATTCATAAAATACTGGATTAGATGTTTTATTTTTTATTTTTCTTTTGCTATTAAATGAGAATGTTTAACTAGTTGGAAAGTAAAAAATAAAAAATAAAAAATTTGGAAAAAAAGTATATCAAATTTAATTTTAAAACATTAAATGAGAAAAAAATACATGGGGGACATATAACGTCATGTTATTTACTACTAATAAAATTAAAATTAAAATTAGAATTTTAGTATATGTAAGGGCCATGTGATGGCATGTTAGTACTGTCGGGAATTATCCATTGGAAAAATAGTTTTTAAATATTTTTGTGGAATATAAATTAAAAATGAGAAGTTTTATCTAACGAATTCAATGTTTAGAACGACGAGAAGAAATGAAATGGTGTAAAAGTTGACAGCGGTGAAAAAATTATCCTACTTAAATGTTAATATGACAATTCATTTGTGTCTAAAATTAGCTCTTCAAAAATCAATATAGTTGTTTTTCTAATTTTTTTTCTATATATTGCAATTATAAACAGGGTGAAAAAAATCATGCACCAGAAAAATGATATATTTTTTTCATAAACATACATAGGCTCAACTTGTTTATTCGATCAATTTAATTTATTTTATTTGGTTAATTCAAATTTAAATTTTTTAAACTGAAATAATTTTCATTTTAGTTTGGTTTTGAGTAAAAAACTTTCATTTAACCGAAATAATAAATTTATTTTTTATTAAAATATTTTAAATAATATATAAACAGTTGAATAATAAATTTCTTAAAATAAATAAAAATTCTAAAATCTTGATTTACAATTTTCAGTTCAGTTTCTTATGTGAAAATTTTGTCAGTTTGATTTTCAGCTCAAGTTCAAATTTTTATACATGTAAATTCATTTGATTTTTACCGAACCAATGCTCACCCTCAGGCACAACGACAGAATTGGAAAAAAAAAATCTGAAAATAATTTCTACAGCAGACCTCCAATGGGGGTCCAATAACAAGCCGAGATTAGACTGCACTTGCTGCCAACATTACAAGTATTAGGCCCAGATGGAAGGGGATATGACAAGCAGGGCCTAGTTATACTGCACACTGGCAGCACACCCTATCCCTCAATTATGGCTATACTACCCTACAAACTCAGCTTTTCAGTGTATTATTGATAGTTTGGTCTTGGAAATTTCCTCCTCTGGATCATGTTCAAGGCAACAACAAGCCTCTGCACCGTTTACTTCGCAAGGGATAAAGAACACCAAGCTAATACCCCACTTCTACAAAATTATATTCTATTCAGATAAGTATGTACTATTTTTTTTTTCTTTTTCTTGAGCTATATAAAGCAGCAGTAGGAGCCCAGGAGGAGGAAATAGGTCTCAAATTTGAGATTTAAGATGGCATTTGAATGGTTTGGTCACTATGATATATATATTCTTTTGTGCTACCTTAATTGGTCATTCAACTCTAAGTGATCACTTGGAGTCCAAAAATTTAGGCCAAACACATGTTTATTTACATACTTTTTTTTTGCTTAATTATTAGTTAGTTGTATATTTAAACGCTTATTTTAACTTTTCACATGCTAAAATTTTATTTTTATTCATTTTTAGATATTATTCAGAACGTAAAGTGCTAAAAAGGCTGTTTTATAAAATTTTTAAAATATTTGAAGTTCTTCAAAATAATATATATACACACAGTCAATCAACTATTAAAGGATTTATTATCCAAAGGTCATTTAGTTCATGTCGAAAATTAAATAGAAGTTTTGACTAAATATTTGATTTATAAAAGAGTCAGAATTAATATTATATTATATATATTAAATAATTGTTTCATTAATTTATATATTTTATTTTTTCATTTCAAAAAATATATTCTATTATATAAAATATAATAATATGTAATAATATTTAAATATTTGATCAATTTATAATTAATTTGATTTAATTTCTATGCAAATAAAAATTCGTTCATTATCTAGGTGATTCTAATAGACAGAGAAATTCATTTTCATTCACATGTAAAATCATTGATTTCCAACCTTATTTAATATGAAATAAACCAACCTTAGACATTTAAATTTATGAAATCTATCTTATGCAGGTTTATATAATTAATAATATATATCTTACATTTATAATTAATAATAATAATATAAAACATTAATAATATATAAAAGCAAGATAACCACGTGACAGTGTAAAAGAAAGAAAATATAAGATTAATGTTAAAAATGGAAATAAATATCTAATCATTTTTAAAATTAATTATCTATATCAAGATGTGAGAGAATTAATAGATTAATGTTGGCAAAGACTTGGCCTAATTAAAGCACTTCGGTTTGAGTTACCCTCCCACTTCCATGCGACACTGTTTGTGCTGGTTAAAAAAAAAAGAAGAATGGATAGAGGATGTACCTTGATGGACATCTTGGGTGGTGGTGGCTTAGTGACAATGAAGAAAACCAGCAGTGCAACTCCCAAACTCAGTAATAGTCTCCAACTCAATTGCAAAGAAACCCAAGCACAAGAAGAACTTCTCCTAAAAGAACAATATCTCCACCAAAACCCACCTTTCTTCCCATAATAATCATCATCATCATCCTCATCTCCACATCCATCAAGATGATTTCCAATGATTCCATGCCCATCAACAATGATCAAACGGTTAACACCATTGATCTGATTAAGATCTCCATCAACCTTCTTCTCATTTAAGAAAGAGTTGTTTGAGCCGCGAGAGGAAGAGTAGCGAGATAGAGTGAATCTCGAAGCATCAGGATTAAGATTCTTGTTGAGGAGAATAGCAGTATCGGATCTTGATGGTGAGTGGAATGTGGATTCAAGATTGGTTTGGGTGGCTTTGAGCTCTGCACTGTTTGCATGGGAGACTGTCGATGGACTCTGAACGTAGTATGCACATGGGTATGAGTGAAACAATGTTTCTGGATCTTCACTATCCATCTTTCTGTGAGTGGCCATTGGAAGAGAGTGTGAGAGAGAGAGACAGATGGGTGTTTCTGACAATGAGCTGTGTGGGTAGATTTTGGAGGGCTTTTTAAACTGGAAATAGAGGTTGCTTTGGCTCAGTGACAATGTGCTTGAACACTTTTTTCTTGGTGCATTTTAGACAGAAAATGACACTTAAGATCTGTAATAATAAAATTGGCAAAAGCAATATTGCTTTTGAACATGTATTGACTGTTGATAATCATAATGCTTAAAACAAAAGCTCACATTGACCACACCATTTCTTCAAGTTAACGGTTTTTTGGTAGGATTAAGGAGGCCAAATTCCCCATTTTGAAGCAAAATGAAAACATATATTGCTTGTTTATTTATTTATTTATTTTCTTACTTTTCTATAGGTTGTAGGTGATGTTAATAAGAATAATTAATATATATATGTCATGAGTCCTCTTATAAAATTAAAAAAAAAAATTTATTTATTTTTTGTTCATAATATTGAAAGTTCATTTATCATTGAGAAAAAGAGAAAAATTTTAGTAGTCCCGATATAAATTTTTTTTTAAACAATCATTTCCCTGTTAATAAATAAATGAAAGAACAAAAATATACAACTAGCTAGAATCCACTTGCTTTATCTTACAAGCATCCTATTTTTGGTGAGTCCCACTTCGCAAGAGTATTGTATACATGTGAACCCGATTCATATAAGATGTTTTTTCCCATCTGATAATAAGTGTATATTTCAATTTGGCTCGCAAATTTGAATTTCTTCTATAAATAAAAAATAAATGTACAAATATACTTTCACATTTTAACCTTATTTCACATCCGCTGTAGATGTTTTTCAAGGTATAAATACATTTATATTATTTTAAAATAATATATTTAAATCTCTTTTATAAATTGTGTTTATTATCACTATTAGTAGAATTCACTATTTTTAACATGAATGAGAAAAATATTACTTAAATGTTAATTTTTGCCTGTATCATTAATAATGAAAAACAATTTTAACTTAAAAACAATTTAAAAATATTTGAATATAAAAAAATCTTTAAAATATATTTATTTAGACTTCTCAGTTAACAAAAATATTAAACAACTATTATTTTCATATTTATGTCATTTATTAATACTGACATAATATTGAAAAGGCCTTAAGTATAATTTTTATGTGAAAATGTTTGAATATTTTGTATAAAAAAATTATATAGCACGAGATGGATTTTTTTTTAATTTCCTAATTTTTTTGAAATAAAATGGGATGGATATGCAAAATTTTTTTAATAAATGTTATATAAAAAATTGTATGTAAGATTTTTTTAATAACATATCAGCATCAGTAGATCTCATGAGTATGAAAAATAAATTATTTGTTCTTACACTTTTGTTAAATGAGAAGTTTAAATATATTATTAAAAAATCTTGTTTTTGTCTTAAATTTTTTTCAGGCGTAAATTTGCTTCTTATTATGAACATTAGGAGTAAAAATAGATGTTTATCTAATATTTTTATGAAAAATATCTGATTTCCAATCTCCAATTTTTATGAAAAAAAAATGTTTATCTAATATTTTTACACATGTTAAAAAATTGTGAACTCTAGTAACGGTGAGAATAAACACTTTTATAAGAGAGAGTTCAAATATCATATATTCACCACTGATATAAAATTAAATTAAATGGAGATTTTTACCTACACTAATGTAAAACTCATAATTCAAGTGTTTTAAAATAAAAAACATATATTTATCATTCATAATGGTTGGGTGTACAACAACTGGTAAGCAAGAATTTCTTTGATTTTTTTTGTTTTAAATGAATTTTCTAAAATTTTATAAAATTTATTTACAAATTTAAATAAATGTATTTAGTTTAAATGAAAACTTCATAAAATTTATTTTGAATTCTAACTTTCTAATTTTATGGAATTGTTTGAAACTAAATTAATTTTCATTAATAAAATATGTTTGATTTAAATGAATTTAAAAATTATTTTGAAATAAATTTTATTTAGAAAAAAAATAAATTTTTTAATGAAATTGAACCAAATAAGAGATAATAAACTAAAATGTTAGAGGTTTATTTGTATGTTTGAAAAAAAAAATCATAATACAGCTAGCTAACTAGATTTTAGTGCTAATTAAATTGAAAAATCATAGCATATAAAAACAAAAATTCCATCTCATTAGTTAATACTACAGAATAAAGGTTGTGTATTAAAATTCCAAATTTGCATTTTTGGGATATAATTGTGATGAAGGAAAAATCTTAGATTATGCCGGATTGTCAGCAAAATCAAATTGTTGGATCCCAACTTTATTGTCATAGATTTATAGAGTTAATTTTTATTTAATTCAAAATAAAAATAGTGTGCCATATTAGGTATTCTTTGGCATCATAATGTTTATTTTTTGATATCTCTTTTAATTAAAAAATTAATATAAAATAATTGCATTTAACATATAATTCGCACTTAAAATAATACAACAAATATGTTTCTAAAAGCTTTGGAAGTGAAGCATCTCATACACAAAAAGCAGCTAGTAAATTCAACTTTTTTTCCGCCTTTGATACGGAACTTTTATCAGTTTCCAAGAATTAAAGTAAAATATTTTTTCCAAAAGGCCAAAATCAATCATAATGCTGGGTGGGAACCGAAATGTAATAGGAGTAATAAACCGAGAATTAAGGGAGGTCTAATCCATAGACCCATTTTATATTATTTGCTTTTCACCGAATTGTCTATATCTTTTTTCACATACAAATATCCTGGGAATGATGGCAGAGTAAGCACGCTTTACCTTTAATTAAGATTTTATTTTCATATTTTAGTCTAACCGATAATATTCAGTATTTATTAGATTCTAAACATATGTTTGGAATAAAAGGAAAGTGAAAAGATAGAAAATGGAGGAAAGAAAATAAGGGAATGATTCCATTTTTTTATATTTGGAATAAAGGAGAAAATTGAGTTAAGTAAAGAAAATTTTCTTACATGGTCTCTCCAATTTGGAGAGAAAATAAAAAAAAAAAATTATATTATTTATTTTTATTTTATAATTTTACCTTTAGTAAATAATTTATCTTCTTCACTTATTATTTTAGTACATTGATATAATAGTAAATGTAATACCCTATGTTTTAATTAAATATGTAATTTTATATTTAAATCTTTAATAAATACTTTTAGGTTATATTATATAAAAGATTATTTTTTTTTTATATATCTAATGGAGGTATTTTATATATATATATTATATATTTAGGGTTAAATATTATTTAAAATGTGTGTATATTAAAATAACTTGTATTTATATAAGTGCATGTAGTGTATGTATATATATATATACACACTAATAATTACCTAGACACGTATAATAATATATTATTATATATTAATAGTTTATAGTATTTTATATACATATATATATAAGTGATGGGAAGTGGACCAAAAAAAAAAAAAAAGAAAGAAACAAAGAACACAGAAGGAAGCAAAGTAGCAGCGTGAGGTAGAAAAAAAAAAATAGGGAGAAGAGAAATAGAAGCTCCCAAGCCCTGTACCCTCTCCCACTTCATCCCTCACCATCTCTCCCTCCTCCTTCACTGCGCCGTTCGTCCTGCCACCATCAGAATCACCATTGCTGTCGCACCAAGCTACCAAGGGAAGAGCTGCTGCTGCCATTCCTCATTTCTTTCCTCTGTCAGCTTTGATCCAAGCTGATCCAACACCACCCAAGCTTCCCCAACTTCCCTCATCGTCTTAGGTGTCCGTCCAAGCCAAGAGCCGCCGCTGCAACTCACCACAGGCGCCGGAATTGAAGGTTGAAGGTGAGTTGCGCAGAGTTGTTCTTAGGTTGTTGACAGGTTGTTTTTTGGTTGTTGCTAGATTTTTAATGTTGATTTTAGGTTGTTTTTGAGTATATGTTGGATTATGCCCATAAATTGCTTCAATTTGGATTTTTAAATATTTTTCCTAATTTTTCTTACTTTACAGAATTTTTTTTTATATAATATTTATTTATTTATTTTAATTTTTTAGTTGATTTATTGGGTTTATTTGGTTTAGTTAGTGAAATCAAAGTGATTATAGTTAATTGTTTTAGTATATTAATTTTATGTAAGATTTTAGAGTTTTTAGTGTTAATTAGAGGGTTACGTAAATTTTAAGTATTTAATGGGTAATTAGGCTAATTTTGAAAATTTTGATTAAAAATTATGAAATTTTAATAATTGAGGTTATTATTAAATGTTATTAATTTTAGAACTCAAATTGTAATTTTTGAGATTTTCATACTATTTTTATAAATATTTTTGAGTGTATGCCAAATTTGATTTTTAGGTTAAATAATAATATTTGGAAAAATTGTTGGTTGATTGTATGTTTTAATTATAGTAGGAAGATTTATTTTGAGAAAAATAATTTTTGGAATGATTAAATAATTTTAAGGAATTATTTTTGTATATATATAGCACATTATGTAATTTATATATATGCTAGGGGTAAAAATGTAATTTTACACTAAATATGATATATATATATTTTAATTAGTTTTATTAATATTTAAAGGGTTTAGATAATTTTTATAAATTAAATTGACATAATCACTTAAGTAGAGTAAATTTTAGATATTGAATTTCAAATAATGTATATATATATATATATATATATATATATAAAATACATTACAAAGGTTTTATTTTGGATAATAATTATAATTATAATTGTTGGGGATGGAATACAAATTTAATTGTTTACTTTTGAATAATTGAGTTGTGATCTCGGTCGGGGCAAATTGTAGTTTTGAGAGCCCGACTCGAGTGTGAATGGTTGTGTATATTGGAAGTGCATTTTCTATGCAGGTCTGACTCTACCTTTGGTAGAGAGATGTCCGTTTTACAGAGGAGATTCTGTCGAAATTTTGGTAGATTTTCTCGTAAAACGTGATATCCGTAAAAATTCCTACCGTTAGTCAGGTTAAATCCTGTCTGTTGAGTCTTGTCCAGTTTTTCTCGAGTCAATCTGGAATTTTATTATTATTTTGTTGATTTCTGATTTCAATTCCTTAGTCATATTTTAAAAGTCGATTATTATTATTTCCTTCTAGATCATCTCGGAGCAGAAGCTGTGAGACCGAGGCAGATGCGTGGTCGTCAGCCTTCGCATTCATCCTGTAAGTCGATAAAATGATCTGTGCGTGTGTTTATTTAAAGAATGCATGCGCTCGTATTTTTATTATATTGATTATATGATTTATTCAATTTAATGCTATCATTTACGATTTAAATGCAAATTATTTATTTAAAATCGATTTGAGAAATTTTGGTAGAACGAGCTACCTGGTGGGCTTCACCAGGACTATGTGCACATGGTAGAGATTGAGAGATGGATCCGTGATATATATGATTGATGAATGTTAAACTGGGACGGGTGCCTTGGTGGAAGCCATTGCTCTCGGGGACCGCCAGTGATTGTAAGGTTATTAATGGACTGGGATGGGTGCCTCGGTCGATGCCTTTGCTCTCGGGGACCGCCAATGCCATATATTAGGATTAAGTGAATGACTACGGCTTGGTGCCTCGGTTGATGCCCTTGCTCTCGGGGACCGGTAGTCTAGTTGGAATAAGTGGGCCCAGTTGGCCATTTAGACTTGGGTTTAGGGTTCTACCGAGATTTTCCAAAAGCTATACTTATATATTATAAATTATTTTCACTATAAATATATATAGTTTTCAAACCGTACAGCTCTTTTATTGACTTACTCAGTGAGGTCTGATTCCCCTCAATTTATTTTTTTTCAGGAGCTTGGGAGTTCGACCTCAGACTACCTCTACGCCGGATTTCTTCTTCACCGGCTATTTTATGTAGGTCATTATAAGCTGTACTGTGTACTAATCTAGGTTGCTGCAGTAGTATATATATTAAAGATTTGTATGGTTTAAACATAATTATGTAATTTATTTGTGTAAACCACGCTTGCGTATAAGATTCAATCTGATTTATAATATAAGATGTTGAAATACATTATTATTTAAGCAGTTGAATTTGTGTATTCTAAGAAAAATCAGTTTGATAATGTGTTTTGTTTTAAAGTAAAGTTTAATATGTGAATGGTTTTATTTTCTTTTTCCTTTAGGCTTACTACGGGTTTCGGGGGCCTTATGCTTACCCATTCCCTAGTGCCGGTCACGTGCCCTTGGGTTCGGGTCGTGACAAAGTTGGTATCAGAGCATAAGTTCGATTAATTGTCTATGTCTGTCTTTCTATGTAACTACTGCAGCTTTAGGATTGATAATTGTCATGAGATGTTATTGTTTCTAATTCCGCGTTGCTTTAAATATTCTTACCCCGTTTTGAATTCAATTTTTTCCTTGTCTTTTTTTCAGAATGAGGCATGTGCGTACCGACCCCGATGTCGATCCGACCCTTGGATTTGATGAGCAGTCTATGCACGATGAGGCTCCCCTTCCTGCTCCACGTCGTAGGGGCAGAGGTAGAGGTAGAGGTCGAGCCAGGGTAGCTGCAGCTGAGATTCCTGATCAGCAGCCAGTCGAGCCTGAAGCCCCAGCGGTTGACCCCACAGCCTTTGCAGCTGGACTGGCAGGGATTAATCAGGGTCTAGCAGCATTGAATCAGGCAATGCCCCTTGTACAGCAGTTGCTTCAGCAGAGGAACCAGGGGATGTCAGACACTGAAGCAGCCCTTCTTTACTCTCGAATCGGTAGAGTTTCTTTCGACGGTACGGGTGATGCCTTAGACTTCATTAATGCGATTGAGGCACGCACCAGGACTGGACATACGGATTATCAGAGGATTATGATTGTGGAGTTGTCAGTACAGGCGGCTGCTCAAGATTGGTTTATGCAGTCGATTCAGCCATCGATGCACGAGTTGACTTGGCTAGAATTTAAGGACCGCTTTTTGAGATTTTTTTGTCCTCCAGCCACCAGAGATGCCTACAGGTGGCAGCTACTCCACATCACTAGAGGCGATAGGTCAGTGGAGGACTATACCAGAGAGTTTAATAGGTTATCCCGGCATGCAGAAGATATCAGGAGGGACCCTTACAGAGCAGTGTAGCTGTATGTTACTGGATTGGGACCCGCTTTTGTTGATATGCGTACCGAGGACCGCACCCTAGAGAGTGTGATTGAAGAGGCCCGTTTGATTGAGAGGCGACATATCCGCCAGGGCACCATGATGGATCCTTATATGATCGGGGGTAGTGGTCATGGTGTAGCTCCCGGGTACCAGCAGCCAGCATTTCACATCGGCAGTTCGAGTCAGCAGGCTGCGGTTAATTCTCAGCAGAGTGGTAGGAGGTCCAGGACTCACCGAGTTGGCCGACATGGGTATGCTTCAAACAGGAGAACTGGCAGGAGTCACAGATTCGGTGCAGGAGTTAGTAGCAGCAGTAGTGGGCAGAGTTCCGGGCAGAGTAGTTCTGGGTCTGGAGCTAGTGCTTGTGCGAGTTGTGGACGATTTCGTCAGGGCCCGTGTCATATGTTGACGGGCGCTTGCTTTAGGTGTGGGCAGGTTAGACACCTTGCCAGAGCTTGTCCCCACTCCGGATACCAGCCACAGTACGTTCAGGGTTCATCTTCCTCAGTGGCTCAGCCCTACTATCCGATGCCTCAGCAGTATCGAGCACCCATACAGCCACAGCAGACCGCCTCAGCCTATGAGTCAGCAGGGTCGAGGTTCAGTTGGTAGACCTAGCGGACGTGGTTTTGCACAGCCTCCCACTTCTCAGCAGGCAGGTCGTGGTCAGGCTCGAGTGTTCACTTTGACACCACAGGATGCTCAGACTTCGAATGCAGTGGTAGCAGGTATTCTCTCAGTCTGTGCATGCAATGCTAGGGTGTTGTTTGATCCCGGTGCTTCACATTCCTTTATTTCTCCTGTGTTCGCTTCGAGAATTGAGTGGCAGCCTTCTAGGTTGTCCTTTCCTCTATCTGTTTCGACTCCTCTTAGTGACGAGTTGGAGACAGATGTCTTCTTTCCTTCGTGTCCGGTGATAGTTGATGGTAGAGAACTATGGGCAGACTTAGTATTGCTCGACGTATTGGAATTCGATGTCATTTTGGGCATGGATTGATTGTCGAGGTATTATGCTTCAGTGAATTGTAGAGAGAAAGAAGTGGTGTTCAAAATTCCGGATGAAGAAGAATTTTGTTTCAAAGGTGAAAGGAGCTCCATGCCTCATAATCTCATTTCTGCCATTACAGCCCGAAAGATGCTTAGAAGGGGTTGTCAGGGTTACTTGGCAGTAGTAAGAGATGTTGAGAAGGAGAATGTGGCAATTGAACAGGTGCCAATGGTGTGTGAATTTCTGGATGTCTTTCCTGAAGAATTACCAAGATTACCACCAGACAGAGAGATAGAGTTCTGTATCGATGTCATACCTGGTACGGATCCTATTTCTATGCCACCCTACAGAATGACACCAGCTGAACTGCAGGAGCTGAGAGAGCAGTTACAGGAGTTGCTTGATAAGGGTTTCATCAGACCCAGTACATCGCCTTGGGGTGCTCCTGTGTTGTTCGTGAAGAAGAAGGATGGTAGCCTTCGCCTTTGTATCGACTATAGGCAGTTGAATAGGGTCACCATCAAGAACAAGTACCCACTTCCGAGGATCGATGATCTGTTTGATCAACTTCAAGGTGCTACATGCTTTTCTAAAATAGATTTGAGATCTGGGTATCATCAGTTGAGAATCAGAAGAGGTGATGAGTCCAAGACAGCTTTTCGAACAAGGTATGGCCATTATGAGTTTTTAGTAATGTCCTTTGGGTTGACTAACGCTCCAGCAGCCTTTATGGACTTGATGAATCGGGTATTCAGGCCATACTTGGATCGATTTGTGATAGTTTTCATTGACGATATCTTGGTTTATTCCAAGAGTGAAGCTGATCATGTGATGCATCTGAGAAGAGTACTTCAGACTTTAAGGGAGCACAGGTTGTATGCCAAATTCTCAAAGTGCGAGTTCTGGTTGTTTCAAGTGGCATTTCTAGGCCACGTGGTTTCTCGAGATGGCATACAGGTGGACCCTAAGAAGATAGAGGCTATTACAGAGTGGTCAAGGCCGACTACAGTTAAGGAAGTACGGAGTTTCCTGGGTCTAGCAGGTTATTACAAAAGATTTGTGAAGGACTTCTCTAGAATTGCTGCACCTTTAACAAGGTTGACCCAAAAGAATGTTAAGTTTGTATGGACGGACAAATGCGAAGAGCATTTTCAATTATTGAAGAATTTGTTGACGTCGGCACCAATTCTAACTTTACCCTCTGGGAATGAAGGCTATACAGTGTATTGTGATGCTTCCAGAGTAGGATTGGGCTGTGTGTTGATGCAACATGGCCAAGTGATTGCTTATGCTTCGAGGCAGTTGAAGAAGCACGAGCAGAACTATCCTACTCACGACTTAGAGATGGCAGCCGTGGTGTTTGCTTTGAAAATATGGAGACATTACTTGTACGGAGTGACGTGTGAGATATACACTGATCATAAGAGCTTAAAATATATTTTCCAGTAGAGGGACTTGAATTTGAGGCAGAGGAGATGGATGGAACTCCTTGAGGATTATGATTGCTCCATTTTATACCATCCAGGCAAGGCGAATGTTGTTGCGGATGCCTTGAGTAAAAAATCAGCAGGCAGCCTTACCCATATTAGCACAGAGAGAAGGCCCATTATCAAGGAGTTGCATGGACTGATTGATCGGGGATTGCAGATGAAAGTTACCCGAAAGTGCCTTTTAGCTCAATTCAGTGTACGATCAGTATACTTGGATCGGGTTAAGGTAGCTCAAAGTAGAGACTCTCAGTTGCAGAGAATCATGTATGAAGTGCAACAAGGGCAGTCACGGGACTTTGTGATTGACAGAGGAGGTGTATTGCGGTTGGGCACTAGGATTTGTGTGCCAGATGTTGATGACTTGAGGAAGGAGATTATGGAAGAAGCACATTTTTCTGCATATAGTGTTCATCTGGGTTCTACCAAGATGTATCATAACTTGAAGGATACATATTGGTGGAATGGAATGAAGAAGGATATTGCAGATTTTGTATCCAGGTGCTTGACTTGCTAGCAAGTAAAGCTTGAACATCAGAGACCCTCAGGACTGTTGCAACCTATGCCAATTCCTGAATGGAAATGGGATATGATAGCCATGGATTTCGTAACTGGACTACCTCGAACTATTGGAGGTTATGACGCTATTTGGGTGATTGTTGACAGGTTAACTAAATCAGCACACTTTCTGCCTATAAAGAAGACGTACTCTACTGATAGACTGGCAAGACTTTATGTCAATAGGATTGTTTGTCTACATGGAGTACCTGTGAGCATAGTGTCAGATAGAGGAGCCACCTTTACCTCAGTCTTTTGGCAAGAATTACACAAGGCCTTGGGTACCAGATTGGATTTCAGTACGGCCTTCCATCCTCAGACAGATGGTCAGTCAGAGAGAACCATCCAGACGTTAGAAGATATGCTGAGGATGTGTGTAATGGATTTTGGAGGACAATGGGATTTCCACTTGCCACTGATTGAGTTTGCTTATAATAACAACTATCATGCTAGCATTGAGATGGCTCCGTATGAGACACTGTATGGTAGAAAATGTAGATCACCTTTGTGTTGGGAGATTGGTGAAAGGCAGTTAACGGGACCAGAGTTAGTGCAGATCACTTCAGAGAAAGTCCCCATTATACAACAGCGATTGAAGACAGCCTTCAGTAGACAAAAGAGCTATGCTGACCCTAGGAGGAAGGATGTATCCTTCATGGTTGGAGACATGGTGTTCCTGAAGGTGTCTCCAATGAAAGGAGTTATGAGATTTGGCAAGAAGGGTAAGCTAGCTCCCAGATACATTGGACCGTTTGAGATTCGGTCCAGAGTGGGTGAAGTGGCGTATAGGTTGGTGTTACCACCAGAGCTATCGAGAATCCATCCTGTATTTCATGTTTCCATGTTGAGAAAATACGTCCCTGATCCGTCTCACGTGTTGCAACCTCAAGCCGTAGAGCTTAGCGACGATTTGACTTACGAGGAGTTCCCGGTGGCGATTGTGGATCGCCAAATCCGACAGCTGCGGACTAAGGAGATACCGATGGTGAAGGTGCTATGGAGTAACCATTCCGCAGATGATTGCACTTGGGAAACTGAATCCGAGATGCGAGTTTCGTTCCCGTATCTCTTTCCTTCTTAGCCTTGTAATTCCTCTTTTCTTTCTTTTCTCGAATTCGAGGACGAATTCATATAAGGAGGGGAGACTGTAATACCCTATGTTTTAATTAAATATGTAATTTTATATTTAAATCTTTAATAAATACTTTTAGGTTATATTATATAAAAGATTAATTTTTTTTATATATCTAATGGAGGTATTTTATATATATATATATATATTATATTTAGGGTTAAATATTATTTAAGATGTGTGTATATTAAAATAACTTGTATTTATATAAGTGCATGTAGTGTATGTATATATATATATACACACTAATAATTACCTAGACACACCTATATGTATAATAATATATTATTATATATTAATAGTTTATAGTATTTTATATACATATATATATAAGTGATGGGAAGTGGACCAAAAAAAAAAAAAAAAAAAAAAGAACACAGAAGGAAGCAAAGTAGCAGCGTGAGGTAGAAAAAAAAAATAGGGAGAAGAGAAATAGAGGCTCCCAAGCCCTGTACCCTCTCCCACTTCATCCCTCACCATCTCTCCCTCCTCCTTCACTGCGCCGTTCGTCCTGCCACCATCAGAATCACCATTGCTGTCGCACCAAGCTACCAAGGGAAGAGCTGCTGCTGCCATTCCTCATTTCTTTCCTCTATCAGCTTTGATCCAAGCTGATCCAACACCACCCAAGCTTCCCCAACTTCCCTCATCGTCTTAGGTGTCCGTCCAAGCCAAGAGCCGCCGCTGCAACTCACCACCGGCGCCGGAATTGAAGGTTGAAGGTGAGTTGCGCAGAGTTGTTCTTAGGTTGTTGCTAGATTTTTAATGTTGATTTTAGGTTGTTTTTGAGTATATGTTGGATTATGCCCATAAATTGCTTCAATTTGGATTTTTAAATATTTTTCCTAATTTTTCTTACTTTACAGAATTTTTTTTTATATAATATTTATTTATTTATTTTAATTTTTTAGTTGATTTATTGGGTTTATTTGGTTTAGTTAGTGAAATCAAAGTGATTATAGTTAATTGTTTTAGTATATTAATTTTATGTAAGATTTTAGAGTTTTTAGTGTTAATTAGAGGGTTACGTAAATTTTAAGTATTTAATGGGTAATTAGGCTAATTTTGAAAATTTTGATTAAAAATTATGAAATTTTAATAATTGAGGTTATTATTAAATGTTATTAATTTTAGAACTCAAATTGTAATTTTTGAGATTTTCATACTATTTTTATAAATATTTTTGAGTGTATGCCAAATTTGATTTTTAGGTTAAATAATAATATTTGGAAAAATTGTTAGTTGATTGTATGTTTTAATTATAGTAGGAAGATTTATTTTGAGAAAAATAATTTTTGGAATGATTAAATAATTTTAAGGAATTATTTTTGTATATATATAGCACATTATGTAATTTATATATATGCTAGGGGTAAAAATGTAATTTTACACTAAATATGATATATATATATTTTAATTAGTTTTATTAATATTTAAAGGGTTTAGATAATTTTTATAAATTAAATTGACATAATCACTTAAGTAGAGTAAATTTTAGATATTGAATTTCAAATAATGTATATATATATATATATAAAATACATTACAAAGGTTTTATTTTGGATAATAATTATAATTATAATTGTTGGGGATGGAATACAAATTTAATTGTTTACTTTTGAATAATTGAGTTGTGATCTCGGTCGGGGCAAATTGTAGTTTTGAGAGCCCGACTCGAGTGTGAATGGTTGTGTATATTGGAAGTGCATTTTCTATGCAGGTCTGACTCTACCTTTGGTAGAGAGATGTCCGTTTTACAGAGGAGATTCTGTCGAAATTTTGGTAGATTTTCTCGTAAAACGTGATATCCGTAAAAATTCCTACCGTTAGTCAGGTTAAATCCTGTCTGTTGAGTCTTGTCCAGTTTTTCTCGAGTCAATCTGGAATTTTATTATTATTTTGTTGATTTCTGATTTCAATTCCTTAGTCATATTTTAAAAGTCGATTATTATTATTTCCTTCTAGATCATCTCGGAGCAGAAGCTGTGAGACCGAGGCAGACGCGTGGTCGTCAGCCTTCGCATTCATCCTGTAAGTCGATAAAATGATCTGTGCGTGTGTTTATTTAAAGAATGCATGCGCTCGTATTTTTATTATATTGATTATATGATTTATTCAATTTAATGCTATCATTTACGATTTAAATGCAAATTATTTATTTAAAATCGATTTGAGAAATTTTGGTAGAACGAGCTACCTGGTGGGCTTCACCAGGACTATGTGCACATGGTAGAGATTGAGAGATGGATCCGTGATATATATGATTAATGAATGTTAAACTGGGATGGGTGCCTCGGTGGAAGCCATTGCTCTCGGGGACCGCCAGTGATTGTAAGGTTATTAATGGACTGGGATGGGTGCCTCGGTCGATGCCTTTGCTCTCGGGGACCGCCAGTGATTGTAAGGTTATTAATGGACTGGGATGGGTGCCTCGGTCGATGCCTTTGCTCTCGGGGACCGCCAGTGCCATATATTAGGATTAAGTGAATGACTACGGCTTGGTGCCTCGGTTGATGCCCTTGCTCTCGGGGACCGGTAGTCTAGTTGGAATAAGTGGGCCCAGTTGGCCGTTTAGACTTGGGTTTAGGGTTCTACCGAGATTTTCCAAAAACTATACTTATATATTATAAATTATTTTCACTATAAATATATATAGTTTTCAAACCGTACAGCTCTTTTATTGACTTACTCAGTGAGGTCTGATTCCCCTCAATTTATTTTTTTTCAGGAGCTTGGGAGTTCGACCTCAGACTACCTCTACGCCGGATTTCTTCTTCACCGACTATTTTATGTAGGTCATTATAAGCTGTACTGTGTACTAATCTAGGTTGCTGCAGTAGTATATATATTAAAGATTTGTATGGTTTAAACATAATTATGTAATTTATTTGTGTAAACCACGCTTGCGTATAAGATTCAATCTGATTTATAATATGAGATGTTGAAATACATTATTATTTAAGCAGTTGAATTTGTATATTTTGAGAAAAATCAGTTTGATAATGTGTTTTGTTTTAAAGTAAAGTTTAATATGTGAATGGTTTTATTTTCTTTTTCCTTTAGGCTTACTACGGGTTTCGGGAGCCTTATGCTTACCCATTCCCTAGTGCCGGTCATGTGCCCTTGGGTTCGGGTCGTGACAGTAAATATATTATATATTTATTTTTTTAATATTTTATTTTTCTAATAAAAAAAATATCATAACTTTCTTTCTTTCATGTATCATTTTTCTTCAAATTTAAATACAAAAGAGAAAATAAGTGAAAGAAAATAATATTATTTTTATTTGTAATTTTTTTTTTCAATTATTTCCTTCCTCTCATTCTAAATATAATGTAAATAAATTCAACTCAAATAAAATTATAAAAGTAATAAAAAATTTTCAACAATAGCATAGCTATATATATAATAATTTAAATTTGAAATATTATTTAATTAAAAATAACTCATGTAAGCTTTTGGTTTTTCATTTTTTATATTTGTACAACGATAAAGATCATTTCTAGGGCCAAAAAGGTAGAAAAATATATGCTATCCAACTCTTAGCGCACACTCCTGCAATTATTCTGTTTCTACTCTCAATTATATGCTCAACATTATATATAAGGGCAAATTACAATTTTCTCTTGTGTTTTGATTCATTACAATATTTCATCTAATATTTTAAAAATTATTTATTTTTTCTTAAATTTTTTAATTTTAACACTTATTAGTTTTTTTTTAAATAAAATAATATAATGAGCTAAAAAACGAAAAAATTATAATTTACCCTATATATAAAGGTATGATCTCTACTCTCATATGCTTCCAGGCTAAATCATATTGGGTTTCCTGGCTAGCTAGTTGGTCCGTGAATTGCGTCACATCTTACAAGTATTTTTATAATTTTAAGGATTGATCTAAGTATTCAATTATATTTTTAATTACTAAGGTCATTACTAATATAGTAATATTTGATATCTCAACAAGAAAAAATCACATACTAATTTTCGGTTGAAATGGGAACGAAGTTTGAATTTTGAGCATCCATTTTCTTGCAGAATAAAACAAATAAAAGGAAAAAGTATAAAAAGAAGTGTCTTGTAGTTATAATCTTTTACAATTATTGGTATCGGATTTTTTCTAAACATTCAAGTGTACGTGGTTTTTACTTGCATTTAGTAGTAATCACTAATATTGTTAAAAATATATAAATGTTGTAATTCTTTATAGGGATAATTACTGCATGTCTTCTGTGTTTTAATCTATTGTACTATCTTTTTCATGACATTTGAAAAAATATTTATTCATTTTTAATATTTATAAAATTATATATTATTTTATTCTTAAAGAAGAATTAATAAGTATTAACTATTATAAATATTAAGGATAAATATATATTTTTTTAAATGTTAAAAATGAAGTAATATAATATACTAAAATACGGAGCCACATAGTAATTATCTCTTCTTTATATGCTTGCTTGTACTAATGCCTCCTTGATTTGGTCTACAAAACAGAAGAATAATCAATGAGAAGAGTAGATGCAAACTGAATTTTAAACATCCCAGCAGCTTACTTTTGAAGCGATGATGGATTGAAATACAAGAGTGTCTATATATTATAAGTATGACAGTCATGATTGCAGGTAATAGTGAGAGCATTGATAAATAATCTTATTTGGGAAGCTTTATTAATTTGCTTTTTTGTCAAGACATTATGAATATAGCACTTCTTGCCACCACCATCATTGCCACGTACAAAACTATTGAGATATCAGCTGTAAATTTAAAATTTACATTGCAAAATTATGAGAAAGTGAGAATCATATAGCCATTGATTGTTGTGAAAAGACAGATACGAGTGATGGAAACAAGTTTTCCTGAATTGGGCTTGACAAGAAAAGATTGCAATGAAACAAGTTCGATCAGACCTTTGTGCAAGAACTTCTTCAAAGCCATCAGACTTTGTCAAAGAACCCACACCGAAACCAGACTCGAAGGTCTTCGGAAAAGATTACTGCAAGAAGATTAATCTCCATCAGTGATATGAAATCTGTGTTAGAAAATAAAGAACAACGAACTGTGTACAAACAAAGCTTTGTAGAGTGTGTAGATATTGATATGATATATAATATATATAGAGTGTGTAACATTATAATATGATCTCATATGTGTCAAAAAAAAAGCTTTGTGCGTGATTAATCAATTACTGTCCTTTAGAAATTTTACCCTTAGTATTTTGCCTATAGGTTATTTTGACAATTCCTTTTAGAATTTCATACAAATTTTTATTTTGGAGACTTCCAAAACTATATAGAGATTTATGTAAATTGTGTAATGAACAGGCATATCCATTTCCTTTCGTTAAGAAACCATTTTAATATGGTGTTTTGATTTAATCAAACGGTTTATTAATTTAACAAGGAAACTGCTTTTTTTTTTTTTTTTTTTTTTAAATGGTCATACAGAGAAACAAAAATAATAATAATATGGACATTATACTAACAGCCTAAGCCCAAATGCTCCACAATATTTTTTATTTTGTTTTTATTTAAGTCTGTTTTTTTTTAAATAGAAAATTTTAAATACAAACTAATACTATCTTTATCAATTTTAAAAATTTTCAAAACTAAATTAATACTATTTTTGTTAATATAAAAAAAATAACTAACCTTGTTTTTCACGTTAAATGTCCATAATGTTGTTTATATTCTACGTATCTTTTTTTTTTTTTTTGGAAAATAACTATATAGAGAACTAAGAAATAAAGGCAATATCCTCTAACACATAAAGGGTAAGTACAAGTACAGGCTCCAAGGTATTTATGGCTCTAGGCAAAAATTGTTTTTATTTTTATTTTTTAGGTTTAATTATCAATTAACTATTATTTTTTAGATATTAACTTTTTTTACTGTTAAAATTAAATAAATTAAGAAATATTTTGATATTAGCACCAATATTAGATCCTAACTTTAAGGATTATTTTAAAATTTTCAACTCAAAAGTTATATATATATTTAATTTATTATATTGTAAGTATGAAACAATCAATTAAATTCTGATGAAAGATGGTAAATATATAAATTTAAAAAAATTATAATAAAATTTAATTGGTTAAAAGGAGATAGGAGTTCTCCTTATCCCTTTCCTTCTAGTTTTAACTTTGATTAACACATAATAATTTTTAAAAAAAATTTTAAATCTAAAAATAAAACTAAAATTATCTAGCAAATAATTTAATTAAAAAATAACAAAATATAACATAAAAAAAGATAAATAAATTAAATCTATAAATTAATTTATATTTACTTTTAATACCATTGAAATAAAATTTATTTTACATATTTAATAGTAATTATTTCAAAAATAAATTTTATCTTATAAATAAAATAGAGTGAATATAAAAAATATATAATAGAATTAAAAATTATTAAAAATATTATATATATAGTACTCCAAATATGGGACTCTATTTTTAGAGGGGCCTATGCTTAAAGCGGGGCCTGGTAAACACATGATGGAACATCCTACCTCAAAATAACAATATCAGCAACATCTGATGCCCATCTAGCAATAGAGTGAGCCACCTTGTTGAAATTTCTGGGAACATGAGAGAAAGAAAGAAAAGAAAAGGACCTCAACAGAGACTGAATGTCATCTAATGTAATAGATAAAGGAGACAAATCAGGAATGTATGCTCTCCCGTTGGCTTGAAAACTCGATTTTTAGTTAGTTAATTTTGCAATCAACAGGTTCATCAAATTGGAAGGATTTTCCAAGCAGAAGCTTTCCTCGGCGTGGCAGAAAGTACAGCTATACGGATAGGGATGATGGAAGGATGGATTTTCGCAGGGGCTCACTAAGCACAAGAATTAGTGTTTCAGACATTCATTTGCGTGATTTGACTGTAAAATTTATTATTCTCTTAATCCACGATTTTTTTTAATAAAAAAAAAAGGAAAAATGACAAAGGTAGCAGCCCGCTTGAAAATAAAAAATGGGGACAGACTGTGATTTTACAAAAAAAACCATTCATAAAGAAATTGGCCCCTGATTGTGGGGGTCAATTCGGAAAAAAAAAATGTGGCCCGCTTTGTACGTCTATCATCTCTCAAAAAAAAGTTAGTCATCGAATCATATTTACTTAAGTAGCCAATTGCTATTAAAAAATTAAATATATGTTTATCTTATAAAATAATTTAAATTAGTCATTGCTAATTAAATAAAACGATATTATGTATTCATATAAATTTTTATTTTATTTTTTAATATTATGTCAAATTTTTATTTAAGAGCCTAAATTTAGTTCCTTAATGCCACAGCCAATATGGCTATTTCTACCAGTTTTTTTTTACGTACTTACTTTTTTTTTCATTCTTATCATATATTAATTTTTTTAGTGGATTTCATATTAAAAAAAAAGTATAATTTTGATGCTTATAGTTTTACTTTATGATAAAACTAATCTTGTAATTTTTTGACATTTAAATACCTATATTTCATATTTTTTTATATTTTAATACTATCAATTAGGATGACCACAGTTCGTGAACTAGCGGATTTTAATTGAGTGCTTCAGGTTCATAGTTTCACAACCATGGAATCTGATGGAAATGGACTCTCCTCTTGGTTTCAGGCCGGTTGTTGTTCATGGTCCCAATTTAGGCGGCTCATAGTTTTTAGGCTGGTTCGTCTGGTTTATTTAATTTCACAAATGAACGCCTTAAACCGGCCCCCCTATAGTTCTAGACCAGTTTGAGGTCGGTTTCAAATTTGATTGATTTCACTCATAGGTTTGATCATACCAATTTTAGGCCTAAACCAACCCATGGTAATTCCAAATATCAATTATAAGAAAATAGTAACATAAATTTCAATATGATTCGCAATTAATCTAAATAATTGATTATTTTTATAAATTTATTGTTAAAATTATTTCTTTTTATTTATAATAAAATAAAAATATATCTAAATTTGATTTATTATAATTTCATTCTAATTAGTTGAATATTATATCATTTTAATGTTACTTGTAAAATTCTATATTATTTTAACATTAAATAATTTTTAATATTATTTTTTAAAAGGATAATAAAGTGTAAAATTTATGGCATATAAGTATTTAAGTGCCAAAAAAAAGCATAATACTAATTATGTTACAAGTCAAAACCATATGAATAAAAATTGTAATATGTTATTTTATCTTCATGGTCTCCTCTTCCTTCTCTGTATATTTATATCTTTTTAGTACTCCATTTAATCATTCATTTTCTTATGAAAAATATTAAAAAAGCATAATATATTTGTCACGACCCAAATCCGAGGGCATGTGACCGGCACTAGGGAATGGGTAGACATAGGGCCCCCGAAACCCATAGTAAGCCTAAAGGAGAAGAAAATAAAACCATTCATATTTTAAACTTTAATTAATAGCAGAACATATTATCAAATTGATTTTTCTCAAATTACACAAATTCAACTGCTTAAATAATAATGTGCTTCAACGTCTCACATTATAAATCGAATTTAAAACTTATACATAAGCATATTTCGTACAAATAAACTACATAATTATGTTTAAACCATACAAATCCTTAGTACATATACTACTGCAGCAACCTAGATTAACACACAGTACAACTTACAATGACCTACATAAAATAGCCGGTGAAGAAAAAATCCGGCGTGGAGGTAGTCTGAGGTCGAACTCTCAAGCTCCTGAAAAAAAATAAATTGAGGGGAATCAGACCTCACTGAGTAAGTCAATAAAAGAGTTGTACGGTTTGAAAGCCTTTTTTAAAACTATATATGTTTATAGTGAAAATAATTTATAATATATAAGTATAGCTTTTGAAAAATCTCGGTAGAACCTTAAACCCAAAATCTAAATGGTCAACCGGGTCCACTTATTCCAGCTAGACTATCGGTCCCCGAGAGCAAAGGCATCAACCGAGGCACCAAGTCGTAGTCATTCACTTATTCCAAATATATGGCACTGGCGGTCCCCGAGAGCCAAGGTATCAACCGAGGCACCCATCCCAGTCCATTATTGACTTTCCAATAACTGGTGGTCCTCGAGAGCAAAGGCTTCCACCGAGGCACCCGTCCCAGTTTAACATTCATCAATCATACAATTATCGGATCCATCTCTTAATCTCTACCATGTGCACATAGTCCTGGTGAAGCCCACCAGGTAGCCCGTTCTACCAAAATTTCTCAAATCGATTTTAAACAAATAAAATGCATTTAAATCGTAAATAATAGCATTAAATTAAATAAATCATATAATCAATATAATAGAAATACGAGCGCATGCATTCTTTAAATAAACACACTCACATATCGTTTTATTGACTTATAGGATGAATACGAAGGTTGACGACCACGCGTCTGCCTCAGCCTCACGACTTCTGCTCCGATATGCTCTGAAAGAAAATAATAATCGACTTTTAAAACATGACTAAGGAATCGAAATCAGAAATCAACAAAATAATAAAATTTCAGACTGACTCGAGAAAAATCGGACAAGACTCGACAGACAGGATTTAACCTAACTAACGATAGAAATTTTTACGAGTATCATGTTTTACGAGAAAATCTACCGAAATTTCGGCAGAGTCTCCTCTGTAAAACAGACATCTCTCTACCGAAGGTAGAGTCAGACCTGCATAGAAAAATGCACTTCTAATAGCCACAACCATCCACACTCGAGTCGGGCTTTCAAAGCTACAATTTGCCCCGACCGAGTTCACAGCTCAAACAAATTTCAAAAATTAATAATATTTATTTCTCAAAATACATATATATATATATATATATATATATATATATATATATATATATATATATATATTACATACACACATACTAAAAATAAATAACATATATAAAATCTTAATTATTCAAAATTAAACAATTCAATTTGTATTCCATCACCAACAATATAAATATAATTATTATCCAAATTAAAACCTTGGTAACATATTATATGAATATATATATATATATATATATATATATATATATATATATATATATATATATATATTGGGAGTTTGACATTTAAAATTTTACACTACTTAGGAAATTATATCAACTAATTTATAAAATTGTCTAAATCCTTTTAAATAGTAATAAAACTAATTAAAATATATATATATCATACTTAGTATAAAATTACATTTTTACCCCTAGAATATATAAATTACATAATGTGCTATATATATACTAAAAAAAATTTCCTTAAAATTATTTAATCATCCAAAACTTATTTTCTCAATGTTAAATTCTTAATATAATTAAAACATATTAATGGCTTTTTAATTTCTTATAAAAAAATATAATTAACCTAATAATTAAATTTTGACATAAAGTATAAAAATTTCTAAAAATTGTATAATATTCAAAAAATTTTATTTTCTTTACCCTAAAATTAATATCAACTCATAATAACACCAAAATACCAAATATTATTATTATTTATTATTTTTATAATTAATTCCCGAAAATTCCTAAAATAATATTAAAATATTCAAAAATTCACCAAAAATCAAAATAAATTCCAAAAATTATACAAAAATTCCTAGAGGTAAATTGAGCTACTAGGAATCACATTTGTAAAGGGAGTTTGCATGAATCAATCTAGATCGAGCTAAAAAAAATTCCAAAACCCTAGATGTAATATCCTATATATTATTTAAATAAAAAGGGGTATTTTTTTTAATCAAATCATATTATTAATAAGTGTTTTCTTCTTTATCATATTATATTTTATTTATGCTTATATTATTTAAGGGTCGTTAATATATGTGAGTATTATTTAATTATTGTTTAAAATTTCATTGTCTATTTTATTGTTATTATGGTTATTTTTAAATTATATTGAATATTATGTCTATATAGGTGCTTATAACTAGATGTATATATATATATATATATATATATATATATATGTGTGTGTGTGTGTGTGTAAGTGTAGATACATGTATATATATATATATATATATATATATATATATGTATGTATGTATAATTAGGAAGAAGAAGCAGAAACCGAGCTCACCTCCCTCTCCCCACCGCGCGACGCCCTCGACTGCCACCATCACTGTGCCTCCCCCACCTCCGGCCACCATCCGCTGCTTCCTTCTCCTTCTCCCTCGCCTCCGGTCACCTGCAGAGCCGCCGGAAATCGCTGGAAGGGAAGAAGCCGAGAGTTGCTCCAAACTCGCCCAAGCTTCGTCCGGCCACCATTTCCTTCCATTCCGGTGCCAATCTCCTCCCCTTGCACTGGTGAGGCACATTCCAAGCTCAGTTTAAGCTTTAATCTCATTTTTGGTTGAGTTTTGAGGATTTTTTAGTTTTTGAACTCTAGGGTTTTGAATTTTTTTTAACTTGCTCTAGATTGATTCATGCAAATTTCCTTTTCAAAAGTGATTCCTAGTAGCTCAATCTACCTCTAGGAATTTTTGTATAATTTTTGGAATTTATTTTGATTTTTGGTGAATTTTTGAATATTTTAATATTATTTTAGGAATTTTCGGGAATTAATTATAAAAAATAAATAATAATAATATTTGGTATTTTGGTGTTATTATGAGTTGATATAAATTTTAGGGTAAAGAAAATAAATTTTTTTGAATATTATACAATTTTTAGGAATTTCTATACTTTATGTCAAATTTAATTATTAGGCTAATTATAGTTTTATTAGAAGAAATTAAAAGCCATTAATATGTTTTAATTATATTAAGAATTTAACATTGAGAAAAATAAGTTTTGGATGATTAAATAATTTTAAGGAATTTTTTTAGTATATATATAGCACATCGTGTAATTTATATAAATGCTAGGGGTAAAAATGTAATTTTTCACTAAATATGGTAATATATATATTTTTATTAGATTTATTAATATTTAAAGGGTTTAGACAATTTTTATAAATTAATTGATATAATTTTCTAAGTAGTGTAAAATTTTAAATGTCAAATTCCCAATTTATATATATATATATATATATATATATATATATATATATATATATATATATAATACATTACCAAGGTTTTAATTTGGATAATAATTATATTTATATTGTTGGTGACGGAATACAAATTTAATTATTTAATTTTGAATAATTGAGATTTTATATAATTTTATTTATTTTAGCATACGTGTATGTGATATATGTGTTTTTAGAAAAATGTTAATACTTCTCGATATTCTATTGAGTTGTGATCTCGGTCGAGGCTAAGCCCGACTCGAGTGTGGATGATGTGAATATTAGAAGTGCATTTCCTATGCAGGTCTGGCTCTATCTTTGGTAGAGAGATGTCCGTTTTACAGAGGAGACTCTGCTAAAATTTCGGTAGATTTTCTCGTAAAACATGATACTCGTAAAATTTCTATCGTTAGTTAGGTTATCCTGTCTATCGAGTCTTGTTTGGTTTTCCTCGAGTCAGTCTGAAATTTTATTATTTTGTTGATTTCTGATTTCGATTCCTTAGTCATGTTTTAAAAGTCAATTCATTATTTTTCTTTTAGAGCATATCAGAGCAAAAGCTGTGAGACCGAGACAGACGCGTGGTCGTCAGCCTTCACATTCATCCTGTAAGTCAATAGAACGATATGTGCGTGTGTTTATTTAAAGAATGCATGCGCTCGTATTTTTATTATATTGATTATATGATTTATTTAATTTAACGCTATTATTTATGATTTAAATGCATTTTATTTATTTAAAATCATTTTGAGAAATTTTGGTAGAACGGGCTACCTGGTGGGCTTCACCAGGACTATGTGCACATGGTAGAGATTGAGAGATGGATCCGTAATATATATGATTGGTGAATGATAACTGGGACGGGTGCCTCGGTGGAAGCCTTTGCTCTCAGGGACCGCCGGTGATTTTAAGGTTATTAATGGACTGGGATGGGTGCCTCGGTCGATGCCTTTGCTCTCGGGGACCGCCAGTGCCATATATCTGGATTAAGTGAATGACTACGGCTTGGTGCCTCGGTTGATGCCCTTGCTCTCGGGGACCGGTAGTCTAGTTGAAATAAGTGGGCCCAGTTGGCCATTTAGATTTTGGGTTTAGGGTTCTACCGAGATTTTTCAAAAGCTATATTTATATATATTATTATAAATTATTTTCACTATAAACATATATAGTTTTTAAAAAGGCTTTCAAACCGTACAACTCTTTTATTGACTTACTCAGTGAGGTCTGATTCCCCTCAATTTATTTTTTTTAGGAGCTTGGGAGTTCGACCTCAGACTACCTCCACACCGGGTTTCTTCTTCACCGGCTATTTTACGTAGGTCATTATAAGCTGTACTGTGTGTTAATTTAGGTTGCTGCAATAGTATTTGTACTAAGTATTTGTATGGTTTAAATATAATTATGTAGTTTGTTTGTACAAAATACGCTTATGTATAAAGATTTAAATTCGATTTATAATGTGAGACGTTGAAGCACATTTTATTTAAGCAGTTGAATTTGTGTATTCTGAGAAAAATTAGTTTGATAATGTGTTCTGTTTTAAAATAAAGTTTAAAATATGAATGATTTTATTTTCTTTTTCTTTAAGGCTTACTACGGGATTCGGGGGCCTTATGCCTTCCCATTCCCTAGTGCCGGTCACGTGCCCTCGGGTTCGGGTCGTGACACTAGAGTTCAAAACCAAAAATCAACCAAAACTCAATCAATTCATGACCAAAGCTTAAACCAAGCTTAGAATGAGTCTCACCGGTGCAAGGGGACGAGATTGGCACCAGAATGGAGGGAAATGGTGGCCAGATGAAGCTTGGGCGAGTTTTGGATCAACTCTCGGCTTCTTCCCTTCCAGCGGTTTCCGACGGCTTTGCAGGCGACCGGAGGTGAGGGAGAAGGAGGAGGAGGCGGCAAGTGGTGGTTGGAGATGGGGGAGGCGTAGTGATGGTGGCAGTCGAGGGCGTCGCGCGGTGGGGGAGGGAGGTGAGCTTCGGCTCCTGTTTTCTTCTTCCTTAATATATATATATATATATATATATATATATATATATATATATATATATATATATATATATATATAGATATATATACATACATTAATACTCACTTAGACACCCAAGTATGTATAATAAATATATTATATATATATACATATATTAGTAGGGTGTCTAAGTGAGTATTAATGTATGTATGTATATATATATATTATATACATTTGGTTATAAACACCCATATAGACATAATATTCAATATAATTTAATAACAATAATAATAATAATAATAATAATAATAATAATAATAATAATAATAATAATAATAATAATAATAATAATAATAATAATAATAATAATAATAATAACAATAAGATAGACAATGAAATTTTAAACAATAATTAAATAATACTCACATATATTAACGGCCCTAAAATAATATAAGCATAAATAAAACATAATATGATGAAGAAATATTTATTACTAATATGATTTGATAAAAAAAATACCCCTTTTTATTTAAGTAATATATAGGGTATTACAATATTTACCATTTTTTTATCAATTTAATACCACTATTTATAATTTGCTATTTTAACAATTAAACTCACCTAAAATGTAATTTTTAAATCTTTATTAATACACATGGTATGTAGGATTGACAATTTATGACACGACCCATTTAAATGACACATAATTAAACATGTTTGGATTTAAAATAAATATGTTCGGGTCATAAACAAGTCAACCTGATTAATACACAAATAAAATCGTATTTAAACGGGTTGAACCTACCTAACCCGTTTAAACACATATTAACATGATTAGTAAATAGGTTACATGATTAACCTCTCTCTCTCTATATATATATATATATATTGCATTGTATATTCATGGTAAAATTATATATTTTTAAACTTTAGTATAAATCAATATTATCAATTACATATTGTATTACTCATTTTGAATTTGGATATGTAAACTTAAATTATATTGTATTTAGTTTATTTTTATTCTATTTTGTAATTTACAAGTTAAATTTGTGTAAACATGTGTTAAATTGTCTTCTAAACCTATTTAACACGTTTGGACATGTTTAAATTAAACGGGTTACACAAGTCATGTTGTGTAATTTATTTAGTAAACATGTTGAGTTTAGGTTTATAGTTTTGACACGTTTAATTAAACAAATTGTGTTCAAATTAGGTATAGTCGTATTATATACGTGTCTCAACACGACCCATATTAATTGGTATAAGGTTTATATTTATCTTTAAGACTATGTCTATATTTATTTTATACTAAATCTATCAATTAATTCAATATTACAATCAATAATTAATTTTAATCCATTTAGAATAACATATTCAACACTCATATACAATAATTCAGCATAACGTAATTAGAGATAATATTGAATACTGTAAAATCATACAATCTACTTACTGACAGATACATTTTACTTTAATTTTTTCATCTATTTATTTTATTCATTTTGAAATTTACAATTTATATTATATATTTTTAATTAATATAACAAATAATCTAGAAAATAAATAAAATATTAACTTTATATTGTGTGGCATCCATACTTTAATTTACTGGATTTTTAAAAAAAAAATTAGGACACCATCTTAACTTTCAAAGTATAAAATTAATTTTTGTAGTTTCAATTTTATTATAAAATTAGTTATGTGATTTTTTGTATGACATTTAAATAACATATGTTCTATACTTTTTACCTTTATTATCTTACTAAATATTATCATAATTAAAATCTATGATTTAATATGAAAATAATATAAGTGTTTTATAGTGCGTTATAATAATATAACATTCAACTAACTATAATAAACTTATAATAAATAAAATCTAAATGTATTTTAACTTTTATTAGTAATAAAAATTTAAATAAATTTATTATTTTTTTAAATATACAAGTAACTATAAATTTATTATCATCTATAGAATAATTTTATCATTAACCTCTAATATTGTACGAATGGTTTGTCATAAAACGATGATAATATTGGTTGATAGGTTATTAAAGTGTAAAAATATGAAATAAATTATATTTAAACATTATTAAAAAATTATATAACTAATTTTGTAAAAAATTAATGTCTTATACATCAAAAGTATGCCTTTTTTTTTTTCTAGGGATAAGGAACATTTTGGCTTCTAAATTTTCAAGTTTTTTTTTTCATAAATACCTCAAATCATAAGAAAAATAACAAAAATACCCTCAGTTTTTTAAATTTATGCGCTTGCCCCCTTTGCTAATTTTAATTACGCGCATACCCCCCTGTTTTCCCTCCCTTAGCTCTAGTATCTCTTTTTCAGCTCAAAAACATTTTCCTCACTCGCAATCACTCTACATTAAATTAAAACTAATTTCTTCTCCAAAAAACCAAATCAAATCAATTCTCTTCTCCAAAAAATACAGATATCATTCTTCAAAAATCCAAAAGAACCTTCATTAATTTCTTATAAAACCAAGCTCAACTCTGCCTCCCTCATATTAACCACCATTATCAATCTCTTGGTCAAATATCACCACAATTTCAAAAAAAAAAAAAAAAAAAAAAAAAAAAAAATATATATATATATATATAATCAAAAACAATATTTCAACAATCAAGAAAAGAAGAAGAAATTCAACAAGAACAAAAAAATCAAAGGTAAGAATTCTCATATAGATTTGTCATTTTATACAATCGTTGAATGTATGCAAACCAAAATCTCTTCTTAAATCAATCTATTAAAAAACTATTAAACCCATATCTATTCTTAAACCTACCTAGATCTTCATTTTCTTCAATTTTTTTTATCAATTAATTCATATACAAAATAATGTATGACATAAACAATGTAAAAATCTTAATTTCTTAAAAAATAAACCTTCATTGATTTCTTATTTCGATTTAGAATCCTTTTAATTTACATTCTATTTTTGATAAAGTTTAATGACATTTGTGTCAAGTTCATTGGAAGATGAAAAAATAATGTATGTACATAGACATATTCAAAAAAAAAAAAAGAAACTTTTTATACATGCCTGCTTTATTTTAGAATCTTTTTAGTTTACGTTGGTTTCTGAAATAATTCAATGACATATGTTTAAATAAGGATGATTGATGGGTGAAGTTTTGAGGTAAGTTAAACATTCTATTTTGGAATTGAGAGAAAAAATTATATATTTTTATTAAAAATTTGCTATATTTTTATGTTTTTAATAGAAAGATTATTCCTTTTTGCAGAAGGGAAATTTGTTACTTAAACACATAAGAAATGTAAGGTGGACTAATGCTTGATCTCTATTCATATTGAGTTGTTAGTTGTTTGATCAGATGAAAAATATTCTGATTTAGTAGTTGATAGCGTATGTCATATATAGATTGAATGAACTTATGCTAAAATGGGAAGAATAGTGTAAGGACCCAATTTTGTGATAGTTGAGTGTGAATGTGACAGAGGACTCCAATGATGAAAATTTATTGCAAATAGGTCTATGGTTATTGGTTTATCAATCTCAAGGCTTAATTGCATTTTTAAGGACTTAATTGTAATATTTTCTTTAGGGATCCAATTGAAAATTTTTGACTCTTTCAAGGTCATTTGGTAATTAAAAGTTAAAAAAGGAAGATTACCGATTGGAATTATGTAATTCCAATCGGAATTACATAATTCTAATCGGTAGTCTTCTAGAAATATGTAATTCCAACTGGAATTATAGTTTTCTGATAAGAAATATAGAATTCCGATATTTTCGATCGGAAATCTACAATTACGATTGGGATTCTAAATTTCCAATAAAAAATCTACAATTCCGATTGGTGTATAGCTTCGACTGGTTTCCGTCTAAATTTTTAAATTTTGAAAATATTTTTCTTGTTTTTTATTGGATAAAAATTAATAATTTAAAAAAATAATAAAATAAAATAAAATAATCCTTATAAATTTATCAAGTTGTTTTCAAAACAAATTTTAAATCTTGATCTCCTTTGATTATCAAATTCAATCTGTAGAAAAAATAGCTTTTGCACAGAGACAAAAATAAAAAAAAAAAGTTATTCTTTCTAGTTTTTTCTTTTGGGTTCTTTTAATAAAAAGGGGTTCTAAAAAAAAGCCATACACCTGAGAAATAAAAAAATCAACCTGCAAACCTATTCAAATGGTGAATCAATTAGACTCCAAGGAGCAAATCAATACTGTATGACACCAAACCTCATTCCTTTTCTCATTTTCTTTTATTTATTTCTATTCATTTTTTTTATTGTTTCTTTTTCTTTATTCTTTGTTTTATGTTTTAATTATTTTTTCTTTTGTTTTGTTTCTTTAATGACGTTGATGGAAATGCTCTGAGCCATGGAGATGTGATTGAATGGACAAATACCTTTACTGGTCCTTGGAATGCCATGAATTTAATTTTGTTATGATTTTCATGTAGATTTTAGGGTTCTTGTTTTTCATTATTTTGTATTATTTATTTTATTTATTTGGTTTATTGGACTGTGTATTTAATTAGTTTTAATTTTATTGTATGTAGGTTATAATAACTATGATAAAGGGAATAATGAATATTTACTTTTTTGTATTAAAATTAATTAGTTAATTAGGTTAAATTTGGTAAAAACCTAATAAAATCAATGTTGGCTTTAGATTAATTTAGGTTGCATGTAATTAAAATTAGGGTTAGAAATAACTAAATGTATGTTTTTGATTCATTATTTGTTTTATTTTATTATTTGGGCTTGTTTGTTTATTTTTGTGCATTTTAGGCCTCAAGCCCATGTTGAGGTTCTAACTAATTAATTAATAGGCATTTAAAATTGGATTTAGATTTAATTAAATTTAAAATTAATTTAGGCCCATTAGAATTAACTTAGACTTAGGCCCATTTTAATTTAATTAAAATGAACTTATACTTAACTTAGCCCATTTAAAGTATTTTCTTTTAAATAAATAGATTTAAGATCATTTCATTTAATTTAAAATTAATTAGAATTAGGCCCACCAAATTCAATTCAAATCAATTGTCCATAAAATCAATAGACTTATGCCTACTTTTTAGAATTAAAACAAGTAAACTTAGGCTCATTAATTAACTTAAAATATAGGCCTACCTTTGGCTTATTTCACTTGTAAATAAAACTTGTAGATTTAGTCCATTTAATTAAAGACAATTTAGACTGGACTAATTTAGGGATGTTGCGTTTTATGAATGCATTATTTGTATGCTTTTTCATGACTAGTTGCCTTTAAAGTAAGATGTATGCTAAATTAGGGTTTAAATGAAATTGTATGTAAATAGAGAATAATTTAGTAATTAATAATATAATTCTAAATGAATAAAAGACTAAAAGAAGTTAGTATTCCGTATCCAGAATCTCCTAGTTATGGTGCTAACTTTCTTTTAGAAAATTGAGTTACCAACACTTATAAGTTGTCCCATTTATTACCTTGGGTGGCACTCCATCATCTCCATGCTATGTCTTTTATGATATAATAGTGTGTTCTTTAGAGCCCTAAGCTCAAACAGTGTTGTGGTTACTAAAATCTTAGATATACGCTAAACCCCTCAGTTTATAGTGGCGAGTCTAATGGGAATAAGAGATACCGATTCTACTTGTGTTCTTTATAATTATTTTATTCTTGCATTCATTTTGTATGTCCCTATAAACCGATGACGTTGGTTTATAGTTCCATTATTCCACTAGATTCATGGGATTGTAGATTAGCTAACCATCACTTTTAGTCTTAACTCAGTTCAAGAAAGATTATCGGGCTCATCTGACCCGAGTCTATAACCGAAGTCCTAAAAGGGGGTAGTTTTCTTTTGAGTTTACAAAGGATGTCAGGTCCCTTTAACCTTGGCCTATAACTCAAGTCTTAAAGGAGGACATCTTGCTAAGGGAACCTTAACTTTTCCATCAGACTAAGCACATGTAGTGGCCTAGTAATTTCCTTTAGGACCCAAATTGCTTATGAATGTTGCCATAATGTATTTCTATTTATACTTAAGCCTATACTTTATAAGTTATTTAGACTAATAAAGATTGAGCTAAACTTTTATACCTAGAAATATTGTTTCTATGCTTTACTGCTTTGAGAAATATGACATGCTTGTTGGTTCTTGATATCCCTTGTTGATATTAAGGCCAAAACTAAAAATCCTAGGAAAAGAGACTTACCATTGAACTCGTGTATGAGAGGAACAAGGTTGGAAGGATATTATATATTAAATTGTTACTTGTATACTTGACTTGACTCGCTATTTGTCGTATAACACGTGCATTATGCATACATGCATTTCATGCATTATACTAACACTTTATTTTTTAGCCATCATAGATTCATCTGAGGCTTCTTGTGTTTGGAAATGAAAAGGTCGTAGACTAGTAAAAGCTGAACCAAGTCCGAGAATAATTGCTAAAGACATCCTTAGAAGATTGGAAAAGAGTCCTATCAACCCACTCAATTTAGAAGTACCATTAGCACTGACTAGTCACTTAATTAAAGAAATAGAACAATAATAGGGAGGAAATTGGACCTTATAAGACATCAAGGGAGCTCTAATGGATGACATGAGAGCAATGATGCAAGATGAAATAAGATAAGATTTAGCTGGGTTAGCACCACCTCTTGTTGCTATTATACCACTTGTTGCTGCTATACCACCTGCTGCTGCCATTCCACCTGCTGCTGCCATACCACCTACTATTGTTGTCCCACCTATCATAGATGATCTACCTGTTCATAATGACAATGTTAGGAAACCACCACTAAATGCTACTAGGAATGTGCCTGCTGTGGAGATGAAATTTGAGAATGTTAAAAACTACATGGTAGAGAAAGCAAAAAAAGAATCACTTGAGCTGGTTTAAGAACTTGAGTCCAAGCAGATGCAAGCATTGAAAATGTCCAAGATGGAAGAGCTAATAAAAGGGCAAGACATAGGTTACTCATTTAACTTCGATGATATACTATGCATGGAAAGTGATAAGCTGCATGACAAGTTCAAAATGCCACAACTATAAAAGTTCAATGGTACTGGAGATCTGAGTATACATCTTAGCCAATATACTACCATTATGAGCTCCACTAAAGCCCCATTATTTGTGGTTACTAAGTTATTTATTCTATCCTTGGAAGGAATAGCTGTGAATTAGTATCACAGGTTAGAGAAATTTGTCTAGGCTGATTGGAGAGAACTATGCATTGATTTCTTGAAGTAGTATGATTATAACACCAGGCTGGAAGTGTCTATTTGAGATTTGGAATTGACTAAATAGAAACCTAATGAATCTTTTTTAGACCTTTTAACCAAATTCATGAATAAGGCTAGATTAATGAAAAATAAACTAGTTGAGAAAGATCATGTTAGGATGGTAGTTTGAAATGTGTCACCTAATCTAGTTGAAAGGTTACAAATGATGAATCTTAAAACATTTATGGACCTTTATGATGATGGATTACAAGTTGAGGAAATTGAGAGTGAGAAAAAGAAGAGCTTTAGAACTACTGGCACAAGGAATTACCTAACTAGGGGGACATATCAAGGAAGCACTAGTCGGGTTGTGGAAGTGCATATTGTTCAACAACTAAGAAGATTCTTAAAGTTTAACCAACCTTTGTTTAAAGTCCTAGACCACCTAATACAAAAAGGCTTACTTTAACCTTTAACCTTTTCTAAATCGCCAAACCCAAATGTCCTAGGATATGACCCGAATAGTTATTGCAAATTCCACTAAGTTATTGGCCATTTCACCAAGTTACTGGCCATTCCACAGACACCTGTACCCATCCAAAACCTTATAGACTTTGAAAAAATCACAGACCTTAAAAACCCAAGCACCAAAAATAATTCTTTCCCAAACTACCAAAATGTACGTCCCCCAACTACCATGATGATCAACTCAAAAGTCAGTGAGGAAGAAGTGTTGAGCTCCTTTGAGAATATAAACTTACAAACTGGTGAGAAATCTTTTGATGCCCCTAGTGATGAAGGAAAGAGTGTGGAACCTTTAACTCCTAAGAAACCTTAAAGAGGAGTTAAAGATTTGTTGGGCCAACTTTCAAGAAAGTTCGATTATGAAGTGTTTTACTCTAAACCACTTTCTAATGATGTTCCCATTGAATCAATTACACCTAGAGGTTGGGGTGATGAATTTGGAGTTAATGATGAACCATTAAAAAAGATAAGTAAGAAATTTGAGACTCATGAGTAGCTACAAAGAGGAGTTAAGGATTTATTAGGTCAGCCCTCAAGCAAGTTTGACTATGATATAATGAAAATATACATAGTTATTTAGGCTAGTTAAGGTCTATTTTCATTTCATTTCATCATGCTTTATGTATTTTTTTAGTTATTGAATTAATGTTTTTTACTTATTTTATCTTTAGGACTCATTATATAAGTTTTATGCATGATTTAAGGCTTAAATGTGCTTTAGAAGACACTTGGAGTTAATTGGAACAAGCTAGGAAGCAAAAGGAGTCAAGCTTGGATCATAAAGAAGGGTGATGAGTCATCACCATATGTACAAGTCAGCACCGAGAGTCTCTGTGACGAGTCGTCATACTCATTTCTTGCCAAAGGGTTACAACTTTTCCTATCTTGAGCAGTTTTTGTATTTCATCTATAACTCTGTCTGCAGACATCCAAATTAGGTGATTCAAGTTTCTATAAAAATATAAAATAATTTTCTACAACTTTTGTGAAGAAAATTTCTAGAGATAAAGTCATCTATATGGACACAACTGCCCTTGAAGTTATAGATTCTGCAAAAGGGGGGTCACCTTTGATGTCAAGTGGTGCCTTTCCAAGTTCAAGTTCAATCCTATTATAGTCACTTCCAGCAGCTTCCAAGTCCTATATATGCATCATTTCTAGCCTAAAAAAGAAAAAGAGGGATAATAATAGGACAACAAGAAGAAGATTAGAGAGAGACATATGAATCAATAGAGTATTTTAAAAATACTACTATGTTTTAGTTTTAAGAGTCATTGTAAAAACACTTGAAGAAGACAAAGCCAGGTGCAAGAAAAGATCATCCTAAGTATCAAGGATCCTTTAGAAGACATAGAAGAAAGTTTTACTTATTCAATTCTTTATCTTTTTATCTTTCTTTCTATATTGAATTTTGTCTTCTTTTGTTGCTTCTTAATCATGTATCTAGGCTAAGTCTTTTGTATGGGAATTATAATGATGAATTAAATAAGTACATTTTTATCTTATATCTTTCATAATTTGATTTCAATTAGTGCTTATTTGAGTTGTGTATGCTTAATCGCCATATGTAACTTGTTAATCAAATTATCACCAATGAGAGTTGGGGTAATTTGGAGGAAAGTGATTGAGATTACTTAAGATTGTAATTTTACTGGGAATCGTAAAGGGAATTCATCTTAAGGGAGACATAATTAGTATAATATGCTTTATGGTTTTCTCTTATCTCTACAATACAATGAGAGTGCTTGTAGACTCTAAGAGGAAATACCTTTAATCGACAATGAGAGTTGCTTTTAAAGACTATAGACTAATTTCCAATCAATATGTTTTATGATAACTATGTTTAAAGTTCTTATTTGATTTTGATTTGTGATTCTCCTATAGACGTATATATATATATAACAATGAGAGTTGCTTTTAAAGACTATAGACTAATTTCCAATCAATATGTTTTATGATAACTATGTTTAAAGTTCTTATTTGATTCTGATTTGTGATTCTCCTATAGACGTATATATATATATATATTGTCTGTCTTATTATTTTAGTAATAAGTTAGTGTTTAGATTTCTTTATTTGTTTTAGTCATTATTACTTGCTCTATACTAAGTCCTAGAGACTAAGGTATACAATTCCACCCACTTCAGACTATAAGGTGTTTTATATTAAACCACCTTTTTTTGACATACCCTTCAAGTCTATTGTGCCTACAGGATGGGGTGATGAGTTTGATGATGCAAAGCTATTAGACAAGAAAGAAAAATGCACATTTCAGGTAAAGAAAGATGGACCTCACTTGCTAGCTTGGTCATCTATTTGAGAAACTATACTAGAAGCTATAACATCAGAAGTACTAACAATGAATCATTCAAAGCTAAAACCTACAAGATGTAGACAAAGCACCTCATTCGTACACTTTAAGATCAGCAACATAGCTCTATTCCAAACAGAAGACCTATTAGGATCGTGCATGTCATACATAACATGCATACATTTATTATGAAATACTTGCATTACATAATAAAAGTCTTTGAGCCTAGGCAAGATTGTGCAAATACTCTACTACTAACATTCAAAATTATTGTTGTAAAAGTGCAGAACGGTAGTTAAAATGTTCACATGTGAAGCATCTGAAGGAAAAAGGTAACACTATCAAGGTGAACCTAATGTTCAATATGACTCTACACCATAGGAGCCCAATAAATTATGGGCCCACGTAGCAAGGGAATATCACCGATAGTGATACTTGTAAAAGCATCATCCTGGTAACCTTAAAAGGCTAGATAGGGCACTCAAGCTCCTCAGATTCAACATCCATCTCCATAGTCTCATATGGAGCATTATTTGTAATATCACTCCATAATAGTTAGACTAGTGTAGGGTATGGGATATGGTGATGAGAAGGTCCAACATATTAATAATACACGCGTTAGCCCTAAAAAGGGAAGAATGCACTCAAAAATTGAGATAAATGCACTCTAAAAAAATTATATAATCATGAAATAAGATATCTAACTCCTAAACCTTTTTTTGGAAAGAGATATAAAAAAGAGGAACTAAGCCCTTTACCGTAGCATCAATGGAATGATAGAAAGACAAATTTAGCCTTAGGCCATGACCTCAATGGTCGAGTATCGTGACCTTCGTGCCTAGAGACATCACCATCACAATAAAAATGGGAGTGTAAAAGAACAACATTACATTTTAATAAAATTTCTTCACCTGCCTGTAAATAGACTTGACTAACTTATGGTATTTTATATAGGAAAAATAAAAAAGAATGCAAAAAGAAAAAGGAACTAACATAATAGTAAGAATGAGTAAGAAGGCAGACATTAATCACTTATCAGAATATCACCTTATGTGGAAAACACCCTAAAAAATAATAAAGGGAAGTAACACAACTCTATATCTTTATAATCTCAATAAGAAAATGCATAAATTGAGAGCAAATTATTAACTTCATGAGATTATGTGTGAAAATTTATCTCATGAACTATGATTTTAGTGGCTTTCTTTTATTAGCCTCATAAAATTCAAATATCAGTTGACAACTCTATATTGAGAGTTTTAAAAATTCTAATCAATCTAATGCTCACTTTGCACCCGAATGAGGGGAAAATAATGCAAAAATAAAATCTATGGAATTGAAGCATAAATTACTTAAATTTTAGAGTATTATTTCAGTCTTTTGAATAATAAATATGCATATAATCTACTTCAATGCTCAAAAATGAATATAAGTATAGAATCTCTTGACAATATCCACGTTGAGTAATACGAGAAAGATAGGGGAATACTAAGAGGAGAATTAAAATAAGAGCAAGCATAATGTACTTTAATGCTCAGAAATGAGTAAGAGTATCAACGTGAACCTTTAGTTGTATCCACACTAAGTAATACAAGAAAGGCGGGAGAATACTAAAAGAGGACCATGCCAAAAATTGCTCAATTTACTCTAATGCTCTATAAGAGTATGAGTATCCAAAGGACCTTTCTAATGGTACCGTGCTGAGTAATATCAGAAAGGTGGGGAAATGCTCAAATAAGCAAGAAAAACACATTAATAACTCAAATACTATTTCGATACTCAGAATTTGATCTTTGTATACTCAATTTTCATAAGTTTTCTTTAGAAAATTCTCCCTAAAATTAGGTGTGGAAATAATTTCTTCACTTGGTAAAAAATATGATCTTAGTGTAAGATGGTTAATGATATCTTTGACCTTTGCGAATGACAAATAAATGATTGTCATGAAAATCAAAATTAGTGAGATTCGTTAAGTGCATGCTATCTCGTGATAAAGTGATGAATTTTCTTATAAATTTCTAAAAATATAATTGAAAGAGTCCCAGGAGGGTGAATAGGAATATTGAACATAGGAAATTAAAGGAATTCTTTGCAAGATTTGAGTAAGAATTGAGAAGGAAGAATGAAGAACACAAATATTTAAGGAGTTTGGATTCAACAATAATCCTATGTCTCCACCTAACTTATCCCCAAGTTAGGATTTTTAATTACCCATAATCTCATTCATAAGATTTAGAATACACAAGAGTTTTATGGCTCACTCTTATAACCTTACAACTTGAGTTTTCAAGGCTCACTCAAAATCCAAGTCCTAAGTGTTTTAATGGACAACACTTAAACCAATTCCTTTAGAAATAAATCTCACTTCCCTTCTAATCTATCCCATGACTTAAGATAAAGAGAAATTATATTTCTAAAACACAATGAACTCTCACAAGAGTTTATACAACAAAATTGTTTAAGAGAATTTTTAGAGCTTAATTGAATGCTTAAGAGATAATGAATAATAAAAAAAGTTTCTTAAACTTTCAATTGAATTATAAGGAGTGTTTATATTGAAAAAAATCAAAAATATTGTTTTTGGATGTATCAAATATGTCTCCATCATCTATATTTGATTTTGAATCAATCTTGGACTTAAAACTGTCAAAATGACGCTCACTGTGAACAATGCTCGTGAGGGTCGTGCCTTGGCTCGTGAGGGGAAAGAATATATCTGTTGGATTCAAATATTTCCATTGAAGGCTGAAAATAATACCCTTATGAGCAAAAATGCTCATGACTTTGGCTAGTGAGCAGCACTGCCCCTTTCCTCAATAAGAATACTAAAAAAGAGGATAACTCATGACCGGCTCATAAGATGCTCATGAACGGGATTGAAGAAGATCGAATCAGCCTTAACTTTTTTCATGAAAGTTGTAGATAATTGTCTTATATTTCCATAAAACTTTGAATCATTTTAATTTAATATTGGTAGCTCAAGATATTACTAAAATACTAAGACATGATCAATCTGAAATGCAAACTGCATATGCTGACTTCAACTTAAGATTTTCATACTCCAGTGAGCTCATATTTTTAAAATAAAACTCAATTCAGAAAGCTTAGGATGTCTAATTAAAAAGTGAAGAAGATCATTTTCTCATTTAAGAACTCTAAAGATGTCAAAAGCCTTTTTGAATCTCAAACGTCAGATTAGCCTGAAAAATCAGTATTCATCAAAAAATGTATATGCTTGGTTATAATTCCCTATACACTTAATTGAAATTATTGGTATCAAAATTGTTTATCAAATTCCCAAATTAGGAGTATGATCATGCAAATGGTCAACAATCTCCCCCTTTTTGGCTTTGATAACCAATTTGAAAAGATGATAAATAATATGTGTGTGTGTATAAAAAATAAATAACATGTATAAGCATATTGAATTAAAATAGCTCCCCCTTTCAAATTAATTAGAAGCAAAATGAGAAAATATTTTTCTCCCCCTTAACATATGCATAAATTCAATATTTATCATGTATTTGAGCATATAAATAAATGACTTAGCATAACATGTCTAAGGGTTGATGTAGCATGTTTAACAAATATATTCCTTTAACAAATATATTTATATATTTCTCCTCCTTTTTGGACATGATAAGAAATATAAATTTATTTAGTTACCCTTCTTGTAAAAAATAAAGACAACATAAAAATGTTATCAAGACCATGGCCTAACATAACAAATGTGTTAAAAACATGATAACATGATCATTAAAAAATATGCCAGACAACATGAAGGAAATAATTTCAAACATATATGCATGTAGTGCTACTATAATACATCACAAAATTGTACATATCACATGATCTTGTAGAGTTTAGGTAGTCAATTAATCATACATAATCATGTGGTACTTAGTATATCTTAAACACAAACATAATTATGTATCCCTTAAGCACATAGCTTCTTCTCCCCCTTTGTCAAAGACAAAAAGAAAAGAGAGAGAGCTATAAGGGGAAATAGACCTAAGGGAGCCAAAAATACTAGAGAGAATAAAAGATCAAGAACCAAAATAATGAAAGCAAAGATATTCAAAATCTTTAAAAAAGTCATTTCATTTTCAAAGATAAAAACCATTCTTAAGAAGAATTTATACATGAATATGAATTTTACAGGTATAAGCACAATTAAAAGTCATGCATAAATAAAAAATGGCATTAAAAAGTAAAATTACAATGATGTGAAGAAGATAAACTAATAGCTTAAGGCTTATATCCAAAAAATATCCAGAAGATAAACCAAATAGAAACTATTACAATAATCATAAAAAATTGAAAAACTTAGATACAAAAAGTATACGAAGAAGAAAAAAAAATTAGCCTTGTGGAGGAGGAGGGGGAGGAGGAGGAGGAGGAGGCCAAGAGCATTATATGTTATGATAAGCATACAATTGATGAATATTATATTCCATGTGATCCATTCTTAGCTCAAAATGATCAAGTCTAGTGTCTACTTGATTAAAACTTGTGTCGAAGTTTGACTCCACTATGGATAGGCGATTAAAGAAACCACCAACCCAAGTGGGCTCATCATTAACACTTTAAGAAGTGGAAGGTCCTCTTGCCCTATTTCTTTGATATTGAGGAGGAGTATGCTCATGAGGAATTTCTTCTTTAATAGGAATGCTTTCAAATCTAAGAGTGCCTATTTGCTCAACATCTTCTAAATCTTGTTCTTGCTCCTCATTAACATCTTCATCTTCTACTTTGTCTTTCCAAAACCAAAAGTTTCTAACAAGCTTAAATTGCCTAGAATTTCTCAAGAGTTTATCATCAAGAAAAGATGGAGGAATGTAAAGGATGTTCCTCAAGTTAATCCCAAAGTAATAAGCAATCTTAATGATAAAACCTCTTATATATAAGGCACCACTAACACTATCACTAGCTAACCAAAACCTCCGTTGAAGCCATCTTTCGAGCTCAACATCTATACCTTCAACAAGACATCTAAGAAGGAAAAGATTATCAAAGGAAATAGTTTCATTACTTAAGCCCCTAATATGAAAAGAGTAGGTAATGAACCTATGTACATACCAAAGAGATTTTGATGCCAAATTATATGCGTTAGTGTGTCCCGCTTCAAAGGTTTTCTCATTAGGTTTGGAATGTTGAGACAAAAAAGGATTAGGAAGCTAAGTTGAAATAGGAGAGGCTAAACCTCCTTATTTAAAGTTGAAGATTCTATCAAAAGCTTGAGAAGTAAGAAATCTATCTCTCCCACCCAATCTAAATCTCATGCTATTCATAGGATTTTGCTAAGTAAGAAATCTATCTCTCCCACCTAATCTAAATCTCATGCTATTCATAGGATTTTGCTCATTAAAATGATGGGTTCTCAAGCAATAGGAGGTAAGAAATTCATAGACTAATGTGGGATAGGTAGGAAAATCATTGAATGCAAAATCATACAAACTCGCATTATTAAGTAAACCTCTAACCTCATTAAAACAACCCATCTTTTCCAAGGTAGCTTAAGACATATATTTAGAAGAAATGATTTGCCTATCCTTGAAATGAGCAAGCCTTTCCCTAAATTGAATTGAAGTGTAGGAGAGAGGATGTTGCTTCTTAGGTTGATCTTTGGTAGCTCTTCTAGAGGATGAAGAGGCACCGTGTGCATACTTGGTCTTTGGAGCCATGATAAGGGTATGAAATGGTTAAGGATGAAGAGTATTTTTGAGAGAAAAAGATTGTTTTGAAGGGATTTATTTGAAAATGCAACTTATTGTAAATGAAAGGAAGATGTTAAGGGATTTATATATAAAAATAACAATAATATAAGTCCTAAAAATGCTAAAAAATGGCAGGTTACCGTTTGTTTTAAACGAACACTTAAAAAAAACAACAAAAAATAAAAAAAAATAAAAAAATAAACTATCAGACCGCTGCTCATGAGTGGTCTGCTCATGAGCTTCACTTGTGAGTGGTTTTGGATAAATAGACCCGTAATGGTCATGAACTCAACGGTTCGTGATAAAAATTGCAAAAAGGTCCCTGTACTTTTAAATATGTTGCAACAAGGTCCTAAAAATGTGACAAATAGGCCCTTGAGCATAAAATTAATCATTCAATTAAAATAAATGATAGTTAAAAACAAATATTTTTGAAATATATCATTAAGAATTAACAAAATCAAAGAGAATTTTGTAAATATGTAAAAAAATTATTTTAAATAATTTTGCTCAAATTTTTTTAAATTAATTTAATATATAATTAGGATGAAGTATTAGAAACCAAAAATAAACTAAAAATATACAAACCATGATTAAACATGAATTTACGAATTGTATCAAATATGAAAAATAAACAGAAACTAAACATTAGAAACAAAATAATTACAAAAGAATTCAATCATCAATTAAGGAAGTTATCAAAACAAGCTTGAACCATCAATCATACTAAGTTCATACTTAATAAAATTTAATCTTTCCTCATAAAGAGGCTTGGTAAAGATGTCTGCTAATTGATTATTAGTATCAACAAAATTAAGAAAAATATCACCATTTTGCACATGATCACGTAAGAAATGATGTCTAATATCAATATGCTTAGTTCCAGAATGCTGAATGAGATTTTTACTAAGGTTTATAACACTTATATTATCATATTTAATTGGAATATGATGAATATCAATGCCATAGTCCAATATTTGTTGTTTTTACCATAGAACTTATGAGCAACAACAACTAGCTGTCACATATTCTACTTCAGTGGTGGACAAGGCAACCGAAACTTGTTTCTTACTAAACCAAGAAACTAAGCAATTTCCTAAAATTTGACAAGTTCTGAAAGTGCTTTTTCTATCTGGTAGGCTATCGGCAAAGTCTGCATTAGAATAACTAATCAAGACAAAGGATAAACTCCTAGGATACCAAAGTCCTAAATGAATTGTACCATAAAGATATTTGAAAATTCTTTTGATAGCATTCAAATGAGATTTCCTAGGACTTGGTTAAAATCTAGCACACAAGCACGTAGCAAACATAATATCAGATCTACTAGTGGTTAAATAAAGAAGGGATCTTATCATACCTTTAAATTCCTTTTCATCAACTGGTTTGCCATTGTCATCCTTGTTGAGTTTGGTTGTGGTGCTCATTGGAGTTTTGCTTGATTTAGCCCTATCCATTCCAAACTTCTTGAGAATGTCCCTTGTATATTTGGTTTGATTAATGAAAATCCTATCTTTACATTGCTTAATTTGAAGTCTAAGAAAGAATATGAGTTCTCCCATCATACTCATCTCAAATTCTCCTTGCATTAATTTTGAGAATTCCTCACACAAACAATGGTTAGTAGCACCAAAAATAATATTATTAATATAATTTTGAATAATTAATAAATCATGCTTGGATTTTTTTATAAAAAGAGTTATGTTAACCTTTCCTTTAAAGAAACCTTTTTCTGATAAAAAATTGATCAATCTTTCATACCAAGCTCTTGGAGCTTGTTTCAATCCATATAGTACTTTTGAAAATTCAAACACATGATTTAGAGAGTCAAAATTTTCAAATCTTGGAGGTTGTTCAACATATACCTACTCTTCAATAAAACCATTTAAATTGCACTTTTAACATCCATTTGATAAAGTTTAAAATTCATGTATGTTGCAAATGCAAGTAGCATCCTGATAGCTTCTAACCTTACAACGGGGCCAAAGGTTTCATAATAATCAATGCCTTCCTCTTGATTATAACCTTTAGCTATTAGTCTAGCTTTGTTCCTAGTTATGACACCTTTTTCATTCATCTTATTTCTAAACACCCATTTGGTGCCAATAATAGGATGATGTTTAGGTCTAGGAACCAAGGTCCAAACCTTGTTTCTCTTAAATTGATTTAACTCTTCTTGCATAGCAAGGACCCAAAATTCATCACACAAAGCATCATCAACATTTTTGGGTCAATTTGAGAAATGAAAGCTAGATTAACAATTAACTTGAGTTTAGATCTAGTAGTTACCCCTTTTGTAATGTCACCTATGATAAGGTCTTATGGATGGGCTTTCTTGAATTGCCAATCCTTTGGAAGTTCATCCTTCAAGGTAGGTTGAGATGTCTCCTCATTATCTTCCTTGTTTGGTCCTTCAAGTTCCAAAGCTTTGCTTGCAATTTCTTCTTGTGTATCCATAATTTCATTTTCACCTACAAGATCATCAACACTACAAACATCCTTTCTAAGATCAAGTGAGTTTAATTCATCAAATACAACATGCATTGATTCTTTAACTACTATACTGCTCTTATTAAAGACTCTATATGCTTTACTAGAGATGGAATAGCCTAGGAAAATTCCTTCATCGGCTTTGGAATCAAATTTCCAAAGATTATCCTTGTTGTTCAATATAAAGCACTTGCATCCAAATACTCTTAGATATGATATTTTGGATTTTCTATCGTTCCATAGCTCATAAGATGTTTTATTTAAAATTGGTCTTTTGAAAACTCAGTTTGAATTATAACAAGATGTGTTAATGGCTTCCACCCAAAAGTATAGAGGAAAATTATACTCATGAAGCATTGTTCTAGTCATTTCCATAATAGTTATATTTTTTCTTTCAGTAACCTCATTTTGTTAAGGAGTTTTAGGAGATGCAAATGTATGAGAAATACCATTTTCATTACAATAGTTTTTGAAAATTTCATTTTCAAATTTGGTTCCATGATCACTTTTAATAGATGAAATACAAAATCCTTTTTCTTTTTGAACTATTTTTGAAAAATTTTCAAAAGCTTTAAATGCATCATTCTTATAAGCAAGAAATCACACCCAAGTAAATCTAAAGTAATCATCAACCAATACATATGTATAGTGCATTCCACTGAGACTAGCAACTCTAGTTGGTCCAAACAAATCCATATGTATAAGTTCAAGCGGTCTAGAAGTGGACACTACATTTTTTAGCTTAAATGAGGACTTAGATTGTTTTCCTTTTTGACAAGCATCATAAGGTTTATCCTTAGTGAATTCAAGTTTAGGTAAACCAGTCATAAGTTCATATTTATAAAGATCATTCAAAAGCTCAAAATTTGCATGTCCTAACCTTCTATGCCATGTCCATATATCCTGGGAAATTGACATTAAGCATTTTATGTATTTGTTATCAATATTATTCAAATCAATAACATAAACGTTATCTACTCTTTCACCACTAAAAATTACTGTGTCTTCATCAAGACAACTAACAAAGCAATTTCTAGGATAGAAAGTCACCTTATTTCCCATGTCACATAATTGACTTATACTTAGCAAATTATGTTTAAGACCATTAACAAACAACAGATGATGTATAACAAAGGATTTAGGATTACCTATTTCTCCAATGCCAATAATTTTTCCCTTTTCATTGTCTCTGAATGTAACATGTCCTCCATCATTAGCATCAAGTTTGTTGAATTGCTCATTGTCTCCCATCATGTGCCTTGAACATCCACTATTGAGATACCACTTGCTTTTTGTTCTTGTGGATTTCAAGCACACCTACATAAAACATTTTAAATGTTCTTTTGAACCCAAACCTTTCTTGGTCTAGGTTGGTTAGTTTTAAGATAATCCAAAAGAAGTAAATTCATGTGTAGTTTTCTATAGAAGCACACATTATTGGTATGTCCTTTGATCATGCAGTATGAACATACAACACTTTCAAAATTTTTTCTTTTAGGATGATATGCTTTCTTAGTGTATGCAACATGCCTTTGGTGTTGTGTGTTTCTCCTATTATATTGTGACATTGAGTGAGACATACATTGGCAATGGTGATATGTATTTTGATGAGTTTGTGCAATATGTTTATGTTGTGTAGCATGCCAATTATAATTATATCTAGTGTACATATAAGCATGCTTGGGTTGAGGTTCTCTAGTTTGAGCCTTACCTTTTTATGTTAATGAAGGGTTAATCTTATGAGACTTTCCTTTGCTATTTAACACATGAGAGCTTTTAGCTTTAAAAGCTTGAATCTTATTAGAGGTTAAAGGAGTAGAACCTTGTGAAGCTTTAACAAAAGTAATATATGATGAAGATGATGAAGACATTCCATTTTTATATCCAATTCCATGGGTATCTCCATGAAATTTTTGAGAGTCAAGAAAACTATCTAAAGTTTCTTTTCCTCTTTTAAATTTAGTAATGGAATTCTTTAATTCTAAGACCTCCTTAGAAAGCTTATGATTTTCATTATTTGCTTTCTTAAGTTGATCTTTCAAAGAATTAAAAGATTTAACATTACTAACAAGTTTTTCATTTGATGCAACAAGTTTAGCAAAATCAATTTTTAATCATTCAAAATCCTTATTTAAGCTAGCTAACTCATGTTTATATGGTTTCTTCTTAGATAAATTTTTTTTTTGCATTTAACAAGTAATTTGCTCACAATAGAGCTCTCATTATCATCATCATCATCACAATATTCATCACAATCATCAAAGGAAGAATATGAAGTGGATGGTACCTCATTTTCATTTTCAATGGCCATGAAACAAAGATTGGAAACTTCTTATTGTTCCTCTTCCTTTTCAGATTCGGAGGAATCGTCCCAAGTAGCTTTGAATGCCTTCTTCTTATCTTTTGCTCCCTTGCTCTTGAATTTGAGTTTGGGACATTCACTTTTAATGTGTCCCAGTTTCTTGCATTCATAGTAAGTAACCCCTTTTGTTTTCTTCTTCCCATCTCTTTCAAACTTCTTGTTGAAGTCCCTTGTTCTTGAGAAGTTTTTATTTCTTAAGAACTTCTTGAAGTTCCTAGTGAGTATGACAGTGTCACCATCTTCATCACTATAATCTTTAACGTTTTCCTTTTCACTGTCTTTTTTAAGAGCTTTTAGAGCAATGCTCTTTTTCTTTTCCTCTTTCTTTTCTTATTCTTCACCTCTTTGCTTGATAGTGAGCTCATGTGTTAAAAACTTACCAATGAGCACATCGATTAATAGAGTATAGAGCTCTTGAGCTTCCTCAATTGAGGTAACATGAGCTTCTTAATCCTTATTAGGTAGGATTCTTAAAATCTTGTTGTTTACCTCTTCCTTGGAAAAATGTTTTCCAAGTTTCTTGAGGATTAAGAGGAGAGCATTGAGACGGTTTGTCATCTTTGTTATTGATTCTTGAGGCTTTATTTTGAAGAGTTCATATTCATACATATGAAGTTGAACCTTCTTTCTTCTTACTTGAATGTTGCCACATTTCTTTAGGTCTCCCACATTTCTTTAGCCGAAATGCAATGTTGAAGCTTGCCTCCTTTTTCTCTTATCATGGAGGAGACTAGAGTAATCATAGCCTTTTTATTTTTGTGATTTTCTTCCTTTTGATCAATACTCCATTGGCTTCTTGCAAGAGTAGTTACCACACCATCAATAGTAGTTGTATGTGGTTCCTAACCTTTTAGGATAATGTCCCAAAGTTTAATGGAATCATAAAAAGATATAATTCCATTTTGAATTTCAAATGTGGATAGTCACTACCATCAAAGAATGGTCTAAGAGAACATATGTTTTGAGATTCATTCCCTATGATCTTATATTCTGGCAATGAAGTACCAAGAATTCAAGCTCTGATACTAAATGAAAGAGTCCTAAATGGGGGGGGGGTGAATAGGACTATTGAACAAAAATAGGATATTAAAGGAATTCTTTACAAGAATTGAGTAAGAGTTGAGAAGGAAGAATGAAGAACACAAATATTTAAGGAGTTCAGATTCAACAATAATCCTACGTATCCACCTAACTTATCCCTAAGTTAGGATTTTTAATCACCTACAATCTCATTCATAAGATTAAGAATACACAAGAGTTTTATGGCTCACTCTTATAATCTTACAACTTGAGTTTTCAAGGGTCACTCAAAAATCGAATCCCAAGTGTTTTAATGGACAACACTTAAACCAATTCCTTTAGAAATAAATCTCACTTTCCTTATAATCTATCCTAAGATTCAAGATGAAGATAAATTCTATTTCTAATACACAACCAAATCTCATAAGAGTTTATACAACAAAATTGTTTAAGAGAATTTTAGAGCTCAATTGAATGCTTAAGAGATAATGAATAATAAACAAGTTTCTTAAACTTTCAATTGAATTCTAAGGAGTGTTTATATAGAAAAATACTTAAAAATATAGTTTTTTGATGTATAAAAAATGTCTCCAATGTCTATATTCAATTTTTAATCAATCTTGGACTTAAAGATGTTGATGTTGATGAGTGAACAGTGCTCATAAGGGTCATGCCTTGGCTCGTGAGGGGCAAGAATATATCTATTGGATTTAAATATTTCCATTAAAGGCTGATAGTAATACCCTCATGGCCAGCTCATGAGCAAAAATTCTCGTGACTCTAGCTTGTGAGTAGCACTGCCCCTCTCCCCAACAAGAACATAAAAAAAGAGGACAGCTCATGACTGGCTAGTGAGATGCTTGTGAACGGGACTGAAGACAATCGAATAAGCCTTAACTTTATTCATAAAAGTTGTAGATAATTTTCTTATATTTTTATATCACTTTTAATCATCTCAATTTAACATCTTTAGCTCAAGATATTGTTGAAATACTAAAGACATGCTCAATTTGAAATGCAAACAGCATATGCTGACTTCAACTTAAGATTTTCATACTCAAATGAGCTCAAATTTTTACAAGTAAACTCAATTAAGAAAGCTTAGGATGTCTAATTCAAAAGTGAAGAAGTTCATTTTCTCATTTAAGAACTATAAGTATGTCAAAATCCTTCTTGAATCTCAAACATCGGATTAGCCTGAAAGGTCACTATTCAAAAAAATATATATGCTTGGTATATGTTTGGTATATAATTCCTTACACGCTTAATTGAAATTATTAGTATCAAAATTCTTTTTTAAATTCAAAAATTAAGAGTTTGATCATGCAAATGGTCAATAATAATGTACTTTTTTTTATAACAATCATTATGCTGAAACTAACTTCAACAAGTCTTTAAGAACGAGTCTAGAAGAAGATAAACTGAATATGTGGAATCATTACTAGCACTATCAAGTCAATCAAAGTCAGTAAGAAACAAAGGTAGTTGATCAGAGTAAATTAACAAAATTTAAAGATAATTAGTAAATATTCCAATCAGTCAGCACAGTTGATCAACACAAAGTCTCAAAATCCTAGTCAACATGAAATTCCAGTTTGATTTTTACATTTTGCATTCACAACATAAATTTTAGATTGACTGTATTATATGCTACACAATAGCTATAACACAATTTCAATATCACTCAGTTATATGCTACACAGTAGCTATAACTCAAATTTTTAAACTCATAATTTGCTAGACACTGCATAGTAGTTATAGCATATTTTCGCTAAACATTTCATAAGAAATATAGTGAAACTTTTAGTCACAGTTACTAGATTTTCCACAGGAACTATACTATAATTAGCTAGACACTACACAATAGTTATAATATATTTTCACTAGACGTACCTTTGGGTATATAGTGAAAATCACGATCACTAGACATCCTATAGGGAATATAGTGAAAATCACGATCACTAGACCTACTATAGGGAATATAGTAAAAATCATAATCACTTGATTTCCCATAAGGAATATAATGAAAATCACGATACTAGATGTCCCATAAGGAATATAGTGAAAATCACATCACTAAATGTCCCATAGGGAATATAGTGAAAATCACATCACTAAACATCCTATAAGGAATATAGTGAAAATCATAATCACCAGACGTTCCACAGGGAATATAGTGAAAATGACTCACTACACATCCTATAGGAAATATAGCAAAATGCATTAAACACAGTGTCGACTGCTATGCACTGAACATAGTGATAGTATTACCGCTATATGTTCCACTAGAACTATAGCCTATTTTCAAAATACACTGAACATAGTGTCAATCACTATTCACTGAATACAATGATATCATCACTACTATATGTTCCATTGGAACTATAGCCTGCTTTTAAAATACATTGAATGCAGTGTCACCTGCTATTCACTGAACATAGTGATAACATCACTACTACATGTTCCACTAGAACTATAACCTGTTTTCAAAATAAGATGAACACAGTGTCAATTGTTATTCATTGAACACAGTGATAGAATCATCGCTATATGTTCCACTAGAATTATAGTATGTTTTCAAAATGTACTAAAAATAGTGTCAATCACTATTCACTGAACACACTGATAGCATCACAGCTAGAAATTCCTTAGGAATTATAGTGTTCCATAAATTCCATTCAACACTATATAGTGTTATGCATAGTCAAGCCACACAAGTAAGTGTTTTAACTCTTTGCTTTGAAATTGTGTGCTTATTTGCTTTGCCACAATTTGTCAAGCAAATAGCGATAAAAGTGGGCAATTATAAGCACCTAATTTTAGGGTAGTTAAGTGTGGATATGACAGAGTACTCCAATGATGAAAATTTATTGCAAATAGGTATATGGTTATTGGTTATCAATCTCAAGGCTTAATTGCATTTTTTAAGGACTTAATTATAATGTTTTCTTTAGGGACCTAATTGAAAAGCTTTTATTCTTTCAATGGTCATTTGGTAATTAAAAGTTAAAAAATGGAGACTACCGATGGGAATTATGTAATTCTGATAGGAATTACATATTTCTGAAAATATGTAATTGCAATTAGAATCATAGATTTTCGATCGAAAATATAGAATTCCAATCAGAAATCTAAATTTTCAATTGGAAATCTACAATTCTGATAAGAATTCTAAATTTTTGATTGGAAACCTATAATTATGATTGGAATTGTACAACTCCAACCAGTTTTTGTTTGATTTTTTAATTTTAAAAATATTTTTCTTGGTTTTTTGCTTGGATAAAAATTAATAATTTGAAAAAAATAATAAAATAAAATAATACTAATAAATCAAGATTTATCAGGTTGTTTTCAAAACAAATTTTAAATCTTGATCTCCTGTGATTATCAAATCATAGGAGGTTGATTTTTTTAGGGGGTTTTATAAACCTATGGGTTTTAACTCAAAGGGCTCCTCTTCTTCTGCTACTTCTTCTTTCCTAAAAAAACTAGAGAAAGAAAAAATCAATTAGAGTAAAAAAAAAAAAAAGAGCTTTTGCATAGAGAAAAAAAAAAAAGTTCTTCTTTCTAGTTTTTCTTTTGGGTTCTATTAATAAAAAGGGGTTCTAAAAAAAAGCAATGCTCTTGAGACCTATTCAAACGGTGAATCAATCAAACTTTGAGGTGCATATCAATATTGCATCACACCAAACATCATCCCTTTTCTCATTTTCTTTTATTTATTTCTATTCATTTTTTTATTATTTCTTTTTCTTTATTCTTTGTTTTTTGCTCTAATCATTTTTTTCTTTTCTTTTGTTTCTTTAAATGATGATGATGGGAATGCTCTAAGCCATGGAGATGTGATTGAATGGACAAAATACCCTTGATGGTCCTTGAAATGCCATGAATTTAAACTTGTGATGGTTTTCACTTAGTTTTTAGAGTTCTTATTTTTTATTATTCTTATTTTTATTTTATTTATTTTGTTTATTGGGTTGTGTATTTAATTAGTTTTAGTTTTATTGTATGTAGGTTGTAAAAACCTTGACAGTGGGAATAATGAATATTTACTTTTCTATATTAAAATTAATTAGTTAATTAGGTTTAAATTGGTAAAACCCTAATAAAATCAATGGTGGCTTTAGATTAATTTAGTTTACATGTAATTAAACTTGGGGTTGGAAATCACTTAATGTATGTTTTTTTATTCATTATTTGCTTTATTTTATTATTTGGGCTTATTTGTTTTATTTTTGTGTGTTTTAGGCCCTAAGCCCACGTTAAGGTTCTAACTTATTAATTAATGGAATTTTAAAATTGGATTTAGATTTAATTAAATTTAAAATTAATTTAGGCTAATTAAGATTAACTTAGACTTGGACCCATTTTAGTTTAATTAAAGTTAACTTAGACTTAGCTTAACCCATTTAAAGTATTTCTTTTTAAACAAATAGATTTAAGATCATTTCATTTAATTTAAAATTAATTAGAATTAGACCCACTAATCCATCCAATTCAATCCAAATCAATTCTCCATAAAATCAATAGACTTATGCCTACTTTTTAGAATTAGAACAAGTGAAATTAGACTCATTAATTAACTTAAAATGTAGGCCACCTTTAGCTTTATTTTAATTGTAAATAAAACATGTAAATTTAGCCCATTTAATTAAAGAAAATATAGACTAGACTAATTTAAGGACGTTGCATTTTGTGAATGCATTGTTTGTATGCTTTTTCATGACTAGTTGCCTTTAAAGTCATATGTATGCTAAATTAGGGTTTAAATGAAATTGCATGTAAATAGGGAATAATTTAGTAATTAATAAGGTAATTTTAAATGAACACAAGACTAAGAGAAGTTGGTATTTCGTATCCAGAATTTCCTAGTTATAGTGCTATCTTTCTTTTAGAGATTGAGTAACCACCACTTATTAGTTGTCCTAGTTATTACCCTAAGTGGTGACTCTATTGTCTCCATGCTATATCTTTGTGATATAGTAGTGTGTTCTCTGTGGCCTTGAGCTCAAACACTATCGCGATTGCTAAAATCTTAGATGCGTGCTAAACCCTGCTATCTACACATAGCTCATAGTAGGAGCAGATGGATGTAATTACTATATGAAAGTGACAATAAACAATGTTTATTAGGCTTGATGAAAATGCCTTTCTATTGTAGAAAAAGATAAAAAGTATTATTTGATCATATAGTTGGCTGAAGTAGGAAAAAAATTGGATTTGGTGACTAGTACATATATATAAGTGCCCAATAATGTTGTTTTAATTAAAATAAATGGTGCATCATTGGTTTCATTGAAGTATACATAAATTTTTATATGCGTGTTATCAATTTTAATTTGGTGTCATGTAGTTTGCTTATTAGCTTTTATAGTTTACCTGCTAATTTTAAGTTGAGTGAATTAGAAGTTCAAGGCAAGTGGGTGATGCTTCATTTAATTTTGAGCTCAATGGGAGATTCAAACTTGTGAAAGGAATCAAAGAGTCCAATCTTTCTAAATGAACGATGTGAATAAAAAATTTGAGTAATTTAATTTGTTGATAATCTCTAATTGAGTTCTCAAGTTAGATTTAGGTTCTTTTGGCATCATTGGCTTGCATTTTCTTGCAAAACCATTCAGTTTTGTTCAAACTTTAGACTACTGTAAGTGCAACTAATGAATTCCATGTACTTATTTTCATGGTATTGTTCAAAAGATTATTTTTTTTAATTTAGCAAAACATGTAGCATTTGGACTTGGGCTAATTCTTATGCTAGTGTATATGTTGATGTGTTGTATAGCTTTATTTTAATTTTAATTTTTTTTATCTTTTTTACGATGTGTAGGTGATTAGTGCACATATGTTATTGTATTTGGTTATTTTGACCTTAGTCATTTGTTCTTATCACTTAATGTAGATACATGTTCAACTTCCTCTTATAACTAATTTATGATTGCTATCTATTTAATTAAACTTGATCAATTCATGTGTTGATTTGACTAATTGCCTCTTATATATTATGCAATAAATACATAATATTACAGGATAGAACAAAAATCTCATATACATTTTTCAAAACAAAAAAAAAGTAAAAAAAAAAAAAGAATCAAAAACCAAAAATTAACCAAAAGCATTAAAAAAAGAATTAGAAACCAAAAAGAAACTAAAGGATACAAAAAATGAATCTTTGTGATTATTATCTATTTAATTTAACTTGATCAATGCACGTGTGGATTTGACTAAATCATCTCTTATATATTATGTACTGAATACATAATATTGCAGGACAGAACTAAAAATCTCATATACATTTAAAAAAAAACTAAAATCAGAAAAAATGAATCAAAAACCAAAAATTAATCAAAAGGATACAAAAAAAATAAAACCAACATAAATTAATATAATAAAAAAAGAACACATTAAATGAGAATCTTTTAACACTTCATCACTATTAACACCATCTTTAATATAACTATCTTTAATATTGGAATTAAACCCAACATCCTTAGATAATTTCTTATCACTCTTAAAAAAAATACAAAGAAAGTATCATAAATCAAACATAAACCAAAACAATGCAAAAATAATAAAACAAAATATACCCCAGCAAAATCCTTTATTTACTCAACACCACCACCAATAGTTTCAATAAACTCTAAATCACATGCACCCTTTTCACAATCAGCAACATCTCCTAAATCAAAACTAGAAGCATTAAAAGCACATCTACCTTTCCTTGCACTTTTAAAATAAGATCAGAAACTAAAAGTAAACCAAAAATCAACAAAATTAAATACATGCTACCTAATAAAAGAGATCCTTTAACTCATCACCACCACCAATAATTTCAACAAACTCTAAATCATAAGCACCCATTTCAAAACCAGCAACATCTCCTAAATCAGAGCTAGAAGCACCAAAATCACATCCACCTTTCCTTGCACTTTTAAAACAAGATAATAAAGTAAAAGTAAACCAAAAAGTAACAAAATTAAATACATGCTACCTAATAGAAGAATGGAGATGTGGGGTATTGATTTTTGTATCTCTCGCATGTTAAGCAAGTGCTTTACCATATAAACCAAACCCATCTTCGTCTTTCATTTATTGACACATTATTAAATTAGATTATGATATGTCTTCGGATTGATTCTTCAATTTGAAGTTATAAGGCATTATTTTTTATTTTACAAACACATTAGACTACTTGAAATCTTAAAAATGTTAAAATTATATTTTTCATGCTTAAAATATATTGATAAAATTGATTCAATTTTAGAATCATTAGAAATTTAAACTATGACTTTATTTTTCTTACTCGAAGTTCTATTATCACTTTTTAGAAATAGTCATGTTGGTTCAATTATAATGAATGTTACATTTTTTATACATTAAAAACTTGAACAATCAATTATGTACAAAAATTTTATTGCATGTGAGTTGCTTATATTTTAGTTATCACATTCTGTGCATTTTTATAACCCGCCTATAGAATTTGTGAAATAAAATCCTAAAAAATATATTGGCTAATGCTTCACTAATAAAAAAAAGGGAAAATTAATGAAAATAATTTTTTTTAAAAAAAGAGAAATAAAAAATAAAAAAGAAGGGAAGTACAAAAATTAAAAATAAAAATGAAAAAATGAGAAAAAAATAAAAATTTATAAAAAAGAGGAAAATGAAAAAAGAAAGAAAAATAAAAAGAATAATAGAATAAAAGAAAACGAGGAAGGAGAAAATTAGAAAAATGATAAAATAAAAATTTATAACAAGAGTTAAAAAAAGAAAATTAAAAAAAAGGGAATAAAAACTGTTAAGAAATTAATTAAAAAAATGAAAGAAAAAGATAGAGAAATGAAAGAGAAATAAAAAAAATATGAGTGCATTTTTGAAAATACAAAAGACACTCTTATAATTATGATAGGGTAGATTTGTAAAATATGAAAACTTGATGTATTTTTTATTGACAATATTAAAAAATTAGATATTTTTGTAAATGTCTCTAAATTATACTCCCAGGCCCATATTTGCCTTTAAATTACTTTTTTTTTTTGGCTCACTATGCAAAAAAAAAAAAAAAAAAAGAGTCAAGTTTCATTATAGCCATGTTACTTGTATGATGAAAAGTATAATAAGATTAGCCTCTTTCATTTTACACTTGTCATTTTGCTCCTTTTACTTTATGGTTTACTCATTTTTGTATTTTCCACAGTAGTGAAACAAATCAAATCCAAAATTCAAAACGAAGAGGGACAAAACATGGATCTTTACATCTCCAGGAAATGCTATGCTATAAATAAACTCATCACTTCTAAGGATCATGCATTTGCTTAGATTAACATTGGGCATTTGGATGGTAGTGGTCACTACATGACTCAATTCACCACTTTTACTCCTTATGGCTTCATTTAAGTTCAGGGTGATGTAGACAGTGCCCTCAATAGGCCTTAGCAAAATAAAATGGTGGAACTCTGCAATAATAAGTTTGTTTCAATCATGTTATTGTCATAGTTACTTTTGAATTCTAAAAAAAAAAAGCTTTCTAACAATTAGGAGCATTCAACAACAACCTAATAGTAGAATTCCCAAGTACAACATCAGACAAGAGAAGAAATAAGAAAGTGGCAAAACAAGGTGAATTACAAAAAAGAATCTCCCAAATAGTAAAAAAGTTATGAAATTTTAACAAAAAAAGGTATTTTTTAAATGTTTTCAACTAAATTACCTTTAGTTTTCATTAATTACAAAATTTGACCAATTGATTTACATTTGTGTCCCTTTTAATTACAAGCGTTCCTTTTTATTTTTTGCTCTCTTCTTCATTTCTTATAGTTTTCTCTTTTTTTTTTATTGGTTTATGCCCTAATTCTTAAGGTAACTAACGATAGGGTTTGTAATAGACAATTCCCTTTTTATTTTTTTTATTTTTTTTTGTTATTGGTGGTTTTTTTTTTTGTAATGTTTGAAATATGATTTAGTATTGTTAAGAACAAGAAGAGTGTGAAATCTAAAAAACCTAAGTTGAAGGAAGATAAAAGTTTTAGAGAAGAAATAGGGAAGAAAACCACGTGTATAAGTGATAAGAAGCGTCATTCTAAGAAGGATGGTTCTTCTGAAAGCTGCATTGGTTCTGGTAGTAAGACGAGGGGTTGTGATTTTTTTGAAGATGAGAGAGGAAAGAAGAAAATGAAGTTGATGCTGCTGAATTTCTTACTTTTGTTGAAGTTCTTAATCCTGGTTATGATAATTTAAAGGTAAGTTTTAATTCTTTTTTTATTGATTTTTATATACATTTTGTTTTCCATTTGTTTTTTTATAGGATTGAGAGCCTTTGCTGAGCAATAATGATTATTTCACTGCTAAAATTGGTTATAGTAATTGGTTGTAGTTTGAGTTATGGAGTTATTGATATGATTAAGAGTGTTTTAAATGAAAATCAAATATAATTATTTCATAATTCTTGTTTTGGGTATTAACTCCTCAGGACTTGTAATATGGATTCTAGAGATTTCCATTGCACTAACTTCTTAACATATTTTGAAATATTTAAGTCTCTTCTTCCTTCTTTCCCAAGATTATTATTATTTTTAGGTTGTGTTTCTTCCTTAATTATGAGCTTGTGAGCTTTTGGACTTTAATCTAAAAAATAAATTATATTTTAGGCTCAAATAGCATGGTCACAAGCTCCACCCGATATAACTTTTGATACTAACTCTTGACATAATCTTTAATAAAATAACATAATACATTGTCAAGAGATTAATTAACAACCTCCTTTTGCCCATTAGTCTATGGGTGATAAGCATGACTAAAATTTAGTTGCGTGTTCATTATCTTTCATAAACTTCATAAAAAAATGACTAAGGAAATAAATATCTTTATTAGAAATAATAAATGTAGGTAAACCATGAAGACACTGCCCGAAAGAATAGTTATGCCACATTAACAACATCTATAATCTTTTTAAAATGAACCATCTTAGAAAATTGATTGACAACAATAAAGATTAAATCATTACATTGCTATGTATATAGCAAACCTAGCAAAAAAATTATGCTAATATCAACCTAAGGTTGAAAAGGGACTACTAAAGCCATGTATGGTCCTGCGTTAGTGGATGCCCCTTTAGATACTTGACAAATTCTGTACTTCTACACATACTTCTCAACTTCCTTGCCAACATAACCCTCTCCATAAAAACTTTTTCATAATTTGCAAGCCCAAGCTACAATCTAAAATACATAGCTGGTTGCCCTTAAATAAGAACCCATCATGCAGTAAAAAAATTATTTTCTTTAATATCCTAATGTCTTGTAGCACCATAGAAAAAGAGGAATTAGTATCAAATAAATTATAAAAAGAGTCTAAACCTGGTACCTTAACTCATGATAACTAGAAAATTCCTGATATGACTTAATGCATTTACAACTCAATTAGTGACTCTTGTTTTATGCTTTATAGTAAAGTTCAAGTGCTTCAAGTAAGCAACCCATTAAGAATGTCTATAAGACACTTTATCTTGCTTATATAAATGCTTCAAAAAATCATGGTTAATGTGTAGAATGAACTTGTTGTTAAATAAATAATGGTGTTAGTGCCTAACTGCATGCATTATTGCATAAAACTCAAATTTATAAGCACTGTAGTTCAGTGTTTCACTTGATAACTTTTCATTAAAAAATGCCATAGGCTTGTTATTCTAGCTTAACACTACATTAATGCCTACTTTAAAAGCATCAATATACAACTGAAAAGGTTATGTAAAATAAGGTAATATCAAAAATGGTGCAGTTATTAGGTGTTCTTTAATTAGTTGGAATGTTGTTTATACTTCATCAGTCCATACAAATATGCTACCCTTCTTGCAATTTGTGATAGGATCCATGATACTATTAAAGTGAGGAATAAAATGCCTATAAAAGGAAGTAAGCCCATGAAAGCTACAAACTATAGTTATAGTTATTGGTTTATGCCACTTTTTTATAGCTTTTAGATTAGCTTCATCAACTTGTAATCCCTCACTGAAAACTGCATATGCTAAAAATAATACCTTAGAAGCTAGGAATACACACTTTTTATGATTGTAAATAATTTTTCTATATGAAGCACACTTAAAACTTCTCACACATTTTGAAGATGTTCTTCAAGATTAGTATTATAAATTAAGACATCATTAAAGTAAACAACAATATATTTTCCAATAAAAGGCCTCAACAACTAGTTCATTATATGCATAATGTATTAAGGGCATTATACAACCTAAAAGGCATCACTAGACATTCACATAGCTCCTTTTGAGTCTTAAAGTCTATCTTCCACTCATCCTTAGGCCTAATTCAAATTTGATGGTACCCACTCTTTAATTCTAACTTAGTAAATACAATTTCATCAATAATTTGACAAAGCAAATTATCCAATAATGGATAGGAAATATATACCTTATAATGATATTATTGATGGCTTTGCTATTAACACACATATGCTAAGATCCATCTTTCTTGGGGCTTAAAAGGGCTAGTACTACATATGGGCTTAAACTCTCCCTACATGTCCCTTGTATAATGGCTTTTCCACCTGCCTTCATAACTCTTTATGCTCACTAAGGCTTATTTTGTAATATGGCTAGGTAGGTAATGTTGCTTCTTGCATTAAGTTTTTATGATATTCTATATCATATAAAGGTGGCAAACTTGCTGATAAGTCTTCAGGGAAAACATATTTAAATTTTTCAAGTAACGGTGCAATTATTTTTATGGTCACTGTTAGTTCTACCACTTCCTTTATGAGAAGAGTCCTAGAGGGGGTTAAATTGGAATATCAAATAAAAATGAGAAATTAAAATAATTCTTTGCAATAATTGAATGGTAGTTAAGAAGGAAGAATTAAGAGCATAAAAATTTAAGAAGTTCAGATTCAATAATAATCTTATGTCTCCACCTAAATTATCCCTAAGTTAGGATTTTCAATCACCTACAATCTTATCCACAAGATTAAGAATACACAAGAGTTTTACAGCTCACTCTTACAACCTTATAACTTGAGTTTTCAAGAATTACTCAAAAAACCAAATCCCAAGTGTTCTAATGGAAACACTTAAACTAATTCCTTTAGAGATAAATCCCACTTCCATTTTAATCTATACTAAGATTTAAGATGAAGAGAAATTCTATTTCTAACATACAACCAGCTCACATAAGAGTTATACAAAAAAAGAATTGTTTAAGAGAATTTAAGAGCTTAATTGAAAGCTTAAAGAAGAATGAATAATAACAAGTTTCTTAATTTCCATTCAGCTCTTGAGGTGTTTATATAGATAAAAACTCAAAAATATAGCTATTGGAGGTGCAAATAATGTGTCCAATATCTATATTTTGAATTCAATGTTTAAAATTTTGAATTATTGAAGGTGATGTTGTCACACAGCTATACATGGATTGAAATCGTGATTAGCTACTGAAGACGTTCAATTTTGCCCATACTTTTTTTTATAAAAGTTGTAGATTTTTGACTTAGAATTCCATATCATTTTGAATAACCTCAATTAGACTTATTGAGCTCAAGATATGTCCAAAATACAAAAAGCTATGCAATCTAAAATGCAGACTACTATTAGACAACTATGCACAAGTTGAACCCTTGATTTTATATTGAAGACATTTGAATTTTCCAAAAATTTCTTCATCAAAGTCGTAGATATTTGATTATATTTCTATATCAATTTGAATCACCTCAATTAGACATTTGTAGCTAAAGATACATCTAAAATACTAAGATCTATGCAATCTAAAATGTAGACTACTGTCAGACAGTTATGCATAAGTTAAAGTCGTGATTTTATATTGGAGACCTTTGAATTTTCCTAAAATTTCTTTAAAATTTTTTTATATATTTGACTTGACTTTCTATATCATTTTTAATCACCTCAATTGGGCATCTTCAACTCAAGATATGTCTAAATTACTAAGAGCTGTGCAATTTGAAATGGCAATTTCATATGTTGATTTTGACTTAATATTTGCATACCAAAAATGAACTTGGATTTTGACAAGCAAGACCAATTTAGAAAGCTCAAGATATCTATTTCAAATATGAAGAATATAACTTTCCTATTATAAAGCTCTAAGGATATTAAAAGCCTCATTGAATCTCAAAGGTCGAATCAGCCCAAGATAATCATACTTCATTTTAATTTCCAATGGAGTTTTAACTTATACACACTTAAACAAACAAATTAAATGAGCAAAATTAAGTTTTTTAAGATTAAAATTAAGATTGATTATTGCTAAGGTCAACAATCTCCCTCTTTTTTATTTTGACAAACTTATTTTGACTTTGAAAAAAAATAATACAAAGTAAAGTGTGTAATAATATTTGTGATAATAATGATACCAAATGAAATAAAATATATTTCTTTATTTCTAACCCTATGAATATGGATAAGAAATATCAATTTATAGATTATTCCCCTTGATAAAAAAAATAAAAAACAACATAAAATATAGCAAGAGGGATAAAAACATGGCATTTTTATGAAAAATGTATTAAAAACATAAAATATGATAATATGACCATTTAAATAAATGTTAGCAATGTGAGGAAATAATTTCAAACATATATGCATACAGTACTACTAAAATGCAACACAAAAATAATACATATAATAATGATGTTGATGCTAGATGTGCTTAATTATCATATGATCATATAGAGCTTAACTAGCTAATCAATCATGTAGCACTTAGCATACAAAAAAAAAACACAAATTATTATAATATATTTTTTTCTCTTTGTACGAAGCCAAAAGGAAAAGAGAGAGATATAAGGGGAAATGAACTTAAAAGGACCAAAATTGCTATAGGAACAATGCAAAAATACACCAAATCTTTGTAAAAATATTCATGCCTTATAAAAAATCAAAATAATTACTAAGAAGATATTCATGCCTTATCAAAGATCAAAACAATTCCTAAGAACATATTCATGCCTTATCCTTATGTATGTATAAACACAATAATAAAAATTATTCACATGTATAGTAACAACTAACAAACTTAAATATATTTCTCCCCCTTTGTCAAAAGAAAAAAGAAAAGAAAGAGATATGAAAACAAAGATACACAAAATCTTTATAAAATCTATGTCATACATAAACAAAGTAAGCAAAACAATGCCTTTTGTTACATATGATGTATGACAAAATTAGTCATACTTACAATGTTAATATCTATGCAAAACTTTTAAAAAAATTTCTCCCCTATTTCAAACAAAAATAATTTATGTCACTAACAAAAAATCATTTTTTTAAGGGAGTTTTAAAAAAAAAAATACACATGTTAAAAAATTAACTAGGTACACATGCAAAGTCAAATTATTTCTCCTCCTTTGACAAATTGCAAAAAGAAATTTAAAAAGATAAACCAAATATAGGCTGACGACTAATTTTAATATCAAAATCAAAATATTTATTAATCAAAGTAATCAATAAGCACAATATGATATCACATGAAAACAATTAAACCATCAATTAAACATAAAATTAAGATAAACTAGAACCATCAATCATGCCAAGTTTATGCTTAATGAAATTTAATCTCTCTTCATTGAGAGGTTTGGTGAAGATATCTTCAAGTTGATTATTTGTATTAACAAATTCAAGTGAGATATCACCAATTTGAACATGATCATGTAAGAAATGATGTCTAATGTCTATATGTTTAGTTCTAGAATGCTACATGGGATGTTTGCCAAAGTTAATAGCACTTGTATTGTCACATTTGATTGGAATGTGATAAAGTTTTACACCATAGTCTAACAACTATTGTTTTTTGCCACAAAACTTGTGAATAACAAAGACTTGTTACAATATATTCAGCTTCAGCAGTGGACAAGGTAATTGAAACTTATTTCTTACTAAACCAAGAAACTAAACATTGTCCTAAAATTGAAAAGTTCTGGAAGTGCTTTTTCTATCTAGTAAACTATTGGCAAAGTCCGCATCAGAATAACTAATCAAGTTAAAGGATGAACTCCTAAGATACCAAAGTCCTAAATGTATTGTACCAAAAAGATATTTAAAAATTCTTTTGATAGAATTCAAATGAGACTCTCTTGGACTAGATTAAAATCTAGCACGCAAGCAAGTAGCAAACCTATTAACAGTTGAATAAAGAAGGGATCCGATCATACCTCTAAATCATTTTTCATCAATCGGTTTGCCATTCTCATCTTTGTTAAGTTTGGTTATAGTGTTGATTGGAGTTTTACTTATCTTCTGATATGAACTGAGTTTATCTAACAAATAAAACCCGCAACAATCTATTAATACCCACACCTTAGATCATCCAAGAAACAAGTTGGGTGGAAACTAGAACCCTTAATTATCTAATAACTAAGAACTCTAGCTATCAGGAAGTCACCATAATTAGATATGGATGTTCTAATTGATAAGACAAGTGAACTATCAAACAACCTATTTTGTTTAGAAAGTTCAAAGAATAAAACTCTAAGTAATTTGAAGCAAAATTCGTCACTTTGATTTGATTGATAAAAAAATGCCCAAAATAGGCTACAAAATAAGCTATTTATAAGAATTCTTAATCCTAAACCTAAACTAAAATAAATCCTTAAAAGATAAGAAAACAAATCCTTAAATGTAAGGAATTATTTTGCTTGTCAACTAAGCTAAAGAAAAGTATTCCTAAGTAAAAACAAACACTCTAAAAATGTTTTGGATAAGTAACAAATCCAAAATTCATTTTTAAATACTAATTAAACTAACTAACACATATTTAGGCTTCATCTTGGGCTTGGAATATGTGTAGCTACTCCTTTGAGCTTAATAAATCCAAATTGGACCCAATAACACTATTTAGGCCTAAATCTTCAATTTGCACCAAATGAATAAGCTTTGCACTAGAATTAATTCCATGTGCATCAAATGGATTAGATTGATTTAGATTTGTACTTTGAGCCTAAATTCTTTGAATTAACATATGTAATGCATACTTCATCTTTTTAGTACGTGCCCTTGTGAATGGACCTCCATTATAAGTCAAAGGGTCTTCAATCCTTACTGGATTAGGATTCCTTGTTACACCTTGAATCCTTTTTGGATATGGATTCTTTATCATATATTGAATCCTTATTGGATTAGTATTCCTTGTCATACTAGGATTCTTATCATTCCCCCTTTCCTCAAAATGATTCATTCTTGAATCATGCCCATCTTTTAAAGTTGATAAATTCATAATTCCTCCAAGGTCAAACACAAACTTCTTGGCTAAAAATTTCTCCTTTGATGTAAGGATTCATACAAGCAACTTTAAAACAATTTGAATTTAATTCCATACTTAGAGCATAAAACTTAATTTCATAAACTTATAGGAATTGTATTCTTGTGACTTCCTTTTAAACTTAAAACATGAATATCTCATGTTCTTCTTGCTTTGAATGAAGACTCTATAGATTTCCTTATAGGCACAAGAAACTTTAACAACATCATCAAATGGATCTCTATATGTCATAGAATTCTGTAAAAGAACTTTTAAAGCACTAGAAAAAAAAGAGTAAAGTCATTAGTATAATTGTGATAAATAACTAACTCTCTATCCCTTTTGATACTCTCAATCTTTAGGTTTTTCTCTTTACTCATGCCTTGCTTGTTTTCTCTCATCAAGTGTTTACCATTTTCCTCACTTTGCTCATTCAACTCACTTCTAACACTTAGCTCACTTTTTACTTTTCTCTTAATCTCATGTGTTTCCCTCCCCAAAGTTATCCCTTTTGAAAATTGAAGCTCTTTAATTTGTTGTTTAATGCACAAATCTTCAAAAATTGCATGCGGAGGTGAAATTTCAGCTGACACTCTTTCTCTTTATTCTTGTTCTCAAATTGTCTTTCAACCAATTCAATTGTTTTAACACTTTCATCCTTCTCATATTCACTCTCTAATTTGGACTCCTCATATACAACCATTTCTTTTTCACACTTCTCTTCATGAATTTTATTCTCCTCTATAATTTGATCACATAATTGATATTCTTGTTTCTCCTCATGATCACTCAACACCATTTCATTATTAGCAACACTCTCACTATGAGCCTTATTATTCCAACTCTCTCTCTCTAAAGCAAGTGCAATTACATCCTTCAAAGATAAAAAAAATGATTCCATTGTAATACTAACTCAAAATTTTATTGAATTTCACTCTTAAGCCCACTTATGAATCTTTTAATTTTTTGTCCTTCAGATTATGCTCAATCACTTGTAATTATAAATAACTTCAACTTTTTAGCATAATTTTCAACACTTAACTCATCTCTTTGTTTAAGCCTTTGTAATTTAAGATAATAATTATCCATAATATAAGAAGGAATAATATGTCTAGTCAATAACCTTTTCATTAATTCTCAATTTTTAACCTCACTATTTCCATTCTCTCTCAAAAATGCTATCAAATCTTTCCACCAAAAATAAGCATAACCTCTGAATTAATGAGAAATAAGTCTACACTTTTGTACCTTACTATATTCTTCACATTCAAACACATCCTCTACTTTTTGTACCCATCTTAAATAAGCATCAGGATCATTCATACTACAAAATAAAGGAATATCCATTGTGATACAAATTCATACTCAACAACTTTAAGTTTGGTAATTAGGATGAATTTGGTAAGTTTGGGTGAATTTGGATGATTTTGGCAAGTTTGGGTGACTAGAAATAAGAAAATTAGGTTTAATTCACACAAAAATAAAAGAAATAGGAACAAAAATGAATTTAATCCTAATAGGTAAGGAAAAGGAGTTCTAGATAAAGCAAATGAGTTATAAATAAGGAAAAGAATATGTAGATAAGGATAAGGAGTTGTCTAATCCCTTTTGGATAAATAAAAGCTTTAAGATAATATAAGGATTAGGACAAAAGAAGATATGATTAAATCTAGCAAGATAAGGATATAATTTATTTAAGAATTGATATTATCCATAAAGATATTCCTAAGAAACAAGGGGAAAACAAATTTCTACAAAAAAAACCCAAGAAAACAAATTTTGTAACATAAAATTTTAAGATTTATGATCTTGAATCAAGATTTAAACAAAGAACTTAAAGAAACTTCAAGATTTCAACGAATTTGATCAAGAATTTTCAAGAAAATAATCAACAAAGTCAAAGATCTTCAAGAAGACTTGTAAGAACTTTAAAGATTTTAAAGAAACGACCAAATTCTTCTTTTCTTTTCTTTTCTTTTTTTCTTTTTTATTCTTTTTCTTTTTTTTCTCTTTTTATTTATGATTAAAACTTGATACAAGTCTTTTAAGGAAAAACTAAATGAAATTAAAGATGATAATGAATAATGTAAAAATGAATTTGAACAACAAAAAATAAAAAAGATGATGAACAAACAAGAATGTTGATGAAACTAATGAGAAGGAGTAAAAGAAGATAACACAGAGAATGATAAACACGAATGAAACAAATAGGGATACATAACCTAATTATTAGAGCCAAAGCTCTGATGCCAAACTGATGCCAACTGAGTTTATCTAACAAATAAAATCCGCAACAATCTATTGATACCCACACCTTAGATCATCCAAGAAACAAGTTGGGTGGAAACTAGAACCCTTAATTATCTAATAACTAAGAACTCTAGCTATTAGGGAGTCGCCACAATTAGATATGGATGTTCTAATTGATAAGACAAGTGAACTATCAATTAACCTATTTTTTTTTAAAGAGTTCAAAGAATAAAACTCTAAGTAATTTGAAGCAAAATTCGTAACTTTAATTTGATTGATAAAAAAGATGCCCAAAATAGGCTGCAAAATAAGCTATTTATAAGAATTCTTAATCCTAAACCTAAACTAAAACAAATCCATAGAAGATAAGGATAATAAATCCCTAAAAGATAAGAAAACAAATCCTTAAATGTAAGGAATTATTTTTCTGGTCAACTAAGCTAAAGAAAAGTATTCTTAACTAAAAACAAACACTCTAAAAACGTTTTGGATAAGTAACAAATCCAAAATTCATTTTTAAATACTAATTAAACTAAATAACACATATTTGGGCTTCATTTTGGGCTTGGAATATGTGTAGCTACTCCTTTGAGCTTAATAGATCCAAATTGGACCCAATAACACTATTTGGGTCTAAATCTTCAATTTGAACCAAATGAATAAGCTTTGGACTAGAATTAATTCCATGTGCATAAAATGGATTAGATTGATTTTGATTTTTACTTTGAGCCCAAATTCTTTGAATTAACATATGTAATGCTTCCTTTATCTTCTTAGCACATGCCCTTATGATTGGACCTCCATCTTGTTACACCCTCAATCATTACTGGAATAGGATTTCTTATTATACCTTGAATCCTTATTGGATATGGATTCCTTGTCACATATTGAATCCTTATTGGATTAGGATTCCTTGTCATACTAGGATTCTCATCATCTTAGCTACATCCATGCCAAATTTCTTAAGAACCTCTCATGCATACTTAGTTTAATTGATGAAAATCCCATTTTTGCATTGCTTGATTTGTAGTCTAAGAAAGAATTTGAGTTCACCCATCATACTCATCTCAAATTCTCTTTGCATTAAATTAGAGAATTCGTCACACAAGCAATGGTTAGTAGCACAGAATATAATGTTAGCAACATATATTTGAAAAATTAATATATCATGCTTGGATTTCTTTATGAACAGAGTTGTATAAAATTTTCCTTTAGAGAAACCTTTATTTAATAAGAAGTTTCTCAATCTTTAATACTAACCTCTAGAAGCTTGTTTCAATCCATATAATGCTTTGAAAAATTTGAATACATGATTTGGAAAATTAAAGCTTTCAAAACCTGGAGGTTGTTCAACATACACCTCTTTTCAATAAAACCATTTAAAAATGAACTTTTGACATCCGTTTGATAAAGTTTAAAATCTATGAATGATGTAAATGCAATTAGCATGCTAATACTTTTAACCTTGCAATGGGGGCAAAGGTTTCATCATAATTAATGCCTTCCTCTTAATGATAACCTTTAGCTACTAGTCTAGCTTTTTTCCTAGTTATGACTCCTTGTTCATTCATCTTATTTCTAAACACCTATTTGGTACCTATAATAGGATGATGTTTAGGTCTAGGAACCAAGGTCCAAACCTTATTTCTCTCAAATTAATTTAACTTTTCTTGCATAACAAGGACCCAAAATTTATCACACAAAGCATCATCAATATTTTTAGGTTAAATTTGAGAAATGAAGGCTAAATTAATAATAGACTTTGATTGAGATCTAGTAGTTATCTCTTTTGTAGTGTCACCAACAATGAGGTCTTAAGGGTGAGCTTTCTTGAATTGCCAATCCTTTGGAAGTTCATCCTTCAAGGTAGGTTGAGATGTCGCCTCATTTTCCTCTTTGCTTAGATCTTCAAGTTCTAAAGGCTTACTAGCATTTTCTTCTTATGTTTCCATAATCTCATTATCACCTACAAGATCATCAACACCACAAACATCCTTTCCAGGATCAAGTGAGTTTGATTCATTAAATACCATATGCATTGACTTTTCAACCACTAGATTTTTCTTATTAAAGACCCTACTAGAAATAGAATAGCCTAGGAAAATTCCTTTATTGACTTTAGAATTAAATTTCCCAAGATTGTCTTTGGTGTTTAATATAAAGCACTTGCATCCAAATACTCTTAGATATGAGATTTTAGGTTTTCTATTGTTCTACAGCTCTTAAGATGTTTTATTTAAAATTAGTCTTTTGAAAACTCGGTTTGAAATGCAACAAGATGTGTTCACGGCTTCCGTCCAAAATTATAGAGGAAAATTATACTCATGAAGCATTGTTCTATCCATTGCCATAGGAGTTCTATTTTTTCTTTCAACTACCCCATTTTGTTGAGGATTTCTAGGAGATGAAAATGTATGAGAAATACCATTTTCATTACAATAGTTTTTGAAAAATTCATTTTCAAATTCGGTTCTATGATCACTTTTAATAAAAGAAATATAAAAGCCTTTTTCTTTTTTATCTCTTTTTTAAACTTTTTAAAAGCTTTAAATGCATCATTCTCATGAGCAAGGAAACATACCCATGTAAATCTAGAGAAATCATCAACCAATAAATATGCATAATGCATTCTACCGAGACCAGCAACTCTAGTTTGTCTAAATAAATCCATATGTATAAGTTTAAATGGCCTAGAGGTGAACGCTACATTTTTTTAGCTTAAATAAGGACTTAGATTTTTTTCCTTTTTGGCAAGCATCACAAGGTTTATCCTTAGTGAATTCAAGCATAGGTAAGCCAATCACAAGTTCATGTTTACAAAGATCATTTAAAAGCTCAAAATTTACATGTCCTAACCTTCTATGCCAAGTCCATGTGTTATGGGAGATAGACACTAAGCATTTTTTATCTTTATTGTCAATTTTATTCAAATCAATGACATAAAAATTATCTACTCTTTCACCACTAAAAATAATTTTATTTTCATTAAGACTACTAATAAAGTAATTTTTAGGATAGAAAATTTCTTTATTTCTCATATCATATAATTGACTTATATTAAGCAAATTATCTTTAACACTATCAACAAACAATGCATGATGTATATATAAGGATTGATGATTACCTATTTCTCCAATGCCAATAATTTTTCCTTTTATATTATCTCTGAAAGTAACATGTCCTCCATCCTTAGCATCAAGTTTGTTGAATTGCTTTTTGTCTCCTATCATGTGCCTTGAACATCCACTATCAATATACGACTTACTTTTTATTCTTATGGATTTCAAGCACATCTCATTTTCGTTTTCAAGGGCCATGAAGCAAAGATTGGCCACTTCTTATTATTCCTCTTCCTCTTCAGATTTGGAGGAATCATCCTAAGTAGCTTTGAATGCCTTCTTCTTATCTTTTGTTCCCATGTTCTTAAATTTGAGTTTGGGGAACTCACTTATAATATGTCTTGGTTTCTTGCATTCATAGCAAGTAACCTCCTTAGTTTTCTTCTTCCCATCTCCTTCGAACTTCTTGTTGAAGCCCTTTGTTCTTGAGAAGTTTTTCTTTATCAAAAACTTCTTAAAGTTCCTAGTGAACATGGCAATGTCACCATCTTCATCACCAGAATATTTGATGCTTTCCTTTTTACTATCTTCTTTAAGAGCTTTTAGAGCAATGATCTTTTTCTTTTCTTATTTCTTTTATTGTTCTTCACCTCTTTACTTGATAATGAGCTCATGTGTTAAGAGCTTACTAATGAGCACATCAGTTGATAGAGTAGAGAGGTCTTAAGTTTCCTCAATTGAAGTAACATGAGATTCCTAATCCTTCTTCCTTAGAGAAATATTTTCTAAGTTTCTTGAGGGTTGTGAGGAGAGCATTAAAATGGTTTGTCATCTCCGTGATTGATTCATGAGGCTTCATTTTGAAGAGTTCACATTCATACATATGAAATTGAACCTTCTTTCTTTTTACTTGAATGTTGCCTTCATAGTAGTTTTCTAAGGTATCCCACATTTCTTTGGCTGACATACAATGTTAAAGCTTAACTCTTTCTTTGGTCATTGAAAAGGCTAGAGTAGTCATAGCTTTTTTATTTTTATAATTTTCTTCCTTTTGATTAATACTCCATTAGCTTCTTGTAAGAGTAGGTACCACAACATCAATGATAGTTGTAGGTGGTTCCCAACCTCTTAGGACAATGTCCCAAAGTTTGATGAAATCATAATCAATATATAATTCCATTTTGAATTTTTAATGTGGATAGTCACTACCATCAAAGAATGGTATAAGAGAAGAGATATTTTGTGATTCACTCCCTATGATCTTATATTTTAACAATGAAGTACCTAGAATTTAAGCTCTGATACCAATTAAAAAGTGTTATAGAGGTAGGGTGAATAGGAATATCAAATAAAAATGAGAAATTAAAAGAAATATTTGCAAGAATTGAATGGAAGTTAAGAAGGAAGAATGGAGAACACAAAAATTTTAAGAGTTTGGATTCAATAACAATCTTACGTCTCCACTTAACTTATCCCCAAGTTAGGATTTTCAATCACCCATAACTTTATTCGCCAGATTGAGATTACATAAGAGTTTTATGGCTCACTCTTACAACCTTATAACTTGAGTTTTAAAAAATCACTTAAAAAACCAAATCCTAAGTATTTTAATGCACAACATTTAAACTAATTCCTTTAGAGATAAATCTCACTTCCCTTCTAATTTATCCCAAGATTTAAGATAAAAAAAATTATATTTCTAACACACAACCAACTCTCAGAAGACTTCCACAAATAAAGAATTATTTAAGAGAATTTGAGAGCTTAATTGAAAGCTTAAGAAAGAAAGAATGATAACAAGTTTCTTAACTTCCATTCAACTCTTGAAGTGTTTATATAGACAAATACTAAAAAACATAGATTTTAGAGTTGCAAATAATGTGTCCAATGTCTATATTTTGAATTCAATATTTATAATTTTGAATTATTGAAGGTGATGTTGTCAAATACCTATGCATAGATTGAAACCATAATTAGCTACTAAAGACGTTTGATTTTGCCCACACTTTCTTTATAAAAGTTGTATATATTTGACTTAGCTTTCCATATCATTTTGAATAACCTAAATTTCACTTTTTAATCTCAAGATATGTCAAAAATACAAAGAGTTATGCAATTTAAAATGTAGACTACTATTAGACAGCTATACACAAGTTGAACCCATGATTTTATATTGAAGATGTTTGAATTTTCCTAAGCTTTCTTAATCAAAGTTGTATATATTTGACTTATCTTTCTATATAAATTTGAATTACCTCAATTAGACATTTGTAGCTCATGATATGTCCAAAATACTAATAGCTATGCAATCTAAAATGTAGACTATTGTTAGACAGTTATGCACAAGTTGAAGCCATAATTTTATATTTGAGACGTTTGAATTTGCCTATACTTTCTTTATAAAAGTTGTATATATTTTACTTAGATTTTCATATCAATTTGAATCACCTTAATTGTGCTCCTGTAACTCAAGATATGCCTAAAATACTAAGAGCTATGCAATTTGAAGTGGCAGCTGCATATTTTGATTTTGACTTAATCTTTTCATACCTAAATGAACTTAGATTTTGACAAGCAAGCCTAATTCAGAAAGCTCAAGATGACTATTTCAAATGTAAAGAAGATAACTTTCTCATTATAAAGCTCTAAGGATGTTAAAAGCCTCTTTGAATCTTAAAGGTTGAATTCGCCCAAGATAATCATACTTCATTTTAACTTCCAATTGAATCCTAACTTATACACATTTAAACAAACAAATTAAATGCTCAAAATTAAGTTTGTTAAGATCAAAATTAAGATTGATTATTGTTAAGGTCAACACTTTCTAATTAACACATAAACTGCTTCAGACTTTAAAATCTCCTCATCAAACTGGACCATTGATGACAGATTGGTATTATCACCTACTGGCTTGGGTTTATCGACTCCCTACTTGCTAGGTAATAACACAATTTTAACACCTTAAAAAATAAAAGTTGTATGTATTAGCTCACCCATCATGAATTAACTTCTTACTGTACTACCAAGGTCTATCTAAAAGTAAGACATGCACTCCATAGCCACCATATCACACTAAAAATCTTTATTCTTTATGTCAATAAAGAAAGGAACAAGAGCTCAATTAGTCATTCTCACCTCACCACCTTTCTTCAGCCAGGCCAACTTACAAGGTTTACTATGCTTCTCAGCCTTAATACTTAATTTTTACACTTCCTGTTCAGATTCTATATTCTCATAACTACCAACATCAATCACAAAATGACATATCTTGCTAAGGATGGTACATGTGGGTTGTAAAATATTACTTTTAAACCCCTCATTATCATCATCTGTTACTTTTAGCGATAAATAGGATCTCCTAACCACCAGTGCAGTCCTTACATCACTCTTTTATGATTTCTTCATCAAATTCTCCATCATCCTAAAAAAATTAGTTAGTTAGCAATCATTGCATCCTCCTCTTCATATTATCAATGTCAACAAATAAAGCTTTCTTATTCGCTATTTTCTTATAGTCTAATTGCATATGTCCAACTTCCACATAACTAAAACACTTCACACTATTGCTTATGACACCTTTATTGAATTGAATAGTTTCACTAACAATGCTATTATATATCTCCTCTTGAATAACCCTCACTATTATTGCAACTACTAATAACATTAGTATTATTGCTTGTGTTAAAAAATTACTTGAACTGCTAGCATAACACATTTGCTTTTCAACAAACAAAACTCTCTAATGGGCAGCAGAAATGGAGACATGATTAAATAAATTAACAGTATCTTGAATGTGAACTTTTGGCTCTTCAATATACCTTGCCACTGGCTGGTCCTCTATTTCCTAGATTTTATTTCTAGAAATTAATTGGTAGAATTTAGTGGTGTAATCATCCATTGATTTGATGCCTTGCTTCAAATTCTGCAATCACTGATACACCAATCTCTGAAAAATGTATAGTTAAAACATAGCTTATAATTTTTTCTTCATCTTCTTTTAAGTAGCAATTTTTTACTTTTCTAGTTTGTTTTCAGTTAATTTAGTTATTGCCACCAAATTGTCACCCTACCTCATAATCTAGTTGCTAAAAAAAGGCACTCACTTATCTTCTAGCGCTCCCTTAAACTCCAATATCCTTAACTATGGCTAACCAATCTAGAAACTCTTTTGGTTGTAGGTTGCAATGGGATTTTAAAATTTTTATCTGCATTCACATCTTCCTTCACCTTCAATCATCATGTACAATAACTCTACAATGATGATGCAGGGCTTCTTTATAATATTCCTCATCCTTACCACTACCACTATTTCCTTTATGAGATTCCTTGCCATGATTATTGATGCATTGGACTGGGTTAGTCTAATTTTGATAACCCATCAATGCAACTATCCTTTCTGTTACTTGTTCCATCAGTTGCTCAAATCACTCATCTACAATCTGGGAAACTCATTATCCCATTTCATGACTATTGATGTCATTGATGCGTTGTTGTCTCCTCGATGACATGATTAATCAAGGAACAAATTCAGCTATGATACTAACTATTGTAGTATAAGCTTCAATAAAGTAAAATAAAATAAAGGATGAAAGGTATAAATACTATAGTCTATTGATTTATGTACAAATACTATAAAAAAAAACCTTTTACAACATGTTGATTCACAAAGAATATCAAGGAATAGGCATTACATATATATTGACTAGAAATAATACTAAATATTTAGAGAATAAGAGAATTATGTCTCTTAGAGAATTTCATTAAAAACACACACACACACACACACACACACTTATCATTACAACCTTATGGCTTAGGTATTTATAGGGGAGTATAAGGCTACCAGTAGAGCTATAATCGAGCAGAGCCAAGCCGAGTTTTAAGAAACTTGGGCTCAGCTTGGTAACTTTTGTAAAATCATAGCTTGAGCTCGGCTCGCTTAAATTCGAACAAGCTCGAGCTTGAGATGAGCCATGGCTTCCATCCAAGTAGCTCATTACAGAGCTTGAGAGAAAAATAAATTGATGCACAACTCTGAAAAAGAGCTTTACAGATAGAAAACAACAACTCAATAACTCAAAATTATGCATAAACCGAATACAACAAAGAATTATCATGAATTGATTACACAAAACTATCAATGATACAACAAAAATTCTCATAAACTTGAATCTCTTTAGGCTTATCAACAATAATCAAATAATAATAGAAACAAGAATAAATTTGCAGTACTAATAACTATAGTTTTCGAATAAAAAAAGAACAAATTTATAGTACTAACAACTATAGTTTTAGAACTAAAAAAAAAGAATAAATTAATAATAAAAAATCAACAAAATTATACAGCTATAGTTTCAAAAAAATCAACTCGGGTTGGTGAAACAAAGACAACGACAATGGCAACAATAGCTCTTCTTGCATATGGTGACTTTTGAATATAAGATTATAGATTACATTTTGAATGGTGACCATGGTTATGAGGGGGCCGATTAGAGTTAATGAGATGAAAATAAACAAAGATGAGAGAAAGAAGAAGAAGAAGAAGGGGGCGGTTAGGGTATAAAAATAAAAATAAAAAAATAAAAATGGGAAAAAGGAGAAGAAGAAGAAGAAGAAGAAGAAGAAGAAGAAGAAGAAGAAGGGGGCAGTTAGGGTTTGAAGATGAAAATGATTAACAGAGATGAGAGCAAGGAGGAGAAGAGGGGCGACAAAGGTTAACAAGAGAAGTTAGTCTCATTATATATATGACAGCTGCTAAGGTTTCTTGGAGTGTGTTGAATGTTAGTTTTACCATTTACTACACATCAAAACTACGTAGTTTTGATACTATACTATGTAGTTTTGTTTCAAAAACTATATGGATTTGTATTTAAATTATATAATTTTTAATTATATTTAATAATTTAAATTATATTCGTTTAATATTAAATGAATTTATTCATAAATTAATTGCAGAATTATAATTATAATTATTATTATATTTATTTACCTAATAATTTAAAAACCACATTTAATTAGTATAAATTTTAATGTTAATAACAATTTATACAAAAATTATATCATTGTTTTATAAGTAATAAATAATGTTTACTATATTTAATAATTAATTTTTTTTTCTACAACACTAAATTAGTATTTGTACAATTTAATGCATAATTTTATTTGTTTTAAATTCATTTGCTTGAGGCGGCAGTTCTAAACATAAATGAATAGCTTTCTAGGGTTTTGACATCCACTAAGGATAATAATAATAAAAAAATAAATTAGGTTAGGTAGTATTATATTTACTTTTTTATTTAATTTATATTTTCTTAATACATGTACTAATGTTAAATTATAAATGTGTAGTTTTTATTATAATTAATAATACTAATACTAATACTAAATTATATTATCAATACATGATTTTATTTCATATAATTATTCTAGTTCACTAAATATTTAATTAGTAATGTATAATATTTATGCATTAATTAAAATTATACTTTCTATTAATATCAATTACATAAAAAAAATTGTAAACTTTTATTATAAATATATAATGTTATCATATATATGCAATATTTCATATTAATTAATACTAATTTAATTAGTATTATCTTTGAGAAATATCAAATTAATACTATATAATTTATTTAGTATTATCTTTGCCTAAACGAGTCGAGTTTAAGTATGTTCGGACTCAAATCGTTTATCTTACAAGCCTTATAATAATCTTGTATATAATTGGTGATCTTAGTAGTTAATAATCTTAATAGTTAATTGATACTTATAGTATTTAGTAATCTTATAGTTCATAAGTTAAATTTAGCTACAACAAATACCCAATAATTAGTACTTAGTCTAATATTATATGTAGTAACCTTGTAGTAATCTTATAATTAGTCATCTTAGTAGTTACTAATATTAATAGTTAATTGATACTTAGTATTTAGTAATCTTATAGTTAATAAATTCACAAGCTAATTTTATTTATAATAAATTCACAAGCTAATTTTATTTATACTTAATAGTAATATTATACAATAAAACTATATGCATAGTTTCATGTGAAAACTATGTAATTTTTACTAAATTTAATAGTAAATTAGTATTATGTAATACATTATGTTCTAATATATTTACTTGATATTAACTTTTTTTATGTTAATAGTAATTTACATTATAACTAAGAAATAACTAATTTTTTTTATTGCAATTGATAGTTTTTAATTACATTTACTTAATATTCATACCAATATAGATCTAAATTATGCAATTTGTTTAATACTAATCGTTGATATTAATACTAATTTATGTTATAAATATGTAATTTTTATTGCAATTACCAATTTTTTAATTATATTTACTTAACATTCATAGTAATATACATCAAAATTATGTAATTTGTTTAATACTAATCCTTGATATTAATGCTAATTTATATTGTAAATATGTAATTTTTTATTACAATTACCAAATTTTAATTATATTTACTTAAAATTATTACTAATGTACATTACAATTAAGTGATACTAAAATTATATAAACGAGTTTATTATCGAGCTTGTTAATGAGCTTGTTCATGAACATCTTAAACGAGACTGTTAGCGAGCTTGTTCGTGAACATCTTAAACAAGTCTGTTTATAAATATCATAAACGAATCTGTTCACGAGCTTGATCACGAGGTTGTTCATAAACATCCTAAACAAGCTTGTTCACGAGCTAGGTCACAAATATATTAATGAGTCTATTCATGAGCTTTAATGAGCTGGGCTTTAAGATGTTTGAGTTATGTTCATTTATCTTTTGAGCCTCAAAATTATATTTGAACTTTGCTCATTTAACTTAACAAATGAGCTCGAATGAGCTTCTAACTAGTCGAGCTCTAAGCGGCTTTGTTTGTTTACACACTCTCTATCAATCCCCATTTAATTAGGAAAGAAAATAAATACAAAGTTAGGGTAGAAAAATGAAATCCCCACTAATGTAGGAAAAATAAAAAGCAATTCCTAGTTATAAGAAAAATTCAGCTCAATACTAAAATAAGAAAAAAAAAATCAAATTCTAATGAGATAAGAAAACCAAATGCGAAGCGGCTTTGTTTGTTTACACCCCTAGCTACCAATTCCATTTAATTAGGAAAGAAAATAAATACAAAGCTAGGGTAGAAAAATGAAATCCCCACTAATGTAGGAAAAATAAAAAACAATTCCTAGTTATATGAAAAATTCAACTCAATACTAAAATAAGAAAAAAAAAATTCTAATGAGATAAGAAAACCAAATAATTATAGGAATAAATTATGGTGTTTTATCCCATTTTTTTAGGAAGTCCAAAGTCCTATTGATCCACATCAAATGACCTAAGTATCGATAGACTTATACTTTTTTTTTTGTCAATAAAGACGTTAAATAATCTAAATATCAATTGATTATATAATTGGGTGTCCTTCTCTTTTTAAATCAACGATGATAAGATTCAAATCTTACACCTTATAATATCCTTTAAAAGAAATTACCTCTTGATTATTCTTATTGACAACCATATACTCCTTTAGTTATGACTCTTTACCGATTTATCTATTGGAACTAGTTGTGTTTTTTTTTCTTTTATTTATCAAAATGATATTTGCTAACCCGATTTTAGTATATATCATTCATTACATTTTTTTTTTAAAACCTTTTGCTATTATGATACTCTTTAGTCTTCACTACGACTTTTTTTTTTTTTTTTGGAACGTTCAACTTTTAGTTGAACATATTGCTTAATCAATTTGACATTTCGATAAATTACTCAACTACAATAGAAAATATAAATTATTAAATATTTCGAGTAATTAATTTCTATCTTTTGGATAGAATGAACATATTATAGTAAGAAGATTAATTTTTCTGCACAGATGGATTAAGAATATAAACCTTGAAACTTATTCACATACATCAAAGTTGATCCATTAACGTAGGCAAGTATTCTTGACAAATCTTATGCATGGTACAATTTTAGCATAATTTTTATAATTGCAACTTTTAAGGGTGTTCTTCAAGCTCCTTCAAAAATCAAGCCTAGTCAAATCAAAACTTAACATTAGAAACAATGATGCTTTTGAACTTGGATTCATGAAGGCCAAAAATTAGATATGATACACTAGCCACTGCTACTCCAGAACATTTTTCCAATCCCATTATTTCTTGGAAGAGATTCATCGACATCCATAGGAGACCAATTTTTCACTAGCGAAGCCATCTGATCGACCTTGTCGTATAATCCAAGTAGTCCACCGGTGTGTATAAAGAAGACTTTTCTTCCTTCCCACTTTTTCGGATTCTTTGTCATGTCCTTCATCGTTCCATGAGCAGCTTTCCCACTACCAAAATTAAATAACTATTATTAGTCAAAGTTACTTTAACTGAATCAATAGCAGACATTTAAATTTTCAGTAAACTAAATAACATTCAGGTATTTATATTTATAGATATTTTTGCCTTTAACATTACTAGTATGCCCCACCAGGGGTGGGTACGGGTGGTGTGGTGTTCAGCCATACTGAGCCAGTTCAGGCCTTTAGTTTGAGATATCTCGTCACTCCTCCAAGGGATTTATTCCCTTGATGGGCATTTGGTTCATATTTCAAAATCAGAATCGGAATCGAAATGAAAATGAAAATGGGAATGAATGAGAAAAGAAATTGATATTTAAAGAAGGTATTGCAGAATTCCAAAAAAAAAGAATACAAAATGTTTATGGATTATGGTACAATGTACTTCACCTGTAAACTGGGTCTAGAACAATACCAGCAGTTGCAGCAACATCCCTGAGAAACTCAAGTTCGTCAGTGGTGTTAATTCCATAGCCCATACCTGTAGCCTGTGAAAGGAAAAAAATAAATGGCAAGAATATGATTTCTTCTTTTTGGGTACTTCTCAATTGTATCACTGAGGTTGCCAGGTTCATATGGCTGCTAATGGTCTTATCAATATACAAATAAATTCGTGGGAGAAAATCATTCGTTGAAAAGAATGATCTCAGTAATATTAGTGGTCTTTCTGGTGTAGGAATGTGTTGATCTTCACATAATAAGTTGATTCTCTTCTACTATGATGAGGTACTCACATTTTGAATGTTCAGAATGTCACGTACATTAACTCCTGCTTTCAGGTTCCCTCCAAATACAGAATCCATGAACCTGCAAAAGAGCAGGTTACAAAATAAAAGACATACTTTTGCCTTCAAAATACCCAACCATGATCCAAGTGACAGACCAGCTACTGTACCTCCACTGGAAATTAATAACAAAAATTAAAAAAATAATCTTAATTTTACTATTTGTACAAAAGGAAGCATGATGTAACTGAGAGGATTAGTAAATAGATTCTCCCCCACATTCACGTCAATTAATGAATACATGCATCACAAACAACAATAATGGTTAAATCACGCTAAATTCTTGGGGCAATATACTTCTCAGTATGAGAACCTAAGACCTAAACCAAAAATCTTAATAAAACTAGCAAAAGAAATAAAGAATGAATTCTCACACCAACTTTTGGCACTAAGCTTTCATACTTAAGCTAAAGCACTCAAGCATATCAAAGACAAGAACAAAGGAGGCAGGGAAAAAGAGAAAAAATATGTCTATAAGAATTCAATGGGAAGAGAAGAGAAAAACCAGCCACATGTTGCAACAATATCATCAAATTTTAATTTGTTATTACTAGCCTGAACATGTTGCTCGATTTCTTCCGTTGCTTGAAGATAACCCTGAAAGCAATTTTCTTATATAATTAATGCAACGATATGTAAAGCGTATAACATTATGAGGAGAATGAGAAGAGAAGCAGGGGAAAAGAAGTTTCAACTGAAAATCTGAAACTTTTATATCATAAAAAAGACGAAACAGAGGAACAAAACAGTTGGCAAAATTACAACACAAAAGAAGTTAACCATATATAGAGGGGACATGCGAAAGAGAAGAAAAAGAAAGGGAAGTTAAAACCGATCATGACAAAGATTCAAAAGAATATGAAGCAAACAAAATAAAATGTAGTTTTTTTTTTGTTTTTGAAAATTACATTTGCCTACCTAAGATTAGACATAATTAACATTTAGAAACCTCATGTTTCAAATTTAAATATTTACCTCCCAAAACTTTTGTATACCAACAATTCAGGACATCTATTAGTTTTTTTTTTTACAAAAAAGGACCATTATACCCTTATTAAACATATGTATTCTCCAATCCCATTACATTTAATCATTTATCTTTCCCCAATTTTCAATTAAAATTCCCAACACAAAATCCCTAACATAAAATCCGTAACACATAGGTAAATATTGAGAAATAACAATGGGCAATGTGGTTAACATTAATATACCATTTTGTGTTTGGGATTTTGATTGAAAATTGAAATTAGGAATTTTTTTTTTGGATTTTGTGCTAGGGATTTTGATTGAAAATTGGAGAAAAATAAATGCTAGAGACTAGATGTAATGAGTTTAGAGGTGACATATGTTAAAACAAAGACATAACCGTCTTTTTCTACCAAAAAAAGAAAAGAAAAGAAACTATTAAATATCCTCATTTGTTGGTATATAAAAGTTTAAGTAGGTGAATATTCGATTTTGAAATATGAAATTTTAAAATGTTAATTATGTCTAATTTTAGGGAGATAAATATAATTTATTTTTTTTAACAGAAAAAAAAAATTAGTACAATTTGCACCTAAAAATTCACCAATTATTAAGAAAAAATAAGCATTATTTATGGGTTAATAATGAAAATAGATTAAAATTATTAAAACTCCTAAAGTTTTAATTTTTTTAAGTAATTAAACCATAAAATTAAATCCCCAAATGATGTATTTTTAAAGTTGTAACGACCATTTCTTAAAAAAAAAAAAAAAAAAAAAAAACTTGTAGTGACCATATTTAAAATTATCGGTAGTTGTTATAAACTATCTATTACTATTAGTAAAATTTGTAGCCTACATCTATCTATATCTATATCTGTGTAAATATAATAAAACTAAACATTTAATGAAATTTCATAAAATTACACCATGTTACATGTTAACACTACAACATGTGGCACTTTATATTTTTACCTTATTCATATCTCTTTCTCTTTGCCCTTTCTTCGTATTCTTTTTAACATTCTCTTTCTCTTTATATATATATATATTTTTTTTAAATGTGGCTGCACCGAAGCCATTATTGACTTTTAACAATGCCATGAAAATTTATACACATACAAGCAAACAAATAATTTAGAGTAACGAGTCTCGTATGTGGCTTTTACCGGCAATCAAAAGACTCATTTTTGAAACAAATTTTCGTAAGTTTAAAATATTTCAACATTGATATGATATATATAAAAAAAAATTCACAATGACAAAGAAAAAATAACAACATGCTCATTCCATCAAGTGAAGTGAATTTTTTTTATCACTACGAAAAATGTCTCAATGGGTTTTCTCCAATTTATAATAAAAATCTTTCTTATGTTGTTCTTTAAAAAATCTCTAAACTTTATAATTATTAGTTCAAAATAATTAACTTTTGAAAATTTAATCCATTCGCGTAACACTTGGGCATTTGCTTAGTTTTACTTATAATTCTGACTATACTAGGTAAACATTAGTGTATAAAGTTTCATGGTATGAAATATTGGTTAAGATTGGACATGCAAATTTGGAGATAAAAACATTAAATTAGTCATTGGAAGATATTTATCAGTATTATAGTTTTATTCGAATAATTAGAGTTTAAAGTACATTAGATGCAAAAATAAAAATTAAAAAGAAAAGATATGGCATTATTCACCCCAACTCACCAGGTTCCTATGAGATTTGATCCACCAAGGGGAATCACGTACGGCTTTCTCCCTTCCTTCAACAAATTTTCTTTTAGGATAGTAAGAGTCTGATACCAAAGGTTGAACATCGACAATGAAGAACTTATCAATGAAATATCTAAGAGATTTGTAAGTACAAGATCAAGAGAAGCGAGAGAAACAGAGGAACAAAACTACACTGGAACAGAATACACCAAATGCAATCATCAAAAGCCACATCGACTCGCACAATTGACAAAAAATAAAAGTAACATCAGCAAAACAAGAAAGAAAAAAAAAGGAAAACACATGAAAGACATATTAAAAATCAATAATATGAGAGGCACTATTAAGAATAATGTGACAAACCGCACTGCCTAGTGCATATTTTTCTTCAGAAATAAGTTGAACATTAGCTCCAACTAGACGCCCCACCAACAGATTGCCTGTCAATCCAGGATCTCGGTCCACAAAGTCCTATAACATATTAAAACAACAATTACAATAAAAGAAACAACCAAAAAAGTTGAAGAATTTAAAATGTTTGTTCTTTAAAAAAAAAAAAAAAAGAAGAGTTTGACCCTGGTGTGAAGTATAACATACCAGTCAAGATTAAAATACTTGGCAGCAACAGCAGTGGCACCGCAGCTATTGCTTTGAACACCTCCGACAGTAATGATACAATCAGCACCCTTAGCCACTGCATCAGCCATCAAAAACTCCAACTTTGTGGTTTTATTACCACTCAATTGCATGCCTGACAGGTCATCTCGCTGCAAGAACAAACGGGTGGAAAAAAAAGGAGTAAACAATGAGCAGTGCGTAAAAGATTAAAGTTAGAAACAAAAGTTGAAAAGTGTTTGATGAGCAGGTAGGTACCTTCAACCAAACCTCATTGCCAGCGGGCAAATTAGGAAGATTCCAGCGATGAATGGGAGTAGAAAAATGACCCAAAGAGACAAAATGAGCAGGAATGGGATTGAGATGTGATGCCCATGATGGAGGACTGTAGGCCTTTTGGCTAAGGAAATCAAGAGAGCTTTTGTATTTGTTGTTTTCGTCAAGTTCCATTAATTGGGACTGGTGTGAGAGTGATGGGAGTTGAGTTTGCGGGAGTTGCAAAGAGAGATGACGACGCTCATATAGTACTAAAAACTAGTTTTTTAACCAATAATTGTATTCACATAAGTTGGCATAGAGCTCTTCTTACTTAAAGTAGGTGATAGATTTGAATTTTATTGTATGTAATTCATTAAATTAGTTGTTTAACTATTTTTAGGGTGCATTTATTTGATAAAAAATAAGATTGAAAATCTGATTTATAGTGTTTAGTTAGCTAAAATTAATATATAAATAAAAATTTAATTCTTCTATCAATGAGAATCGCCATTTTCCTCTTTTGTTTTTAAGGAATGATTTTTGTATTTTATTAGAAATCAAGTCAAATCAATTATAAATTAGTTAAATATTAACATTTAGTTTTTTTAAATTTATAAATAAAACATATAAAATTCATAAAAACATGCATTAAATGTTTGAATAAAAAATATTTATCAAAAGTAAATAATTTTTATAATTTTTTAAAAAATCATGATAATATTTTTATAAATAAATATTTTAAAAATATTTTATAATACATAATTATAATATTAATTTTTAATATATAAAAATAATTATAATGTTAATTTTTTATAAATAAAAAATAATATCAAAAATATTTTTCCATAAAAGAAATTTTAGTTGTTAAATGATATTTGATTTTTATTTTCAATCTCATTCCCCAGTGAAATTAAACATCTTCTTCATTTTTTCATTTCCTTTCTTATTCCTTTCCATTTTCATTCCTATTATGATTTCAACTCCTGAGTACAAATCAAACAATTCCTTAGTGTATAAGAGTGATTTTTACTGCTCTTATACTTTAAACTTAATTAGTTAGAATTCAATAAAATTTACATTATAAAAGCATAAAAAAAAAAACCCTATTGTTTTACTTATAATGTAGTTAATTATTGTTAGTTATGAAGTTGTCAAGTGAAAATTTTTCTCTAAAAATATTTTAGGGCGCAAAGTTCAAATTTTGTCATCATTAATTTAAAAACAACAATCCATTAAAGTTTAGATCATATGATCTTCATATTAACTAAAGAAATAGTTAATTATTAACCGAAATGAAATGAGATTATAGTGAAAAAAATAACATCTTGAAATTATTATAGAAATAATAACTAAATAGGCCTTGTGAAATAGTTGGGTGTTTTGCTGATTGTTATTTATTTTTATATTGAATAACTAAATTAATAAATTTCTAAGAAATGTTAATAATTTAAAATTTATATTTTTATTAATTTTTTGATTATATTGTAAAATTTGAAGATAGAACAATATAAATATAGCAACAATGGTAATGCTGAAGGAAGTAATAAAACGGAGAAGGGTTTTTTTTTTTTTTTGTATCGTTTGGCACCAAATGAATGTCTGTTATTAATTTTGTTTAAATATGTCATTCTTTTAATGATAAATAAATTTATAATTCGGTTTTTGGTATTGAAAATTTATATATTTTAAATTTTTATAATTGCATTTAATTATTGATAATTTTAATACAGAAAAATATTTGGTCAAAATTAAATAAACATTTTGAGGTGATATTTAGAAAACGTTAAACTTATCTTTTATGATAAAAATGTATAAAACTACAGTGATATAAAATTCAAATGTTCGTTATTTTTATAAATTTTTTTATAAATTTTGATAAAAATATTTTGATTTAAAATCATTCGATAAAAAAATAAAGGCGTTGAAGTGATAATTAAAACGTTAAATTTATGTGTTATAATATTTTATATTTATGAATGGTCCTTATTTTAATAAATTTAAAATTATATATATAGTAAAATATCACGAACTTTTTTGTATTTTAAAAAATTAAGTAGTTTCAATTGATTTAGAGTAAATAATCATGAAGTAATTCACATTATTTAGAGCAATAATTTTTATATTAAAAATTTATTTTTAATATATAATATTATTATAATGACAATTATTTATCAATTTATTAATTATATTTTTATTATTTGAGAAATTTTTATATAATTTTAAGAATTACTTGCATGAACATTGATTAAATTGTCTAAATTAAAATATTTTATTAAAATTTAAAAATTGAAATAAAATTTTCAACACCAGTAAGCCATTATAAGTTTAGCAATTTAAAAAAATGTTAAATTTAACATTTGATAAGATGTCATGGTAGTATTTTTATTTAATTTTAATCAAGTAACTATTTGTAAAAATTAATTGAAATATGTTTGTCAAAATTAAGAAAAAATAAAATTGTTATTTTTTTACACCAATAGGCTTTATAGTTTTATAAGAACTTACTTCCTATACGTCGTTATATCTATATAATTTATTATGACTATTGATATTTATTTATTGATATTTTATTTGTTTTATATATAATTGGGTGTTGATTAAAGAGAATATAAAATATTATTAACAATAAATTAACCAAAACTAAAAAAATGTAATTAAAAAATTGCCACGTAAGATTGCAAACGATACAAAAAATTGCACATAGCATATTTACTATTTTATTATGGCTAATATGTGTTTTGCGTGGCTGTATAATATAATTATTATTATACATACTAAAAAAAATACTCCTAATAAAGGAAATAATCAATTAAAATAAATTTTTAAGTTCTCATTTTTATAACATTTTATAAATTATTTAATTAATTTTTAATTTATTAAAATTAGGGTTGAACATGGAATGAAAAAAATATTGAAGTGAAGCGAAAGACATTAAAATTATATAAAACTAAATAATTTTAACCTCAAATTGAACCAAATCAAAATTTATGACTAATTTAGTATGATACAGAAGATTTACGAAAAAAATGAACTGAAAACCGTAACAAAAGTACTGAAATCATACCAAACTGAAAACTAATATAGTATTGAATTTTAATTTAATAAATAATATATAAACATTAACAAACAATGATAAACTTAATTATATACTTTTCATTATATCAGCAAGTAATATATATTATTATTAAATAATATATGTATAATAATATAGGATAAAAATTAATATATTTTGTATTAAAAATATAATAAATCAATTGTTAATAAAATATGTTTATTAATTTCATTATTATTAATTATCATTACTAATGCTACTACTTCTATTATTAATATTCAACTGAAAAAGAAAAATGTAAAATATTTATTATATTACAAGTTGAACTTAAAAATATGAAAAAAAAAATTCATATTATATAATTTCAAATAATTTAACTAACAAACAAGAATGTACAGTGTCTATTATAACATAATCTAAACTTAAAAGATGAGAAATAAAAAAAAGTATTATTATTATTAACAATAAATAAAAATATGCAATACTTATTATATTTCAGTTTAAACTAAAAATATGAAAATAATAATATATAATTTCAAATTTTATAATTTAGTAATTAAAATATTGTTATTGTTATATTTTTTATGATTTTTCAATTATTATTTTTAATAAGTAACCTAACGTTATTGATATTATTTAAAACTAATGAACTAAATAATAGATAACCAAAATTATGTAATTTTGTCCAAAATTGCATCGTTTTCATTAAAGTAAATGGTAATATTACAAATATTGCTTCTCAACAAAACCTGAACCACCTTTTTTTCTTTCATTTCTCTTAATTCTTAGTTTTCATTATAATTTTCTTCTTAGCCATCGCATATCATTTTTTCAATCGGTAGTGGTCCCTTCTATTTCTATTTCGTTGAATTTATTTTGTTTTTCCATTGATTAAATACCAATCTTTAATCTGTTTGTCTTTTGATTGAAATTTTGAATATTCTTTCAAGGAGTTCTTTCCCTTGGTGGAATTTTTATTATTTTCCTTCATGAAATTTGGATATCTCCTTATTGTAAATATTCTATGAGTATTGTTGCAATCAAACTCATTTAAAAACCAAAGAGTCGATTTATGAGTAAATAAAGTTGTTGAGTGGAACATATGGATCGCCTAATTGCAAATTATAATAATTTTGTCAATGCAATTAAAGAATTACAATAAGAAATTTTATAATTTATGTGAGATTTTATTTTTAAATTTTTTGATTGTGCTATTATTTCCTATTATTCTTTCATTAAGATGTACTTTAATTTACAATGAATGAAAGATTCATTATTTTCTTTCAAAAAATAGTAATATTACAAATAAAATAAAATAAAATAAAAAAGCTATTTTGGGAAAACATATACTGTAATGCTTTGGAGAGATTTTTTTTATTATTATTGTTTTATGGTTTGTATTGTATTTTTTTTTAATGGTTTTTAACTATAATACTATGTAAACATGTGCTTTTTAATGGTATATATTATATTTTTTGGGTCAACAATGATTGATATTGTATTAATTATAAAAATTAATACATTCATTTTTTAGTAATAAATACAAACTTAATTAATGATATAAATTTGTATAAAACATAAATTTCTATATCTCCATTTTGAACTGAACCATACAGATTCTAAATTTGAATAATAATATTATTATTAAAATATAAAAAATAAGAAAATTATTATTATTATTAACAACAAGTAAAAATATGTAATACCTATTATATTTCAGTTTAAATTAAAAATATGAATATAATAATATATGATTTCAAATTTTATAATTTATTAATTAAAGCATTGTTATTGTTATATTTTTCATGATTTATCAATTATTTTTTTAATAAGTAATATAATCTTATTGATATTATTTAAAATTAATGAATTAAATAATAGATAACCAAAATTATATAATTTTGTACAAAATTTGCCTCGTTTTCATTAAAGTAAATGTTAATATTACAACTATTGCTTCTCAACAAAACCCTAACCACCTTTTTTTCTCTCTTTTTTTTTTAATCCTTATTTTTTATTTTAATTTTCTTCTTGGCTATCGTCGATCATCTTTTCGATCGGCGGTGGTCCCTTCTATTTCTATTTCTATTTTATTTGCTTTATTTTGTTTTTTCATTGAATAAATACATATCTTTGATCTATTTGTCTTTTGATTGAAATTTTGAATCTTTCTTCATGAAATTCTTTCATTTAGTGAAATTTTTATTTTTTTCCTTCAAGGAATTTGAATATCTCCTTATTGTAAATTTTAGGTTAGTATTGATGCAATCGGACTCATTTAAATACTAAAGAGTCAATTTATGGCTAAGTAAAGCCGCTGAATGGAGCGTACAGATTGCCGATTTGCAAATTAGAAGAACTCTATCAATGCAATTGAGGAATTACAACTAGAAATTTTATAATTTCAGTGAGATTTTATTTTCATATTTTTTTATTGTACTATTATTTCCTTTTATTCTTTCATTTAGATGTACTTTTAATTTTCAATAAATGAAAAATTCAATCTTTTTTCTCAAAAACATAGTAATATTACAAATAAAATAAAATAAAATCTAAAATGGAAAACATATACTATAATGCTTTGCTGAGATTTTATTTTTTATTTTTTATGGCTTATATTGGATTTTTTAATGGTTTTTAACTATAATACTATGTAAACATGTGCTTTTTAATGGTATATATTATTATTATATTTGTTTGGTCAACAACAATGATTGATACTATATTAGTTATAAAAACTAATACATTCTTTTTTTAGTAATAAATATAAACTTAATTAATGATATAAATTTGTATGAAACATAAATTTTTGGATTTTCATTTTGAACTGAACCATATTGATTCATTCCGAAAGAATCGAAACACCATACCAAACTGTTACAAAAAATGGGAAGGTACCGATAAGGAGATTTTTAAATTTGGTACTACTATAAATTTTATTTTTAAAATTTACAAAATTTGGTATGGTTCTAGAGATTTTAAATCCTTGAATTTTCCTAACTCATTTGCATCCCTAATTAAAATTATTTCATTAACAATAATAATAATAATAATAATAATAATAATTCAAAAGTTACAAATTTTTTGCATTTAATGTTAAATAAAAAAAGTATTTTTATTTGAATAAAAGAGAGAATAAAAGACAATTTTTAAATAGAATAAAAAAATGTATTTTTATTTGAATAAAAGAGAGAATAAACAACAAAATTTTTAAATAGAAAAAAAATACACAATTTTTAATGGAATATAAAAGTAATCTTTTAGTTGTAATAGAATTTGAGTATTTCATATAGAATAGAACAAGTGTACTTTAAAATAAGAAAATTCAATGGTTTTACTGGTAAGACTTTTGAAGTGGCTACTAAAATATGGAAGGAACATTTATAAATTTTTAAACTTAATAATTTGGATTTCAACATTTAATAGGTTTATAGACTATTAATTATAAATCTAAGTTATAGATTTTAAGATTTCTACAACTAATTTTTATAAAAGAGGAAAATATTTCTGTAAACTATAAAACATTAAAACGATAATTTGGAAAGTAATTATTTTTTAGTATATTAAAAATCTAATACTATTAGAAATTATTTAACAATATAAAATTATAAAACAATGAATAATAATCAATTCTTTTTATGATTGTTTTAGTTAAATTTCTAAAAATTATCTTCTCTAATTATATTATGGTGCTTAATTATTTCTTGCATTTTTTATTTAGTATTCTAAAAACTTAAATTTTTATATATTAAATTAAGAAATTAAATTTTGATATATGAAGTATTACTAATTATTTCAATTTATATTATTATTATATTATTAATTTTTTATATTGAATTTTAGTGAGATTTAATTTAACTTTTGGGGTTAAATATTATTTTAATATTAATAATCTAATATTAGTGTTTATTTGAGCACTAAATTATTATATTGTGTGATTAAAAGTTTATTGGAAATAATTTTATTTGTATGAATTATAGTATTTTTATCTTTTACATTTTTATAAAAAATAATAACAATAATAATAAAATAATTTCTTTTTCTTTTTCTTTCTCCTCCCCCTTCTCATTCTCTTCTTTCTTTCTTTTTCTTTCTTTTTTTTCCTTTTCTTTCTTTCTTCTTCCTCTCCCTCCCGCACACTGCACCACCAACCACCGCCACCCACCACGGTCGCCAACCATCACACCATCACTAGCAGGAGTCCTTACCACCACCACCAGCCCCCGTAGTCATTGGAGCTCCTCCCTCCTCCTCTATTTTTTCTTTCCATTTTCAGCCATTTTTAGGGGAGGGTTTACCGGAGTCGATTTCGGTGACAACGGTCCTTGCTGATGGATGCAAAATGATCATCTCCTCTTGGGTAATCATTGCCCTCAATCAATTTCAAGTTCTAACACCGGTAAGAACTTCAATTTTGAGAAATTAATTCAAAGTCTTTTTATTTAAATTGTGAAATTGAAGCTTTATTTGATTTTATTTGATATATGTTTTTTAGGACTGATTGTTGTAAGCATTATAAGGATTCTAAAAATAATTTTTATGAATTTTTAGAAAAATTTAGACTTTCCGGGGTCTCGGGGTTACTATTCATAACACTATTCATGAGCTAATTTTTTAAAAATATTTTTAATAAATTCTACTAGTTATTTTAAGTATATTTTGTGAAGGAAGTTTATTAAAATTATGTTCCGATTATTTATTATGAATTTTTGAATACTTATGTCAAAAATGAATTTTTGAGAAAATTAGTATAAATGGGTAAATTTTATGTTTTAATTGAAATTATGGTGAACTATGATGTTTTGGATAATTTTTTAGTATACTACTAAAATAATTTTTATGAATTTATTCCTATTTTAACTAATTATGAGTAATTATCAAAATAATATCTAAATAAAATAGTATTTATGGTTTTTATGATTTAAAAGAGTTTTTGGTTGCCTAATTTTATAATTGAATAATTTAATGAATTTTTGATAATTAAATACTATTTAATTTCAAAATTTTTGAATGAGGACCTTTATAACAAAAATTGATTTTAATGTGAATTTTATTAATTATTTTATAAATAAATGTCTTTTATGCTTTATTTGTATAAATAAATTAATTTTGATATTAAATGAAATTTTATTGATTTAGATTGTGATTTTTGAAATTGGTTTTCGATTGGGTATAAACTGTAGTTTGGGGCCCAACTCGAGATTTGTAGTTGTCGCGGTTATTTGAAGTGTTTTTTCTGTACAAGATTGGCTCTACTTCATGTAGATAGATGTCCATTTTACAAAGGAAACTCTGACAAAATTTTAATAGATTTCTCGTAAAATGTGACATCGAGTCTATTTTAGTAGAGTCGTATGTTTTTTTAGTCGAGTCTTTCCTTATAAATTTAGAATTTATAGAAATTTCATTTTTATTTCTTTTCTTTAGTCGCGCCTCCAGTCGAGCTGACAGGTTGGGGTCGAGCGCAACTGCACAAAGGAGCGCATTCAACTTGTAAATTACTAATTGAACCGTGTGTTGGGTATTTTAAATTATTATATATAAATTCTTTGATTTATGATAAAAGAGGGAATTTAATAAAAGAATTATTTTATTATTTAAAATATATATAATTGTACTTGAATGAATTCCCCTTTTGATTGCCATGATTAAATAAGTATGTTTATGTTAAAATTTTCATATGATTAGTTAATTGTTATTTTCTTTTAATTTATTGTAATTTTTCTTATTTATTTATAGCTATTTATTTTAAATTAAACTACGTTAGAACAGGCTACATGATAGATTTCATTAGGACCGTGTACGGACCGGTAGGATTGAGAGTGAGTGTTGATGGTTAAAAAGGCTTGATGATGCTTTTCTCTTGAGTATGATTTTGTGAGATTGTGTATAAGGCTTGGTGATCCTTTGCTCTCAGGCGTGGTTTATAATTACTGGTGCTAGTAGCTCGGTGATACTTTACTCTCAAGAACTGCCAATAAATATTGGTTTAAGTGATTAACTATGGCTGGTAGCTCGGTTGAAGCTTTGCTTTCAGGAACGGTAGTCTTTGGATTATAGAGAGCCGAAAGGCTATTAAAATTGTGGACTAGGGTTCTACCTAGTTTTTTTTTATAAAATGATTTAATAAAAGTTTATTATATTGATATGGTGTTTTATGATTTCAGATAATTTATTTTGGTGAAAGAGTATTTCAATAAATCAAATGATTTAAATTTTAAAATATAAATATTCTATTTTTATAAAACATATTTTAAAAGAGATTTTCAAACCACATATATTTCTTTTATTAACTTACTTAGTGAGGTCTGACTCCCCTTAATTATTTTTAGAATCTCGGGAGTCACCTGTTTGTCAGCCTACTCTATGCTAAGTTTCTTCTTCTCCGGCTATTTTATGTAGGTTTATCTGAGATATATTATTACCATTTATACATTTTAAATCTAGAACATCGCAGTAGTAGAAATGGTCAATTATTATATTGTATCTTATGAATTGTTATACGTATTAAGAATTTGTATTAAAGATTATTATTATATATATTATCTAAGTTTGTGTTGGATTTTAATTCATTTGTGTTTTTTATCTTTATTTAAATTATGTTATTTTATTATCGTCTTTATTTTATTAAAATTCTCGTCAAGGCTTACTATGGGTTTCATGTACTTTATGTATTCTCATTCCCTAGTGCCGATCATGTGCCCTTTTGGGTTTGGGTCGTGACACAGTTGGTATCAGAGCTTTGGCTCATTTTATGCGTGAATTAAGCTGTTAATGTCTATTTTTTGTAACCTACTATGGTAATAGGTTGATAATTGTCGCTTATTATCTTCCTTGTTCTTACTATCTACGCTTATGTAGTACTTTTGTCTTGTCTTGAATTCATTTGTGTCTTTTTCAGAATGAGGCTAGAGTCTTATTTGATCTGGGTGCTTCTCACTCTTTTGTATCTCCTACATTTGCTTCTAGAATAGCATGTCAACCTTCCAAGATGTTGTTTCTCTTATCTATAGTGACTCCACTTAGTGATGAGTTAAAGACAGATGTGTTCTTTCCATCTTATCCAATGTTGGTGGAGGGTAGAGAGTTGCTTGCAGATTTGGTTTTGCTTGATGTGATTGATTTCGACATAATTCTTAGGATGGATTAGTTGGCACAGTATTATGCCACGATTGACTGTAGAGAGAAGAATGTAATTTTTAGAATTCCTTCTGATGAGGAATTCAGATTTAGAGGTGACAAGAGTTCAATACCTCAGAATATTATTTCTGCAATCACAATGAGGAAGATACTTAGGAGAGATTGTCAGGGCTATTTAGCTATGGTAAGAGATAAATAAGCATATAGAGGGGCAGTTGAAAGGGTGCCAGTAGTGCATGAGTTTTCAGATGTTTTTCCTGAAGAATTACTAGGCTTGCCACCTGATAGGGAGATAAAATTTTGTATCGATGTAGTACCTGGTATAAATCCTATCTCTATGCCACCATATAGAATGGTGCTTGTATAATTGAAGGAGCTGAGAGAGCAGTTGTAGGAATTGCTTGATTAAGGTTTTATTTAGCCTAGTACATCTCCTTGGGTTGCTCCTATGTTATTCGTGAAAAAGAAAGATGGTAGTCTTTGACTCGATTGACTACAGGCAGTTGAATAAGGTTACCATCAAGAACAAATATCCACTCTCAAGGATTGATGACTTGTTCTATCAACTACAAGGAGCTTAGTGTTTCTTTAAAATTGACTTAAGGTCTAGGTATCATCAATTGAGGATTAAAGGTGGAGATGTACCCAAGACTACATTTCGAACAAGGTATGACCATTATGAATTTTTGGTGATGTCCTTTGGGTTGACTAATGCCCCAGCAGCCTTTATGGACTTGATGAATAGGGTATTCCGACCATTCTTGGACTGATTTATGATTGTATTCATTGATGATATTCTGGTATGCTCCAAGAATAAGGCCGAGCATGCAATGCATTTAAGATTAGTGCTTCAGACTCTGAGAGAGCAACAATTATATGTCAAATTTTTGAGGTGTGAATTTTGGTTGGATCAAGTGGCATTCTTAGGCCATATGGTGTCTAGTGATGGCATATAAGTGGATCCAAGGAAGATTGAAGCTATTACAGAGTGGCCTAGACCTACATCAGTCACTAAAGTAAATAGTTTTCTAGGTTTAACTGGCTATTAGAGGAGATTTATGAAGGATTTCTCCAAGATAGCTACACATTTGACAAGGTTGACAAAAAAAAAATGCTAAGTTGTGTGGACAGACAAATGTGAGGAGCACTTTCAGTTGCTTAAGGATTTGTTGACTTCGGCTCCAGTGTTGACTTTACCTTCTGGGAATCAAGGTTACACGGTGTATTATGATGCTTCTCGAGTGGGATTGGGTTGTGTGTTAATGCAATATAGAATAGTGGTTGCTTATGCTTCAAAGTAGTTAAAGAAGCATGAGAAAAATTATCCTACTATTGACTTGGAAATGGTGGCAGTGGTGTTTGCATTAAAGATTTAGAGGCATTACCTATACAGTGTGACTTATGAGATATACACTAACCACAAGAGCATGAAGTACATTTTTCAGCAGAGGGATCTAAAGTTAAGGCAGAAGAGATAGATAGAACTTCTAAAGGACTATGATTGTTCTATTCTATACCATCCAGGCAAGGGCAATGTAGTTGCAGATACCTTGAGCAGAAATTCCGCAGACAGCCTTACATACATTAGCACTGAGAGGAGACTAATTATTAAAGAGATGCATGAGTTGATTGATCAAAGACTGCAATTGAATACATCCTTGCTCAGTTCAGGGTATAGTCAGTGTACTTTGATCGAGTTAAGGCAACATAGAGAAGGGACCCATAATTGCAGAAGATCATATTTGAAGTGCAATAAGGTAGGTCCATGGGATTTGTGATTGATAACAAGGGTGTGCTGTGTTTGGGTACTCGTTTATGTGTGCTAGATGTAGATGAGTTGGGAAAAGAAATCATGGAAAAGGCATATTTTTCTGCTTATAGTGTTCATCCAAGTTCTACCAAGATGTATCGTGACTTGAAGGATACATATTGGTGGAATGGAATGAAAAAGGATATAGCAGAATTTGTATCTAAATGCCTCACTTGTCAGCAGGTGAAGCTAGAGTATAAGAAGCATACAGGGTTATTACAGCCATTACCTGTCCCATAGTGGAAGTGGGATATGATTGCTATGGACTTTGTGACTGGATTGCCTCATATTATTGGTGGTTATAATGTTGTTTGGGTGATAGTTGATAGACTGACTAAGAAAACACATTTTCTGCCAATCAAGAAGACATACTCTACTGACAGATTAATAAGATTGTATGTCAATAGAATTTTTTATCTTCATCGAGTACCAATGAACATAGTATTCGATAGAGGAGCTACTTTCACCTCAGTCTTTTGGCAAGAGTTGCATAAGGCATTGGGTACTAGACTTGATTTCAGCATTGCATTTCATCCTCAGATAGATGGTTAGTCAGAAAGGACCATATAGACCCCTTAAGGATATATTAAGGATGTGTGTGATCGACTTTGGTGGTCAATGAGACATACATTTTCCATTGATAGAATTTGCATATAACAACAATTATCATGCAAGTATTGAGATGGATCTGTATGAAGCACTGTATGGTAGGAGATGTGGATCACCATTATGTTGGGAAGTCAGAGAGAGACATTTGACAGGTCCAGAATTGGGGCAGATCATTTATGAGAAGGTTTCCACTTTTTTAGCAATGTTTGAGGATAGCCTTCAGCAGACAAAAGAGCTATGTATACCCAAAGAGGAAGGATGTGTTTTTTTTTTGTTGGAGACTTGGTGTTTTTGAAGGTGTCTCCAATGAAGGGGATTATAAGGTTTGGTAAGAAAGGAAAATTAGCCCCAAGGTACATTGGGCCATTCGAGATACGTTCGAGAGTTGGAGAGGTGGCTTATAGATTGGTGTTACCACCTAAATTATCTCGGATTCACCCAATGTTTTATATTTCCATGTTGAGGAAATATATTCCCAATCTTTCTCACGTCCTTCAGCCTTAGACAATGGAGTTCAGTGAAGATCTGTCATATGAGGAATATCCTATAGCGATTATGGATCGCCAAGTTCGTTAGCTTCGCACTAAGGAGATCTTAATGGTGAAGGTGTTATAGAGCAACCACATAGCTGAGGACTGCACATGGGAGATGGAGGCAACGATGCGAGTTGCTTATTCCTATCTTTTCCATTAAGATTCTATATTTTATTATTGAAAATTCAAAGTTAAATTTTTTTTTTAAAGAGGAGAGAATGTAAGGACTTAAATTTTCATGTATTAAATTAAGAAATTAAATTTCAAGATATGCAGTGTTAATAATTATTTTAATTTACATTATTATTATATTATTAATTTTTTATATTTAATTTTAATGAGATTTTGTCATGACCCGAACCCAGGGCATGTGACCGGCACTAAGGAATGGGAAAACATAAAGCTACCGAATCCTATAGTAAGCCTTAAAAGAAAATGCGGAATAAAATAAATAAAAATAAACTTTGAAACCTTACAATAAATATTTAAATTACAATACACATTATCAAACTGGTTTTTCTTAATATAATTTAAACCATAGCATCGTAGTACATAATGTAAATAAACATCAGTTATACAATATCATAAGTACATAATATACCTGAATAAAATATTCAGTTAAATAGTTTTCTCTACTGCAGTACACAAAAGTAATCACAACATAACTAGGTAGACCTACGCAAAATAGCCGGTGACGATGCTACCCAACGAAGAGAGGTAGGCCCAATGGAAAAGTCTCAAACTCCTAAAAAAAATAAATTGAGGGGAGTTAGACCTCACTGAGTAAGTTAATTAAAGAGTTGTACGATTTTAAAAACCTTTTTGAAAACTGTTTAGATATATCAAAAATAAACTATAATATATATACATGTATATATAGCTTTTGAAAACTCTCAGTAGAACTCTAATCCCAATTCTAAATGGCCAACTTTTAATCCAACTAGATTGTCAGTCCCAGAGAGCAGAGGCATCAACCGAGGCACCAAGCCGCAATCATCCACTTAATCTAAACAAATGGCACTAGAGATCCCCGAGAGCTAAGGCATCCATCGAGGCACCCATCCCAGTCCATTTTTTAACTTTTCCATATCACTGGCGGTCCCCGAGAGTAAAGGCTTCCACTGAGGCGCCCGTCCTAATTTATAACCATAAGTCATACATATTTAGGATCCATCTCTCAATCTCCACCATGTGTACATGGTCCTGGTGAAACCCACCAGATAGTCCATTCTACCAAAATTCCTCAAAAACTAATTTTTTAAAATAAATGAATGAATAAATACATTACAAATGAAATTTCTCGATCATGTAAACAATGCTAAAAATATAAGCGCATGAAAATTTTAAAGAAAACACATGCACAAATCAATTCATTAACTTACAGGATGAGCGAGAAGGCTGACGATCGCGCGTCTGGCTCAATCCAGAAGCTCTCGCTCCGGAGCTCTCTAAAAAAAAATAACATATTTATTTTTAAAGTCATACTTATGGAATAAGAAGGGAAATTAATAAAATTACGAGACTTTAGAATGACTCGGGAAAAACTGGATAAGATTAAAGACGACAATACCATAATTTATACCAGGAAGTTACGGAAGATGTCACGTTTTACAAGAAAATCTATCAAAATTTCGGCAGAGTCTTTCTTGTAAAACAGACATCTCTATACCGTAGATAGAGCTATTCCTGCATAAAAACGTACTTCTAGTATTCACAGATATTTACACTCAAGTCGGGCTCTCAAAACTACATTTAGCCCCGACTGAAATCACAAACTCAACTAAACATCACAAAATTTATTTTAAAAGAATGTGAAAGTAGGCAACTAAATTTTTTTATAGAAATTAAATCAAATTAAATACTTAAATTTTCTTTATAATAAACTTGATTTAATAATTAAATCATTTAATTCTCAAAAATATATATTACATATAAACATCCATAACTTAGAAAATCATTTCTCATTAAAGTTTAAAAACAAAATTTCACAAACATATATAACAAAAATATATACTAATATAAAATATCAATTATTCAACAATTAGATAACCAAACTCACATTGCATTATCAAAATATAAATATAACCTAAAATTAATTACTCATATTAATAAATCTCTACAATATATATACTATCAAATTCATAATTTAATACCAAAATATCCAAATCTCACCTAATACTAAAAAATAATACATAATATATTATTTGAAAATAATTTTCAAAAATTAGTGTTAATTAGTCAAAAATAGTAAATAATTTGTAAAAATCCTTTTAATTCCTTATATATTATTAAAACCAACTACAATATATTATTTAGCTATAATTAGCACACAATTACATTTTTACCCCTATAATACAAAATATGCATAATATACTATTATTACTCAAAAATTCCCTAAAAATTATACAAATGCCTAAAAATTATTTTCTCAACATGTATATTATTAATATTAATTAAAACACATATTTAAACCAATATTCCAACAAAATCCAACTCTAACCTAATTATTTAATTTTCACATAAACTCTAAAAATTCATAAAAATTATATAATATCCTTAAAAATTATTTTCTTTATTCTAAAATTAATATTAACTCATAATAACACCAAAAATACCAAATTTATAATTTCAATAATTAATTTATGAAAATTAATAATATAATAATAAAATATTAAAAAATTCACAAAAATCAACATAAATTCTAAAAATTATACAAAAATTCATAGAGGTAGATTGAGCTACTAGAAATCACATTTGTAAAGGGAGTTGGCATGAATCAAGCTAGATCGAGTTAAAAAAAAAATTAAAACCCTAGAGCTCAAAACAAAAATCAACCAAAAACTCAACCAAACTAAGATCAAAGCTTAAACTAAGCATGGAATGGGTCTCACCGGTGCAAGAGGAGGAGAATGGCGTGAAATGGTGGCCGGATGGAGCTTGGCCGGTTTCAATGGCAATTCTCGGTTTCTCTAGCTTCTTGCATTGCTGGCGACTCTGTTGGCGGTCAGAGGTGAGGGAGAAGGAAGAGGAGATGGTGTGTGATGGTCGGAGGTGTCGCGCGGGGAGAGGAAGGAGGGGTGCTGCGTTTTTGTGTTTTTGTATGTATATATATATATATATATATATATATATATATATATATATAACTCATAAAATAACAATACACATAATGTAATTTATTAATAAAAATAATAACAATAGCATAAAAAAATAATGCACTAAATTGAATATTATCAAGATCATATTATTCAAAGTTGTAAATATAAATAACGTAATTTAATTACCTAGAATAATAAGTCTCGAAGTAACTATTCATGTAGAAAATCATAATTAAACATAAAATAATAAATTTTAATCACAAAGTAATAAAATACTCAAATATAACTTTTGGATTTATTAATACTGCATATCTCATTTTAAAAGAAATTAATTTAAAAATAGGGTTATTTCATATTTAATTTAACTTTTGGGGATATATGATAAAAGGCAGAATTTAATAAATGAATTATTTTATTATTTAAAATATGTATAATTGTACTTAAATGAAATTCTTCTTTTGATTGCCATGATTAAATAAGTAAGTTTATGTTAAAATTTTCATATGATTAGTTAATTGTTATTTTATTTTATTTTAATTTATTGTAATCTTTCTTGTTTATTTATATCTATTATTTTAAATTAAACTACGGTAGAATGAGCTACCTGATGTGTTTCATTAGAACCGTATACGCACTTGTAGGATTGAGAGTGAGTGTTGATGGTTAAAAAGGCTCGATGATACTTTGCTCTCGGACATGATTTATAATTACTGGGGCTAGTAGCTTAGTAATGTTTTGCTCTTGGAAACTGCTAATAAATATTGATTTAAGTGATTGACAGTGGCCAGTAGCTCAGTTGATGTTTTTCTCTCAGGAACCGACAGTCTTTGGATTATAGAAAGCCGAAAGATTATTAGAATTGTGGACTAGGATTCTACCTAGTTGTTTTCTATAAAATGATTTTATAAAAATTCATTATACTGATATGATGTTTTATGATTTCAAATAATTTATTTTGGTAAAAGAGTATTTCAATAAATCAAATGATTTAATTTTTAAAATATAAATATTCTATTTTTATAAAATATATTTTAAAGGAGATTTTCAAACTACATACATTTTTTTTTTATAAATTTACTCAGTGAGATTTGACTCCCCTTAATTATTTTTCAGGATCTCGGGAGCTACCTGTTTGTCAACCTACTTTACGCCGAGTTTCTTCTTCTCCAGCTATTTTATATAGGTTTATCCGAGATATATTATTACTATGTAGACATTTTAAATCTAGAATATCGCAGTAGTAGAAATGGTGAATTATTATGTTGTATCTTATGAATTGTTGTACGTATTAAGAATTTGTATTAAAGATTATTATTATATATATTATCTAAATTTGTATTAGATTTTAATTCATTTGTGTTTTTTTATCTTTATTTAAATTATGTTATTTTATTAAAATTTTCATTAATACTTACTATATGTTTCAAGTACTTTATCTATACTCATTCCCTAATATCAGTCACGTGCCCCTTTGAGTTCGGGTTGTGACAAGTATATTTATTTTTATTATTTTACATTAAAATTTTATCACTGAATACGTATATAAAATCTTAATTTATTTAAAATAACTATAATTCATTAATTAATAAAAATAAAATGATATAAAAAATCTGACTGTATTTCAATATTTTCAAAATTTTATTTTCCGATATAACATTAGAAAATTATTGTTATATTTTAAATGTATTTTAATAAAAAACAATTAAAATATTTGGGAGTTGATTAATGAAAAAATTAGTTACTAACTACAGAGAACGGAAATCGTTTTAAAATTCAATGATAAAAGAAATTTTTTTAATATTTAATCATAAATTTGCAATTTTTTAGAACCTGTCATGTTACAGTCGTTTTTCAAGAATCATGGAAAAATTGCTTTTGCCAAAAAAATTCTTAATTAAATGAGAACTTTGTCGTCTGCTCAAGAAGTGACAAAGTGGACTGAATGATTACAGTGACAGTTTATTTTAGTGCAAAACTAGAATTAGAAAATGGAGAATACGTTGAAATTTTGCCTCTTTTGAGAAAAAACCTACCCACCCCGGATTCAATTTTTCCTTTTCTCTCTCTCATTAATTTTTTTCATTAAAAAGTTCAATTTTTTTACTTCTATACCACTATTTCAAAGTATATCAAGGAAGCTTCGACTTTTAGTTATTGTAAAGGGACATTGGGGTCGTTTTAGAGGTTGAAAAAGGTTAGTACGTTGTTGTATGTCATTTTATTGGTATGGAGAAAAAGCTATTAAGCCTTGTCGACTTTGGGAAAGGTATGAAGCATAAATTATTATTGTGTACGACGAACAACAACTCAAAGGTGAGTATAATATTAGAAGTATGTCTCTTTTATGATAATTTATGTTTCTTTTGGTTAGGGTTTATGTGGTTTTTAAAATTATTTTATTGTTTCAACTATCTAGGATTTCAAAAAATTAGGGATTTTAATTTTTTTTAACTATTATTTTGTTATTTGTTGATTTTTATGCAATTAAAGATATTTTATTTAGTTTGAAGTTGTATTATTGTTGTCTGATATATAATGGTACTTATTTGTTTGCAAAATGTCTGATAATTTCAATATTGTGTTGATACATAATGGGGGTAATTTTGATAGCATAAATGAATAGGCAGAAAAGTATACGTGGTTGAACTACTAGACCTAGATAAATTATTATATGCTGAGGTTATGAGTTATGTGAAGGACCTAGGGTATAAAGTCATCGGTGGGTTGTATGTGAAAGCCAACATGAGAGTTGATTTTGTTTTAGTCCATAGTGATAGTAGTTTGTTACAAGTGGCCAGTAACTTACAAAATGGGGATTGCTTAGAGTTATATGTTGACCACACTTGTGCAACTAGTGAAAGTGAAGAAAATGTTGTACAATCATAACCATTTATATAAGTGTAGTCAAACACAACTTGATTGCATGAAGTTGAAGTAGTTGACAATGTAGAAATTGATGATGGTAGTGAAGCTAGTGATATAAATTATGAAGTGCCTCAATAGACCTTTGATAATATTATTATCGATGTTAGTATTACGATTGATTATGAAGATGATGAATGACAACAACCGAGAAAAAAGGTGAAAAGTTCTAGAAGAGCATGTATGGAGAAAAAAGCTAAAGAAGGAGCATAAGGGAATATGGATGATGTACAAGGTACATTTGATGGGGCTATTAAGAATGAAATAGCTGATATACTTGGTAAGGAAGAAGCTGGGGTAGAAGATGATGATGTATATGGTATTGGGGAGGAAGAAAATGAGGAAACAGTGAGTGTATATTATGACAGTGATGAACTATATAGTTACTGTCATGACCCAAAATAGGGGCCATGACCGGCGCTAGGGAACGGGAATTCTTTCGAATCCGGAACCCGTAGCAAGCCTAAAAATAAAATAAATATGCAATAATAACCATAAAAATATAATATGCAGCGGAAAATAAAAATCATAAATATTACAATATCATCCGTAACAACTGGATATAATTCAAAACTCATCACATCGCATATATAATCTCATAAATGTATAATCTTTATACAAATCCAGTTTTAACATAATACATCTCTTTAAAACAAATACATAAAATCCAATACTTTAATTTACAACTACTGCAGTGTCTAGATAAAATAAATAAGACTCAAGTAGACAATTTACATAAAGAAGCCGGGGCGGAAGAAATCCGGCGTATCGACCTGCTACTGAGGTCTGAGGAAGTTGACTCTCCTGAAAAATAGTCAACGGAGGGGAGTCAGACCTCACTGAGTGAATTACTATAATATATATACATACACTCTAAGTGATAATGCATACAGTCAACAGTATATGAGTAATATGTATATATACAGGCAAGTTCATACAGATGCAGAAAAATCATTTTATATATTTTGTCTGAAAATCAACTTTTATGAAGGATCACATAGAACCCTAGAATATCGCAACCTCAGAAAAATAGTGTTAAACAACACTCTAGCCATACAGGCTCACTGATTCCAAATATATCCACTTAATCCATATGGACAGTAGACTGGCCCCGAGACACTAAGTCAACCGAGCTCCAGCAGTCTGACTGCCAGTGTGATTGGCCCCGAGACACTTGGTCAACCGAGCTCCAGCAATCACACCCAAACCACATCTCACATATATCAATAATCATAATCAAATCAATATCCATAAATAGTCAGTAATAAAGCCTAAATACTATAGGCGTACCGGTACGTACTCGGTCCTAGTGCTGCCCACTAGGTAGCACGTTCTATTGATATCCTTCAGTGATAAATAATAAAACATTCATTCACAAATACATGATGCATGAATTTAAATAAATCAACAATATAAACCATATATATACCGAAAATATACCAAACATAAACCAAGTATATTTTGAGTATATATACGTCAAATAAATTCAATCAAATCATGAATTAAACTAAAAATATATTTAAAAACATTTTAAATATATTTTATTAATAAAACATGTATATAATTTATTATATACCAAAAATATACCAAAAATATACTTGAATATAAATCATGTTATTTATGCACATTTAATCAAAATAAAACATGCATTTTCTAAATCATGCATCCTAAGCATATATATATATAATATAGTAACTCACCTACTGCGCTCCACGAGACAGGTCCGACGGGCCTGGTCCACTAGCCCTCGGTCTCGGCGCAACTAAACAAGAAATAATTAATCGACATCAGAATAACCCTAACAGAAATCCTAGAATTAAATCTAGAGTATTCAACACAGAATCGGAAATTAGGGTTCGACTGGATATCACGTTTTACGAGAATTCTACCGAAAATTCGGCAGAACCTCCCCTGTAAAACGGACATCTCTCTACTCAAAAGAGTAGAGCCGACCCTGCAAAGAAAATACACTTCAAAAATAAACACCACAATCAATCACAACCCCTCGGTCGGACTCCAGACTACAATCTGTCGACCGGGGTCCACAACACAGAATATATATTCAAATATACCAAAAATATCCTTAAATCATAAAAATACATTTCATACGTAGAAATTACATAATAAATCTTGAAACATTGTAAAAACCGATTAAAATTCATTTTATTAGAAAAATCGTATATTATATATATAATTGAAAATAATTCCCGAAAAATAGTTTTAATTAGTTAAAAATACCAAATAATTTGTAGAAATCATTTTTATACCTTAAATAAATATTAAAACCAATTAAATTACATTTTTAGACAATTTAGGGTAAAATTACCAAAATACCCCTATATATATATATATACCTAAATTACTTCAAAAATTCACCAAAAATCATACAATTATCCAAAATTAATTTTCTCAACATATTTATCAATAATATCAATAATTAAACTCAATTAACCAATTAAATTCAATTTAAAACACAATTAACTTAATTTTACAAAATCACATAAACTTCAATAATTAAAAATAAATACTTAGAAATTCATAAAAATTCCAAATAAATTCCTATAATTCATTTCAACACCTAATTCAACCATAAACTCCAATTTCATAATTTAAATAATTAATTTCCGAAAATTCGAAAATAATATTAAAATATTCAAAAATACCCAAAAATCCAAACAATCTCCAAAAATTCTACAAAAATTCATACATGAAGATTAAGCTACCAGGAACAACATTTGTGAAGGAAGTTTCCATGAATCATCCAAATCGAAGCTCAAAAAAATCAAAAACCAAAAGTGGCCGAAAACTTCAACTCAAAACCTAAGCAATTCTAGACCATTTTAGCTCAAACCAAAGCTAGAATAACACTCACCGGAGCTCAAGGAGAAGATAGAGACCGGCGGTGTCGAAAACGGTGGCCGGATGAGGGAGAAACGACGGTGAGGAATAGTGGTGGTCCGGCGGCACCCACGGGAAGAAGAAGAAGAAGAAGAAGAAAAAGAAAAAGAAAGAAAAAGAAGGAAAAAGAAAAAGAAAAAGAAAGAAAAAGGAAAAGAAAAAAAAAGAAAAAAAAAAAAATAAATTAAAATAATTAAATATTAATAAATAATAAATTTTAATAATTTAATAATAAATAAAATAATCAAATAATAATAAATAAATAATAAAATATTAGGGTAATAATAAACCCTAATTAAATAAATATACACACACATGCTTTATTTAATAATTTAAAAATATGTATGAGTTCATGCAAACCCGTAAATGCATTTAACATAATTAATAATAAATTGTTTACGTGAAAATTTCCCCGAAAATGAAAGTCCCGGGAAAATTTTACGTAAAATACTGAAAATAATAGACAGTAATTAAAATAGGTTTAAAATACATATCAACTCATAAAAATATCGTATATACAGTCAAAATTATTGACACTGTATATCCCGGTACAGTGTAAAAATATTTTTAAAAAACACGGGATATTACAGTTACTATAGTGATACTGATGAGGAAGGTGTGGATAAAGCACAAAGAAGGCATAATAGCAAAATTATATTTGATCCGAACACTCAACTCTAATGTTTTGGTTAATGATGATTTTTAAGAATCTAGAAGAGTGCAGGTATGTTGTTACAAAATATGCAATAGTAAAAGGTTTATAGATTCATTTTGCTAAAAATGATAAAAAGAGAATAAGGGCATAGTCTATGGCAGGTTGTCCATGGATTTTCCTTGCATCAAAAGAGCACAATGATGACACTTGATGTGTGAAAACATATATCCTATAACATAAGTGTTATAGAGTTAATAAAAACCTAATGGCCACTAACAAATTCTTGGCCAAACATCTTTGGCAAAGGTTAGTTAGCCAACCATTCATAAAGATTAAACACTTGGTTGATTTATGTAAAATGGAATTGAAACTGAAGGTCAATGAAACCTTGGCAAGGAACTTTAAGAGGAAGATTATAATTGATTTAATGAGTGATTAGAAGGAAGAATACAATAAGTTGCATGACTATGTACAAGTCATAAAGGAGAGCAATCCTAGTAGCACTTATGTTGTTAAGGCAAAAAGGAACAAGGCAATGCTAATAATTACTTTTTGAGATTCTATGTTTATTTTGAAGCCTGTAAGGATGGGTAGGAAGCTGGATGTAAGAAAATCATTGGAGTTGAGGGTTGTTTTTTAAAGGATTATGTAAAAGGCAGTTATTATATGCCATTGGTTAATATAGGAATAATAAGATGTTCCCAGTAGCTTGGGGGGTAGTTTTAGTGGAAAATAAAGAGAATTGGGGATTGTTTCTTCACTACTTAAAGCATGATTTACCACTTAGAGATGGTGAAGGCTACATAGTAGTATCTGACATGCAAAAGGTAAACAAACTAACTTTATTCAAATTTAATAGACAATGTTCTTATTTCTAACTTCACTTTTTTGCCTATGTTCTTATTTCCAACTTAAAATAATTATTTATTATTTTATGTTGATAGGGATTAGACAGTGCTATGAAAGAAGAATTACCCCAAGTTAAGCATAAGAGGTGTGCTAGGCACATTTATGTAGATTAGGCAAAAAATGGATGGGTAAGGAAAGAAAATAGCCTTTTGGACATGTGCTAAGTCCACATTTCCATAACAATTGAAGCAAAATTTGAAACTTTTAGAGTCAATGGGAGATGGTATAGTCCAAGACAGGATTTTAATGTAGAGGCATTTTGCAAGGCATTTTTTACGACAAGAACAAAGTGTGATGTGGTGGATAATAACATGTCTGAGACTTTCAATGGTTAGATACTAGATGCAAGGTATAAAAAAATCATTAGCATGTTAGAGGAGATTAGGCTACAAGTTATGGAAAGATTAAAAGTGGAGAAAAAGTTTACAAAGAGTTGGATTTCCAACATATCATTAAAAGCACAACAAAGCTTAATAAAAATAAAGAACTATCATATAAATGGTTTGTTAAGTGGAATAAGGATGATAGGTTTGAAGTGACATATACATTTGATTTAGCTGATAGACACATAGTTGACACTACAAAATGCATTTGCACTTGTAGAGAATGGGACATTAGTAGAATACTATGTCAATATGCTATTTGTGCTATATATTCTTCAAATGAAGAACTTAAGAAGTATGTTGATGATCATTACAAAGAAGACAAGTATTTGAAAGCATACATTTACATGCTTAAACCTATGAAAGGCAAATATCTTTGGCCAGAGACTAGGCTTGAAGTAATTCACCCTCCACCTCATAAAAAAAATGCATGGGAGAGCAAAAATAACTCAAAGAAAAGATCTTGAAGAACCAAAGAAAGTTGGTAAACTTTTAACAAACTTTGCAAATCTATTAGACATAATATTAGAGGTTGACCAGTATGCAGAGGTAAGGTATTTCCCTTACTTATAGCAATATCATGTAATGTTGTTGACCTAATGTTCTATAACAATTATGTTGTTTATTTTCTTAGGATTATATTCTAAAGCCAATGCAGAAAAGAAAATAATAGGAAAGTTAGTCTGGAAGCATCAACAAATCTACCTTAGCATTAGAATTTCTAAAAGCGTATGTCAAAGAAATAATGAAGAAGACTAAAGTAAAAGAATCAAATGTGAATTTTTCCATCAGTTAACTAAAGGTTCATAACACTACATTAGTAGAATGTCTTATAACTTTAATGAGTTAGCTAGTCAGACCACATATGGTTGACCTAAATGGGTTTGTATCTACAAATAGGAAACAATGGAGAGAATTAGCTATAGAAAAGGTTCATGCTTTGAATGATTTTGCATGGACTATAAGGAAAGAGCTTGAAATTAGAGAAGCAAATGTTATAAATCAATATGTAAATATGAAATCATGTGTAACTATAAAAGGACAAGACAATTGTGATGCATTAACATCTGAAAAAGGGAATCAAGTTGTGAGTCATGGTATGAAACCAAAAGGTAAACAACTTGTCAAAATTTGAAACAACAATGTTAGCATGGGATGTTATGTGAATCTGAAAACTGGTGAAGCCACCTTGAATGTAAGTTGCCTTAAATTTAGAAAATTAATCTTATGCTCATTTGGTTTTATATTATAGCATTGTTGAAATTAATGGATGATTTATGTGTAGCTTGGCATAAAAATTTCAAGGCATATGTTTGGTGGGACTGATTGAAGTCAACCATATGTTGCTCCAAGGAGGCCATCTACTATTCTAGGCAAGCTAGTCAATGCTGACACTAAAGAATTATTAGGTTATTATACTAGAGGTCTTACATGGAAAGGGAAATAATTTATGACAACAAGATAACTTTAAGAATCTGTCAACCAAATTGAGAAGAAACTATCGAAGAAAGGTTGTGGTGCATGTTCAAAAGGACTTTAGTTAAATGATAATTATTTTTTATTTTGGTGGCTTGTATTTTAGTGGCAGGTTGCTAAAAAATTATCATATTCTGAATATGTTATTATCATGTTACAAACAACAATAGTGGTAAGATGTTAAACTATAATTATGAATAACTTATGGTTATTAATTACTTAACATGTTTTATTTTGTTAATATCATGTTGTTATTAATTAATTATCGTGTTCTTATTTTTGTTATTACTTGATATTATTAATTAATTATTAGGTTAACGTATTCTTAACAATATACATTAAAATAAAATAATATAGATATCTTAGTAACACTACTAAACATTCATAATCTACAATACAAGCATAGTTCATTAAGATATTTAAAGTACATTGCACAAAATATGAGTTTAATTCTTATACAAACACATATAAGTGTGTTAAATAATAGAAGAGTTTAAACACATATCACCTACGTTTTCTTAAAAATTGCACAAAACAATAGTGCAATGGCCACAATAACTTGAATCAACATCAAATCCTTGATCTTTTTGGCATCTTCCCTACCATGTTCTATGGCTTTCAATTGCCTTTTCATTATGTGCAACTCCTACTCACTATGTTTAAGTTCATTCTTTGGTTCTTCAATCTTATTTTCTACTACCTTTAGAATCTCTTTCAATCCTTTACCCTCTCGGGTTGAAGCCTATAATTGTTTCTTCAAATCAGCATTCAAAATGAAAATTACAAAAAAACTCATTCATATCAACACATTTTTATCTAAGTCCATTAAATAAAGGGGTAATGAAATTAAACTACATTACTTTGTATAGGGTTACAATATTTAGGATTACAAACAAAACCCCATTTTATATTTAGGGTTACAACCAAAAATAACATTATATAATTAGGGTTTTAACCAGACATAAATAATAGCTCCTTTTTCTTTTATATTACAAATTAGTAGTTGATTTACATACTTGAATTTCAACACATCGAAAGAACCTTCTTTTGGGATTCCTATCAGTCCATGAAACTAACATTCTAATTGGCCTCTTACAAAAACAATTTGGAACTTCAATGCCAAGTGGCAACATTTCTAACTCTTCTTTGACATCAAAATTGTTCCCCATATAACTTTCAGACCTTATCACAGGAACTTGATGAGTTGATCAAGGGATGAGAAAAATCAACAATAACACAAAGGAGAAGTAGAATAAGATGTATAAAGACACGTTTATGTAAACCATAAGATAACATGGACATTAATTTAGTGACATTAACAATTTTAACTTAAATAAATAATGACTTGGAAATTATTTAATGGTAAATGATTTCAATTTTAACATAAGTTAACTTCAAGATATAATGTTGAGAAAAATTGAAGTTCGAGGATCCAATTAAATGAAATAATTCAATAAGGACTTATTTAAAGAAAGTCAAAAAGTTGAGGGACCTAAATATGGTTTTGGCCTTTTTATTATGGTTTCATGGTAATTAATTAAATGTTATATCACTCAATAAATGATTCTACTATTAAACATTTGTATTATTGTAACACTAAATCATATATTCTTAATGATATTATTTAAAAGGATATTAAAATTATGACATATGGATATTTAAGTGCAAAAAAAACATGACACTAATTTTGTTATAAGTGAAAAGTACATGGATAAAAATTTTATTTTCTCTTTAATTAAATGAGGATACATGTAGGCGATAGGGTTTAACGCATGCCCAAGTGTTATCTGACCATGACATTGTGTGGACTCAAAGTCTACTAGGGAATACAATATGGACATTGAGCCCAAATTAGAGATGAAGTCACTAACTGGATGAGACCCAAGACATACTTCTATAGCAACTAGATCTCATAAAGGGCCCCTAGCATCCATCCTTAGAGATTGAGTTTAGAAACTGGGCATGGGCTTTTAAATGCCCACCCAACCTTGTGATTGGCCTCTATTTGTGTTTTATGTTTTATTACTTTTAATTATTAAATCATTTCCTTATTTACTTGAAAATTGCAATTTCCTCTGCACAATTATTAAATTTTACAATTAAGTACAAGTTTTAATTAAACTCCAAATACGTGCAATTAAGGTGCAATTCATGACATTTATCATAAATTACACGCATTTGTCAAAGATCAAAATAAACTAATAAAACAATAAAATAAAATAAGTGCACATGCAAAGAAAGAGGGAGGGGAAATGAGTTACAACCCTTCATCAGACAATTAAAAAAAAAGTAAAATAAAATAAGTAAATGGACACATAAAGATGCAGGAAGGAGAAAGAATTACATCCCTTTTATCACACACAAAATTGCAAAATAATAAAATAAATCTATCCAAATAAAAATCCCTTAAACTTGGGGTAATGTCTTGGTGATAATAATCACCCTAATTATTCCTAAAAAAATCAAATTATTTAGCTCCTCACAAATAAATAAAAAAAACCTACAAAAGGATGACCACCAAGTTAATTCCATTAAAATAAAATAAAACACAAATAAAATAAAATAATTGATGCAAATAAAAATTCAATTAATTAATAAATATCAAGATGATGAAATAAGGCAGAAAAAAATAAAAATTATAGGAATATAGAAATATAAAAAACATGAATTACAACAAATATGTAAGAAAATCAAAATAAAAAATGATCATAAATCTAACATTTATGAAAATTAACCTGAAATATTTATGAATGCATATTTAAGAGAAAATTGAAGCCCAAAATAAATCACAGAGTATATAAATAGATTTAAACATAATATTCATGAATTAAAACTAAAGCATTCATTTAAAAATTTGAATAGAATTCATTAAATATATATAGATCGAAGGAGAAGTGGCAATGCCTCTTCGATGGGGCATTGCCTTAGGGCGTTAAGGTGACATAAAATTGCCTTAGCTTAAAGAGGTGACACCTTATCTAAATTCTAATCATATAACCAAGCTTAAATAATTTCTTTCTTTTTAACTCAAAGTTCAAATGATTTACACAATATCAAATTTTATAGCTATACATAAGAACTTATAGAATTATATTCAAAGTTTTAAGAATTAAAAAATAAAGCAACAGAAATCTAGTTAAATATTGAAAGCAACTATAAAAAAAATATTCTTACTACTTTGTGTTGATATTATTTTAAAAAATTTAGTCCTCAGAGGTTATGTTTGATTGCAGTAATAATGAGACTCAGGATGATGTAAAGCCAAACTTTTTTTCCCTTTGGCTAGCCAAAACTTCTATTGTCTTCCCTCCTTTCTTATTGTTTCTTTTTCTTATACCTCTCTTTTATTTCTTAGCTTTCTCTGTTCTATCCTAGGACATTCTTCCAATAGCCTCCTCCCTCTTTTCTGTCTCAGAACTTCCTCCTCTTTTATCTCTCATTCATTCCCACTTTAACTCTCATATTCATTCCCTCTTTAACTCTCTTTTTCATTCCTTCTTTATTTTTCAGTTTAGAAACTCTCTCTCCCTTCCCCTGCATTCTCCACCATATTAGTAATGTAGTCCCCTACTAACAGAGAAAATTTCATTAAAATGTGGTTTTCTCCATCATTTTAAAAATAGCTCAGCATCATTAAGACGTTGCCTTAGTGTTAAGGTAATTGCCTCATTAATGAGGCATCACCTTAATGATGTTGCCTTAGTGAGGCCCACTACTTTATAGGCCCATTAAGGAAGAAAAATGTTGGACCTTGCACTACCAAACTCAATTTGCTTGAATTTGCATCATTAGACTTCATTCTTGGCTCGGGCCAAGTCATGTGTCAATAGTTTGCCCCCTTGTTTTTCAAAAATCAAAATGAAAGCAATTAAATTAGATTTATGAAAGAAGCATTGATGCAAACAAAGATAAATAATCAAATGATATGTCTCTAAATCATTAACCTCGAGATACAACTCGAGAGGTGAACTGCTATTAGTTCTATCAATGAACTTCGTATTTTGCAAAATTAAGTGATTTTCATGAAAATCAACACACATAATTTTTTTTTTAAAAAGGATATAACTTTTTCTTTAAGGGACTATTTCAATTTCTGTGCTGTCAGGCTTAAGGTATAACTGGAGAGGTTGTCTTCTTAAAATTTGTACTATCAGCTGTTAGCAGAACTCCGCAAGTGTAAGAATCATGGTGTAATAAAGTGATGAGTAAAGTATCATTCCCACGAGGAAAGGGTACTAAGTACTGACTGTTAATCAATTCTTCCTAGATAGCATAAATTAAATCAAATTGCAAGAATTAAATAAAATAAATAAAAATAAATTACCTACTCTAATTAATCTAATTAAATCAATAGGGATAAAAAAAGATTAGGTTTGTTTCACTAGTTATGACTTGAATTACATAACTAAATTCAACTATTTGATTGATCATAGTCAATAGTAAACTACTTTAAATTACCTAAAGTCTCTTTTGAGATCATTTAAGCATACCAAAACTAATTACTGCCTATTTTCACGGTCAAGTCAATTAATTAGGGTTCATTAAGTTTCTTAGCAATTTATTGATCCCCAAAGGATTTGTCTACTTTTATTATCAAGATTCTTAAGTCTTATGAGTTATAAGCTAGCAAATTACTTAACTTTTATTGATAGCAGTTGACCCATAAATTGGGTCATTAATTGAATATAAGATATTAAACACAACTTATAAAATTGACTGAAAATCAAATAATTAATAAAGAAATAAAAATCCAACAAGTCTAACTAGCTACTACAAAACCAAACTCTAATTAATTTAGTTATTCATAAGAAAAGATGAAGAATGAAAGATAAAACTTGTTGAAAGCACACTTCAATCTTCAATCCTTATTAAGCTCTTTAATTCCACACTTTGCCTTCTTAGCGATGGTGCTCCACCCCAAATGGCTCCTTAATAATTGCATTTTATCCCCTTTTATTAGCAACATCTCATGGTAAACCTACTTTCACTTGAATTCTCAAAAAGGAAGGTTTTCTCTGCTCGACATGGCTTTCAACATGGGCATGTCACGTCCTTCATTTTCTAGCATGGTTTCCAACTTGGTGTGTTGGATCCCATGTACTATCTTATACTATGACTGCTTTAGGTCCAGAAGCAGAGACAACTTCCAGTATGTAGTGTCTTAAGCCTTACTGTATTGATTCAGCTTCCAATATAAGACATGGCCATAAGCACACGATGACGTAGCCCACGTCGCACCAGTCCTTTATTATTTTGGAATTCCTTTATAGACTTACCTACAAAAAGAGAAATATTTATAAATATTTAATAAAAACTCCTAAATAAACAAAAAATAATGGGAAACTAAAATGAAGGTCCAAATTAAGTAAATGCCTAATTAAACCTAAATTCTTCCCAATTATTGCTAACTATTCAAAATTCATTAAAATTAAACTCAAGAACATGTGTAAAATTACATATAACATCAGCCTCGGGGTATAACTTGAGAGGTCATCTTCTTAAATTCTATGCTATTAGCCTCGAGGTCTAACCCGAGAGGTCATCTTCTTGAATTATGTATGTCAGCCTCAGAGTTCAACCTGAGAGGTTATTATCTTGTATTTTGTATCATCAACCTCAAGGTTTAACCTGAGAGGTCATCTTATTGAATTATGTGCCATCAAACTTAGAGTACAACCCGATAGGTTATATAAAAAAAATAAAAACTTACCTTACAAGATGGGAGCCTTATAGCCACTTCCGGCTTCATGTGAAGTCAACTACAATGTGTCATATAGCCTCTAGAGCATCAAACAAGGTCAATCCAAAAAATGTCATATAGCATTTAGGGTATCAGGAAAAAGTCAATCAAAATGTGTCATATAGCCTCACAGGCATTAGGCAAAGTAAAAAAAAAAGTGCTAATATAGCCTCTGAGGCATTAGGTAGGAGCAATTAGAAAGTACCATATAGCCTCATAGGCATTGGGCAAAAGTCAATCAAAATCAAAACAAGCCATGTAGCCTCATAGGTGTCATGCAAAAGTCAATTAGAGCATGCCATATTGCCTCACAGGCATCAAGCAGGAATAATAAAAAAGGTGCCAATATAGCCTTTGGGGCATCAAATAAGGACAATCAAATGTGCCAATATAGCCTCTAGGTGTTAGGTGTAGACAATTAAAATGATCCATATAGCCTTGCGGGCATCAGATAAAATAAATCAAAATATGTCATATAGCCTTAGTGGCATCTGACAAAATCAATTAAATTTTGTATAGTTTATGAGGCATTAGACATGTTAAGCAAAATGTGCACTATAGCCTTTAAGGTGTTAGACAAAATCAAATAAAATGTGCCATATAGCCTTATAGGCACAGGCAAGGTCAATTATAAAGTGCCATATAGCCTCTCAAGTGTTAGGCAGGAACAATAAAAATTGTTACATAGCCTCAAAGGCGTTAGGCAGAAGTTAGGAAAAATTAAACAAAGTGTGCCATATAGCCTCTCAAGTGTTAGGCAGGAACAATAAAAATTGTTACATAGCCTCAAAGGCGTTAGGCAGAAGTTAGGAAAAATTAAACAAAGTGTGCCATATAGCCTCTGGGGTGTCAGTCAATGTCAAATAAAATAAGACATGCAGCCTCATAGGCATCAGGCTAAAGTTAATCAAAATGTGCCATATAGCCTTTAGGGCGTTATGCAAAGCATTATAGCAAGACTACATCCTATGCACTGGAGGTAACTCATCCTTAAAAAACATATTTAGGAAAGTTCAAAATCGATGTATTTATGATTGTGATCTTTAAAAGATTTTGAAAGTGATTTGACAACACAAGCTTATGTGGTGTGTGTGATATTTATGGAAAACATGCATTGTTCTAATGTGCATAAGTATAAGATGTGAAAATAATTTTGCAAAATGATTCTATGTATGCATAAATTTAAAAAACAAGAAATCTTTACTACATCAACTAGCCAAATGCCTTTTCTTGTTTTCGGGCTAATCTTTAGGAACTAGCCCTCATTATATAAAAAAAAATCTAGATTAAAAAATTGAGTTTATTAAAGACTATCATTGAGACTGATTTATCTGAATAGAATAAAAATTAAGACCCTCTCATGATCAAATTAGGATGATAACAACAAAGCTGCCCCCCTTATTGGTTGCACCCTAGGGATGTTTTGCTGTTGATTGTGCTTAACCCTTAGTGTGGAAAAGATACTTTGTTTGCACCCCAGTTTAAGAATTTATTGAAATACTCTATCACTCATGGGGCTTAACGTATCATATAAATTGGCCCTTAGTTGAGGAATTGATAAACCTTTCACCCTTGTACCATAAAACGAGATCTTATGATTTCTTAAATTACTTGCTCTTCTCTGACTAAAAGTGCAACAAATTTTGTTTTACATTCTTTCTTTTGCTTAGGTTGCCCCTTTTTGGGAGTTTTCGAACCAAGATGAGTCTTTTATTTTTCTTCTTTTTTATTTTCCCTTTTTTACTTAGGTTGCTCCCTTTTGGAAGTTTTCAACCTAGCTAGGTGGTTACAAATTCAAGATTATGTTTGATCAATATTTTGTTATGCTTGATGTCCATGTTTCCACTTTAGCTATTGATCACTCATTGCTCTTACTATTGATTATCAAATGCTAATGTTACTCATATTGTTGATTGCTATGAAACTTGTGAAAAGTCCATGTCTGACGTCGATTATGACTATCTTCACATTATTACTCCTTTGTCATAATTAAGCATGCTACATTATATTTGTTATTGATAAGCTCTTTGCGGGTTTTTTGACCAACAATTTTTCAGCTCACATTTGGAGGAATTTTGAGATTGGTACCATTGGTAATTAAAAATAATTTGTGAAGATGGGTGTTAAAAGATAAGTTTTTAAAGGGTTATATAGGATCAACTTATCAAACATGGGGCACAAATGAAGACTTTTCCTCCTTTCAATTTTTTTTTCTCTCTTTTATTTTTTTAATTTTTTTCCTTATTGTTTCTTTTCTTTCATGGTGAATTCATTTCATGAAAATTTGATGTTAAAAGTGCCTGAAGGAAAATTGGAAGTCAATTATAATATTTAGCCCTCTTATTTGATATTGTTTTCTCTTTTTTTTTAATCTCTCTCTCTCATTCAAGCATAAAATTGCATGCATAATTATAACAAATTCATAACCATGCATATTAGATAATCAACCATTTATTAGTAGAAAGGAAAGTTGTTGCAGCAAAATATCATTCAAAATCATTATAACCACAACTGACAATAATTATTCAATAGTGTTCAAATTAAAGTTGGCTTCAACTTGTACTCCGAATGGTATAACTCTTTAAAGCCCCTTTTGCCCATATCCTTTAATTTTTTGGCCATAGATGGAGTGCAAGTTTCTATGGCTATCATCAGGTGGACTGATTCTATAGGTTTATGCTTCATTTGGGCCAACTTTTCTCTCTATCTGTCTAAAAAGCTCACAAAGGATTCATTATGTCTTTGCTTCGTATTTTGTAACTCATTAAAGGAGACTTCAAATTTAGAATTTAACCCATATTGCTTGATGAAGGTTGAATACAACTCCTTCCAATCTTGCTGAATACGTGCTTCTAGAGTGTAATACCACTTAATAGCAGCTCCTTCTAAGGATATCGAGAATTATTTCACAATTTAAGCTTTAGACAACCCAATGGCCTTCATATAAGTGGTGTATTGCTTCAGGTGCAAGTGAGGATCATCAATGCTAAAGTATTTCTTCATAGTTAGGAATTTGTATTTCGGGGGCAATAGTTCTTCCTCCTCCAAATCTAGATCTATGTCGGCAAAGTTAGGATTAAGCCTATGCTTTTTCATCATAATTTATAGTTGATCCATTTTCTTTTTCATGTCTTTTATCCATTCTAATTCAATTGAATCTAGTGGTACTTTTAATTTTTCTCTGAGTGGCTCGCCAATAATTATCTTATTTTCAGAGTCTTTTTTATCCAGGAGCATTTTCTTTACTATCTTAGTAACCATATCTCTAATCATTTGTCATGTCTCATCCTTGATTTCTTTTAAAAGTTCTTTCTTAAAAGATTCAACATCAAAATTAGAGGGTCCTGCCATTATGCTCCTTTGTGAAGTGGTCTCAATTATTTGGATATTAATATTGGTAGGCTAAATTTACCTTTGATTTGCTTCCAAACAAGAGCAGGCTTATGGCTAGGAGAAATACATTTTTGAAAATTACAATGAATGTCATGTATGCATGAAATGTAAAATTGTTATTTACAAACATAAGCAAATCACATAGCGAAGACTTCTAACCTTATTTCTCTCACACATGTATTCAATAATAAGTCTCTTTTCCTAGGATTTTTTGTCTGTGTTTTGATTATCATTAGGGGATAATAAAATTGACATATAAAAGATATCTCTTGAGATGATATTAGCAAACAAATAACAAATCTCATAAATAAAACCAAATTCCAACATAATGGACCATAATAAGGAAATTTGGTCTAACTTAACATGGTCTATCATTGGTGGGCTTGGGCATTATAAATAAGACTACTATATGGCATCAAACACATGCATTTTGGAAAATCATGAAGGAAGTTGCTTGGTTACTACATGAGTTGAGTTTAGGGTGAAAAAGGCTTTAGTTCCTATAGCAATATATCTCAGTTATGTCTCCCCACTCAAGGGTCCATTCGATACAGGATAAGTATGTGCTATGAGTGACAATAGCCAAGTATTCCACCACCAAGTTTAAGTGAAACATAGACAGTAAAACAAAGACTATTATAGAATAATTAGGGACTGTGTGTGCAGTATGTGAAAAGGTGTTATGAACTGGAAAAGAAATAAGAAAAGAAATAAAAATTATAAAATACAAAACACTGGAATCAGTTTCTCTATCCCTAATGGAGTTGCCATTGTAGGCGGTAGGGTTTAATGCACGCTTAAGTGTTGGTGACCATAGCACAATGTGGAGTCAAGGTTTACTAGGAAAAATGATATGGGCTTTGAACCCAAATCAAAGATGGAGTCGCCACCTGAATTAGAGCCAAGACACTTTTATAGCAACTGGATCCCACGGAGGGCCCCCTGTAGCTATCCTCAGAGATTGGGTTTGAAAACTAGGTATAAGCTTTTAAATGCCCATCCAACCTTGTAGTTGGCTTTTTTTTTGTTTTATGTTTTATTACTTTTAATTATTAAATTATTTACTTGTTTACATGAAAATTGCAATTTCCTCTAAACAATTGTCAAATTTTACAATTAATTCCAAGTTTGAATTAAATTCCAATTACATGTAATTAAGGTGTAATTCACGACATTTATCACAAATTACGTGCATTCGTCAAATATCAAAATAAACTAATAAAACAATAAAAAAAAATAAGTGCACATGCAAAGAAAGAGGGAGGAGAAATGAGTTACAACCCTTTATTACACAATTAAAATAAAGTAAAATAAAATAAGTAAATGCGCACACAAAGAAGGGGGGAAGGAAAAAAAGAATTACATTCCTTTTATCACACACATAATTATAAAATAATAAAATAAATGTATCAAAATAAAAATCATCTAAACTTGGGGTAATGTCTTAGTGATAATAATCATATTAATTATTCCTTAAAAAAATCAAATTATTTAGCTCCTTATAAATAAAAAAAAAACCTGTAAAAGGAAGACAACCAAGTTAATTCCATGAAAATAAAATAAAACACAAACAAAATAAAAATAATTTAAGCAAATAAAAATTCAATTAATTAATAAATATCAAGATGATGAAATCAGGCAGAAATATTAAAAATATAGAAATATTAAAAACATGAATTACAATAAACATGTAAGAAAATCAAAATAAAAAAATATCGTAAATATAACAATTATAAAAACTAGCTTGAAATATTGATGAATGCATATTTAAGAGAAAATTAAAGCCAAAAAAAAAATCACAGTACACATCAATAGATTCAAACAGAATATTCATGAATTAAAACAAGATCAATCATCTAATAATTTGAATAGAATTCATGAAATATATACAAATCGAAGGAAATGTGGCAATGCCGCATCACTTTAGGATGTTAAGGTGACATAAAATTGCCTTAGCCCAAAGAGGTAATGATTCATCGATGAGGCATCACCTGAATTTTGATTATAGAATCAAGCTTAAAAAATTTCATTCTTTTCAACTCAAAGATCAAATGATTTAGACAATATCAAACTTTATAGCTACACATAAGAACTTATAGAATGATATTCAAAGTTTTAAGAATTAAATAAGAAAACAACAAAAATCTATTTGAATAATGAAAGTAATTAGACAAAAAATATCCTTACTACTTTGTGTTGATTTTATTTTTAATAATTTATCCTCTAGAGGTTATGTTTGATTGCATTAATAATGAGACTCAAGATGATGTAAAGCCAAACCTTTTTTCCCTTTGCCAAGCTAAAACTTCTATTGTTTGCCCTCCCTTTTTATTGTTTCTTTTTCTCAAATCTTTCTTTTATTTCTCAATCATTTATATTCTATCCTAGAACTTTCTTTCAGTAGCAATCTCCTCTTTTTCTGTCTTAGAACTTCCCCCTCTTTTATCTCACATTCATTCCCCCTTTAACTCTCATATTCATTCCCTTTTTATGTTTTAATTTAGAAACTCTCTCTCCCTTCCCCCCACATTCTCTAGCATATTAGTAATGTATTTTATTGCTGACTGATGAAGAATATTGCATTAAAATGTGTATTCTCTATAATTTTAAAAATAGTTGAGCATCATTAAGGTGTCACCTTAGCATTGAGGCATCGCCTTAGTGCATTGAGGCATCGTCTCATCAATGAGGCATCACTTCAATATGGCCCATTACTCTACAGGCCCATTAAGGAATAAAAAGGTTTGACCTTGCGCTACCTAACTCAATTTTCTTGAATTTTGATCATTGGGCATCGTTCTTGGGTCGGGCCAAGCCATGTGTCAATAGTACCTTTATCTTCATTAAATTGTCTCCTCCTCCTTTGTATTATTAGCTTTTTTTTTGTGCTCCATTTAGTCATGCATCTTTTTATGAAAATAATGACCTTCCTTTTAGCCGATTAATATTCACATAAATTTTTCACACATAACCTTTTATATTTTAAAATAAATTAGTTTCCACAAAAAAGCTCACTTTAATGAGATGTTATTTCAATTAATTTATATTAATATATATATATAATCAAACCAATATTTAAATTTAAAATTGTATCCAAAATTTCTTAATTCTGTGAATTACACCTAAAAAATTTTCTTAATTACATTAGTGCAATTTTTTTTGAATAAATCAATTGAAAATTCATTCTAAATCCATTATTAAACCAACAGTACATGATCGCAAACCAACTAAAAAAATGCAAACAATACCCATTGTCAATGGATATTGAGAAATCAAAAAAGCAAACAATCTTAATCCTCATACATATATTATCATAATAATAACAACAATTGGACAAAATTACATATTGTACATATTAACAAAGATTTGTATACCAAGACCAAAGCAATGACTAAGAAATGTTATAAGCCACCATTGCCAAATAAAGGAAACAAAATTGCAAAGTGTGCCCATCATCAAAATATTTACAAATAAAAAGTTGTACCCAAAAGTATACATACTTGTTGAGAGAAGATATGCAATAAGTTTTTTTTTTACTTCTTTTCTTGATACAGTAGTCATCATAAGGCCATTGAAAACTGAAATTTGTATAAGTGCATACATAAATATATTATCCAACTAACTCTTTTCTCTAAGCTGAGCAATGATCTAAGCCATCATGGTTATGGTCTAGCATTCTCTATGCTCGAGAACTCATTCTTAAAGGTAGCAGGTGAAATGTAGGCTTTAGATTATAAATAAACATATACACAAACCCCTGGATCCCTCTCATGCCCAATTTCACTATAAAACCACAAAAGCCAAATGACTGTAATCTCCACTTAGTGAGAGACCTACTCAACCAACAACAAGAATAGTAAGATCGCCATCACCTTAAGGAATTTTCATAATAGAAGAACAAAGTGCCATCCAATGTATTCTAATAACTAGAGGCAGAAGGTAAGATAAACTCATTTGGAACTATGAGAAGAATGAGTAGTAATAGGCTAAATTAGGCTATAGACACTTAAAAAACTAACGAGTCAATCAAGATGCCCCATCCTCCACCCACCTCTAAAGTTCCCATTAAAAAATTTGGTCATTAATTTAGTCTCTATCAGTCCAACTAAACATAAAAAAATTTGTTGGGAGATGTATGTTGAATGCCATTCCTATTAGTGAAAATATGAATTCAAGAGGTTGCAGAACAAGTCATAGTTGGCCTAAATGTAACCAAGCCCCTAAATTCCTTGAACATTTGCTCTTCTGTTGCAACCACTCCAAGCCTATATAGGATGTTGGCCTTTAGGGTACAGCCTGAATAAAATTAGTTTTAATTCTTTTACCAGCTGGTGGAAAGTTATAAATGAAATGCTATAATTTAAAGGATGTTTAGATCTGCTCAATTTAGTAGCAGGCATTTTCTAGTATATTTGGAAGGCTAGAAACAACTTAGTCTTTACCAAAATCTTAGAGAATTTAGAATACATAGTCTTTAAGATTTGTTAATGGTGGAACAACATTTAAGAAACTAACTATTTTTATAGGTTGTATGCCCTAAAGGCCAATCACATATTTTGACTTTGTAAATTGACCCAAATGCCAATAAAAGAATATTCTATTATCTAAAATGTTTATTTAATTGAATATTTATCCATTAGCATCTTGTTAAATAAATTTATTATCAAGAGTTGATAATATAAGCTACAAATTTATTTAGAACATATGCTAAAAAATGTTCATAGTCGAATAATTAATATTCAGATAATATTAATTAGACTATCACCTTTGATATATGCTACTTGATATAAGATATCAAAATAAACATGTAGATACTCATGTGATGGGTGGATTGAACAATGATGTTAGATTTGTGATTGCATGGATATTCACTTATATGAACCCTACATATAACAGAGATAGAACGCACATCTAACTTTGAATATTAGCCCAAGGATCATCAAGGATAGGTTGTGTTGATGGAGCTAAACCCCTTTATTAAAGTAAAGTAAGATACTTAGCCATTAAAAGATAAACAATCACACAATTCTAAGTCTAATCTAACCTAGCAATTGTAATAAAAGGTAGAAGTGAAATAATTCAAGTAAACTTATAAAGTTTTAAAAGAATAAAGTTTAAGAAAAAACCTTACTTTTTAATATTTTAATATTTTAATTTGTTTTACATAGGGTTAGCCCTTATATAAGCATGTAAACAACCTAATCCTTGAAGGAAAAAGTTTTCTTCATTATTCCCAAAGATGTATGTATAGGGAAATCCTTAATTGAGGAGGTTTCCTTCATAATTGGACAACTAATGACAACTCATCTTTGAAAAGTTAAAATTAACAACTCATAATAACTTATCTTTGAAAAGTAAAAATTGATAACTAATGACAACTCATTACAATTAAACAAAATAACAACTCATGACAACTAAGCATTGAAGCATGCCATGTCATATGTCATGTAGGATGTTGACCATTGACCTTGACTGGTTGACTTTTTGACTTTGATTTGTTGACTTTGACTTGAAATATCCTTAAATCTTCTCACATCTTTTAGAATCTTCTTGAATCTTCCTTATTGACTCCAAAATGGAAAAATAACTTAAAATTTATATATATTAAGCTAATGAATTTAAAAATATGAATTAAATTAACTAGCTTGAATTCTTCATGATTTTGCTCCATGCTTACACTTTGCATCCCTTTTAGGGTTCATATTATTCCCTCCCTCTTGAAGATGATTCAAAACTAAATAAATTCATAAATCCTCCAAGGTCAAATACAAACACTTTGTTGAACACTTCTCCTTTAAAGTAATGTTCCACACAAGTAGTTTTAATATAACTTGAACTTGATTGAACAATTGGAATGCATAACTCATATCCATGAACTTGTAAGGATTGTATTCTTTTTACTTCCTTTTAAACTTGAAATATGAATATCTTAAGTTCTTCTTATTACAAGTGAAGACTCCATAAATTTCTTTGAGAGAAATAAAACTATATAACTCTTTCTCATACTTCACATAAGGAATGAAATCTTCAAAGGTATTATTGACATCATTATGCATGCCAACATCATTAAATGGATCTTTATATAGCTCAAAAGTTTGCAAAATAAATTTCAAGTCATTAGGAAAACAAACATTAAAATTATTAGTGCATTCATGATGAATAATCATCTTCTTATCCTTTATGACACTCTCAATCTCTAGCTTTTTTTATGCAAAAACTTCTAGTTTTTCCTCTTCATCATGCATATACTCTTCATGATCACAAGGTGCACTCTTACCACCTCTTGGAATGGTTAATTCATGCACAAGTTCACTAGATTGCTCAAACCCTTGTAAACACTCCTTATTTACTTCAATGACTTCAACACTTTCATCATTCTTGGATTCACACATTATCATTGTCTCCCCATAAGGACCTACTTCCTTTTCATACTCCAAAGCAAGTTCAATTATAACCTTCAAAGAGATAAACGATTCTAATTGCACTTCTTTCTTCAATCTCTTTACAATCTCACACTTAAGCCCATTGATGAATTTTATAACTTTTTGCCTTTCAAATTCAACTACATTGCTTGTAATTATAAACAACTTAAAATTTTTAACATAATCATTAACATATAATTCATCACCTTATTTGAGCTTTTGTAATTTAAGATGAAATTTATCCTTAACTTCATAAGGAATAAAATGTCTAGTCATTAACCTCTTTATTATCTCCTAATTTTTAATCTCAATAAGCTTATTCATTCTCCATAATACAATTAAATATTCCCACCATATAATAGTATGACCTAAAAATTTACAAGAAACAAGTTTACACTTTTGGAAATTACTTAATTCAAGAGAATTAAATATCTCCTCCATTTATTGCACCCATTCCAAATAAACAGAAGGATCATCCCCACCAAGAAAAGAAGAGATAATACATGAAAATTAAAGGATATGTAACCCAACCTTGTAGTTTGGCTTGATACTAAACTAATATGAACCCTACCTATAATAGAGATAGAATGTGTATCCAACTTTGAATATTAGCCCAAGGATCATCAAGGATAGGTTGTGTTGATAGAGCTAAACCTCTTGCTTATTAAATTGAAGCTAGATACTTAGGTTTTTAAAGATGAACAATCACACAATTCTAAATATAATCTAACCTAATAATTGTAATGAAAGGTAGAAGTGAAACAATTTAAGTAAACTTGCAAAGTTTCAAAAGAATAAATTTTAAGGAAAAACCTCACTTTTTAATATTTCAATCCTCTAATTCATTTTACATAGGGTTGACCCTTATATAGGTATGTAAATAACCTAATCCTTAAAGGAATAAGCATATAAACAACCTAATCCTTGAAGGAAAAGGTTTTTTTCCTTATTCCCAAAGATGCCTATGTAGGAAAATCCTTAATTAAAGAGGTTTCCTTCATAATTGGACAACTAATGACAACTCATCTTTAAAAAATCAAAATTGACAACTAATGACAACTCATTACAACTAAACAAAATGACAACTCATTACAACTAAGCATTAAAGAATGCCATGTCACAAGTCATATAGGATGTTGGCTATTGACCATTGACCTTTAGTTGTTGACTCTTTGACTTTGATTATATAAGTGTGAGATTACTAAGAAATTAAAGAAAGATATGCAATTAAAACCTCATATGCCTTTAAGGTTATAATTGTACTTGCTTTGGAGTAGGAAAAGAAGTGGTTGTGTGTGAGGAGATCAAAATAGAGTGCGAATACATGAATAGTAAAATTTTTAAAGTTATTGAAGCTAATAAGGATTGTTTGTAAAGTTTTAAGAAATCTAATGAAGCTGTATAAGGATTAACTACTCAAGAAGTTGCTAAGAGTGCATCTTATTATCATGAAGAATGAGAAGAGTAATATCGAAAAGTTTGTACACAAAAGGAGGAGGATAAAGAGCTGGTTATTCATCATGATTATGCTAACAACTTTATTCTTTCTTTTCTAGTGTTTTGAAAGTTGTTTTACAAACTTCTATGCCATATAAAGATCCATTTTTTTGAAAGTTGTTTTATAGACTTCTATGCCATACAAAGATCCATTTGATGATGTTATTGAAGTTCATTATCTCCACAATACAATTTATAGAGTATTTGTTTGTACCAAGAAGAACTTGAGATATTCATGTTTCAAGTTTAGAAGGAAGCAATAAGAATACAATCCTTACAAGTTCATGGATAAGAGTTCTATATTCAATAAAGTTCAAGTAATATTGAAGTTAGATCCGTACTTCAAAGGAGAAACTTTCAACAAAGGTGTTTGTGTTTGACATAGAGGATTTATGAATTTATCAATTTTAGAAGATGGCTATGATTTAAGGTCAAATCATCTTTAAGAGGGAGGGAATAATATGATCCCTAAAAGGGATCTAAGTGCAAGCTTGGAGACATATAATGAAGAATTCAAGCTAATTAGCTTAATTTCATATTCTGAAATTAGTTAACTTGAATTGGATGATTTTTCAAGTTATTTTTCTATTTTGGAGTCAATAAAGAAGATTTAAAAATATTTTAAAAGATGAGAAGATTCAAGGATATTCCAAGTCCAAGTCAATAAGTTAAAGTCAAATAGTCAATAAGTCAAAGTCAAGGATCCGTATCAATTTGGTATCAGAGCCAAACTTCAAGGTTTGGTTCATTATCCTTTTAATTTTTGTGCATAATCTCTTTTTCTTCTTCTCAATTCTTCATAGATTAAAAAAAATTAGAGTAAAACATGAGAGCATTCACACCCTTGAGTGTAAATATGTAAAGGAGTGCTTTGTGAGGATTTCTTTTCTATTTTTTTTCTAAATTATCTTTAAGTGTGGTCATTATGGATATTCCTTATTTTCTTGGTAGGAATTATCCTTATATTTTCTTGAAATGGGTGCAACAAATAGAAGAGATATTTGATTCTCTTAAAATAATTGATTTCCAAAAGTGCAAACTTACTTCTCAAGAATTTCTAGGTAGTGCTGCTATATGGTGGAAAGATTTAGTGGTTTTGTGGAGAGAGAATGGGAATATTGAGATTAGAAATTAGAAATTAATGAAAAGGTTAATGACTAGACATTTTATTCTTTATGATGTTAGGGATAAATACTATCTTAAATTACAAAGGCTTAAATAAGGTGATGAATTATGTGTTGAAGATTATGCTAAATAGTTTAAGCTGTTTGTTATTGCAAGTGATTTAGGTGAATCTAAATGGTATAAAATTACAAGATTCATAAGTGGGCTTAAGAGTGAAATTAGACAAGAAATTGATTTTGCAGTACAATTGTAACTTTCTTTATCTTTGAAGGATGTAATTACACTTGCTTTGGATAGAGAGAGTTGGAGTAATATGGTTGATAATCAAAGTGGTGCTAATGTTGAAGTTATGTTAAGTGATTATGAGAAGGAACATGAGCATCAATTATATGATCAAACTATAGGGGAAAGCATTATTCATGAAGAGAAGTGTGAAAAAAAAAGTGATTGAAATATTAAAAAGTTAGATTTTTCCTTAAACTTTGTTTTTTTGAAATTTTGCGAGTTTACTTGAATTGTTTCATATCTACCTTTCATTACAATTGCTAGGTTAGGCTTAGAATTGTATGATTGTTTATTTTTTAATAGTTAAGTATCTTGCTTCAATTTAATAAGCAAGGGGTTTAGCTCAATCAACACAACTTATACTTGATAATCTTTGGGCTAATATTCAAAGTTGGATGCACGTTCTATCTCTATTATAAGTAAGGTTCATATTAGTTACCCTACCTATAACAGAGATAAAACGCGCATCCAACTTTGAATATTAACCCAAGGATCATTAAAGATAGGTTGTGTTGATGGAGCTAAACCCCTTACTTATTAAATTGAAGCAAGATTCTTAGTTATTAAAAGATGAACAATCACACAATTCTAATTCTAATATAACCTAGCAATTGTAATAAAAGGTAGAAGTGAAACAATTCAAGTAAACTTGCAAAGTATCAAAGAACAAAGTTTAAGGAAAAACCTCACTTTTTAATATTTCAATCCTCTAATTCGTTTTACATAGGTTAGCCCTTATATAGGCATATAAACAACTTAATCCTTAAAGGAAAAAGTTTTCTTTCTTATTATCAAAGATGCTTATATAGGAAAATCCTTAATTAAGGAGGTTTCCTTCACAATTGGACAACTAATGACAACTCATCTTTGAAAAGTCAAAATTGACAACTCATCTTTGAAATGTCAAAATTGACAACTCATTACAACTAAGCAAATTGACAACTCATGACAACTAAGCATTGAAGTATGCCATGTCATATGTCATGTAGGATATTGATCATTAACCTTGATTTGTTGACTCTTTGACTTTGACTTATTGACTTTGACTTGAAATATCCTTGAATCTTCTCACATCTTGTTGAATCTTCCTTATTCACTCCAAAATAGAAAAATAACTTAAAATTCATCCATATCAAGCTAATGAATTTAAAAATATGAAAACTAACTAGCTTGAATTCTTCATCATTTGGCTCTATGCTTGCACTTTGCATCCCTTTTAGGGTTTATATTATTCACTTATAGTCAATTATTACAATCTAGGTCATAATGGTGCATATAGTCCTTTGAACTCAGGTGACACAGTTACCCACATTTAAGTGGTTAGAGTTTATTACCGCTTACATACTTGTGTTAATCACACATGGGTATATGGCATACGATAGCTCTAGTTGGCTAAATGTAGGGATGAGTGTTCGACCAAGATGAGATTCATTGCCTAAAGTGAACTGAGCTAGAATCCTATGCTATCTAAGTCTTTTCTTGATAAATAAATTCCTGGCTAGGACAAACATACATGGTTTGAAAGAGTTTCAGTACTAGAAAAGTATTTCTAGTATTTGTTATGTTTTATCAAGAATGAGAACTTGAGATGAGGTCATGTGATATAGCTATTAGAGTTTGACTAAACCATGACTCTAGACTATATTAGGATTTTCTAGCGAAGAGATTTTAGCGCATGGGATTTATGACCAAAAGGGTTCATGTCAATCAATATATGTATTCATTTCTAATTGGATAGTTGTGATATCGATGCTAGGGGTCACTCACATGAACCTATTAAATAATATTAAGTGTTGATATTATTTTCTCATTGTCAATTAGACATAAATCTATTAAGTCACACCTAAAAGATTTTTACCAAATCACCATCAATATTAATCTAATTATTAATTAAAGTGTTTAATTAATTAATTAAGATTAAGGAATTGGATTTTTGATTTAAGTAATATTCTGGCATATCATGAAATCTAATTCAAATAAGGGTTTGATTATTAATTTATATGAGATATTAATTGAAGTATTAAATTAACAATATAAATATATGTTGTTTTTATTTGGACTTAAATTAATGGCTCAAGTAGTTTGGACCTAAGCCCAAAAGAGTTTTGATCCAAAGATTAATCTAAAATATTGAGAAAGCCTATGAACCTAATCTAAGCCCATTTATTTGATGGATTGGGTTTGGACCAATTGTTGGCCTAATTACCAAGCCCGATTCCGTAAAAATGATTTAGTCAAATTTAGCATATTAGATCATTAGTGTGTGAGTATTTGACTTTATCAAATGAAGATTAGGGTACTTTTACAAGTGTAAGAAGATGGATGTAGATATAATACATGATATGTATTTTCTACATACTTCTTTTTGTACACTAGTGAGGTATGCAACTTGTATACTTATTATGCCTAGTGGCAAGTTTATAATGCCATGAATGATGTCATGAAGTATGCGTATGATCTTATGGATAATGTCATGAGGTGTGTTTTTGATGTCATAGATGATGTCATGAGGTGCTTGTTTTCTCTCTATATATATAACCTATGAAGTTTTAAAAGAATGGTTAGATACACCAAAATAGAAACAACATCTCTACACTAAAAGCCCAAGTGTTCTTGCAAAGATTAAGTTAGTAAAAATTTTATGAGGGTCAATTGAGAGAATACTTGTAACTAATCAAATAAGGGCAAGAAGATGATTTGGTGGAGTTTCTGTATTTCAAGCTAGAGGTCTTTCATTTGTAAGACTAGAGCTCTTGATTCAGGTGTTGAACCTTAAGCACCTAAAGTTTGCAGATCTTCACTATTGTAGTCTTCGTCAAAATAGGAGTTTGTCAGTTTTGTTAAACTTAGAATTTCCTAGGTTAATAATAATATATATGTTGTCTTGCTATTTAATTATATATAATATGCAAAATTGGTCCTTTGGAATGAAATTCTTCATGTCATGAAGAGTTATGCAAAATAAAATTTTTGAAATTTTACTTTACTTAAACTTGTGCTCACCACACATGTTTTTAATGTTTAAATTACATAACTGATTCCTTCACTAAGAACCTCTCATCTACTCTTAGAGAAAGAGTGAAAGAACAAAATAGCTTAGCCTCTTCTAGTGTGACTGCCCCGCTGTTAGGCCTTTGGAAAGTAAATTGTGATGCCTTCTTTAAGCAGGAATCAAAGGAAGGAAAGTCTGCCTTAATCTATAGATATCATAGAGGGAAGATAATTCACGTAGCCACTAAAAGACTCTTCAGTCACTCAGTCATACAAGCTGACGCCATGGCAATCAAGGAAGCTCTGAGATTTGTCGAGTCCTACCCATCCCAACAATTTGTAATTGAATCAGACAACTTAGAAATAGTGAAGATAATAAACAACAGAAGTGACAATATCCCTTAGGAAGCGGCTACTATATTTGAAAAAATCCATTCAATATGGCTCAACAAACAAGGAGTTCAAGTTGTTTATATTTCCCGTTTGGCAAATAAAGCCGTTGATTGGCTTGCCAAAAATGACTCAATGCTGATAATTTCAAACAATTGTTTCAATGTCCATCCACAGTTCTTAAGCCTTATTAACAAGGATTCCCAATGTAATTCCTTTTCCAATAATATCTATTTCAGTTGTTCAAAAAAATCTGAAATAGATAATCTCATGTCTCTGCTAGGCTGGATATAAAATTAGCTGAAATACCAATAGCTAGAAGACAACTAGCATTCCATCAGAGCATGCTCTAGGGTTTCCGGCTCCTCCCCACAACAGCGACAAATGACATCCGACTGAATACCTCTTTGACAAAGCGCCATACCTACAGCTATAGGTAGAATTCCATGAAATAATCTCCAAAGAAAATATTTTACCTAAGGAGGGACTTGAATATTCCAAATCCTAGATCAATACTGCTGAACCGAAGTCGATGCTATATATCTTACATTTTCTGAACTTTTTTTAATGGCTGCAAAATAAGCTGATTTAACTTAATACAAACCAATAATTTAATTTTAATTAGAGATAATATTTAATACTATAAAATCACACAATCTACTTAATGATAGATTTAATTTACTTTTTTATTTTTATTTTGAATAGATAAGTTATGTTGAATTAATGTATGTGAGTATCGAATATATTATTCTAAATGGATTAAAGTTAAATAATTATTGATTGCAATATTGGAAAAATTGATAGATCTAGATTAAATTAAGTATAGATATAGTCTTAAAGATAACAGTATAATTCTACGTTTTGAAGCTGCTTGTGTTTGCTGCTGGATGATGAAGGATGGCACAGAGCTAGCATCAAGGCAATATTCACCATAGTAGTTCAATAATTTCAGTCTCAAATTAACAAAGGAAGTCTCTTACAACTGAAAAATGGGATTTGTTACAGTGTCATCATGGTAACATATTATACTTCTGCCTTTACTTATGTTAGCAGGTTGTAGAGGTAAAAAGGTGCAATGGACTCATGCAGTACAAACAAAAATGAGATTGACAGCCATAAAACACTAAAATGAGCCTGAGCCTCCATGAAAGTTCATACAAGGGTTTCATTGTGCAAGAGCCTGAAAACATAGAGTATGTGTAAGCAAAGGAGCGTATATCTTAGGCTACCATCTTAGCTTTCAAAATATAATTTTAATTTTTATGGTATCAATTTTGCAAAATTAGTTGTGTGATTTTCTTTATATGACATTTAGATATGATGTGTTACCGTACTAAATATTATCATTAAAATCTATAATTTAATATTAAAATAATATGAATGTTTATATAGTAAAATTATTTGTCAAATAATATAATATTCAATTAACTATAATGAACTTATAATTAATAAAATCAAAACGTTTTTTAAATTTTATTATTAATAAAAAATTTAATTAAATTTATCATATTTTAAAAAATATATAAGTAAATAGATATATAATAAATCACATATATAATAATTTTATCATTAAAATTAATAATTTATCATAAAATAATTATCGTATTAGTTGATAGGTTATTAAATTGTAGAATATATTTTACATAATATTTTAATATTATAAAAAATTATACAACTAATCTTGTCAAACATTCAAGCCTTCTACATCAAAATTGTACTTTTTTCCAAAAATTTTAAGAAAAAATATAAGTTGTTACAAGATAACTCTTTTGGACTCTGTGAAAGCCCATTATGTCGTCCAAAAATGCATAACCTACTATTAAACCAAAAAAAAAAGTAACAAAAAAAAAATTCAACCAGCCTTAATTGGGTTACTTCATCGGATTTTTCAGAAATATATATATATATATATATATTCACTTCTACGGTTTACTAAAATAGTTTTACAAAAACACCAAAACACAGAAAAATTCTTTCACTTTTACGGGCTTTTTTTTTCTTCTCCTCAGTGTTTTTCTTTTTAATATGGGGCAACATGTTATTTGTGTAGGTTCAAAAGTTTTGAATCGCCTACTGGTCATTGAGGTTTTTTTTTCTTGTTATTCTCTCTTTTTTTTTTTTTCCTTTCTCTACAATAATTTTATTTTCCTCTCTTTCCATTTCCTACTAAGGTCTTTTTTTTTTCTCCTTCTTGCTTCTTTTTCTTCTTCTTCTCTCCTTTTTCTTTCTCTACAATTTTTCTCCTCTCTTTTCATTCTCTAATATGGTCTTCTTTTCTTATTCTTCTTATCTTTTTTTTTCTGTACAATTTTTTTTCCTTTCTTTTCATTCTCTACATTTTCATGATATTGTTAACATCATCTCCAAAACTAAACTAAACAACTAGAAATTTTCTCTTCAAAAATTCTTATCCATGGCTTTTTTTATTTGTTGATCTAACTTTTGCTTTTCTTAATCTTTTCCCTTCCATGATCAGTAAAGATTTTAAAGATAAAGTATGTAGAAAGAAAGTAAATGACTTTGAGAGTAAATTTGGCTTTTTTTTTTTTTTTTGAAAAAGAAGAGTTTTCATAGATAAAAACTTGAACTTTATAATTATTTTGAGTGTTAAAATTTGAGTATTGTAATAGGTCTAGTTTGGATTGATAGGAGTGTGCATTTTCTTGGTTTTTGATTTTTTTTGGTTATTTTTATTATTTTCATTGTTGTTTTGGCAATTGTTTTTCTTATTATTTTGGTAGTTGTTTTTATTTTTTAGTTTTATGAGGTTGTTTTTGTTTTATGGTTTTTTTTTTTTTGGTATTTGTTGTTTTGGTTGTTTTAGCGATTGTTTTTCTAATTGTTTTTGTAGTTGTTTTGGCAGTCATTTTTTTTTAATTTTTTAGTTGGTTTTTTTAGTTCTATGAACTTCTTTGCAATGATTTTTCTAGTTGTTTTTCTGATTTTTTAATGGTTATTTTGAAAATTATTTTTCTGGTTGTTTTAGCAATTTTTTTTTATTGTTTTTCTGGTTGTTTTGGAGGTTGTTTACGTTTTTTTGGTTGGTTCTTTTTTAATTTTTTAAGTTTGCTATGTAATGATTTAATTTTCTAGTATTTTGACAATTTACCTACAAAAAGAACCAAAACTTGCCATCTTCTTCTTCGTATGCATCATCGTCATCATCTTCTTTTAAAACTTATAATTTGCGATTAAAAAGTTTTTTGCTCTGCTTTCTTCTTCAACATCATCATCTTTTTTTTTTCATTTTGTTATCTAAAAAGAATAAATAGAAATTAGAAAAAAAAGGATAGAGAAAGAAAAAATAAATTAGGAAAAAAACAATAAAAAAATAATGGAAAATAGGAAAAAAAAAGGAAGAAAGGAAAGATAAAGAAGAAAAAAATGAGAAAAAAATAATGGAAAAATAAGAAAGAAAAAAAAAGAAGAAAGAAAGAAACAATAATGTAAAAATGAAAAAAAAAAAAAAGGTGCATGTGAAAAGAAAACAAAAAGGACCATAAAATATAAAAAAGTTTTTGCCAACCTTAGTTAAATTTGTAATTATTCCTTATTTCATCAATGTTTTGTTCTATAGTTTACTATACTACTCAACATTTATTTTGTTCATTAAAACTTTTTTAATTATTAATTTTAAATTCTACATAGCACTAGCTAGTGTGATGGCAATCCAATATAATATCACCTCTAATCACATCATTGTATATATAAGCATATTTCTAGCCACGTGGATATTATCAATTAAAGACAACAAACTAAGGTTAACGGGTAATTTTTTTATTATTTACTAAACTCAATCTTTAACAATAAAAGTTATAAGATTAAATTGAAAAAATTATATAACTGTTTGGCCTCAAAAAATATTAAGAATCAACCCAAGTACATTTTGATTGTTTGAATGGGTTTGTGTGAGCATTTTACAATATCACAGAAAATGGTATTGAAGAACAAGAGTTTTATCACCAACTTAGGGTGGTGATAGGGTGAAGAAACAAGTTCAAGTCCCTTCTAACCTATTTGATTTGGATCAAATAGGAGGTTTGCTTCACCAAGAAGCTATTAATTACTAGGATTTGGATAAAAATAGACACCGACTTTGATAAAATAGTTTAGAGCAGTATATTGAGTTTTTATTAAAAAATGTGTAGAGACTTTGATAATACATTACTTTGGCTTTTATAGGGTCTAGAGCTTGACTAATCGTGGAAATAAAATCATATAAAGGCTTTCCTAAACTGAAACAAGGAAACAAATCACAAATAAAACCTTCCTAAATTATAATAAGGTAATTTTGTTGATTGCCTGGATCAAGACACGTCTAAAACTTGCCAAAAGTGTGCCTTGACCAATGGATAAGATTTTGAATTCTAACTGGGCCCTGCAAAATGGTTTTGGGCTCACCTTAGTGTTATGATTAGGCGTGTTTGGGCCATTTTAGACTGGTACAAACAATGCCTCCCAAGATCAATGTTTCTGGCTGTAGCTGGTGGCCTAATTTTGCTACCCCTTTAGCCCATTCGGCCCAATTAGTGTCTTTTTAGCCTAACGTGCCGAACTTCAGCCAATTTTTACTTTTACCACTTTTGAGGGGTACTTAAGTCATTTGTTGCGCCTTTTCACCTTTGGTAACTGCAAAAAATACTCCCTATAAAAGGGATGGGGTTCTAATCATTTGACCCACTTATTGAAAAATTTTATTCGCTTTCTTTAATAAAAGCTTCTCTCTTTTCCCTTCAACATTTTGACACTCCAGTTCCAAGATTCTTTATCAAGGTATGTTCCCTGCCTTGTTCTTTCATTATTTTAATAAGCCAATCATTCTTCTGACTGAATTATGTTGTTGTAGTTTGAAAACTCTCTGCTTACTATGGGTAAGTCAAAGAAAATAACCTCCTCACTGATTGACAACAAGGCTAATCCCCTTGCTCACTTAGAGAGGGCTAACAACATTGTTCAAGTCTACATCAGAGGTATTATTCAGATACCCTGATTGCCCTAATAATATTGCCTTAGGACCTACACTAATTGAGGATGATAGGTACGTAGATGAATTTATCCCCATTGCTAGGAAAAATGATCCTCCTAGGTTTAATCGACCTAATGACATGTTGTTATGGAATAAGAATATCCCTATTAAGTCTTGGATAAATCCTTTAAAGGAGTTCTTGGTTTGACATACCCTAATTAAAGCCACTTTTTCCCTTCTATGGAAGCAAATAGGTATTTATGATATCCTTCTCTTTTCTAAAACTGAAATACTAATAAAAAAAAACCTTTTATCAACCATGTTTTGGTCTCGATTTAGTAACGCTTTTATGTTTAAAAGTGGCTTAATGATGGTCACTTTGTTAGATTTAGCCGCTCTATTCGGCCTTTAACCCTTTGGTAAAGATATCAGTCCCATGCTAAAGGCCAAATGTCTAGCTATAGTATTTCACTTAAAAAGGAGCATGTGAGCTATGGCCCTTTCATTATCACGAACATGAAATCCACTCTCATTCCTGATAAGTCCAAACATGTTGCCTTTTTGTTACACTGGCTTTGCCGATGTATAGGATGCCCTAGCTCTATAAAGGTTACCAAAGAATTCCTCCCTTTAGCCATAGCTCTGGCCGATGGACAAAAATTGGCACTTAGTCCCTTTGTTCTTAATCAATTTTACAGGTGCACTTATTAGTGCCCAATAAGGATAGAGATGATTTCAGGATGGGGCTTGGGTAGATCTAGATTGTGCAAATCTGGTTCATGGCCTACTTTCAAGAACATGTGAATCAGCCTCCTTAACCTGACTATAAGTCCTTAAGTTGTTATGCCCCCTGGGTATCGTCCTTCGACTGTAAATATACCACTTTTAGAGAATTTTATCATTTCTTTTATAACACCAAAGACCAACAAGATATGTGGTACTGTCCATTCGTTCCTTTAAGCTTCGACCTTTTATGGCTATTGGAAGATTCTTTTAGCCCTAATCTTTCTTCAGAATTCAAATTGGCCTAGGGAAGTTTTCTTATTGTTAGGGGCTTACCATTTGGGTTGGATTTAAACCCCTAGAATAATAAGTGTGGCGTTGAGGTTTATAATCCTCACTTTGTTACAAGGAAATTCGGCCTCACTTAATCTCTTCCGTGTACTCGATCCTTTTCTCATGCAACTCTTAATTTTTCACTAGGCCTATTTATGGTGAAGTAGGGTTCTATAAAAAGCTAAATGCTATTTACAGAATATTGAAAAAGAACTTGCACCTAAGTCCTTTGCCCGTCTACCCATTTAAGATAAAAAATTTCATTGATTTTTGGGATGCATTCTATTTCAAACAATTATACTTATCATCTGCTGAAGTGATGAACATTAAAAATAGGAACTAATTAATGATAAAGCTTCTTCTTCTTTACAACCAAACTAAGTTTAGAGGTGAGCATATTCAATATATTTGTGTCTTTGAACATTTTTACAATTGTAAATATAACTATCGGGATAAGGCCAAGATATAAAGGAGGGAACACCAACTTGGTAATTATGCTTCATATCTACAGACTTGTACCAGTTATCCAATGGTGACCGATTTGGATGTTTGCTTGACCTTTTGTGTCGATCGGTCTCTTGAGGTTCCTACAACTCCTTTTTATATTGTTGGTCCTGCTGTTTACAAACTTAGGCCATAGAGTAAGGTCAACTATATTGATAGCTTTGTAGGTGATCCTATAACAATTTTATGGTCTATCCAGGCATTATCCTTTTATGCACAATCTTACCTTGCCCGATCAGGTATATTTCTATTACTTAATTTTATGACAATTCTTATATGCTTCTTTTTTACTCTAACTTCCACAGAGGCCATCGAGAACCCAATAGTCATGCCCAATGAATAACCCAAGGCAAAGAAATTCAAGACCTCTCACTGATCTACCAAGCTTACAGGTTGAAGCATTTCAAAGTCAGCCTCTAATGTTGCCAAGGTTGTTCAGGTGTAGGATCTAACCATCTCTCCTATAAGAGTTAACACAACTCGGGTAAAGCCAATAATTGCTAAAGAAGTCATGGCTCTTATCCAAGATGTGCCAAATCAGCCCTTCGAGATCTTACCAACCACTAGCCCTATTAAAGCTACTTCATCGGCCCATCCTCCTTCGTTATCTCAGAATTAGATTAGGTATGAGTGTCACATTTCTTTTATGATCTTTATTGTTAATTTAGAGATTTAATCGACCTATCGTTATAGAAATCTCTGACTGATATTTTTTATGAGCTAGAAGCTACTTTTAATGATGACTCTGATGAAGAGGTCGACCTAAATCCCTTTGATCATGAAGATAATAATCCACCAGTTGACATCGTAGAGGACTCAGATGAGCTGATAGCAGTTGAGGTGAAAAAGAGGCTGAAACACTTTGTTGAAATCCTCGAGAGGCCAACATTCTTATTCCTTAATGAAGAGAGTCATAGTTGGGCTTCAGATATACTTAAGTACCTTCATGAACATGCATGACCTTCTTCAAGGATTACCATCAGTTAGAAGCACATCATTGACAACCTGTATGATAACCTTCCCTCTCTGATCACTGGCTATATTGAGGCTACCCGCTTTATCGACAACCTGACTTCTAATAAAGAAAAGAAGCATGGCTACGATGATGAAGCCAAAGTCATTGTTGAAAACATAAGGAGGGAGAAATAGGTCACCCTTGATGCTTCTACCATCATGCCATCCTTGGAGAAGGAAGTAGCCAATTTTGAGGCTGCTTTGGTCTATAGACGTGCTGCCCTTAAGCATTGCAGAAGGGTACAACAACAAAAGGTTAAGTATGCATAAGCTTAAGGTGCAAAAATAAAAGAGCTATAACAAAAGTGAAAGAACATGTGCCTTCAAATTGAAAAGCTTCAAGGAAGAAAAGCATCGACCTTGCTTGATAAGGAAAATTCGGTTAAAGCTTTGACCAAATTTTGCCAAACTTTTAAGCAATTTTAAACGGTCGGGATGTGATAAATTATGAAAAATTTCAAATGCTTGTAAATATTTTTTATTATATTGGCCTGTGGGATGGCCTTGATCATTTTATAAGCTTTATTTCTACTTCCTTGCTTACATATTATGCTTTCACAGACAAACAACCATCATAAAGAAATAAATCAAATAGAACATTTGGTGTCATTGTCCTTACTATTTTTCTGCAAAATCTAATGTAAGGTTCCATGATAACTTGGTATGAAACATTTTTATTATTGTAAAGAAATACAATGAATATCAGGCTTGAAAATAATTAATCGGCCTAAATAAAAACAGACTTACCTTACAACAAAGATCAGCCTAGAAAATGAAGACTGACCTAACATTCAATAATTGGCCTTAACTAATACTTAATTACATCTCTATATTGGCTCTATCAAATGCTGACCGATCAATACGATCCCACATAAATGGAAAATATGCTTTCAAGCACTTGCTGTTGATCGGCCTGACATGAAGAGAACCATCCTTATCGACTAGGAGATAGGTGCCACCCTTTAGTACTTGTGCTATGATGAAAGGACCTTCCCAATTTGTACTCCACTTCCTAAGAGATCGGTCTTTAAGTCTGATAGGTAACACAAGTTTACAGACTACGTCTCCTTTCTTGAAGTATTTGAACTTCACTTTCTTATTATATGCCCTCTCGAATTTGCTCTTTTGTATAGCAATTCAGTCATAGACCAAGAGTCATTCTTCATCCAACTAATCTAGTTCTTGTAACATGCCCAAGATGTAATCCTCCATTGATATTTTTAAAAGTACTTGTCCCCTTAGTGAGGAGACTGTTAGCTCTATCGGCAACATGGCCTCATGGCCATATACCAGCTTAAATAGGGATATGCCAGTTGTCGATTTTTGACTAGTCCTCAATGCCAAAAGTACCTCATATAAAGTATCTTACCACATTCGTAAATTGTCTTTAATTGACTTATGAATCACTATTTACCAACTTAGTGTGGCTTCAGCCAAACCGTTTCCCTGGCATAGTATGGAGATGAGTGTAAAAGCTTAATTTTATAGTTCTTTGCATTAGCCCAAATTTCCTCCCGTATGAACATCATGCCCTGTTCTATGGTTATGGACTTCAAAATCCCAAACCGATGTATAATTTGCTTAGTGATAAAGTCTATTACTACCTATTGATTAACGGTCTTCAAAGGAGTAGCCTCCACCCATTTACTGAAATAGTCCTTTGCAACAAGTATAAAGCTATGCCCTTTGGACGATGAGGGGTAGACCTTCCCAATTATGTCCATTACCCATCCTTTGAAAGGCTAAGGTTTAACAATGGAATGTAACTCACCTGCCAGAACGTGCTGGACCGGTCCATACTTCTAGCACACTTCACACCCTTTGGCATAATTATTGCATGATATTTCCATTATTGGCCAAAAATAGCCATATTGCCATATAAACCATTTCATCTTCCTTTCCCCTTGATGCGCTCCTACAATTCCTTTATAAACCTCGGCCATGACTAACATTGCTTCCTTAGGACCAATGCATCTTAGAAATTCTCCAGAGATCGATCTTTTGTATAGCTCTCCATCTACTAGCAGTATCTTAATTGCCAAGATTTTGATTGATCGTTTAGGCGATGGCGATGGGTTGCTAAGATATTATATGATCTCTATCCTCCAATCGTCCTCCAAATTAATGGTAGTAACGTGTAAATAGAGATCGTTAGTTATCAATAGTAAGGATCAGTAAGGTTGAACTAATGTTAGGATAGATTAAATCTTGTCCCTGTATCCAGAGCCCAATTACGTCAAGTCATTTGCTTTATCATTAAGTTCCTTTTCTAAGTACTGATGACTCGATCTCGAAAAACCTTTCATCATGTGTTGGACCTTCTTGTAATATGCCTCTAGTGTGGCCGATTCACACTTATATTCTCCTAAGACTTGCTTCACAACCAACATAGAATCGCTAAAGATATCCATGTGATGGACCCCTAGCTCAGCAAGGATATCAAGTGTGATCAGAAGTGCTTCATATTCAGTCTAGTTATTAGTATAAGGAAAGTTAAGTAGGAATGACATCTTTATTTTAATACCATTGGGACATTCTATAACCATGGTTGCCCCTAAGCCTAATGATGCTCTTAAACCATCAAATCAAACTCTCCATCTTTTAGCCTCACAAAGATCAACTATTGTTTTTATTGTAGGATGGATAGCCAATAAGTCTATCAAAACCTACCCTTTAATGGCTTTCTAAAGGACGTATTGTAAAGCGAACTCTGAAAATGCCACAGCTCACTTACTAAGCCAATTTCTAACGAATGGCCTTAAGAGTATGTATTTGATAACATCGGTCTGATTAATCACTAACACAACTGAAGAAAGTAAATAGTATATGAGTTTGCAGCATGTGAAGTATAAATAAAGCTTAAGCTTTTCGATGGCTAAGTACCTCGTGTCTGTATTCGTTAATGCTCGACTAAGGTCATATATTGACCATTCGTATCCTTCCTATTCTTGGGCAAGTAAACTACCTATAAAGGTTTCTAAGGCCGAAATGTAAAGAATTAAGGGATCAATCGGCCTAAGAGCAGTCATAACTGGTGGGTGAGTTTGGTGTTCTTTGATATGATTGAATGCATACTGATGCTCTTGTGTCCATACAAACTCCTCCCTATCTTTTAGTTTCAGTAAGGGTGACCAAATTCTCAATTAGCCTACCGTATTGGATATGAATCTTCTAAGGTAGTTTATTTGGCCAATTAACCATTGTAGTTCTTTTTGGTATTTGGTGGTGCAGCTTAGATAATTGCCTTCGTCTTATTGGTGTCTACTTCCACCTCCCTCTAGTGCACTAAGAATCCTAAAAAATATGCTACCAATACTCTAAATGCACACTTGAGAGGGTTCATCTTAAGCCAATTGAGCCTCATTCTTTCAAATGTCTTCATTAGATAGTCCAAATTTTATTCATCAACCTTAGACTTGACGATCACATCATCTATATAAACTTCCATGAAGTCCCCAATCAATGAGTTGAAGATCTTATGCGTTGCTCATTGATATGTAGCGCTAGCATATTTAGACCGAATGGCATTACAACCCACTCGTAACTCCCCAGTGCACCAAGACACCTAAAGCCCATTTTACTCTCTTTGATTTTTATCTGACTATAGCTCGAGTGGCCATCCATAAGTGAGAGGATGTAATGTCCTAATGCAACATCGATGAGCATATCGGCTATAGGCATAGGATAGTAATCTTTAGGGGTTACAACATTCAGATTCCTGAAGTCAATACACATCCTAATTTTTCCATTCTTCTTTACCATAAAAACAATGTTCGACAGCCACTAGGTGTATCATGCTTTTTTTATAAACCCTGCATTTATAAGCCTACTAATTTCATCAGCCACCAACTTCTTTACATCCTTAGACATTCTTCTAGAAGGTTGAATATGAGGCCGATATCCAAGCTTGATTAGCAACTCATGTTCCACCAACTGACGGTCAAGATCGAGCATTTCCTCATATGTCTAGGCAAAATAGTCCTTGTATTTCCTTAGCAATTCCAGCAACATTTCTTCAAATTTTGAGCTAGGTTTGGAGGTAATGTATATAGGTCATCTATCAACTTGAATTCCTAGATTGACTTCCTTTAACATGTTAGGGGTTTGAACAGGACCATCTCTTAACTTATTGGCTGGGATTCATATATCACTAACTTTTAATCAGCCTAATGGATCATGATCTTCCTCTTTAAAGATGCACTCGGCTGATTGGACTTGCCTATTAATTAAAGAGGTTTGCAATATCATCTTTAACGTTGGTAATAATTGATTGGCCAACTACTCCTGTTGCAACTACTGTAGGCCGATTCATTGAAATACTAGTCTTATAGCCTTTCTTGAATCCAATGAATGAAGGATGTGCAACATGGCCTCTACATGAAAGGCCTCTTCCCTAAATGGATCGGGATCCCTAAGGATGACCTCCACATCTCCTTCAGTCCTCTAAATGAATAACATTTAGTGAAGAGAAGAAGGAACACAACCATTAGAGTGAATATAATCCCTGCCCAAAAGCACACTGTAATTAGTTTTCATATCTATAACAAAGAATCCCTCTTTTGATTCATGCTTGCCCACTTTGACATTCAATATGATGAACCCTTCGGGATCTCGATCATGACCTACAAAATTTGTCATTACGGCATCAGTTTTCTCAAGATCCTTGAGTTTTAGCCTAATTTTCTTCAAGGTCCTGAGAGGTAGAATGTTGACTATAGCACCATTATCCACCAAAACTCTCCTTGTTTCCACTCCATTAAAATTAGCCTTAACATACAGTGGCTGAATATGCTTGGTCATCACAATATCAGGCTGTAGGATGGTTAAGGAAGCCCCCATCCGTTGTTCATCTCCCAATCGTCAGAGGTGATAATGTCCCATTCAGAGTGGATTTTTGGCTAGGGTTTGGTTTGAAGTCATTCAGTAGAGTTATAACATTGATAGTAGAGCCTGAGACTTCTCCTTTTGGTGATGGTGGAGGTAGTGAGCCATCCTTGATCTTGCCTTCTTTTGTAGACCAGTATCGATGTACCTTCCCTTTGCCCTTATCTTTTTTATGCAAGTTGAAGTTGGAGTAAGGCTTTTTGTGGGGATCAATTTTTTCACCATACATCTTCTTCATAATGTGATCCTTACCATCAACAATTCTCTTTTCATGCTCCTTTTCTCTAGGAGTTCTGCCCTTCTTAAACCTTATATACCGATTAGTATCTGTCTCCCTATTTGCTTGAGGCCTCCTTGTTAAACTGTTAGGGGCCAATGGTTCATGACTTTACTTAGCTGATTGGCAAAGTCTTTGCATTCTCCTTTTATGGGTCTTGGTCATATTGATTCTCCCATCTTTATTAGGATACCATACCCTCTTAAAAACATCATTCTTTAGCTTGTGCCTTTGCCAGTCCTCAGTTGCATTAGGTTTGAAAGTTTTATCATTTGGCCGATTAGGAAAATGACGTTTGTGACTAAGGGAAGTCTTGTCCTGCTCATCTCTTAGCCTTTGCCACTTTGGTGAGTAAGATAAACTTTTAACATTAATTGAAGTTGTCCCCCTAGCTTCTTTTAACCAATAATTGGAGCCTTATCGATCTCATTTCACATGTCTTGGGGACCTGTTGTTCTTTCTGGGAGTATACTTGAAAGAGTACTAATAGGTTGGGCATGTTAGTTCTTCCTTATGAATGACTGTGATGTCCCTACTCACCTTTAAGTCTTCTCCCTTATTTTTTGTTTCTTGGAGTTTAAATTCCACTCTAATCCTTGGCTGATCAGGAGTCCATGGTTCACCCTTCCCTACTCTAAGGACCTTTACGTCTTTAGGAAAAATCGTATTGTAAGGTACTCTAAGGAATATCATATCATACTGATAGTCTGGGCCTTCCCTTTTCTTGGGAATAAAAGCTTGCCATCATCAATGGCTTTTTGAATAACATTCCTGAAAATGACACCGTTTTTAGTTGGATATCTCTGAGAATTATGCCATTTACAATATTCTTTATCAGCCTGATCCTTAGGAGGAGGAATAGCATGGCCATCAGACAATTTAATTTGGCTATCTTTGATTAATGCATCAAAGATATCATTGGCCTCAGTAAGATCAAAAGAGTACTTCTTAGCTATTTGATTACCTTAGGATTTTTTATCTTTTCTTTTTTTACTATCGGCCTCTTTAGGGCTTAACACTCATTTGGCATGGTTCTAATATATTCGGCCACGTTGATGGTTTCATTATCAGAGTCAATCTCATACTCCTCATTAATGGCCGATATATCAAGAGGGTCTTCATAATATGTTCCTTTTGAGGAAGACCTTCTTTGGTCTTTTTCCTTAGGCAACCTCTCATAACTAGCAACTCGAGTGGTTAGCTCAAATAGGTCCCTGAAATGGTATCCCTCAACGTGTTCCCTTATGGAATAGTTAAGTCCCCTGATAACCATAAGGATAAATTTAGCCTCACTAATGGTCAAAATACACTGAGTCCTATGCTTACGGAAATGCATTATGTATTGTTCCATAGACTCTCCTAGTAACTGTGAAATTCTAGCTAAATTGGCCAATGATATATTAGGTCTAGCCTTATAAAATTTCACATGGAATTTTTCCTTTAAATCTTTCCAAGTAGTTATGGAATTAGAAGGTAAGTGTGGGTGCCAGGTGAAGGCCAATTTAGTCAAAGAATTGCTAAAGAATCTTAGCCTCCAAAAGTCATTGGTCGATGCCTCTCCATATTGCACTATGAATCAGGCTACATGTTCAATTGAAGATTGATATTTTTCCTCACCCGAAAATAATACAAATTTTGGCACTTTATATCCTCTAGGAAAAGGATACAATTTATCTATCCAGTCAGGATAGGGTTTGTTAGACATTGACCTAGTAATAGGTTTAAAATTTATTCCCATTTTTTCCAAAGTGTCTCTCAACAAACTTTGATCAATCATGGGTGGCCGATACTCATACTTATAGTCATTATTATTGTACTATGCTAAATTACTATGTGGGTCTATATTTTAGCCTAAGGTTAATTCAATAACTCAGACTTTTTCATCATATATATACACAATACCAACCCGATTAGGCTTATGGCCCGTTATTCGACTTTGATAACTATTGTCATTAAAATTAACAGATCAGGTTTAATGAGTTCTTTCATTATCATTGGGCCTTCTTATTTTATTCCTTTCTAGAATTATCCTCAAGACCATTGACATTTGTGCGATGAGGTCATTGAAAAGAGTATGGTTTTCCCTAGACACCTCATCTCTGAGAAAATCTACATCTTCCTTACCAAGGATGGGTTGTCTTCTGGGTGGTAAATCGTGATTGTACTCCTCTCTATTCTCTAGGAGTTCATTTCGGCCTTGCTCCTGCACATGACTGCTTGATGTATCAGTTTTATTATTCAAAGTGGTCCTCTCTTTGGATTTGCTCATGGTAGTAGCTTTCTGTGATCTTGTCTAGACAGGCACACAATGGGTCCTACCATGCATGCCAAAAAGATGTTCTACCTTAAAAAATATTAAGAATCAGCCCAAGCACCTTTTAATTATTTAAAGTGAGCCTTTTACAATATCACAGAAGATGGTATTGAAGAACAAGCATTTTATCACCAACTCAGGGTAGTGATAGGGGCAAGAAATAGGTTCAAGTCCCTTATAACCTATTTGATTTGGATCAAACAAGAGGTTTACTTCACTAGGAAGTTATTGATCACTGGGATCTAGATAAAAATAGACACAGGGTCTGATGAAATAGCTTAGAGCAGTACATTGAGTTTTGATTGAAAAATGTGTAAAGACTTTTACAATACATTACTTTGGCTTTTATAGGGTCTGGAGCCTGACCAATTATGGAAATAAAGTCATATAAAGGCTTTCCTAAACTAAAACAAGGAAATAAATCACAAATAAACCTTCCTAAATTATAATAAGGTAATTTTGTTGATTGCCTAGATCAAGGCACATTTGAAACTTGCCAAAAGTATGCATTGACCGATGGATAAGATTTTGAATTCTAACTAGGCCTTGCGAAGTGGGTTTGGGCTCACCTTAGTGCTCTAATTATACGTGTTTGGGCTATTTTATGTCGGTACAAACAATAACTAATAGGAATGAATATATTATTATCCCAATTTTAAAATTTCTAATCAATTAAACATTGGTCTTAAATTGATTAAAGTTAAGAGAAAATGCGAGAGGGAGCTTTCGTTGTAGATTTAATTTATTGAGTTTTCTTTGAAACAAATTCCCAAAAATGAATTGAATGGATTTCAATACAAAAGAGGGTGAAATTTGGAGGTTTATGACAAATTTTTTATCTTCCACAATAATGCCAAAAACTTACAACATATTATACATATGTGTTATGTATAGGCATGTGTACTTAATCGAATTACGCAATATAGAATAAGTCAAGTATAATTTTGTACTACTAAAAATTATTATTTTTATACTACTAAGAAATTATTAAGGAAAAATTATCTATTATATCCTTAACTTTACACCAATTATTTATTAAATTCTATTTATAAAATGTGTTTATTCTATCAAGTTTTATTTGAAGGATCTAATAATATTTTTAAAAAATATTTTTAGATCTTTATAAAATAAATTTGATAGTTATTTAATTTTTCTTCTTTTTAAGAAAAATAAATTTTGAAAATTATTTGCAATTTTTAATCTTACCATTTTAGAAATAAATTTTGAAATTTTTACATAAAATTTTAACTTTTTATGCTTTAATTAAAAATAATAAAAAAAGTGATAACTGTTGGGTTTCGTGATTTCATACACAGCTGAAAAATTAAATTTTAATCATAAACCCAAACCTAGATCCAAGTAATTGAATTAATTGATTAAATCTAAGGTTTTCAAAATATTACCATAAATACAGAAGGGGCAAGATTTCTGGAAGGGAGAGAGGAGGTTCACTCCAGTGACACCCTACCTCGAGCTTTTAATTTGGCAGTTCAGATTAAGACATCTACAAAAGAATCTGTCTTCCATAAGTGTCCACACGAACAACCATTGATTGAAAATGAATGTTTGTGTGCTAGCACCTTCTTTTGATTTCTCATAAATCAAGAATGAAAAGAACTTTGTCTTTTATTTTCTAAAAGAGAGAAAATGAATTTTATAGCAAAATAATAAGTGAGTGAAACCCTAGAGAATATAACATATTTATAGACCTCTAAATTAGGGTTTCACTTACCAAACGACCTTTTGGTAATTTCTCACTTATTCTTATTTTGATTTTATTTAAAATTAAATCAGAAATAATTTTCTATCTATTTAAGATAACATTTACCTTAAATAAATAAATAAATATCTTATTTATTTATTTCCGTAGAGCTTATTTGGGCTTGTTCAAAGTGCATGACCCTGTAGATTCATATAATGTTGGCAATGGGCCTTAAATCTCTATTTAGGCCTACAAGTCATAAGTGGCCTCTAGTAAGACATTATGACTATCCAAGTCAAGTGAAGTCAATAATCTGACATAACCTAATATACATTGAATATTCTAGTCCCTTTGTCATATAATATCTTGATTGAATATAAGGCATAGATTATGTCATCCTTATAGAATTCAATCATATTATTTCTTGATTCTAAGTAGACTAAGAATGATAATCTTTATCAATTTACTTTAGCATGACCATTCATTTTTCTCAGTTTATTTTGTCAAGGGGCTCATAGATATCTTACTTAGATGAAATAAGGGACAAATTCCTTCTTAGTCACTCACATTCCTCACATAACTTATTTTATACCCACCAACAACCTATTTTATCAGCCGATTAAAGATAATGTAAGATTGTGTCAAAATACAAAATAGTTATATAGAAATCCATGGTGATTTCTAAGTCAAAGAACTAAGCCAATATTACTGTGATGAAAATTACTTATGACAATTATCTACATAGTATTTTCATGATGGGTCAATCTAGCACTTTATTTCTCAAATAAGTACCTATGAGTTGATTTAATATCTTATATTCATGGTTAGTAAAACATAATCATCAATCAACATTATACTAGCCTTAATATATTATTATGACTAGGGATAATTTGAATAGAACTCATATTTTATCTTAGGGTTTTAATATCAAGTGACGACCTTAGTAAGAATTGACTATTCAAGTAATTATCATAACACAAAATGATAATGAAAAATGCCTCTTTATTAATAAAATGATAAAGTCAAAATATAATCATACATGATTGACCTAGTGCATAACAATAACAAGTCAATCAATTTATTATATAGACTAATGTAAATATAAATAAAAATATATAAAGTAAGCACTTTTAACTATCATATAAATAATAATACAATTTTATTTTTAATTTTTTCATATTTTTCAGAAAAACTAAATATTTTTTATATTCTTGACTAATATTTTTGGCTCACTTTTTTATCTAATATTTTTTTGGTTTGACTTCTATTAGAAATATTTCTACATAATGTGGTTGGAAGTTGAGAAGTAAATTTTAAAATAGTTAAAATTTAAGGATTTCATGAGAAAATAAAAATTTATGAAAATATTTAGAAATTAATTTTCATAGTTATCTCAAGAGTGATAAAATTAGAATTTCAAAAAAAAAAATTCCATACATTTTATTTTTTTCTTATAGAAAAAAGATGATAAAATTTTAATAAGTGTCAAAATTATTTTATAAGAATCAAAATTATTTTATAAGAATCAAAATTATTTTATAAGAATCTAAAAATAATTTTTGAAAATAGAATTATGACCTCTAAATAAAATTGAATATAATTGACACAATTCATAAAGTTAAAAAAAAATTGAAATCACTTTCAAAATAGGAGTCATCTAATAATTGGCTCAAATTTTAAGATAGAACTTATGGTTTTTCTAACTTAAATTGAACTGAACAATTAAATAAAAGAATTGCAACTAAATAAATAAACAAATTATATATAAAACAAATTTAACAAAGAAACTAATATTCCCACATGTTTAGAAAATATTAATTTATAAATTAATTAATAAATTATACTAAATATAAATACAAAATAATAATAGTAATAATAAATAAATAATGACAAATTAGAATATATATATGTGTGTGTTGGAAAATTAGAAATAGATTAGGATTTAACTGTTACAAAAAAGAAACTTTGGAGGTTAAGGAGAAAGAAGTGAAGTAAAGAGTTGCATTAGGAGTTGTGATTACGCTCATTTAGAGGGAAAAACAAGAAGAAGCAGAAGAAGGGAGGGAGGATGCAAGGGCCATCAACAACTGGTGAGTGATTATGGACAACTTCAATCTTCTTCTTGATTCTACTCTGGCATCTTCGTCTTCTACTAGTTATTGTGGTTTTGGTTTCTTGTTCTTCATTCAAATTTTAGTTCTTAATATTGATGTTATTTATTTCTATCATGACCCAAAACATGGGCCATGACCGGCGCTAGGGAACGGGAATTCTTTCGAATCCGAAACCCGTAACAAGCATAAAATAAAATAAAACATACAATAATAATAATAATATAATTTATAGCGGAAATAAAATCATAAATAATTAAATAATAATCCAGCATGAGATTTAAATCAACAACTCATCTTATATATATAAATAAACTTTTCATACAAATCTAGTTCAAATATTTAAAGTACATATCTCATACAAATATAATACAACAGTCTCACAATCGACCATAACTATTGCAGTGTCTAGATTATAAAAATATAACTCAGGTAAGCAGTTTACATAATAAAGTCGGGGCAGAAGAAATCCGGCATAAGGGTCTGCTATTGAGGTCTGATGAAGATGACTCTCCTGAAAAATAGTCAACGGAGGGGAGTCAGACCTCACTGAGTGAATTACTATAATATATATACATGCATACTAAATGTCGATGCACACGGTCAATAGTATATATAATAAATATATATACAAGCAAATACACACGGATGCAATAATAAATCATTTTATATGTATTTTTATTGAAAATCACAGTTTATGAAGGATCAAATAGAACCCTAGAATATCGCAACCTTAAAACAGTGTTAAACAACACTCTAGTCATACAGGCTCACTTATTCCAAATATAATCACTTGATCCATTTGGACAGTAGACTGGCCCCGAGACACTGAGTCAACCGAGCTCCAGCAGTCTGACTATCAGTGTGATTAGCCCCGAGACACTTGGTCAACTGAGCTCCAGCAATCACATCTCACACATCTAATAATCAAATATAAACAATATCCACAAATGGTTAGTAATATAGCCTAAATGCTATAAGCATACCGGTACATACTCGGTCCTAGTGCCGCCCACTAGGTAGCACGTTCTATTGATATCCTTCATTAAAATATAAAATATACATTCTTAAAAATAAATGATGCATGAATTTAAATAAAATAGCAACATAAACCATACATATTCTAGAAATATACCAAAAGTAAACCAGGTATATTAGAGCATATATACGTCAAATAAATCCAACTAAATTACAGAATAAACTAGAAATATATTCAAAAACATTTTAAACATAATTCATTAATAAAACATGCATACAATTTAAAATATACCAAAAATAAACCAAAAATAAACCAAAAGTAAACTAAAATAACTCAAGTACTACTTAATACCATTATGCATTCTTAGTCAAAATAAAACATAGATTTCTAAAATCATGCACTTTAGAGCACATATATATATAGAATAGTAACTCACTATTTATTGCGCTCCTCGAGATGGATCCGACGGGCCTAGTCCACTAGGCCTCTGTCTCGGCGCAACTAAATAAACAAATAATGGCAGGAATCAGAATAAATCTAACAGAAGTTCTAAAAACTCAATCTAGATTACTAGACACATAATTAAATTAGAATTCAACCAGACATTACGTTTTACGAGAATTCTACCGAAAATCTGGCAGAACCTCCCCTATAAAATGGACATCTCTCTACTCAAAGAGTAGAGCCAGCCCTGTAAAGAAACACACTTCGAAAATAAACACAAAACACAATCACAATCCCTCAGTCGGACTCCAAACTACAAATCACCGACCGAGGTCTACAATTCATAGAGTATTTACAAAATACCAAAAATACACTTATATACTAAAAAAATATTTTATCAGTAAAAATTACGTAATTAACCCTAAAACATAGTAAAAACAGATAAAAACTCATTTTATTAGAAAAATCATATATTATATATATAATTGAAAATAATTTACGAAAAATAGTTTTAATTAGTTAAAAATACTAAATAATTTGTAGAAATCATTTTTATACCCTATATAACTATTAAAATCAATTTAATTACATTTTTAGCCAATTTAGGGTAAAATTACCAAAATACCCCTATATATATAAATATACTAAAATTAATCCAAAAATTCACCAAAAATCATATAATTGCACAAAATTAATTTTCTCAACATATATTTCAATAATATCAATAAACATACTCAATTAACCAATAAATTTCAATTAAACACATAATTAACCCTATTTTCTCAAAATTACATAAACTAAATAAATTCAAAAGAAGTACATAAAAATTGATAAAAATTCCAAATAAATTTCTATAATTCATTTCAACACCTATATTTATCACAAAACACAATTTCATAATTTAATTGATTAATTTTTGAAAATTAGAAAATAATAATAAAATAATCAAAAATACCTTAAAATCAAAATAAATTCCAAAAATTCCACAAAAAATTGCCACATGAAGATTAAGCTACTAGGATCAAAGTTTTTAAAGAAATTTTTCATGAATTAATCAAATTGAAGCTCAAAAAAAATTAAGAACCCTAATAGGCCGAAATTACAAAATCGAAACCTAGGCAAATCTAGACCATTTTAAATGAAAAAAAAAACTTGGAATCACACTCACCAGAGCTCAAGGAGAAGATAGAGACCGGCGGTTTCAAAAATGGTGGCCGGAATCACGTCGATCAACGTTAGCTTCGAGTTTTGGCTTTTCAGCCAAAACATGCTTCAAACGATGCCAGAGAAGGAAGAGAAGGCAGCGGAGCTGGTTGAGGACGAAGGTGGCACACCAGGAGGTACACCGAAAATGAAGAAATGGTGTGACAGCGACCGGCGGAAGAAGTGGACGATCAGGAAGAGGAAGGAGGAGGGAGGGGCAATTTGGTAATTTTGGCAACTTTTGATTTTTCAACAATATATTATGTATATATGTATATATATATAATCACACTATTTATTATAATAATATAAACTCCCACACACATTAAATATACTCCACACACATATAATTTAATATATTAATAATTTTATACACTTAAAAATAATTAAATAATATTAAAATTAAATAATAAATAATAAAAATTAGGGTAATTAATTAAACCCTAGTTTAATTTAAATATATACACATATATACACTTTATTTTAGCACTTTAAAAATATATATGAGTTCATGCAAATTCGTGAAATTATTTAAAATAATTAATACTAAATTATTTACGTGTTAATTTCCCCGAAAATAAAATTCTTGGGAAAATTTTACGTAAAGATACTCAAAATAACATAAAATAATTAAAATAAGCTTTAAATAAATATAAACTCATAAAAATATCATAATTATATACAAAATTATTAACACTACATATCCTGATGCAATATAAAAATATTTAAAAACTCGGGATATTAAAATTTCCCTATATTATCATGATATTTTTTCTATTTTATGTTAAATTGAAAATAATAATACCTATTCAGCTATTAACAAGATTGTTATAAGACTAAATTTAATTTATTAAAAAGTGTAAAGTAAATTTGTGTCATGGAAAGACCAATCCTACACGGATAGATAGATAGATAGACATATATATAATACCTATTCAAAAAAGAGACACACACATATATAACAAATTTTTTGTTTGAGCTTAATTTATTATACAAGAACAAGAGAATTTTATATGTTATAAATAATAATAATAATAATAATAATAATAATAATAATAATAATAATAATAATAATAATAATAATAATGTTGACCTTAACAATAATTAATCTTAATTTTGATTTTAACTAACTTAATTTTGAGCATTTAATATGTTTATTTTAAGTGTGTATAAGTTAGGACTCAAATGAAAGCCAAGTCAAAATTTAAGTGAATAGTAAGTTGCGATTGAAGCACTGCTTCTATGGTGACTTGAATAGTAAACTATAACTAAAGCAAAACTTCAATGGTGATAGAAAGCCAAGTCAAATTAAGATGAACAACAAGTTACAACTAAAGCAAGAGCTGATATGGTGACATAAAGCCAAAGTGAATAGTAGGTTGCAACTGAAACTCTGCTGCTATGGTGATATCCCAATGGTCATATTTTTAAATTTAAAAAAAAAAGACATTGGAGACATGTTTGACATCTCCAGTAGCCATATTTTTTAGTGTTTATCTATATAAACACCTACTTGAGCTTAGTTGAAGTTAAGACACTTGATTATTATAATTTTTTTATCTTAACATTCATCAAATCTCTCAAACTCTCAAATATTCATTTTTTGTTTATGTAACTCTTATAAGAGTTTGCTATGTGTTAGAAATAGAATTTCTCTTCATCTTAAATCTTGGGATAGCTTAGAAGGGAAGTGGGATTTATTTCTAAAGGAATTGGTTTGTGTTTAGCCATTAAAACACTTAGGATTTAGTTTTTTGAGTGAGCCTTAAAAACTCAAGTTATAAGATTGTAAGAGTGAGCCATAAAACTCAATCTTGTGAATAAGATTATGGGAATTGAAAACTCTAACTTGGGGATAAGTTAGGTGGAGACATAGGGATGTTGAGAATCTAAACTTCTTAAATTTCTATGTGATGCAAACCCACTAAATGACATGCTCTAAGAACCCATTCAACATGAACTGAAACCCATGCTCTCAAGGAAAGTTCAAATCAAGTTCCAATTTAGACATAAAGAACCTTCACCTCACGTTTAGGTAATCCAAATAACTAAAGCTATATCAAAACTTTAACCTTTTGAACAATAACAAACAAGCAACAAAGGTTTTTAAGAAGACACCTGTAAACACCCAATTTTAGGATAAAAAATATGGATGTGACAAATGACCCCAAGGATGAAAATGTTATAAATAGGTCTTTTGAAGTTTGAAACCTCAAAAGTCTAAATGCATTTTCAAAAAAGAGTTTAATGTTTTTTTAAGGACTTAATTGTAATACTTTTTAAGACCTAATTGAAAATTTTGAATTCTTTTAGGGGTCTTTTTGTAATTAAAAGTTTTTAAAAAAACAGAATTATACATTTTTCGTCCGTTTTTTGTATTTTTACAGAAAATAAAAAATATTTTTCCTAAATTTTGATTAGCTAAAAATTCTCTTAAATTTATTTTTGGGATTTATCTAAATTTTTAGGAAATAAAGTCTTTTTAAAATTGAAACTCTTTAGTACATAGGACCTAGGGTTTTTTGGCTTTTTCCTATAAAAAGAGAGTTTAATCTCTTTGAAGAAAGGAAGAAAAAAAAAAGACTCTCAACTCTCGACTCTTAACCCTCAACTCTTTTTTTCTCTACAATTTTTTTTTTACCTCTTTTCTTCCGGAAGCTCTCTAGAATTTTTCTTTTTTAGGCAGTACAAAAAAAAAATTCTTTATGATTTATATGTCCATGAAGCAAGGAGCAATAGACCTTGGAGAAAAGAATAACAAGTTTTTCGAAGCCCTACTTAACAAACAACAATGATTGATCTTAGTTTGAGGAACCAACCACAGTACATCCATAATCATCCTCTCCTTCTTTATTTTCTATTAATTTTTATTTTATTATTTTATTCCTATTGAATTTTAGCTTTACTTAATTTTATTTTTATTTTGTTTATTCACTAACCATTGTTTCTTTTTGTGTTGGTGATTGTGGAGGGGATCACTTAATGAGTTTAATCAAAGAATAAAATCCATGAAGGTCCATAGAATGTCATGGATGGAACCTTGTAGCTAAATATAGTTTCTATGTTTTTTATTTAATTGTTTATTATTGTCTTATTTTTATTTATTTTTTGGATTGTATTAATTTTTCTTTTCTTATTATTTTTAATAACTCATTGTAATAACCCAAATAATGAGAATAATGAAATCATATGTGTGCGATTGTGTGTTTTATTTTAATTAATTGGTTAGTAAAATTAGGGTTTTTAATTGGGTAATTAATTAAAATTAATAGCTATAGAGATAATTACGTTTTTTTTTATTAAAATTGGATTAGATTTAAGTGGGTTACTTATTATTTATTTTATTTATTGTTCATGATCACTTTAATTAAATTAGGGTTTTTAGAATAAGTGTGATTGATTATTTGATCTTTTATTTGATTGTACATGTTATTTTCTTACATTTTTGGGCTTGATTTTTTGTGTTTATATGTTTTGAGCTCTAAGTCCACATTAGACTTTAACCCATTTAAATAAATTTAGATTTTTTAGGTTTAATTAATTAAAATACATCTTTAGGCCCATAATTAATTAGATTTAGAGTAGAGATAACTTAGGCCCATTTAGTTAATTTAGATATAGGCCCACTTAATTTAATTAATTTAGACATAGCCCATTTAATTTAAGCCTTTTCCATAATTTGTAGACTTAAGATCACCTTAGAATTAAAATATGTAGAATTAGACCGACTAATTTAAATACTTCATAATTTGTAGATTTAGGCCCATTTTAGAATTAAAAAAAATAGACTTAGGTTCACTTGATTAAAATTGAATAAGAATTAGGCCCATTAGTCTTTAGGTTCACTTGTAAATTAAAACATATAGATTTAGCTCATTTAATTAAAATCAATGTAGATTATACTAACTTAGGGATTGTTGATTTATATGAATGCATTGTTTACATGTATTTTTCATGACTAGTTTGCATGCAGTTGATTGTTTTAATAAGGGTTTATATGAAATTGCATGTAAATAAAGGATAAGATAGTAATTTATAAAGTAATTCTAAATGAACACAAAACTGAAAGAAGTTGGTATTCCGTACCCAGTTGCTCCTGGTTGTGGTGCTAGTTTTCATTTAAACAATCGAGGACCACCATTTTTCAATTTTTCCTAGTTATTACCCTGGGTGGTGACTCCTCATCTCCATGCCATGTCTTTGTGATAGTGGTTAGTGTGTTCTCTAGAGCCCTGAGCTTAAACAGTATCGCAATTGCTAAAATCTTAGGCATATGCTAAATCCCGCCATCTACAATGGCGACTCCATTGAGGATAAGAGATAATGATTCTACTTGTGTTCTTTAGAATTATTTTATTAATTATTATTTTATCCTTGCATTCATTATGCATGTCCCTATTAACCGATGGCATTGGTTTGTGGTTATATGATTTAACTAGCTTTATAGGATTATAAATTGGCTAACCATCACTCTTAGTCTTAACTATGTTCAAGAGAGATTATCGAGCTCATCTGACCAGAGTCTATAACCCAAGTCCTAAAGGGGGCTAGTCTTCTCTTGAGTTTGCAAAGGATGTCGAGCCCCTCTGACCTTGGCCTGTAACTCAAGTCTTAAAGGAGGGCATCTTGCTAAGTGAACCTTGACCTTTTTCATCAGACTCAGCTCATATAATGGCTTAGTAACTTCCCTTAGGATTACCCAAATTGCTTGTGTTGGTTGCCATGGGTATTTTTATCTATAAAGGCCTAAGTCCATACTTTATAAGCCCATTTGGGTTAATAAAGATCAGGCTAATCTTTTATACCTAGAAATACTATTTTTATGCTTTATTGCTTTAAGAGATTTAGCATGTGTATTAGTTCTTGATATCCCCTATTGATATTAAGGCCAAGACCAAAAATCCTAGGAAAAGAGACTCGCCATTGAATAAGTGTGTAGGAGGAATAAGGTTGGAAGGATATTATACACATGATTGCTACTTTCTACTTGCTGCATAGCACGTGCATCATGCATACATGCATTTCATGCATCATACTAACACTTTTTTTTTCAGCCATCATAGATTCATTCGGGTCTTCCGAGTAGTGGTAGATTAGTGAGAACTGATTTGAGTCCAAAATCAACAACTAAAGAGATCCTTCGCTGTTTGGAAAAGAGCCCTATCAACTTGCTTTACCTAAAAGCTACTCTAACTCAAACAAAAGAGATAGAACAACAACAAAAAGGAAACTGAACCTTAGAGGACGTCAAAGGAGCATTAATGGATGACATAAAAGCAATGATGCAAGATGAACTAAGACAAGCTCTGGCTGGATTAATGCCACCACTTACTGCTACTGTAGCTCATGTAATTCAAGGAATATGCCTACTATGGAAATGAAATATGAAGATGTGGAGAATCTTTTGATAGAGAAAGCCAAGAAAGAATCACTTGAGTTGGTTCAGGAACTTGAGTCGAGGCAAATAAAAGCACTGACTTAGAAAATGTCTAAGATGGAAGAATTGATGAGAGGACAGGGCATAAGATATTCATTTAACTTTGATGATGTGATGAAATTTGAGGAGGATAAGCTACCTTATTCTCACACTCCAAGCTATGAACATAGCTCTATTCCAAACAGAAGACCTATTAGGATCATGTATGTCATACATAACATCCATACACTTGCATACATTTATTGTAAATTACTTACTTTGCATAATAAAGTCCCTAAGCCCAGACAAGATTGTACAAATACTTTGCTATTAACATTCAAAATTAGTACTGTAAAAGTGTAGGAAAGTATTCAGAGTATTCATATATTAAGCATATGAAGAAGTAAATTAGGAAGAGCAACACTATCAAGGTGAACCTAATGCTCAATAGGACTTTAGACCTTAAGAATTTAACAAATTATGGACCCATACAGTAAAGGAATATCACCGACAGTGACACTTACAAAAGCATCATCCTGGTGTCCTCAAGAGGCTAGATAGGACACTCAAGCTCCTCATTTTCAATATCCATCTCCATAGTCTCATATGGAGCATCATTTAGAATATCTCTCCATAAAAGTTAAACTAGTGTAAGGTATGGAATATGGTGATGAGAAGGCCTAACATGTCAGTAATACATTTGTCGGCCTTATAAAAGGGAAGAACACAATCATAACTTAAAATGAATGCACTCTGGAAAATTATTTGATAAGATCTCTAACTCCTAAACCTTTTTTACAGGAGATATTAAGAAAAGGAATGAAGCCCTCTACCATAGCATTAATGGAATGACAAAAATACAAATGCAGACCAAAGCCACAACTTCAATGGTAGAGTATTATTACCTTTGTGATCAGAGACATCATCAACATAATCCAAAGGGAAGAATACAAAAAGAATAATATTGCATTTTGAAAAAAATTCTTCACTTACAAATAAACCATACTAACTTATGGTATTTTGTGCAGGGAAAAACAAAAGAGAATGAAGAAGGGGAAAGAAACTAGCACAATAAGCAAGATAGCAAGCACCAATCACACATCAAAATATCACCTTGCATTACAAATGACTTGCTAAAAATTCATCAAAATAATCAAGGGAAGTAACAAAACCCTATTTCCTTATATTCTATCTTAACAATAAAATCCATAAATTAAAAGTAACTTCATTCACTTCATGTCATGAGATCATGTGCGAAAAGCCTATCTCATGACTTTTGATCATAATGGCTCTTTTTTATTTGCCTCGCAGAATTCAGACGACTAGTTAGCAGCTTTATGTTGAGAGTTTATAAACTCTAATCAATCTAATGTTTACTTTACAACCAAATGGGGGGAAGAAAATGCAAAGACAAAATCTATGGACATAAAGCATAAATGGCTTGAATTATAGAGTATCCTTTCAGTCTTTTAAATAATAAATGTGCATATAATCTACTCCAATGCTCAGAAATGAGTATGAGTACAAAATCCATTAACGGTATCTACACTGAGTAATACAAGAAAGCTAGGGAAATACTAAGAGGAGAATTAAAATAGAGCAAGTATAATTTACTCCAATGCCAAAAAATGAGTAAGAGTATCAATAAAAACCTCTGGTAGTATCCATGCTGAGTAATACAAAAAAGGCGGGGGAATACTAAAAGAGCATCCACATCAAAAGCCGCTCTATTTACTCCAATGCTCTATGAGAGTATGAATATCCAAAGGACCTTTCCAATGGTATCCACACTGAGAAATATAAGAAAGGTGGGGGAATACTCGAATAAGGAAGAAAAATAATCTAAAGGCTATTTTAATACTTATAATTGGATTTGTTTATACTTAAATTTCATGAGTTTTATTTAGCAAAGTCTTCCTAAAATTAAGTGTGGAAGTAAGCTCTTCACTTGGTAAAAGATATGCTCTCAACATAAGATGGTTAACGATGCCTCTGACTTTTATAAATGGCAAATAAATGATAGTCATGAAAATAAAAAAAATAGTAAGATTTGCTGAGTGCACGCTATCTCATGAAAAATGATGAATTTTCTCATAAATTTTCAACATTATAATGTACTTTTATGCATTCATTATGATTGAAACTAACTTCAATAAATTTGTAGGAATTGTAAATCCAAAAGGAAGTGCACCCAACTTATAGAGTTAGTTAACACAACATAATTGAAATTAATTAGCAAAGGAATTCTAATTAGTGAACACAACAAAAATCAAAGTCAGTCAGCAAAAATGCTAATCAGTCAGCACAAAGAATTCAAAGCATTCAACTTAAACAACCAAAGATAAAAATTGTGAGCAATTATGGACTATAGCATAAAAGTCGAGCAATGAAGGGATTGTAGTTAATTTGCAAGCAATTATGGATTGTAGTATCATCCATTAGCAATTATGGATTTCAACATCATTGGTGAGCAATGAAAGGGTTAGAGCTAATCGTGAACAATTATGGAATATAGCATCAAAGGCGAGCAATGAAAGGAATGTAGTCAATTTGCAAGCAATTATGGATTGTATCATCATCAGTGAGCAATTATGGACTGTAGCATTATCAATGGTGAGCAATGAAAGGATTACAGTCAAATCGTGAGCAATTATGGATTGCAGCATCAAAGGTAAGCAATGGAAGAATTGCAACTAATCACGAGCAGTTATGGACTGTAGCATCAAAGCATCATCAGTGAGCAATGTAAGGGTTGCAACTAATCATGAACAATTATGGATTATAGCATCATCAGTGAGCAATGAAAGGGTTGCAGCTAATCGTGAGCAATTATAGACTGCAACATCATTAGTGAGCAATAAAAGGGTTGCAACTAATCATGAGCAATTATGGATTGCAGCATCAACCAATGAAAAGGTTGTAGTTAAATTGTGAACAATTATGGACTATAGCATCAAGGGCTAGTAATGAAGGGGTTACAAGTAATCAAAATTATGAGCAATTACAGATTACAACATTAAGAGTGAGCAATGAAAGGGTTGTAGTTGATTAAAATAATCAGTGAACAACGAAGAGATGGCAGCTGATCGAAAGCCTTGAGCAGTTACAAACTACAAAATCAACAGGTTAGCAACAAGAGGGTTGTTGCAAATTAAAGCCAACAAGTAATGAAAGATTGCAGCTAATCAAAATCATTAATAATCAATGAAAAGGATAAGGAAATGAAGAATGAATCGACAAAAGGAAAAGCATAAAAGAAATCAATGCTACACATCTGAGTGTAGTGTATTCTTTCCTGCATTATATGACCAAGTATAGTCGACATTATATGACCAAGTACAATATGTCCTTTCAACTTAGACTATACGATCGAGTATAGTCAACATTATACGATCGAGTGTGATGTATTCTTTCAATCCAAACTATACGATTGAGTATAGTCGACATTGTAAAATTAAGTATAATGTGTCCTTTCAATCCAAACTATATGACCAAGTATGATGTATCATTCCATTCAAACTATACAAATGAGTATAATCGACATTATATGACCGAGTATAATGTATCTCTTCCAACCCATACTATACGACCGAGTATAGTCGACATTGTACGACCGAGTACAATGTACCATTCCAATCCAACTATACGACCGAGTATAGTTGACATTGTATGATCGAGTACAATGTACTTTCTTAATTTGTACTATATGACTGAGTATAGTCAATACCATACGACCGAGTGTGATGTATCCTTTCAAACCAATGTTATATGTCTGAGTATAGTGTTTCCTCATATGTTTTAAGTTTATGCTTAGTATTGTACGACAACACAAACATTCATCATGAACTAATAATTACTTACAAGCAAAAGCCTCAAGAAGCACAGGTAAGTATTCAAACTTTATTCTTAAGAAATTGTGTGCTTATTTGATTTGCCGCAATTTGTCAAGCAAACAGCGACAAAGGTGTGGAACTGTAAACACCTAATTTTGGGATAAAAAATATGGATGAAAATGTTATAAATAGGTCTCCAAAACTTGAAGTTTGAAACCTTAAAAGTCTAAATGCATTTTCAAAAAAGAGTTTAATAGTTTTTTAAGGACTTAATAATAATACTTTTTAATACCTAATTGAAAATCTTGAATTCTTTCAAGGGTTTTTTTATAATTAAAAGTTTTAAAAAATTGGAATTATAGAATTCCAATCAAAATTCTATAATTCCGATTGAAATTACATAATTTTGATCAGAATTACACAATTCTGATTGGAATTATACCTTTTGCATCCATTTTTTGTATTTTTATAGAAAATAAAAAATATTTTTCCTGAATTTTGATTGGCTAAAAATTTTCTTAAATTTATTTTTGGGATTTATCTAAATTTTTAGGAAATAAAGTCCTTTTAAAAATGAAACTCTTTAATATGTAGGACCTAGGGTTTTTTGGCTTTTTCCTATAAAAAGAGAGTTTAATCTCTTGGAAGAAAGGAAGAAAAAAAGACTCTCAATATTGACTCTTAACCCTCAACTCTTTTTTTCTCTACGAATTTTTTTTTTACATCTTTTCTTCCAAAAGCTCTCTAGACTTTTTCTTTTTTAGGCAGTATACAAAAAAAACTCTTTATGATTTATATGTCCCTGAAGCAAAGAGCAATAGACCTTGGAGAAAATAATAACAAGTTTTTTGAAGATCTACTTAACAAACAACGATGATTGATCTTAGTCTCATGAGCCAACCACAGTGCATTCATAATCATCCTCTCCTTCTTTATTTTCTATTAATTTTTATTTTATTATTTTGTTCCTATTGAATTTTAGCTTTACTTAATTTTATTGTTATTTTGTTTATTCACTAACCATTGTGTAATGAGTTTACTCAAAGAGTAAAATCCATGAAGGTCCATGGAATGCTATGGATGGAACCTTATAGCTAAATATAGTTTCTAGGTTTTTTTATTTAATTGTTTATTATTGTCTTATTTTTATTTATTTTTGGGATTATATTAATTTTTATTTTCTTACTATTTTCAATAACTCGTTGTAATAACCCCAATAGTGAGAATAATGAAATCATGTGTGTGCGATTGTGTGTTTTATTTTAATTAATCAGTTAGTAAATTAGGGTATTTAATTGGGTAATTAATTAAAATTAATGGCTATAAAGATAATTAGGTTTTTTTAATTAAAATTGGATTAGATTTAAGTGGTTAGAATTAGGGTTGCTTGTTATTTATTTTATTTATTGTTCATGATTACTTTAATTAAATTAGGGTTTTTAGAATAAGTGTGATTGATTGTTCATGTTATTTTCTTATGTTTTTTGCCTTGATTTTTTGTGTTTATATGTTTTGAGCCCTAAGTTCACATTAGGCTTTAACCCATTTAAATAAATTTAGGTTTTTTAGGTTTAATTAATTAAAATGCATCTTTAGGCCCATAATTAATTAGATTTAGAATAGAGATAACTTAGGCCCATTTAGTTAATTTAGATATAGGCTCACTTAATTTAATCAATTTAGACTTAGCCCATTTAATTTAAGTCTTTTCTATAATTTGTAGACTTAAGATCACCTTAGAATTAAAATATGTAAAATTAGGCCCACTAATTTAAATGCTTTATAATTTGTAGATTTGGGCTCATTTTAGAATTAAAATAACTAGACTTAGGTTCACTTAATTAAAATTGAATAAGAATTAGGCCCATTAGTCTTTAGGCTCACTTGTAAATTAAAACATGTATATTTAGCCCATTTAATTAAAATCAATGTAGATTGGACTAACATAGGGATTGTTGATTTATATGAATGCATTGTTTACATATATTTTTCATTACTAGTTTGCCTAGAGTTGATTGTTTTAATAAGGGTTTATATGAAATTGCATATAAATAGAGGGTAAGATAGTAATTCTAAATGAACACAAGATTGATAAAAGTTAATATTCCATACCCAGAATCTCCTGGTTGTGGTGCCAACTTTCTTTTAGAGAATAGAGTACCACCATTTTTTAATTTGTCCTAGTTATTACCCTCGGTTGCAACTCCTCATCTCTATGTCATGTCTTTGTGACAGTGGTTAGTGTGTTCTCTAGAGCTCTAAGTTCAAACAGTATTGTGGTTACTAAAATCTTAGGTGTGTGCTAAACCACGATGTCTACAATGCCATAATTTATTATCTGAAAGATAAGTTGATAAGTCATAAAATTTGTTACATGGTTAAGCACCAAGCAACCAAAGAGAATCCACTCTAAATTTTATTAATCATCCATGATTGCATACCCTCTAGGTTATATAAAATAAGGCCTTTATATAGGTTTAAAGAAACCCTAAATAAAACTTAATTAATATCCTAACTAAATAAGAAAATAAAATCCTTCTTAAACAAGAAAATATAATTCTACTTAAATAAGAAATATAATCCTAGTTAAATTCATATTTACTTATGTAAGATGTTGTAGCACACTTTTCAACATGATGATGGCCGAATTGACTCAAGCCCAAAACATAAAATTTGTAACCCTTGTTATTATCTTTTAGAAGCATCTTTAATCGCTTCATTTGGATCTATATTGAGTGATATATGGCCCATTTACTATTGTATGTTCAATCTGCCCAGTTTTATTCATGACCTGATAATCTTTCATAATTTTAGCCTAAGAAGATTATTAAATCAACCCTATCTTTCTTTCCCTTTCTGATCTTTCTATAGGCTTTTGAATCACCTTGATCTGAGTTTTATAGAGTGAGTTATGGAAAAAATATTAAAGCATGCTATACAAAACACGAATTTATGCAAATTGCTCTTATATTGAATGAAAGTTGGCATATTAGCATGAACAAATCTTGAAATCCTCCTCTTTAGAACTAAGATCACATCACTATGTTAATTTTTCTTCCTACTATATTCTCTTTCGATTCTTGTTCATTTTTAAATTTTTTTTAATTTTCTAAAACCCTTTATTAGCCTTATTCACCCTCCCTCTAAGGCTTTTTCAATTGGTATCAAAGCTTGGGTTCTAGGTACTTAGTTGCTAGAATTCAAGATCATAAGGAGTGAATCTTTTTTATTTTCAATTCTTTGAACCATTATTTAATAGGAGTGACTTTATAAGAAATAAAGAAGTCTCATGCTATGAATGTAAGAAACTGAGTCACATTTAAAGTGAGTGCCTCAAACTAAAATTCAAGAACCAAGGAGCAAAGGAGAAAAAGAAGGCTTTTAAAGATACTTAGGATGACTCCTTCGAATCCGAAGAGGAAGAGGAACAACAAAAAGTGGCTAACCTTTACTTCATGGCTCTTGAAGATGAAAATGAGGTACCATTTACTTTGAACTCCTCTTATGATGATTATTATGATGATGATGAAAGCTCTATTGTGAGCAAACTCTAGCTTAAATACAAAAGCTTACTTTTTTAGAAGAAGCATTATATACATGAGTTAGCTACCTTAACTAAAGAATTTGAAGATTTGAAGAATAATTTTGCTAAGATTATTAACTTGCTAGTGAATTAAAATCTTCAAATTCCTTGGAAAAGCAACTCAAGAAAGCAAGTGATGAAAACCATAAGCTTTCTAATAAGATATTTGATTTAAAGAATTCTATTTCCAAATTCAAAAGAGGAAAAGAGAGTTTAGATAATTTACTTGACTCTCAAAAACTCCATAGAAATATTCATGGAATAGGATATGTAAATGGAATGCCTTCTTCCTCCTCATCATCATATATTAATTTTGTTAAAGCATCATATAATTCTACTCCTTCTACCTCTAAACCGATTAAGACTCAAGCTTTCAAAGCTAATAAGTCTCATATGTCAAATATTAAAAGAAAGTCTTATAATACCTAATCCTATATGATACAAAGAGGTAGGTTTCATGCTAAAAGAACACAACCCAAATATACTTACATGTACATTAGACACAATACTTATAAGCATGTTGCACAACATAATGCACCTAAACATGTTGCACAAACCTATCAAAATACACTTTGTCATTATCAATGTATGTCTCACACTATGACTCATAATAATATTAGAAGACACACACCACCACAACACAAAAGACATGTTTCAAACATTTAGAAACCATATCATCCTAGGGGAAATAAATTTGAAAATATTATATATTCATATTGCATGATCAAAGGACACACCAACAATGTGTGCTTCTATAGAAGATTACACATAAGCATGCTTCCTTTAGATTATTTTGAGACTAACCAACCTAGACCAATAAAGTTTTAGGTTTAAAAGAATATTTAAATTATTTTATATAGGTTTTCTTGAAATCCACAAGAATAAAAAGCAAGTGGTATCTCAATAGTAAATCTTTAAGGCACATGACAGGAGACAAGGAGCAATTCAACAAGCTTGATGCAAAGGATGGAGGACGTGTCACATTCGAAGACAATGCCAAAGGAAAGATAGTAGGCATTAGAGAAATCAGTAATCCTAAATCCTTATCTATACATCATGTGTTGCTTATTAATGGTTTTAAACATAATCCATATCTTGTGATATGGGAAGTAAAGTCATATACTATCCTAAAAATTACTTTGTTGGTAGTCTTAATAAAGACAAAGTAATCTTTAGTGGTGAAAGAGAATATAATGTCTGTGTAATTAACTTGAATAAAGTTGATAACAAAGACATTAAATGCTTAATGTTTATTTCCTACGACACATGGACATGGCATAAAAGGTTAGGACATACAAATTTTGAGTTCTTGAATGATCTTTGTAAACATGAACTTATAATTGGTTTACCTAAACTTGAATTCACTAAGGATAAACCTTGTGATGCTTATCAAAAGGGAAAACAATCCAAGTCTTTATTTAAGCTTAAAAATCTAATATCCACCTCTAGGCTACTTAACCTTATACGTATTAATTTGTTTAGACTAACTAGAATTGCTAGTCTTAATGGAATGCACTATGTTTATGTATTGGTTAATGACTACTCTATATATACATAGGTGTGTTTTTTTTTTTTGCTCATAAGAATGATGCTTTCAAACCTTTTGAAACTTTTTCAAAAAGAGTTCAAAAAGAAAAAAGGATTTTGTATTTTTTCTATTAGAAGTGATCATGGAGTGAAAATGAATTTTTTAAAACCTTTTGTAATGAAAATCGTATTTCACATACATTTTCTTCTCTTAGAACTCCTAAAAAAAATGTGGTAGTTGAAAGGAAAAATAGAACTCTTATGGAAATAGCTAGAATAATGCTTCATGAGTATAACTTACCACTATACTTTTGGGGAGAAGCTATTAACACATCTTATTACATTTCAAATAGGGTTTTCAAAGACCAATTTTAAACAAAACTTCTTATGAGTTTTGGAATAATAGAAAACCCAAAATCTCATATCCTAAAGTATTTGGATGCAAGTGCTTTATATTAAACACCAAGAATAATCTTGAAAAATTTGTCTCTAAAGTCGATGAAGGAATTTTCCTAGGCTATTCTTCTTCTTGTAAAGCATATAGAGTCTTTAATAAAAGAACACTGATAGTTGAAGAGTCAATGTATGTTGTATTTGATAAATCAAACTCACTTAATCCTAGAAAGGATGTTTATAGTGTTGATGATTTTGTAAATGAGCATGTGCATGTGAACACTCAAGAAGAAAATGGCAGTAAGCCTTTAAAACTTAAAGGTCCAAATAAAGAGGACAATGAGAAGATATCTTAACCTACCTTAAAGGCTGAACTTCCAAAGGATTGACAATTCAAGAAATCACAGCCTTAATAATTTTTGGAATCCTATATATATTATGACTTGAATCACATCGATTTTTTTTGAATCTCTACACGTGCAATTCTCTCAACACCAGAAGATATTTTTGTTTTTTTTACATAGTTATTGATAAATTTTCTTATTTTTTGATCTTCTTGTAGACCCTCAGAGTAATTTTTTGGTTGAGCAAACCAAAGAGAATATATAATATTAATATATAAATAATTAATATAAATAGATAATATTATAATATTTTTTTATTGTTTGTTATTAATTCTTATTAATTATTTTTTATGATAATAATAATATTTAATTTATATATTGTTCTAATATTTTAATTATATATTATTTTAATTTATTTAATTATATTAAATTTAAATTATAAATTATATTAGATTTAAATTATATTAATTAATATTATTATCATTTTAATTATATTTAATTTAAATTATATGAATTATATTATATTAGTTTTTTAATATTTATTTTTATTAATATATTTTAATTATATTAATATATTAATTATTTTATTCTATTGTTAGTTGCTATAATTAATTACTATATTATTAATATTATTAATTATTAGAAATATTTCTTATAATCATTAAAATTCATATATAAACATACTAAGTATATCTATGTGAGTATATGTAACAAAGTGCAAAGAGTGTATATAATGTGAGTTAAATGAAAATCATTCAAAAATTCATCATAAAATAATTTTACTTTTGGTTATTACTGATCATTTTTATTCATTATACATCCTTTTTCATTTTTCTTATTATTCGCATCTTTCGTTTACTCTGTCATTCACTAGGTATTTTCTTGTGAAAATACTCACTCCTTCACTTATTAATTCTTTTTTAGGTTAATTACATAGTATATAAGTAGTACTTAACTACAACATTATGGCATACAAATGGATGACTATGAGTCAGAAGGTTAGGCAAAATAAGACTGAGATTAAGTACACTCTAGGTCATGAGATGACTTTAGATATAGATTGGAGGATTTAGGTAGAGCTTACTGATATCCTATTTTGCATTGTTCGAGAGGACCATAGAGAGCATGTTTGTACTATTATTCATGTATATTACAAGACTGCGTTTGACGTTCACATCACTCTGGTCCTAATAGAGGACTGAGGTAACTTTTCAATCATAGTTTATTTTAGGCTTTTTGCATGTTATACCCTCTTGAAGTGTATATAAGAATTCTAGGTTTTTATGAGACATATAGGATGTTAGTCGTCTCATTTAACGTGTACTCGTATATATAAATGAGTTGTATCTTATATCCTTTTTTTATTCTTTTATTTATAGGTTAGTGGATACAAGTAGGTTACAAATATTTTTGGATGTTAATTTTTATATATAATTTTTTATAACCATGTACTTATATCTTAACTCTAGCCTATTAATGTGTAGTTATGATGTATATATTTTAGCATGTTAGTAATTATGGTCTCTTGCCATTTACCTTTATTATTGTTAAAGTTGATATGTGATTGATATCTATTTAAATTACCACAACAAGTGTATTACACAGTCCAAATTGGTTATACTTCATTGTGGTTATGATTGATGGTGGATACATCATGATAGATTATGAAAATAAAGGAAAATTTTTCTAAGCTTATTTTAAAAGTGGTGCCTCTCTATATTGGTACTCTAGTTATGTAATTTGCAATTGGTAATCATCCAATTAAGTTATGTAACACCCCTCACCACCAGCACCTTAATTAGATGATTACTACTCCAAAATTACCTAACTAGAGCACCAATGTAGAGAGGAACCACTTTTAAAATAAACTTAGAAACCTTTACCTTTATTTTTATAATCTATTGTGATGTATGTACCATCAATCACAACCATAATGTTGTATAACCAAATTGGATTATGTAATATACTCTCGGTGATAATTTATATAGATATCAAATGAAGATCATCTTTAACAATAATAAGGGTATATGACAAGAGAACAAAACTACTCACATGCATAAGATATATACATCGTAATTATGCACTAGTAAGCTAAATTTTAAGATACAAATACATGGTTACACAAAACTATATACAAAAATTTCCATCCAAAAATAATTGTAACTTACTTATATCAACTAACCTACGTAGAAAAGAGTAAAGAAAGGTACAAGATACAGCTTATTTATATATACAAATATACAATAAAATGGACAAGTAATATCCTATATGTCCCATAAAACCCTAACCTGTGAGAGTTCTCATTTATACATCAAGAGGGTATAACAAGCAAAAAGCCCAAAAAAAAGTAGCATCGAAAAGTCACCTTAATCCTTTATTAGGACCAGAGTGATGTGAACGTCAAAAGCTGTCTCATAAAATACACTAATAAGAATACAAACGTGCTCTCCATGGTCCTTACAAACAGAATGCGCATAAAACGGGATATTTGCAAGCTCTACCTGAACCCTCCAATCCAAATCTAAATTTACCTCATAACATAAAGCGTACTTAATCTCAGTCTCATCTTGCCTAACCTTCTGACTCATGATCATCTAGTTGTATGTCATAATGCTATACTTAAGTACTACTTATAGATTAAGTACTTAACCTTAAAATGATTAAATAAGTGAAGGAGACATTATTTTCACAAGATATGACACCCCTCTCCATAGGTACTTTAATTAGATGATTGTTAATCCTAAATCACCTAACTAGAGTATCAATATAGAGAGGCACCACTTCTAAAATTTACTTAAAAAACCTTTTATTATATTTTTATAATTTACTATGAGGTATGTACCATCAATCACAACTAAAAAATTGCATAGCCTATTTAGGAGGTGTGACATACTTGTGGTAGCAATTAAAATAAATATCACTATAGATCATATATAATATTATTAAAGGTAGATGGCAAGAAAATAAAACTGCTAACTTATATGTGTGTGTGTGTGTGTAACGTATTAGGTTACACAAAATTATATACAAAAATTTACATCCAAAAATAATTATAACTTACTTGTTCCACTAACTTATGTAGGATGCATAAAGGGAAAGGTTACATGATACCACTTGTTTATATATGCATTTATACAATACAAAAGGAAACAAGTAATTGTTAGTGATATGCACTAGGTCAATCATTTGATTATGCATTGACTTTCTTATTTTACTAATAAAGAGGTATTTCATTATCATTTGATTTTATGATAATTATCTGAATGGTTATTTCTTACTAAGGCCATCAAGTATGTGACTTGATAGTAAAACCCTTAGATTAAAATAAGAGTTCTATTTTAATTATCCCTAGCCATTTATTAATTATATAAATGTTAAAGTATTAAGGCTAATATGATGTTGACTGATGGTTATGTTTTACTAATCATGAATATGAGATATTAAGTCAACTCATAGGTACATGAGAGATCATATACTGGATTGACCCATTATGAGAATACCGCATATATTATTGTCATAAGTATTTCTCATTACAGTAATTTTATTTTGGTCCTTTAAGCTTGAAATCATCATGGATTTCTACATAGCTATTTTATGTTTTGACACATTCTAATATTGTCTTTAACCGGACGATTAAATAGGATATTGTTGGATATGAAATTATTTATGTGAGGAATGTGAGTGATTCATAAGGAATTTATCCCTCATTAATATGAGAAAGATATCTATGGGCCCCTTGATGAGATAGACTAAAGGAAAATGCATGGCCATGCTAAAATGAATTGATAAAGAGTTATCATTTTTAGTCTACTTGGAATCAAGTCATAATATTGAACTATATAAGGATGACATTTTATGCCTTATGTTCAATTAGGATATCATGTGATAAAGGGACAATAAAATTCACTGTAATTAGGTTATGTCGGATTATTGACTTTACATGACTTGGGTAGTCATAATGTCTTGCTAGAGGCCACTTATGACTTGTAGGCCTAAATAGAAATTTAGGCCCACTACCAATGTTATGTGAATCTACAGGGTCACACACTTAGAACAAGCCCAAAATGAATTTGGGTTTAATGAGCCCAAAAATAAACTCTGTGAAATAAATAATTAAAGTGTTTTATTTATTTATTTATTTATTTGTTTATTTATTTATTTATTTATTTGTTTATTTATTTAAGATAAATGTTATTTTAAATAAATAAATAAGATATTATTTCTGATTTTTTTTAAATAAAATCATAATATGATAAATGGAAGTTATCAAAAGGTCATTGGTAGGTGAAACCCCAATTTGAAGTCTATAAATATGTTATATTCTCTAGGGTTTAACACACTTGTTTTCCTGCCTCCAAATTTATTTTCTCTCTTCTTAGAAAATAAAGACAGAGTTTATCTTTTGTTCTTGATTTGTGAGACAATCAAGAAGGTTGCTAGCACACACTCCAATTCATTTAATGAAGGGTTGTTCGTGTGGATACCTATAGAGGACGCATCCTTTTGGAGACGTCTAGATCCGAACAACCAAAAGCAAAAGGCTCGAGGTAAGGTGTCACCGATGTGAACCTCCTCTCATCCTTCTAGAAAATCTTACCTCTTCTGCATTTTGGTGAGATTCTTGAAACCTTAGATTTAATCAAGTAGTCGAATTACATGGATCCAGGTTTGGGAACGTGATAAATTTTTATTTTTCGCTACATTTGTATCACGAAACCCAACAGCAATACCCTACATGTCCTATAAACCCTAACCTATGAAAGTTCTAATATATACATCAAGAGGGCAAATCGTGCAAAAAGTTCCTAAAAGTTAGCATCGAAAAGTCACTTTAGTTCTCCATCAAGACCAGAGATACATGCACATCAAACGTTGTCTCATAAAATACATAAATCATAATGCACACGTGCTTTATATGATGCTCTTGAATAGTATGCACATGGAATAGGACAGCTGGCTCCACCTTAACTCTCTAATCTAAATCTATAGCTACATTGTGCCCTAATGAGTACTTAACCTCCATCTTATCCTCTCTAACCTTTTAAGTCATGATCATCCAATCACACATTATATATATATATATATATATATATATATATATATATATATATATATATATATATATATATGCACTAACATAAAGCTATATAGTTAACTTGGAAAAGAAAGAAAAGTAAGGTGTGAGTCTTTTCTATAAAACAAAAATACCCAATGAGCGATAGAGTAAGCGAATAAGGTTAATTACAAGCCAAATGGGACTATATATACATATATATATATATATATATACCCTCTTTAAGCTTTGTTAGCAATTTACCCTATCCAAAAGGTTTCTCCAATGATATAGTAGTGCAGAATTTCAAACTTAGAGATCCAAGCCTTTGTGCAATTAAAATTTATTTAATGTAATATGTGATTAAACATTTTATAGCATAAATTTTGTTTACAAAAACTTTATCATAGGAGTACAAATGCACAAATAATATATTTACATTTCATAGGTTGCTATCGATATGGCGGGTACCATTCAGCACATCAAAGGTTTAACACAATTGTATGCATACATATAATACCACTTGGATTTGCTACAACAATAAATAGAATCTCAAGCACTGTCCACGAGACAGTTATCATAACATTTGGCGAATAATATCTCAATTTCTATCAATTCATATATCATCATACTAAAGTATGAATATTTGTTTAAAATCATGCAAGTTATTGTGTCTCAAACATAGTCTAACATCTCACAGAACACAGTCATACCTCAGGCACAATCTTACTACAACCTTCCTTCTCGTGTGCACATGTGCTAACAAAAGTTATTTAGTCTTTACTCATTAATTATTGTTTTTATACACACATAAATTGTTAATTTTAACATTATGGTAAGATTTATTATTGCTATTATTATTTTATATTAATTATTAGGCAAAACCCATCTTGAGGCCCCTAAACTTATCGTTGTTTTAGTTTTAGTCCCCTAAAATTTCATTTTGTATATCTAGGCCCTTGAAATTCACGAGTTTGAAGTTTTAAACCCTTTTGTAAATTTTTCAACACAAATTATTTCCTTTTGGTCCATAAAGTTTTATATTTCTAATATTCATAATATTGTTTACTTTTTAACACTTATATCATTTTCAAAAAAATTTCATCGGTAAAGAATAAATTTACTTATTTTAATTTTTAATATTTTAAATTATTATATATATATTTAAATAATTTTAAATTTAAAAAAAAAACAAACAAGTTAATTCTACTATGCTAAATTTTTAAAAAATTATAATAATATTATTATTTTTAACAATATTTTAAATTATTTTGAATAAATTTTATAATATAAAATTTTTTCATGCACCCAAAAAGCATGATAAAAAAAATGAAGGTTAAGATAATGGTTATAAAAGTTTGAGTTTGTTAGATAATCTATCACTGTTTTTTGATAATGTACAGACATGTATTGATATCCACTGTTTATAAAAGTTATACTATAAAAAATTATTCACAATAATTTAACTAAAATTTTATACAAAAAACTAAAAAATGTATTGAAAATATAAAATTTAAATTTTAAAAAATTATAAAATATTTTTTTATCATAATCTCTTTTAATTATGGTTTTCTTTTTCATCATAACATTTTATTTTGAAAATATAATATTTTATTTTGAAAAACAGTAGTTTTATTATAATTTTTAAATCTTAACATTAACTTTTTTTATTTATTTTTAAAATTTAAACTTATTTAAAAAGGTATATAAATTTATGTTTTTAATTAAAATATTAGAAATTAAAATAAGTAAATTTATTTTTTACTAGTGAAAACATATTAAAAGTGGTAAAAGTATTAAAAGGTGAAAAATTGCATAAACGTTAGAAATATAAAACTTCAAGAACCAAAAGGAAATAATTTTGTTAAAAAATTGATAAGAGAGTTTAAAACTTCAAATTCATGAAGTTCAAGGACCTATATATAAAAAATGAAACTTTAGAGAGCTAAAATTAAAAAGTTAATAAGTTTAGGAGCCTTAATATGAATTTTGCCAAAAAAAAAACAATATAAGCAGCTAAGCTTAGACAACGGATAAAAAAATATATAAAAACAACAGCAATAAGGTTAGATTGAATTAACGTCAAAAATAAAGAACAAAAAAATGCAACAATTATAGCAGGGAATAAACATAACACACAAACAAATCAAGGCAAAACACATCCTGATATCTCTAAATTTATCAATTTTTTATCTTTAGCCCTTAAAGTTTCAGTTTGTATATTTAGACTCTCAAATTTCACGGATTTTAAGTTTTAAACATTTATGTTAATTTTTTTAAAAAAATTATTTTCTTTTAGTATCTAAAATTTATATTGCTAACATTCATATCATTTTTTTGTCTTTTAACACTTACATCACTTTAACAATTTTTTCACCGGTAAAAAATAAATTTACTTATTTTAATATATTTTAAATTAAAAACATAAATTTTATACATTTCAAAATAATTTTAAATTTTAAAAATAAATAAACAAGTTAATGTTAACATAAAAAAATTATAATAAAACCACTGTTTTTCCAAATAAAATATTATGATGAAAAGAACACATAAAAGAGATTATTATAAAAAAAATTTATAATTCTTCAAAATTTAAATTTTATATTTTTAATACAATTTTTAGTTTTTTGTAAAAAATTTTAATTAAATTATAGTAAATAACTTTTTATAGCACAACTTTTATAAATAGTAGATACCAATGTATACATGTACATCACCAAAAAATAGTGATAGATTTTCCAACCAACTCAAATTTTCTATAACCGTTATCTTAACCTTTATTTTTTTTATCATACTTTATTTGTACATGAAAAAAATTATATTATAAAAAATTATTCACAATAATCTAAAATATTGTGAAAAACAATAGTATTATTATTTTTTATCTTAGCATTAACTTGTTTTTTTATTTTTAAAATTTAAAATTATTTAAATATTTATATAATAATTTAAAATATTAGAAATTAAAATAAGTAAATTTATTTTTTACAGTGAAAAAATTTTAAAAGTGATATAAGTGTTAAAAAATAAAAAAAAATGGTATGAATTTCAAAAATAAAAAATTTCTAGGACCAAAAGGAAATAATCTATGTTAAAAAAATTTATAAAAGGGTTTAAAACTTCAAATCCGTGAAGTTTAAGGGTCTAAATATACAAAACAAAACTTTAGGGGCCTAAAGCTAAAAGGCTGTTAAATTTAGGGAATTCAAAATGGCTTTGCCTAATTATTATTTGTCACGACCCAAAACAGGGGCCATGAGCAGCACTAGGAAACAGGAATTTTTTCGAATCCGGAACCCGTAGCAAGCCTAAAATAAAATAAAACATGCAATAGTAATAATAATAACACAATTAAATAAAATATTATGCAACGGAATAAAATCACAAATGTCAAAATAATAATTCTGTCAAACGAAATTAAATCGAATTTTCATATCATATATAAATAAATCCTTTAATATAAGTTTCAGTTCAAATTCTTAAAATACATAACTCACACAAATATAATACATGAAATCCATAATTTATCTACAACTACTACAGTGTCTAGATTATAAAAATAAAACTCAAGTGAGCAGTTTACATAAAGAAGCCGAGGCGGAAGAAATCCGGCGTACAGGCCTGCTACTAAGGTCTGAGGAAGATGACTCTCCTGAAAAATAGTCAACGGAGGGGAGTCAGACCTCACTGAGTGAATTACTATAATATATATACATGCATACTAAATGACAATGCATACAGTCAACAATATATATATAATATGTATGTATACAAGCAATTACACACAAATACAATAAAATCATTTTATATATTTATTGAAAATCATTGTTTATGAAGGATCAAATAGAACCCTAGAAAATCGTAACCTCAAAACAGTGTTAGAAAACACTCTAGCCATACAGGCTCACTTATTCCAAATAAGTTCACTTGTTCCATCTAGACAGTAGACTGGCCCCGAGACACTAAGTCAACCGAGCTCCAGCAGTCTGACTGTCAGTGTGATTGGCCCCGAGACACTAGGTCAACCGAGCTCCAGCAATCACACCTCCAAACCATATCTCACACATCAAATAATCATATCCAATCAATATCCTCGAACAAGTTAGTAATTAGATTAAATGCTATAAGTATACCGGTACGTACTCAGTCCTAGTGCTGCCCACTAGGTAGCATGTTCTATTGATATCCTTCATTAAAACATAAAACGTACATTCATAAAAATAAATGATGCATGAACTTAAATAAAATAGCAACATAAACCATATATATACTAGAAATATACCAAAAGTAAACCAGGTATATTTCGAGTATATATACGTCAAATAAATCCAATGTAATCGTAAAATAAACTAAATATATATTTAAAACATTTTAAATATAAATGTTTGATAAAGCATGCATATAATTTAAGATATACCAAGAATAAACTAAAAATAAACTTAAATACTAATTGAGTTATTTATGCATATTTAATCAAAATAAAACATACATTTCTAAATCATGCACCCTAAAGCATATATATATATAATAGTAACTCACACTTAGTGCGCTCCTCGAGATGGGTCTAACGGGCCTGGTCCACTAGGTCTCGGTCTCGGTGCAACTAAACAAACAAAATAACAGACATCAGAATAAACCTAACAGAAAATCCTAGAAACTCGATCTAGAATATTAGACACAGAATCATAATTATGGTTCGACCGGACATCACGTTTTACGAGAATTCTATCGAAAATCCTGTAGAACCTCCCCTCTAAAACGGACATCTCTCTACTCAAAGAGTAGAGCCGGCCATGCAAAGAAACATACTTCAAAAAATAGACATAGAAATACATACACAACCCCTCAGTCGAACTCCAAATTACAGTTTACCGACCGGGGTCCACAATTCACAAAATAATACAGAAATACCAAAAATACCCTTATATCACAAAAATACATTTAATAAGTAGAAATTATGTAATTAACCCTAAAACACAGTAAAAACTGATAAAACTCATTTATTTAGAAAAATCATATATTATATATATAATTTGAAAATAATTCATGAAAAATGGTTTTAATTAATTAAAAATACTAAATAATTTATAGAAATCATTTTTATACCTTAAATAACTATTAAAACCAATTTAATTACATTTTTAGTCAATTTAGGGTAAAATTACCAAAATGCCCCTATATATATAAATATACTAAAATTACTCCAAAAATTCACCAAAAATAATATAATTGCACAAAATTAATTTTCTCAACATATTTATCAATAATTAAACTCAATTAACTAATTAATTTCAATTAAAAACACAATTAACCCTATTTTTCAAAAATTACATAAACTAATTAAATTCAAAATAAATACATAAAAATTCACAAAAATTCCAAATAAATTTCTATAATTCATTCCAACACCTATAATTATCATAAAACACAATTTCATAATTTATTTAATTAATTTTCGAAAATTAGAAAATAATAATAAAATATTCAAAAATACCCAAAAATCAAAATAATTTCCAAAAATTCTACAAAAATTCACACATGTAGATTAAGCTAAGGGAAACAAAATTTTTGAATTAATTTTTCATGAATCAATCAATTCGAAGTTCAAAAAAATCAAGAACCCTAAAATGGCCGAATTACCAAAATCGAAACCTAAGCAAATCTAGACCATTTTAAGTGAAACAAAGCTTGGAATCACACTCACCGGAGCTCAAGGAGAAGAAAGAGACCAGCGGTGTCGAAAACAGTGGCCGGAAACGCTGTGAACGACGGTGAGAATGAATTTCGGCTTTCCGACGATATCGAGCTCCTCCGACGTCGGAAATGGACTCTGCTGGCGGCGGAACAGCTGGAGGAAGGAGGTAACATGCCGGGAGGCACACCGATGGCAAGGGAACGGCGTGAAAGATGGTGGAACGGCGAGGAGGATGATCGGGAAGAAGGAAAGGGAAGAATGGCAAATTCGTAAATAACTCAAACTTTATATTTGATAAATATAATATATGTATAGGTATGTATATATATATATACTTTATATTATTTTAATATAAAATATTGTATGGACAATAAATATTCACCACACACATAATTTAATATATTAAGTAATTTATGCACTAAAAATAATTAAATAATATTAAAACTAATTAATAAATAATAAAAATACTAGGGTAATTAATTAAACCCTAATTAAATAAATACACATATATATTTTATTTAGTAATTTTAAAAACATATATGAGCTCATGCAAATGTGGAAATCTATTTAAAATAATTAATAATAAATAATTTACGGGTCAATTTCCCCGGAAATGCAAGTTCTGGGAAAATTTTACGTAAAGTTCTTAAAATAACATAAAATAAATAAAAACAAATTTTAATTAAATAACAACTCATAAAATATCATAAATATATACAAAAATTATTAATACTGCATATCCCGATGTAGTATTAAAATATTTAAAAAAAAACACGGGATATTACATTATTTAACATTTATTCATTTATATATATATATATATATATATAATAATAATAATAATTATTATTATTATTATTATTATTATTATTATTATTATTATTATTATTGTTATTATCTCTTCATGTTTTGTCCAAAAGGGAAGCATGTCATTAAAATAATCCGATATAGATGAGGTAACCCTTTGGGAAGGATTTTATAGCGGTTTCATATATATGTATGTATATTAAAGGGATTTTGGGCACAATTAATTCGGTTGTAAAGCATGTTTGACCTGGACAAATATACAACAAAGACAAAGATCTTTACTCATTTCTTTAGAATTTATTTGTTTAAACTTTAATTTCTACCTAATCAATGAACCAAAACCAATAAAATTGAATTAACTACAAGTGAACTCTTTAGAAGCAGCATCTAACAAGAGTCTTAACCAATTCAATAAGTGCTTCAGAGGGACAAAGAGATAAAATCTCAAGCAAAATCCTCAAACTAAATTACACGAAATAAACACCCAACTGAGGATGAAACAAATGTAAATTCCAAACATATAAAGTGAGCAGAGAATTGCAAAGACACAAGTTGGAATTAATCAAGAGAATTCACTCAAGAACATAGTTCAGCATGAAAATTTCAATTGGAAATAGAATAAATCTAGAGATTAAGAAAAAAATGGACAAAAAGAAATCCACTCACTTGTTGGTGTTCCCTTCTCCTTTTGTCCTCTCTCTTAAAGTTTTTTTTTTTTTTTTAAAGATAAAAACTCAAAATGGAACATCCTTGTCCCAAAAGATAAGTACTACATATTCAAAAGATGGCCTTAAGCCACAATAAGAGTGACACATGTACTCTTTTAAAAAAAAAATTAATCCTCTAATATATATATATATATATATATTTAGTCTCTTCTAAAGTTTTGCATTTAAATTCTAATCCATATTCTTAATTTACTGTTATTTATTATTCATGAGTTTAATTTAATTTATTTATTGATATATAATTTAAGGTTAATCCAAGGTACGGACATGACATAAGAAAATATCTAGTGAATGACAAAGTAAACAAAAATATGTGAATAAGAAAAAAAATGAAAAAGTATGTACAATATATAAAAATGAATATCAAACAAAAATGATAAGAAATAACCAAAAGCATAAATTATTTTACTATGAAATATTTAATAATTTCCACTTAATTATTATTAAGATCACTTTAGGCTTATCTCATAATAATTAAATAAAAGTATTATTTTTTTGTATTTATAGATTCTCCTAGAGCATTATTCCAAACTTCAAATGTCACGTTCATACCTGAATTAACCTTCAATTATATATTTACAAATAAATTAAATTTAATATATGAACAATAAATAAATAATTATATACATACAAAAAATAATAATAGTAAATTAAGGATATGGATTAGGACTTAAATGCAAAATTTTAGAAGATACAAAATTATATATAAAAAAAATATTAGTTAAATTAAATTAATTAGAGGATTAAAAAAAATTTCAAAAAGAGTACATGTATCACTCTTATTGTGGTTTAAGGCCATAATTATCTTTTGAATATGTAATATTTATCTGTTGGGACAAGGATATCTCCATTTTGAACTTTTTGTCTTAACAAAATAAAGTTTGAGAGAGGATAGAAGAAGAAAGGAACACCAACAAGCGAGTGGATTTCCTCTTGTCCCTTTTCTTTTTAATCTCTAGATTTATTCTATTTCCAATCTTAATTGGGTCAAAAATTTCATGTTGAATTATTTTCTTGAGTGAATTCTCTTAATTGATTCCAACACTTTTATTTGCAATCCTCTGCTCACTTTATGTGTTTGGAATTTTTATTTTTTTCATCCTCGGTTGGGTGTTTATTTCATGTAATTTATTTGGAGGATTTTGCTTGAGATTTTATCCCCTTGTCCCTCTCAAGCACTTGTTTAATTAGTTGAGACTCTTGTTAGGTGTTGCTTCCAAAGACTTCATTTGTAGTTAATTCAATTTTATTGGTTTTGGTTCGTTGATTAAGTAGAAACCAAAGTTTAAACAAATATATTCTAAAGAAATGAATAAAGATATTTATCTTAGTTGTATAATTGTTCAAGTCTATCATTGCCTATATAACAGTGTGAGTCTACTAAATGCAGCATCTAGCTATGGAAGAAAACATCATCACTAAGGCAAGATTAGAGTTCCTTCATGGCTATTGTTGGTTACTCCCAATAGTGATGATATTTAGATCTTGTCAGTGGCTGATAGAGCTCTAGTGGGTTAGATTCTTAATTTGCTTTGATTGTGTTTATTGTAGACATACTGGTTGCAATGGGTGTAATCATAGTCAAAGGATCAATATTATTTCCTCTTGATTTTGTTTCTACCTCTTAGTAGATCTTGTTGTATGCCTCGCTAGGGTGTTCTCTGTTTAATGAACAATTAACTTTCAAAAATAATAATAATAATTGTCCATGTCAAATATGCTTTACAACCTAATTAATTGTGTCCAAAATCCCTTCAAAATATATATATAATGGCTTACCTCACCTATATAAGATTATTTTAATGGCATGCTTCCCTTTTGGACAAAACATGAAGAGATAATAATAATAATAATAATAATAATAATAATAATAATAATAATAATAATAATAATGTAATATTCCGAGTTTTTTAAATATTTTTATACTGCATCAGAATATGCAGTGTTAATAATTTTTTTTATATATTTATGATATTTTAAGAGTTGTTATTTGTTTAAGGCTAATTTTAATTATTTTATAATATTTTAAGTATTTTACATAAAATTTTTCTGAAATTTTTATTTTTGGAAAAATTGACACGTCAATACTATTTATTTTGACTATTTGTATGAATTTGCATGAACTCATATATAATTTTAAAGTGCTAAAATAAAATGTATATATATGTATTTATTTAAATTAATTAGAGTTTAATTAATTTCCTTAATTTTATTATTTAATTTTTGTATTAATTAATTAATTTTAAGTGTATAAATTATTAAATATATTAAAATATTTGTGTGGTGAGTATTATTTGTGTGTGGGAATATATATATTACTATAATATAAGGTGGACATGTATATATATACATATATACATTATTTTATAACAAAAAAATCAAAATTTACAGAATTACAGTTTTGCCCCTCCTTGCATCTTCTTCTTCCCAACGTCATTTCTTCCATTTCCAGCCATTTCAAGCTGGTTTTCCTGCTGTCACTATGCCCCTCAGCCTTCCTCCTCCACCTCCAGCCATTTCCACCACCTGAAATACTCTTTTCTGGCGAGTTTTGACCGATTTTTCACAAAGAAGCCGAAAATCGACTTAGTTTCGATCAAGCCATTTCCGGCCACCAAATTTGATGCCGTCAGTCTCTATCTTATCCTTGAGCTCTGATGAGTGTGATTCCAAGATTTTTTCACTTGATTTGGTCTAGAATTGCTTAGGTTTTAATTTCTTCAATTCAGCCATTTTGGGTTTCAAATTTTTTTTAGCTTCAATTTGATTGATTAATGAAAACTTCCTTCACAAATTTTGTTCCTGGAAGCTTCTACATGCTGTAATTTTTTAGAATTTTTGGAATTTATTTTAATTTTTGTGAATTTTTTATTATTTTATTCATATTTTCTAATTTTCTAAAATTAATTAATTAAATTATGAAATTATGTTTTATGGTGATTATAGGTGTTGAAATGAATTATAGAAATTTATTTTTAATTTTTTTGAATTTTTATATATTTATTTGGAATTTATTAAGTTTATGTAATTTTGAAAAATAGGGTTAATTATGTGTTTAATTGAAATAAATTGATAAATTGAGTATATTTATTGATATTATTGAATTATATGTTGAGAAATTAATTTTTGAGTAATTATATAATTTTTGGTGAATTTTTGAACATTTATAGTGAATATATATATATATAGGGGTATTTTGGTAATTTTACACTAAATTGGCTAAAAATATAATTAAATTGGTTTTAATAATTATTTGAGCTATAAAAATGATTTCTGTAAATTTTTAGTATTTTTAACTAATTAAAACTATTTTTCATAAATTATTTTCAAATTATATTATATTATACGATTTTTCTAAATAAATGAGTTTTATCGGTTTTTAACGTGTTTTAGGGTTAATTACGTAATTTGGATTTATAAAATGTATTTTTATTATATAAGGGTATTTTTGGTATTTTGTAATTATTTTGTGAATTGTGAACCTCGGTCGGTGAATTGTAGTTTGGAGTCCGACCGAGGGATTATGGTTGTGAATTAGGTGTTATTCTGAAGTGTGTTTTCTTTGCAGGACCGGCTCTACTCTTTGAGTAGAGAGATGTCCGTTTTACAGGGGAGGTTCTACCAGATTTTCGATAGAATTCTCGCAAAACGTGATGTCCGGTCAAATTCCTATTCTAATTCCGTGTCTAAAATTCTAGATCGAGTTTTTAGAATTTTTATTAAATTTATTCTGATTTCATGTTGTCATTTGTTTGTTTAGTTGAGCCGAGATCGAGGCCTAATGGATCAGGCCCGCCGAGTTTGTCTCGTGGAACGCTAAGATGTGAGTTATTATACTGTATATATATATGCATTGCATATATGATGCATGACTTAGGATTTTTATTTTCATAATATGTTTAAACAGTAATTTAATTATAATATGATTTGGTATATTTTTGGTTTATTTTTAGTATATCTTGATATATAAATGTTTTTATATTTTCTATATACATTTAATATATCACCGGTATATGTAGAGTTTATTTTTGATATACATATGTTAGATATTTAGGTTTATGTTTGTTATAATTTAATATTTATACATGATTTAAATGTGCATCGAACCATAATTTTTTTATTAAATGATTAGTATAATTTAGGTTTATTCTTAAATAATTGCATGTTATATTATAAACCTACACTTAAATTATTTTTAAGTTTATTTTTGGTATATTTTTTATTTATTTCCAAATAAATACATGTTTTATTATTAAATTAAACCTAACACATTAGTGGTATATTTAGGGTTTATTTTTGATATGTGCATGCTAGATAATTAGGTTTATTTTTAGTATATTTGTGAATATATGTTAAACACAAACACATATTTAAATGAATATTTATACATAAATGTTTTATTAAATGATTTGTGTACTTAGGGTATATCTTTTGTATATTTAAGTATATTTTTAAGAAAATGCATGTTATATTATTCTTACTCATTTAAATTGTTTTTAACCATATTAATGATTTATCTTTAGGTTATTTCATATTTTATTTGACATATATATATACCCAAAATATACTGGCTATATTTTAGGTATATTTTTGGTATATATATATGGTTGATTTTATTATTATGAATGTCGTTCCACATTAATTATTTTCAAAATAAATGATTTATTTAAGTGAAGGATATTAATAGAACGTGCTTCCTAGTGGGTAGCACTAGGGCCGTGTACGTACCGATGCGAAAAAATAGGATTGAGTGAGAGTTAATTTTGGGTGATTATAATTGATTTAATTGATTTTACTAAGATTAAAAGTATGTTAGATAGTGTGATTGCGGGGCCAATCACACTGACAGTCAGACTGTTGGAGCTCGGTTGACTTAGTGTCTCAGGGCCAGTCTACTGTCCATAAGTGGATTGAATGATCTATTGGGTTGATTGAGATGTGAGGTGATAGATAGTGTGATTGCCGGAGCTCGGTTGACCAAGTGTCTCGGGGCCAATAACACTAACAGCCAGACTGCTGGAGCTCGATCGACTTAGTGTCTCGGGGCCAGTCTGCTGTCCAGATTGGAATAAGTGTTCTATTTGGAATCAAGTGAGCCTGTATGGCTAGAGTGTTAATGGGATTGTTTGAGGTTTCTATTATTAGGGTTCTATGGATCCTTCATGAATTAAAACAAATATTTTCTACATGTAGTATACTTATAAAGGCAGAGTTTGGCATTCGTGTGAAATGTGTATATATATATATATATATATATATATATATATATAAGAATGCCTGATTGTTATGGTTTAGTTTGCATGTATATATAGTATAATAATTCACTCAGTGAGGTCTGACCCCCCTCAATTATTTTTTTCAGGAGATCCTATATCGTCAAACCTTAGTAGTAAAGTTCCTCACCAGTGTTCTTCAGTCCCAGCTATTTTATGAAAATGTATATTCTGAACTTTGAATTGTATTCTAGAAACTGCAATAGTAGTGTTATTGTATCAGACGTGTATTATTTTATTTGATGTTAAATACTCTGATAATTTGTATTTGAACACTGTACGAATATGTATATATTTATAAAAGGATTTGGAGAATTTATTTTATATATTGATTCAAAAAATTTTAATTATATCGTACTTTTTATTTATTTATTGTACGATTTTATTTTCTCAGGCTTGCTACGGGTTCCGGATTCGAAAGAATTCCAGTTTCCTAGCACCGGTCATGACTCCTAGTTTGGGTCGTGACAAATAATAATAATAATAATAATAATAATAATAATAATAATAACACTTAGATTATTAATAAAATTTTAAATGAATAAAATAAGTGAATAAATGTTAAATAATAATTAATAGATAATAATAATTCTTACCATAATATTAAAATTAATAATTTATGTGTGTATAAAAACAATAATTAATGAGTAAAGACTAAATAACTTTGTGAGCACTTGTGCACACAAGAAGGAAGGTTGTAGTAAGACCGTACCTAAGGTATGGGTGGGTTCTGCGAGATGTTAGACTATCTCCAGGACACAACAACTTGCGTGATTTTAAATAAATGTTTGTACTTTAGTCTGATGATATATGATTTGACAGAAATTGAGATATTATTGACCAAATGTTATGATAACTATCTTGTGAACAACACTTCATATTTAATTTGCTATTGTGGCAAATCCAAGTGGTATTATAGGTATGCATATAATTGTTTTGAACCTTTGATGTGCCGAATAGTACCTACCACATCGATAGCAACTTGTGAAAATGTAAATTTATGCATTTGTACTCCTATGATTATGTATTTGTAAACAAGAATTTGTTCTCTAAAGTGTTTAATAGCATATTACATTAAAGTTATTTTAATCATACAAAGGTTTGGATCTCTAAGTTTGAAATTATGCACTACTATATCACTAGAGAAACCTTGTGGATAAGGTAAATTACTAACGAAGTTTAAAGAGGCTACAATAATAATTTAACTATATATATATATATATATATATATATATATATAATTCAATATGACGTGTGATTGGATGATCATGACCTAGAAGGTCAAAACCGATTAGATGGAGGTTAAGTACTCATTAAGGCATGATGTAGCTATAGATTTAACTAGAGAGTTTAGGCAGAGCTAGAAGTCCTATTACGTGTGCATAATATGCGAGAGCATCATGGAGAGTACATGTGCACTATGATTGGTGTATTTTATGAGACAATGTTTGATGTGCATGTCACTCTAGTTCTTATGGAGGACTAAAGTAACTTTCCAATGCTAACTTTTAAGAACTTTTTGCACAATATACCTTCTTGTTGTATTTATTAAAACCCTCATAGGTTAGGGTTTATAGGACATATAGGGTATTACTTATTTCCTTTTGGTGTATAATTGTATATGTTAAGGAGTACTATTTTGTAACCTTTTTCTTTACGCATCCTACATAGGTTATTGGTACAAGTAGGATACAATTATTTTTGGATGTAAATTTTTGCATATAATTTTGGGTAACCCTGTACTTGTTAGAAATTCTATTTTCCTTGCCATATACCTTTAATAATATTATAAATGATCCATAGTGATATTTATTTAAATTGCTACCATGAGTATGTTACACCTCCTAAATAGGCTATACAGCTTTGTAGTTGTGACTGATGTTACATACCTCATAGTAAATTAGGAAAATATAATAAAGGTTTTTTAAGTAAATTTTAAAAGTGGTGCCTCTCTACAATTATACTATAGTTAGGTAATTTAGAATTAGTAATCATCTAATTAAAGTACCTTTAGAGAAGGGTGTCACAATTATTGGTATCAAAGCATAAGTTTTATAGCATAAGGTATAAAGTCTAGGTTGGATGAATTTTTTTTTAAAAAAATTAAGGGATATTAATTTTGGTTAATATTAGCGATTGATTAAACAAAACCTTGTTGGAATAAATTATTGAAGTTCAATTTTTGGATTTCAGGAAGATGGTCAGAACTAGGGGTGGCATGACAAGTGGCCGAGGTAAAGGTAAAGGCAAGGTAGAGGTAGAGGTCGAGGCACCTAAGTTGATAGAACAAGGCTAGTAGTTTAGGCAAAAGGCTCAAGTTAGAGTCATGTTCCATCACAAGGATCACCTTCATCATTGGCTTCTATTGGCAATACGAGAAATGTTGCATGGGAAGCTCAAATTGGTAGTGATCAAGGTAGTTTTGCATCAACCACTCAAATGCTAAATTTTCATGTAGCGAGAGGAGCACGTAACTATCAACCTCCACCACCACCAGTATAAGCAGAAGGCGCTAACTTTCTAGTGCTGCCAATAATGTATATTGATACTATGGAATTGGCTTACATTGTGGCAACAGTAATGTCTGAACAAGATTTTATATACAAAAGACCTAAAGATGGGATCGAACATGCCAAAAAGTGTGGAGCATATAATATTTATGGTACATTAGATCTTGGCCAAGATGACAAGTGGATAAAAACTATAAAAAAAAAGCCTTTACAACATTGCAATTAAGTGATAAGTAAAAGATAGGAAATGTATACAGGTTAATGTTTGATACAACGAATGATTGGTTGACTAAGATTAGAAATTTATTTGGTATGGCCCTAACTTGGCAAATATCTCAAAAAGAATTTTGGAAGGAATATTTGAAAGAGACCTATCAAAAGGAAAAAGTGGCTTCATTTATCAATTTAGTCCAAGGACCATTATCTGTTAAGGAACATGTTGATAAATTTAAGGATTTGTATAAGTATGCAAGGGATATTTACCCAATTGAGGAGGCAAAAAGTGAAAAATTTTATGAAGGGTTACATATATCTCTAAGAGGTAAATTGAATATTTATGCTAGAACAACATTTAAAGGATAGGTTGAGAAGGCTATACAGTAAGAAAAACTCGACAAAGAATTAGAGGGCTTAGCTTAACTTAGATGCTACCAACAAGTTGTGCCATCACCATAGAAGAGAAGAAGAGATAAGAAATCACATTTCTCTTCATACTCTAGAGGCAACGTGAGGACTAGAGGTAGTAATAAACCACAGGGAAGCTAATTTTTAGTGAGACAACCAATGGCACCATTTAGACAAACTAGTGCTGGGGTTAGACAAGTAAGGTAAATTTACCTTAGTGCAACACATGTAAGAAAAATCATATAGTGAGGTGTAATGAAGGCGAGATTAGGTGCTATAGGTGTAATGAAGTTGGGCATTATGCTAGGGATTGAATGAGGATGCAATCAGGAGAACGATCGTGTAAGCATCCAATGCTCCTCGTAATAGGAGAAATGGTTAGCCACTAAATCTAGCAAGGCTTTCTATGGTATATAATGAGGTGAGTAGGATGGTAGGACCATCCCAAAATTAACATATGGGGCAAAGTGGTGCTGTGAGTGGAGTGCGGCAAGTTAGAGTTTTTATTGTTACCCAACGCGAGGCAGAGAATTCATCAGACGTGATTATTGGTACTAATCATATAAATGGTAAGCCAAGACGTATATTAATTAACCCTAGGTGCTACATTTTCATTTATATCATCAAATTATATAATGCATGATAAACTAGGAATAAGTGATTTAAATGAACCTGTGGTTATGAGCATGCCAATAGGGATGTGTGTAGTCTGTAAGATGGTCTATGAGGATGTTTTGGTGAATGTTGGTGAGGGTGAAATAAGGTGGAACTGTAAGCACCCAATTTTAGGATGATGGAGTATGGATGCAACAGAGGACTCTAATGATGAAAATATTATAAATAGATCTTCAACACCTGAAGTTTGAAACCTCAAAAGCCTAAATGCATTTTCAAAAGAATTTGATTGGTTTTTTAAAGGACTTAATTTGTAAAAATTTATTTCTTTTAGGGGTCTTTATGTAATTAAAAGTTAAAAAAAGAGATTAGAATTATGTAATTCCGATCATAATTACATAAAACCGATCAAAATGATATAATCCCGATCAGGATTATGTTGTTTCGATCGTGTTCCGTCTGTATTTTTTTATTTTTCAGTAAATAAAAAAATTATTTTCTGAATTTTAATTGGTCAAATAATGTGATAAATCCCTTTTCTAGGATTTATCTAAATTTTTTTTAGGAAATTAAAAGTCCTTATAAAATCAAAACTTTATCACTGTGAATGGGGTAAGTCATAGTAAGATATGTGACTTTAGCTAGGGTTTTCTATATAAACCCATATCAACTCTCCTAGAGGGGACTTCTTCTTCTTTTCTTTTTACCCAGCTTTTAACTAAAAAAAATTCTTCTGATGTACTATTCTTTTAAGAAAAAGCAGCAAACCTTTTGGGAAGAAAAAAATCAATTATTGAAGATCTATTCTAAAAAACAACGGTGATTTATATCACTTTGAGGAGTAAATAAATACTGCATCCATCCAATCATCTTTTCTTCTACCCTCTTCTGTTTATTTTTTTTTAATTATTTTGGTTTCATTTAATTTAATTTTATTTTTATTCTACTTTATGTAATTACTAATCATTATTTATTTTTTTTTCTACATTTGTGTTTATGATTATGGATGGAGTTATATGATAAATTCACCATAGAGAACAAAACCTATGAAGATCCATGGAATCTCATGGATTGAATTTTGTATTTGTATATAGTTTCTAGGTTATTTATTTATTTATTTGTTATTATTTGGTTGGTTGTTTTATTTTTGTGCTTTTTCATTTAGTTTTTTTAGGTTGTATTTATTTTTATTTTTATTTTTATGTTTAGTAGATCATTGTAATAGCCCCAATAGTGGCAAAAATGGAATTCTATGTGTGTGGTTCTATATTTTATTTTAATTAATTGGTTAGTAAAATTAGGGTTTTAATCGGGTAATTAATTAAAATTAATGGCTATAGAGATAATTAGAGTTTTTAATTAAAATTGAATTAGATTTAACTGGATATAATTAAGGGTTACTTATTAATTTTTCTATTATTTATCTACTTGTTCATGATTTGGTATCTGTAAATAATTAGTTAGTTAATTATTAGGGCTACTTTACTTAATTTGGTTTTTTTCATTTAATCCATTTTCTTTTGTTTAGAATTTTAGTTTATTTGTAATTTAATTAATTTTAGGTTTAGTTAGTTTTTTTAGGCTCATCTTTTAATTAGTCCATTTCATTTAATAGGTTATCAATTAATTAGGTCTAATTAAAATGCATCTTTAGTTCCATAATTAATTACATTTAGGTTAGAAATAATTTAGGCTCACTAAGCTATTTTAGACATAGGTCCATAATTAATTACATTTAGGTTAGAAATAATTTAGGCTCACTAAGCTATTTTAGACATAGGCCCACCTAGGTTAATTAAAATTATTAGACATAGCTCATTAACTTAAAGCCTTTTCCATAACTTGTAGATTTAAGATCACCTTAGAATTAAAACATGTAGAACTAGGCCCACTAGTTTAAATACTTCATAATTTATAGATTTAGGCCCATTTTTAAAATTAAAATAAATATACTTAGGTTCACTTAATCAATTAAAATAGGAATTAGGCCCATTAATCTTCAAGATCACTTGTAAATAAAAACATGTAGATTTAGCCTATTAATTAAAATCAATGTAGATTAGACTAACTTAGGGATTATGAACTTAAATGAATGCATTGTTTACATGTTTTTTTTTCAAGACTAGTTTGTCAGGGGTTAATTATTTAAATAAGGGTTTATATGAAATTGCATTAAATAGAGGACAAGAGAGTAATTCATAAAATAATTCTAAATGAACATGAGACTGAAAAAAGTTAGTATTCCATATCCAGAATCTCCTAGTTGTGGTGCTAACTCTCTTTTAAAGAATCGAGTTACCACCACCTTCAATTTGTCCTAGTTATTAGCCTGAGTGGCGACTCCTCGTCTCCACGCTATGTCTTTATGATTTAGTAGTGTGTTCTCTAGAACCCTAAGCTCAAACAGTCTCGTAGTTGCTAAAATCTTAGACACGTGCTAAACCCCAATGTTTACATATACTTTTATCCATTAATGAATTTGATGTTATACTTGGAATGGATGGATTAAGTCATTATCAAGCAAAAGTGAATTATTATATGAAACAGGTAGAATTTGAAAAATAAAATAATGAAAAGATGAAGTTCACAAAAGAAAGTAGGAAGATACGTGATAGGATTATATTGGCAATAACAACTATGAAATATTTGAGAAAAGGGTGTAAGGTATATTTAGCTTCTGTTGTGGAGGAAAGGAAGGAGCATGTAACATTGAAAGAATTACTAGTAGTGAATGAATTTGACGATGTATTTCTTGAAGATCTACCAAGATTGCCACTAAAGAGAAATTTAATTTGAAATAGAACTTGTACGCGGAACTATGCCTATATCACAACTACCATATAGGATGGCTCCGGTTGAATTAAGAAAGTTAAAGTTGCAGTAGTAAGAATTATTGGAAAAAGGGTTTATCCAGCCTAGTTTCTCTCCATGGGGTGCACCTGTGTTGTTTGTTAAGAAAAAGGATGGATCTCTCTGATTATGCATAGATTATAGACAGTTAAATAAGGTTACTGTACGTAACAAATATTCACTACCAAGAATATAGGACTTATTTGATTAATTACAAGGAGAAAAAGTATTCTCGAAGATTGATCTAAGGTCTGGCTATCTCCAATTGAGGATTAAGAAATTAGATATTCCTAAGACTGCTTTTAGGACTAGGTATGTGTAATACCCTACATATTACATAAATAAATATGGGTATTTTTTTTATTTTATCAAATCATACTATAAATAGTTATTTTTCCATTATATTATATTTATTTTATGATTGTTATTATTGTGATTATTATTATTATTTTCATTATCGCTATTAGTGTTATTTTAAATTATATTAAAGTCATTAGCTACATGTATGTCTATAAACAAATAAATATATATGTGTGTATACATGTGCATATAAATAAATATATGTATATATGCATATTTATAAATATATGTATATATATATATTTATAAATATAGATGTAGGGTTTAATTATTATATTATATGTGTATGTATATTAGTAGGTTAGATGATATATATATATATATATATATATATATATATATATATATATATATATGTATATTTTGGAAGAAGAAAACGAAACCGAAGCTCACTCCCTCTCCCCACAGCGCGACGCCTTCGACCGCCACCATCACTGTGCCTCCCCCACCTCCGGCTGCCATCTGCTGCTTCCTCTTCCTTCTCCCTCGCCTCCGGTCACCTGCAGAGCCACCAAAATCCGCTGGAAGAGAAGAAGCCGAGAGTTTGCTCCAAACTCACCCAAGCTTCGTCCGGCCACCATTTTCCTCCATTCCGATGCCAATCTCCTCCCCTTGCACCGGTGAGACTCATTCTAAGCTTAGTTTAAGCTTTGGTCATGAATTGATTGAGTTTTGGTTGATTTTTGGTTTTGAGCTCTAGGGTTTTGGAAATTTTTTTAGCTCGATTTAGATTCATTCATGCAAACTCCCTTTACAAATGTGATTCATAGTAGCTCAATCTACCTTTAGGAATTTTTGTATAATTTTTGGAATTTATTTTTATTTTTGGTGAATTTTTGAATATTTTAATAATATTTTAGGAATTTTTGGGAATTAATTATAAAAATAATAAATAATAATAATAATATTTGGTATTTTGGTGTTATTATGAGTTGATATCAATTTTAGGGTAAGGAAGATAATTTTTTTAGAATATTATACAATTTTTAGGAATTTCTATACTTTATGTCAAAATTTAATAATTAGGCTAATTTCGAAAATTATGGTTAAAAATTATGAAATTTTAATAATTGAGGTTATTAGTGAATATTATAAATTTTAGAACTCAAATTATAATTTTTGAGATTTTTATACTATTTTTATAATTATATTTGAGTTTATGCCAAATTTGATTTTTGGTTAAATAATAATTTTTGGGAGAAAATTTTTAGTTGATCAAATATTTTAATTATATTAGGGAGGTTTATTTTAAGAAAATAAATTTAATTGTTCAATTTTGAATAATTGAGATTTTATATAACTTTCATTTATTCTAGTATGTATGTATGTGAAATATATATGTGAGAAATAAATATTATTAATTTTTTATATTTGTTTGAGTTGTGATCTCGGTCGGGGCAAATTGTAGTTTTGGAAGCCCGACTCGAGTATGGGTGTTTGTGATTATTGGAAGTGCATTTTCTATGCATGTCTGGCTCTACCTTTGGTAGAGAGATGTCCATTTTACAGAGGAGACTCTGCCGAAATTTCGATAGATTTTCTCGTAAAATGTGATACTCGTAAAATTCCTACCATTAGTTAGGTTAAATCCTGTCTGTCGAGTCTCGTCTGGTTTTCCTCAAGTCAGTCTGGAAGTTTATTATTTTGTTGATTTCTGATTTCGATTCCTTAGTCATGTTTTAAAAGTCGATTCATTATTTTTCTTTTAGAGCATATCGGAGCAAAAGCTGTGAGACCGAGGCAGACGCGTGGTCGTCAGCCTTCTCATTCATCCTATAAGTCAATAGAACAATCTGTGCATGTGTTTATTTAAAGAATGCATGCGCTCGTATTTCTATTATATTGATTATATGATTTATTTAATTTAATGTTATTATTTATGATTTAAACGTATTTTATTTATTTAAAATCGATTTGAGAAATTTTGGTAGAACGGGCTACCTGGTGGGCTTCACCAGGACTATGTGCACAAAGTAGAGATTGAGAGATGGATCCGATAACTGTATGATTGATGAATGTTAAACTAGGACGGGTGCCTCGGTGGAAGTCTGCTCTCAGGGACCGCCAGTGATTGTAAGGTTATTAATGGAATGGGATGGGTGCCTCGATCGATGCCTTTGCTCTCAGGGACCGCCAGTGCATTTATTTGGATTAAGTGAAGGACTATGGCTTGGTGCCTCGGTTGATGCCCTTGCTCTCGGGGATCGGTAGTCTAGTTGGAATAAGTGGGCCTGGTTGGCTGTTTAGATTTTGGGTTTAGGGTTCTATCGAGATTTTTCAAAAGCTATAAATATATATATTATAAATTATTTTCACTATAAACATATATAGTTTTCAAAAAGGTTTTCAAATCGTACAGCTCTTTTATTGACTTACTCAGTGAGGTCTGATTCCCCTCAATTTATTTTTTTTTAGGAGCTTGGAATTTCGACCTCAGACTACCTCCACGCCGGGTTTCTTCTTCACCGGCTATTTTATGTAGGTCATTGTAAGCTATACTGTGTATTAATCTAGGATGCTGCAGTAGTATATGTACTAAGGATTTGTGTGGTTTAAACTTAATTATGTAGTTTATTTGTATGAAATACGCTTATGTATAAGATTCAATTTGATTTATAATATGAGATGTTGAAGCACATTATTAACTAAACAGTTGTAATTGTGTAATTTCAGAAAAATCAGTTTGATAATGTGTTATATTTTAAAATAAAGTCTAAAATATGAATGGTTTTATTTTTCTTTTCCTTTAGGCTTACTACGAGTTTCGGGGGCTTTATGCCTACCCATTCCCTAGTGCCAGTCACGTGCCCTCGGGTTCAGGTAGTGACAAAGTTGGTATCAGAGCATAAGTTCGATTAATTGTCTATGTCTGTCTTTCTGTGTAACTATTGCAGCTTTAAGGTTGATAATTGTCTTGAGATGTTATTGTTTCTAATTCCGCGTTGCTTTAAATATTCTTACCCCATTTTGAATTCAATTTTCCTTGTCTTCCTTTCAGAATAAGGCGTGTGCGTACCGACCCAGAAGTTGATCCGACCCTTAGGTTTGATGAGCAGTCTGTGCACGATAAGGCTCCCCTTCCTGCTCCACGTCATAGGGGCAGAGGTAGAGGTAGAGGTCGAGCCAGGGTAGCTACAGCTGAGATTCCTAATCAGCAGCCAGTCGAGCCTGAAGCCCCAACTGTTGACCCCACAACCTTTGCAGCTAGACTGGTAGGGATTAATCAGGGTCTAGCAGCATTGAATCAGGTGATGCCCCTTATACAACAGATGCTTCAGCAGAGGAACCAGGGTATGTCAGACACTGAAGCAGCCCTTCTTTACTCTCGGATCGGTAGAGTTTCTTTTGATGGTACGGGCGATGCCTTAGACTTCATTAATGTGATTGAGGCACGCACCAGGACTGGACACATGGATTATCAGAGGATTATGATTGTGGAGTTATCGGTTCAGGCAGTCGCTCAGGATTGGTTTATGCAGTCGATTCAACCATCGATGCACGAGCTGACTTAGCTAGAATTTAAGGACCGCTTTTTGAGATTTTTCTGTCCTCCAGCCACCAGAGATGCCTACAGGTGGCAACTACTCCACATCACTAGAGGCGATAGGTCAGTGGAGGATTGCACCAGAGAGTTTAATAGGCTATCCCGACATGCAGAAGATATCAGGAGGGATCCTTACAAAGCAGTGGAGCTGTATGTTACTGGATTGGGACCCACTTTTATTGGTATGCGTACTGAGGACCGCACCCTAGAGAGTGTGATTGAGGAGGCCCGTTTGATTGAGAGGCGACATATCCGCCAGGGCACCATGATAGATCCTTATATGATCGGGGGCAGTGGTTATGGTGTAGCTCCCAGGTACCAGCAGCCAGCATTTCACATTGGCAGTTCGAGTCAGCAGGCTGCGGGTAGTTCTCAGCTGAGTGGTAGGAAGTCCAGGACTCACCGAGTTGGCCGATATGGATATGCTTCAAACAGGAGAACCGACAGGAGTCACAGATTCAGTACAGGAGTTAGTAGCAACAGTAGTGGGCAGAGTTCCGAGCAGAGTAGTTCTGGGTCTGGAGCCAGTGTTTGTGCGAGTTATGTATGATTTCATCAGGGCCTGTGTCATATATTGTCGGAAGCTTGCTTCAGATGTGGGTAGGTTGGACATCTTACCAGAGCTTGTCCCTACTCCGGATACCAGCCACAGTATGTTTAGGGTTCGTCTTCCTCAGTGGCTCAGCCTTACTATCCGATGCCTCAGCAGTATCGAGCACCCATACAACCACAGCAGAGACCGCCTCAGCCTATGAGTCAGCAGGGTCGAGGTTCAGTTGGTAGACCTAGCAGACGTGGTTTTGCGCAGCCTTCCACTTCTCAACAAGCAGGTCGTGGTCAGGCTCAAATGTTCACTTTGACACCATAGGATGCTCAGACTTCGAATGCAATGGTAGCAGGTATTCTCTCAGTATGTGCATGCGATGCTAGAGTGTTGTTTGATCTCGGTGCTTCGCATTCCTTCATTTCTCCTGTGTTCACTTCGAGAATCGAGTGGCAGCCTTCTAGGTTGTCCTTTCCTCTATCTGTTTTGACTCCTCTTAGTGACGAGTTGGAGATAGATGTTTTCTTTCCTTCGTTTCCAGTGATAGTTGATGCTAGAGAACTCTGGGCGGACTTAGTATTGCTCGACGTGCTGGAATTCGACGTCATTTTGGGTATGGATTGGTTGTCAAGGTATTATACATTTCTGAATTATAGAGAGAAAGAAGTGGTGTTCAGAATTCCAGATGAAGAAGAATTTTGTTTCAAGGGTGAAAAGAGCTTCATGCCTCATAATCTCATTTCTGCCATTATAGCCCGGAAGATGCTTAGAAGGGGTTGTCAGGGATACTTGGCAGTGGTAAGAGATGTTGAGAAGGAGAATGTGGCAGTTGTGCAGGTGCCAGTGGTGTGTGAATTTTTGGATGTTTTTCCTGAAGAATTACCAGGATTACCACCAGACAGAGAGATAGAGTTCTGTATCGATGTCATACATGGTACGGATCCTATTTCTATGCCACCTTACAGAATGGCACCAGCTGAACTGCAGGAGCTAAAAGAGCAGTTTATAGGAGTTGCTTGATAAGGGTTTCATCAGACCCAGTACATCGCCTTGGGGTGCTCCGGTATTGTTCGTAAAGAAGAAAGTTGGTAGCCTTCGACTTTGTATCAATTACAAACAGTTGAATAAGGTCACCATCAAGAACAAGTACCCACTTCCGAGGATCAATGATCTGTTTGATCAACTTCAAGGTGCTACATGCTTTTCTAAAATAGACCTGAGATCTGGGTATCATCAATTGAGAATCAGAAGAGGTGATGAGCCCAAGACAGCCTTTCGAACAAGATATGGCCATTATGAGTTTTTAGTAATGTCCTTTGGGTTGACTAATGCTCCAGCAGCCTTTATGGACTTGATGAATAGGGTATTCAGGCCATACTTGGATCATTTTGTGATAGTTTTCATTGACGATATCTTGGTTTATTCCAAGAGTGAGGCTGAACATATGATGCATCTGAGAAGGGTACTTCAGACTTTAAGGGAGCACAGGTTGTATGCCAAATTCTCAAAGTGCGAGTTCTGGTTGCATCAAGTGGCATTTCTAGGCCACGTGGTTTCTCGAGATGGCATACAGGTGGACCCTAAGAAGATAGAGGCTATTACAGAGTGGTCAAGGCCGACTACAGTTAGGGAAGTATGGAGTTTCTTGGGTCTAGCAGGCTATTACAGAAGATTTATGAAGGACTTCTCTAGAATTGCTACAGGTTTGACAAGGTTGACCCAGAAGAATGTTAAGTTTGTATGGACAGACAAATGTGAAGAGCACTTTTAATTATTGAAGAACTTGTTGACGTCGGCACCAATTCTAACTTTACCCTCTGGGAATGAAGGTTATACATTGTATTATGATGCTTCCAGAGTAGGATTGGGCTGTGTGTTGATGCAAAATGGCCAAGTGATTGCTTATGCTTCTAGGCAGTTGAAGAAGCACGAGCAGAACTATCCTACTCACGACTTAGAGATGGCAGCCATGGTGTTTGCTTTAAAAATATGGAGACATTACTTGTACAGAGTGACGTGTGAGATATACACTGATCACAAGAGCTTGAAATATATTTTCCAGCAGAGGGACTTGAATTTGAGGCAGAGGAGATGGATGGAACTCCTTAAGGATTATGATTGCTCCATTTTATACCATCCAGGCAAGGCGAATGTTGTTGCGGATGCCTTGAGTAGAAAATCAGCAAGCAGCCTTGCCCATATTAGCACAGAGAGAAGGCCCATTATCAAGGAGTTACATGGACTGATTGATCAGGGATTACAGATGAAAGTTACCCGAAAGTGTCTTTTAGCTCAATTCAATGTACAATCAGTATACTTGGATAGGGTTAAGGCAGCTCAAAGCAGAGACCCTCAGTTGCAGAGAATCATGTATGAAGTGCAATAAGGGCAGTCAAGGGACTTTGTGATTGACAAAGAAGGTGTATTACGGTTGGGCACTAGGATTTGTGTGCCAGATGTTGATGACTTGAGAAAGGAGATTATGGAAGAAGGACATTTTTCTGCATATAGTGTTCATCCGGGTTCTACTAAGATGTATCATAACTTAAAGGATACATACTGGTGGAATGGAATGAAGAAGGATATTGCAGAGTTTGTATCCAGGTGCTTGACTTGCCAGCAAGTAAAGCTTGAACATCAGAGACCCTCAGAACTGTTGCAACCCATGCCAATTCCTGAATGGAAATGGGATATGATAGCCATGGATTTCGTGACTGGGCTACCTCGGACTACTGGAGGTTATGACGCTATTTAGGTGATTGTTGACAGGTTGACTAAATCAGCACACTTTCTATCTATAAAGAAGACGTACTCTACTGATAGACTGGCGAGACTTTATGTCAATAGGATTATTTGTCTACATGGAGTACCTGTGAGCATAGTGTCAGATAAAGGAGCCACCTTTACCTCAGTCTTTTGGCAAGAATTACACAAGGCCTTGGGTACCAGATTGGATTTTAGTATGGCCTTCCACCCTCAGACAGATGGTCGGTCAGAGAGGACCATCCAGACGTTAGAAGATATGCTGAGGATGTGTGTAATGGATTTTGGAGGACAATGGGACTCCCACTTGCCACTGATTGAGTTTGCTTAAAATAACAGCTATCATGCTAGCATAGAGATGGCTCCATGTGAGGCACTATATGGTAGGAAGTGTAGATCACCTTTATGTTGGGAGATTGGTGAAAGGCAGTTAACGAGACCAGAGTTGGTGCAGATCACCTCAGAGAAAGTTCCCATTATTCAGTAGTGATTGAAGACAGCCTTCAGCAGACAGAAGAGCTATGCTGACCCTAGGAGGAAGGATGTGTCCTTCATGGTTGGAGACATGGTGTTCCTAAAGGTGTCTCCAATGAAAGGAGTTATGAGATTTGGCAAGAAGGGTAAGCTAGCTCCCAGATACGTTTGACCATTTGAGATTCGGTCTAGAGTGGGTGAAGTGGCGTATAGGTTGGTGTTACCACCAGAACTGTCGAGAATCCATCCTGTGTTTCATGTGTCCATGTTGAGAAAATACGTCCCTGATCCGTCTCACGTGTTGTAACCTCAAACCGTAGAGCTTAGCGACGATTTGACTTACGAGGAGTACCCGGTGGCGATTGTGGAACGCCAAATCCGACAGCTGCGAACTAAGGAGATACCGATGGTGAAGGTATTATGGAGTAACCATTCCGCAGAGGATTGCACCTGGGAAACTAAAGCCGAGATGCGAGTTTCCTTCCTGTATCTCTTTCCTTCTTAGCCTTGCAATTCCTCTTTTCTTTCTTTTCTTGAATTCGAGGACGAATTCATATAAGGAGGGCAGACTGTAATACCCTACATATTACTTAAATAAATAGGGGTATTTTTTTTATTTTATCAAATCATACTATAAATAGTTATTTTTCCATTATATTATATTTATTTTATGATTTTTATTATTGTGATTATTATTATTATTTTCATTATCGCTATTAGTGTTATTTTAAATTATATTAAAGTCATTAGCTACATGTATGTCTATAAACAAATAAATATATATGTGTGTATACATGTGCATATAAATAAATATATATATATATGCATATTTATAAATATATGTATATTTATAAATATAGATGTAGGGTTTAATTATTATATTATATGTGTATGTATATTAGTAGGTTAGATGATATATATATATATATATATATATATATATCACCGCACGACGCCCTTGACCGCCACCATCACTGCGCCTCCCCCACCTCCGGCCGCCATCTGCTGCTTCCTCTTCCTTCTCCCTCGCCTTCGGTCACCTGCAGAGCCGCTGGAAGAGAAGAAGCTGAGAGTTTGCTCCAAACTCACCCAAGCTTCGTCTGGCCACCATTTTCCTCCATTCCGGTGCCAATCTCCTCCCCTTGCACCGATGAGACTCATTCTAAGCTTAGTTTAAGCTTTGGTCATGAATTGATTGAGTTTTGGTTGATTTTTGGTTTTGAGCTCTAGGGTTTTGGAAATTTTTTTAGCTCGATTTAGATTGATTCATGCAAACTCCCTTTACAAATGTGATTCCTAGTAGCTCAATCTACCTTTAGCAATTTTTGTATAATTTTTGGAATTTATTTTTATTTTTGGTGAATTTTTGAATATTTTAATAATATTTTGGGAATTTTCGGGAATTAATTATAAAAATAATAAATAATAATAATATTTTGTATTTTGGTGTTATTATGAGTTGATATAAATTTTAGGGTAAGGAAGATAATTTTTTTAGAATATTATACAATTTTTAGGAATTTCTATACTTTATGTCAAAATTTAATAATTAGGCTAATTACGAAAATTATGGTTAAAAATTATGAAATTTTAATAATTGAGGTTATTAGTGAATATTATAAATTTTAGAACTCAAATTATAATTTTTGAGATTTTTATACTATTTTTATAATTATATTTGAGTTTATGCCAAATTTGATTTTTGGTTAAATAATAATTTTTGGGAGAAAATTTTTGGTTGATCAAATATTTTAATTATATTAGGGAGGTTTATTTTAAGAAAATAAATTTAATTGTTCAATTTTAAATAATTGAGATTTTATATAACTTTCATTTATTCTAGTATGTATGTATGTGAAATATATATGTGAGAAATAAATATTATTAATTTTTGATATTTGTTTGAGTTGTGATCTCGGTCGAGACAAACTGTAGTTTTGGAAGCCCGACTCGAGTGTGGGTGTTTGTGATTATTGGAAGTGCATTTTCTATGCAAGTCTGGCTCTACCTTTGGTAGAGAGATGTCCGTTTTACAGAGGATTTTGGTAGATTTTCTCGTAAAACGTGATACTCGTAAAATTCTTATCATTAGTTAGGTTAAATCCTGTCTGTCGAGTCTCGTCTGGTTTTCCTCGAGTCAGTCTGGAATTTTATTATTTTGTTGATTTCTGATTTCGATTCCTTAGTCATGTTTTAAAAGTCGATTCATTATTTTTCTTTTAGAGCATATCAGAGCAGAAGTTATGAGACCGAGGCAGACGCGTGGTCGTCAACCTTCGCATTCATCCTGTAAGTCAATAGAACGATATGTGCGTGTGTTTATTTAAAGAATGCATGCACTCGTATTTCTATTATATTGATTATATGATTTATTTAATTTAATGTTATTATTTATGATTTAAATGTATTTTATTTATTTAAAATCGATTTGAGAAATTTTGGTAGAACGGGCTACCTGGTGGGCTTCACCAGGACTATGTGCACATGGTAGAGATTGAGAGATGGATTCGATAATTGTATGATTGATGAATGTTAAACTAGGACGGGTGCCTCGATGGAAGTCTACTCTCGGGGACCGCCAGTGATTGTAAGGTTATTAATGGAATGGGATGGGTGCCTCGGTCGATGCCTTTGCTCTCGGGGACTGCCAGTGCCATTTATTTGGATTAAGTGAAGGACTACGGCTTGGTGCCTCGGTTGATGCCCTTGCTCTCGGGGACTGGTAGTCTAGTTGAAATAAGTGGGCCTGGTTGGCTGTTTAGATTTTGGATTTAGGGTTCTACCGAGATTTTTCAAAAGCTATAAATATATATATTATAAATTATTTTCACTATAAACATATATAGTTTTCAAAAAGGTTTTCAAATCGTACAGCTCTTTTATTGACTTACTCAATGAGGTCTGATTCCCCTCAATTTATTTTTTTTTAGGAGCTTGGAATTTTGACCTTAGACTACCTCCACGCCGGGTTTCTTCTTCACCGGCTATTTTATGTAGGTCATTGTAAGCTGTACTGTGTATTAATCTAGGATGCTGCAGTAGTATATGTACTAAGGATTTGTGTGGTTTAAACTTAATTATGTAGTTTATTTGTACGAAATACACTTATGTATAAGATTCAATTTGATTTATAATATGAGATATTGAAGCACATTATTAACTAAATAGTTGCAATTGTGTAATTTGAGAAAAATCAGTTTGATGATGTGTTCTATTTTAAAATAAAGTCTAAAATATGAATGGTTTTATTTTTTTTTTCCTTTAGGCTTACTACGGGTTTCGGGGGCTTTATGCCTACCCATTCCCTAGTGCCGGTCACGTGCCCTCGGGTTCGGGTAGTGACGGTATGGACATTATGAATTCTTAGTGATGCAATTTGGTCTCACAAATGCATCAACAGCATTTATGGATTTGATGAACTGGTATTTAGGCCATATCTAGATAAGTTTGTCATTGTGTTTATTGATGATATTCTTATGTATTCTAATTCAAAAGAAGAGCATAAAGGATATTTGAGGATGGCATTAAAAGTTATAGGAACTAAGAAATTATATGCAAAGTTCAATAAATATGAGTTTTGGTTAGATAAGGCCATATTCTTAGGACATGTGATAACTACAAAAGGGGTGTATATGAATCCTAACAAAATTGTTGCAATTATGAATTAAGAACCGGCGAAAAATGTGATTAAGGTTTGAAGTTTCTTAGGTTTGGTGGGCTATTATCGGAGGTTTGTACATGATTTCTCAATTATTGCATCAATTTTGACAAAATTATTGAGAAATAATGTAAAATTTAAATGAACTCTAGAATTTCAGGAAATTTTTGACATATTAAAGGAAAAATTAATTATTGCACTAGTATTATCATTGCCAGTAAAAGTAGGAAAATACGTGTTATATAGCGATGCCTCTAGACAAGGGCTTAGTTGTGTATTAATGCAAGATGGGAAGGTAATTGCTTATACATTAAGGCAATCAAGACCTCATAAGAAAAACTATCCCAGGCATTATTTAAAACTAGCTACAGTAATTTTTACATTGAAGATGAGGACACATTATCTATATGTAGAAACTTGCAAAATCTTTACAGATCATAAAAGTTTGAAATACATCCTAAGTCAAAAGGAGTTAAATTTAAGGCAAAGGAATTATTAAAGGATTATGATTGCACAATTGAATACCACCCTAGTAAGGCGAATATAGTGATGGATGCTCTTAGTCGAAAGTCAACATGTAATCTATATTATATCTGCATAGTGTGAATATCATTATTAGTGGAACTAATAAAATTAAATGTTAGGCTAGATTGAAATGACTTTGGAGTTATTGCTAGATTGAAATGACTTTGGAGTTATTGCTAGATTAAAATGACTTTGGAGGTATTTTAGCCAACTTGAAGGTAAGGCCTATGTTAATAAAAAAAATATTGCAAGCATAAATAGTGGATAATAAAGCAGAAAACCTGCATAAGAAAAAAAAGAAATGGAAGGAAATCGGACTTATGATGATAAAGGAAATTCAAGATTTGAAAGAAGAATTTTCGTGCCCAATGTAAGTGGATTAAGAAAAGATATCTTATAAGAGGTACATTATTCTACTTATGTGATGAGTGTGAAAAGCTTCATTTTTTTAGCACTCTAAATAAGATTATAAGGATCATTTTGGTTGCATATTTAGTTTATTACAAGGTTTTTATTTATCTTTTGTATTTTTGTTTAGATTATTATGTTTGTTTTAATTTCAAGTTCATTTAGCATAATTTTATGTACTTTTGCTCCTTATGATGCATTAGAATGATTTGAAGTGTTAACTAAGTCAAGTCCATGATGTGGAAGTCAAAGAAAGTCAAACTCTTGAAGAAAAATTGAGTTTTGAAGTGAAGTGATGTTGTGCAGCCATGTGAAAAATTAGCACAGCCATGCAAGTCCAAAAGGAAGATGCACAACCATGCGTTAAATGAGTATGGTTGTGCTTGAAAAAGAAAAGACACACAGTCGTTTGTAAAATACACACAACCATGCACCTGTAACAAAAATTCAAAATTTGAATTTTAAGTAGAGCTAATCGTTGGAGATTTAATTATCTTATGTTGGGGATTCGAATAAGAGATAGGATTGGCTTTAAAAGGTGTAGAGCCTCCTAAAAAATAGAACAATCTTTACTTTAGCTTAATTTTATTATTTCACTTTTGAAAAAAAAAAAAGGAATTAGAAATCTTTAGTTCTTTATTTTATTTTAGTTTAGTGGATGTTTGTAGATTAAGAACAACAAGCTTCCAATCCAAGGAGTTTTTTATTATGTTTTACTTTATTATTTTCAATTTTAATTTAGTAATAATGGAAATGTTTTTTTTTCATTCATTCTCTTCTCTTTTACTTAACATGTGTGGCTAGATTTTCTAGTTAGGGTTCTTAGATCAATTCAACCATGTAATCACTAAGTTTAGACCTAAGTTAATAAACATAGTTCATTGGTTGTTACTTTACTTAATGTCTTCATAAGATTGGCCACCCTTTAATTGAATCTAAACAATACGACTTGATTGAGAGATAAGTTTCATTGAGAAAATGAGCAATAACCTATTAATTGTCTATTTAGTTAAGAGAAATTTAGAGAGTTAATAATGTTAAAGAGCTAAGCCTAAACTTGACTATAGTGAACACTTTATTAGTGAGAGCTATAAAATCAAGTTCTAGTTATAATCAATTAATCATAGGCTTATCTGAGAGGAAGATTTGTGATTCTTAAGATTGCTTACATAATGAACAATACTTATAATAACTTAGAAGTTTATTTACATTTTTTAAAGGTTGAATTGAGTTTAAGAAGCTTAACATTTTCTTGGATTGTGAATTCCTATATTAGCTTTTAATTGTTTATTTTGCTTTTAATTCAAAAACCTTTTTTTGGTTTTTAGACAAACAAACACCTTAAGTAATACAATACTCAATTTGCAATCTTTATGATGATTTTGTATGCTTGCGGATTTCACACACCATTATACAATGCATTAATGTAGTACGAAGAAGTATAGGAATTTAAAGGAACATTATTAGTGGAAGGGCATGAAAAAGGACATAGTTGACTTTGTTTCTAAATGTTTCACTTGGTAATAAGTCAAAGCTGAACATAAGTATCTAGCTAGATTATTACAATATTTACCAATACCATAATGGAAATGGAGCATATAACTATGGATTTTGTAGTTAGACTACTAAGGACTCAATAAGGAAATGATATTGTGTGGGCAATAGCTTATCGATTGACTAAGTCAACACATTTTCTATCAATTAAGATTAGTTATAGTTTGAACAAGTTGGCTGAATTATATATTAAGGAAGTGATAAGGTTGCATGAAATACCAATATCAATAGTATTAGATCGTGAACCAAGGTTTACATGACAATTCTAGCCGAGTTTACAAGAAGCTTTAGGTACAAAAGTGAGATTTAGTACTGCGTTTCATCCTCAAATAGATGGGACATCAGAGCACACTATTTAGGTACTAGAGGATATGTTGAGAGCCAATACCTTAGATTTTGGGGGCAGCTGGGATAAGCAAATATCTTTAATAGAATTTGCTTATAATAACAGTTATCAAAGTAGCATTGACATGGCACCTTTTAAGGCTCTATATGAATGAAAGTGTTGAACACCAATTTACTGGGATGAAGTTGGTAAAAGAAAGTTGTTTGGTCAGGAATTAGTCCAATTGACTGCAAACAACGTACGAGTAGTCCAAGCTAATCTAAAGGCGACTCAAAATAGGCAAAGAAGTTATGCAAACCTAAAATGAGCCAATATTGAATACAACATCGATGACAATGTGTTCTTAAAGATTTCACCGTGAAAAGGTGTAATAAGATTTGGTAAGTGCGGGAAGTTGAGTCCAACATATATTGAGTCGTATGAGATAGTTGAATAGGCTGGACCATTAGCTTATCGATTAGCTTTGCCACCTAGTTTGACTATAATTCATGATGTTTTCCATATGTCAATGTTAAAGAGGTATAGAAGCATCCCTTCTCACATATTACAAGAGCAATTAGTATAACAAAAAGAAAATTTAAATTATAAAGAGGAACCCATAGCTATATTAGCCAGAGATAAAAAAAATACTATAAAATAAAGGCATTCCTCTAGTTAAGGTTTTATAGAGAAATCACTCTCAAGAAGAAGCTACATGGGAACGAGAAGAGGATATTAAACAATAGTATTCACAGTTGCTACTACCTAATGTAAATTAAGACTTGTAAGTACTACTACTCTAATTTTGAGGATGAATTTTATTTTTAGTGGGGGAAAATTGTCATGTCCGTGCCTAGGATTAACCTTAAATTATATATTTATAAATAAATTAAATGTAATACATGAACAATAAATAAACAATTATATACATAAAAAATAATAACAGTAAATTAAGGATATGGATTAGGACTTAAATGCAAAATTTTAGAATAGACCATATTATATATATATAATTTAAATTAAATTAATTAGAGGATTAAATTTTAAAAAAGTACACATGTGTCACTCTTATTATGGCCTACTTAAGGCCATAATTATCTTTTGAATATGCAATACTTATCTTTTGGGACAAGGATGTCTTCATTTTGAGTTTTTCATCTTAACCAAAAAAAATTCAGAGAGAGAGGATAGAAGGAGAAGGGAACGTCAACACGTCATGGATTTCCTCTTGTCCCTTTTCTTCTTAATCTCTAGATTTATTCTATTTCCATCTTAATTGGGTTGAAATTTTTATGTTGAATTATGTTCTTGAGTGAATTCTCTTGATCAATTCCAATTTATTTCTTTGCAATCTTCTACTCACTTTATGTGTTTAGAATTTTTATTTATTTCATTCTCTATTGGGTGTTTATTTCGTATAATTCAGTTTGAGTGTGTCTCTTAAGATTTTATCTCCTTGTCCCTCTCAAGCACTTGTTGAATTGGTTAAGACTCTTGTTAGGTGTTGCTTCTAAAGACTTCACTTATAGTTAATTCACTTTTATTGGTTTTAGTTCGTTGTAGAAACTAAAGTTTAAACAAATAAATTCTAAAGAAATGAATAATGATATTTGTCTTTGTTGCATAATTGTCCAGGTCAAACATGCTTTACAACCTAATTAATTGTGCCCAAAATCTCTCTCTCTATATATATATATATATGTAATCCTTTCCAAAGGCTTACCTCACCTATGTCAGATTATTTTAATGACATGTTTCCCTTTTAGGTAAAACATGAAGAGATAATAATAATAATAATAATAATAATAATAATAATAACACCTAGATTAATAATAAAAGTTTAAATAAATAAAATAAGTGAATGAATGTTAAATAATAATTAATAGAAAATAATAATAACAGTAATAAATCTTACCATAATATTAAAATTAATAATTTATGTGTGTATAAAAACAATAATTAATGAGTAAAGACTAAATAACTTTATGAGTACATGTGCACACAAAAAGGAAGGTTGTAGTAAGACTGTGCTCGGAGTACAGTTGTGTTTTGCAAGATGTTAGATTGTGTCCAGAACATAGCAACTCACATGATTTTAAACAATATTTATACTTTAGTACGATAATATATGAATTGACGAAAATTGAGATATTATTGACCAAATGTTATAATAATTGTATTATGGACAAACTTGAGATTTAATTTGCTATTGTGGTGAATCCAAGTGGTATTATATGTATGCATACAATTGTTTTAAACGTTCGATGTGTCGAATGGTACCCACCAAATCGATAGCAACCAATGAAAATGTAAATCTGTGCATTTGTACTCTTATGATAAAGTATTTATAAACAAGAATCTGTGCTCTAAAATGTTTAATCACATACTACATTAAAGTAACTTTAATCGCACAAAGGTTTGGATCTCTAAGTTTGAAATTCTATATATATATATCACTCACAAGGTATTTTCTTTAGAAAATACTCACACCTCACTTTTCTTTCTTTTCCAGGTTGACTGTATAGCTCTCTGTTAGTGCATATATATATATATATATATATATATATATATATATATTTTTTCAATATGACGTGTGATTGGATGATCATGACTTAAAAGGTCAAAGAGGACGAGACATGGGTTAAGTACTCATTAGGACATGATGTAGGTACAGATTTAGACTAAAGAGTTAAGGTAGAGCCAGCTATCCCATTCCGTGTGCATACCATGCGAGAGCATCATGGAGAGACATGTGCACTATGATCCATGTATTTTATGAGACAACTTTTAATGTGCACGTCACTTTAGTCCTGATGTAGGACTAAAGTGACTTTCCAATGCTAGCTTTTAGGAACTTTTTGCTCGATATACCCTTTGGATGGATATATTAGAACTCTGATAGGTTAAGGTTTATGGGACATGCAGGGTATTACTTGTTTTCTTTTAGTGTATAATTGCATATATTAATTAGTAGTATCTTGTAACCCTTTTCTTTGCACATCTACATAGGTTACTGGTACAAATAGGTTACAATTATTTTTGGATGTAAACTTTTGTACCCTATACTTGTATCTTAAACTAACCTACTAATGTGTGGTTATTATATATATTGGTTAATATATATATGCTTCTTGCCATCTACCTTTAATAATATTAGAGATGATATATAGTGATATTTATTTAAATTGCTACCACAAGTATGTTACACCTCCCAAATAGGCTACGTAGTTTTGTAGTTGTGATTGATGGTACATACCTCATAGTAAATTATGAAAATATAATAAAGGTTTTCTAAGTAAATTTTAGAAGTGGTGCCTCTCTACCTTGATACTCTAGTTAGGTGATTTAAGATTACCAATCATCTAATTAAAGTACCTATGAAGACGGGTGTCACATCAGGAATTTAACTTTTATGCATTTAGAATTGTTCTATTAAAATATATAATTAATTATTCCAAAGTACTAGTTCATAATCTCAAGTGCATAATCATAGGAGCACAGATGCTGAAATTCACAGGTTGCTATTAATGTGGCGGGTACCATCTGACACATTGATGATTTATTACATTTGTATGCATATAAATAATACCACTTATATTTGCTCTAAAGGCATAATAAGTCTCAAGCGCTATACATAAGATAGTTATCATAACAATTGACTAATAATATCTCAACTTTCATCGATTCATATATCAACATCCTAAAGTACAAATAGTTCTTTAAATCAGGCAAGTTGTCTTCCTGACACAATCTGACATTTCACAGAATTCAACCGTACTCTAGGCATGATCTTACTACAACCTTTTTTTTATTATGTGCACATGGACTCTTAAATAAATTTATGTATAAATATATACACATTCTCCTTTATTATTATTATTATTATTATTATTATTATTATTATTATTATTATTATTATTATTATTATTCATTGTTTTTATTATTTATAGGATATGTAGTTTTTTTTTTTTTAACAAGGGAAAGGGGTAAAGTGGGGTTCCAACCATTCCTTATTCTTGTATAATTAATTTAGCTCAAATAAATGATTTGGTGTGTAGGCCTTAGATTTAATCGAACGTGTCTCTATTCTTATTATCTAATTTCAGCATGGTAATAGACGAGGTGCAATACACATTTATTACAAATTTTATGCAAAAAGGAAAAAATCATTTTGAGCCCTTTAAATTTATTAACTTTTTAGCATTAAATCTTTAAAGTTTCATTTTATATATTTAAACCTTTGAACTTCACGAGTTTGAAGTTTTAAACCTTTTTGTCAATTTTTTAACATAAATTATTTCATTTTCGTGTCTGAAGTTTTATATTTTTAACGTTCATACCATATTTTATTTTTGAATACTTATATCACTTTTAAAAAATTTTCATTGGTAAAAGATAAATTTACTTATTTTAATTTCTAATATTTTAAATTATTATATACACATTTAAATAATTTTAAATTTTAAAAATAAACAAACAAGTTAATGCTATTATACTAAATTTTAAAAAAATTATAATAGTACTACTACTTTTCACAATATTTTAAATTATTGTGAATAAATTTTTATAATATAAACTTTTTTAATGCACCCAAAAAGCATGATTAAAAAAAATGAAGGTTAAAATAAAGGTTATAAAAGTTTGAGTTGATTGGAAAATCTATTACTATTTTTTGGTAATATACAGACATACATAGGTATCCACTATTTATAAAAGTTATATTATAAAAATTTATTCATAATAATTTAATTAAAATTTTGGAAAAAAAACTAAAAAATATATTGAAAATATAAAATTTAAATTTTGAAGAATTATAAAATATTTTTTTTATCATAATATTTTTTAATTATAATATTTTTTTTCATCATAATATTTTATTTTAAAAATTAGTAGTTTTATTTATAATTTTTTTAATCTTAACAGTAACTTATTTATTTATTTTTGAAATTTAAAATTATTTAACAATGTATATAAATTTATGTTTTTAATTTAAAATAAGTAAATTTATTTTTTATCTGTAAAAAAAATTAAAAATGATATAAGTATTAAAAGATAAAAAATGATATAAATGTTAAAAAGATAAAATTTCAAAAAAATAATTTTTATTAAAAAATTTATAGAGGAGTTTAAACCCGTGAAGTTCAATAGCTTAAACATACAAAATGCCTCTATAAAAGTTCTGCCCTGCAAAAACTATCATTTTGGAACCTTTCCTCAATATTCAGAGATTTAGCTTTCTTTAGTTTTGTTATATATATATATATATATATATATATATACACACTCTTTTTTATTCTCTAGCCTGAAGAGGCGTTTGTGGAATTACGCAGCTGAATATTCTTTTTTTTTATTATTATATAATGAATGCATTTTTTTTTTTTCATTATTCAAACCTTTTTACTTGATAACGATTATATATATATATATATATATATATATATATATATATAGTATTGGTGTTTCCATGACAGATTTACTTTACACTTATTAATAAATTAAACTTACTCTTATAACAATCTTACTAATAGCTGAATAGGCATTATTATTTTCAATCCAACATAAAATAGAAAAGATAAGCTGGAAATATAGGGACATAAACAACATTAATATTAAGAACTGAAATTTGAATGAAGAACAAGAAAGCAAACCACAAGAACCAGCTGCAGAAGAACGAAGATGACAGAGTACAATCAAGAAGAAGGAATGATGAAGAATGAAGTCATCCAGAATCACACACCAATTGCCCGATCGCCCTTGCGTCTTCCCTCCTTTTTTTTTTTTTTTTGGGCATAAAAAAGAAAGCAGATAAAGGGTCTGGAGAAAGGATATCTCCCCACCCCCCAACAAACGAGCTGTAATGCTCAATAATTGAGGAGCTCCAACTCAACTGAGTCACACCCCCTAATGCTCAAATAATTGACACTTCACTCTTTGCTTCATTTTTCCTCTTTAACCCCAGATTTTCTTCTTGTGACAATTTAATCCTAACCTCTTTCTAATTTTTGGGATAACAACATTCTTGGTCCTACAACTCATATTATTTTTTCAATTAAGTCCTATAAATAATTTTTTTATAATTAAGTTCTATAAGTTTTAAAAAGTCTTCTCGTTAATTTTATCCGTTAGTCAACTCATTTTTCTATTAGTCAACCCTTAAAATTAAACTTTTATTTTACATTTCAGTCCTAAAAAATTTTAAAAAATGTTATTTTAAACTCAATTGAATTTAAAATATACAATTTTTTAAAAATATATATATATTTCTTTAATATAGACTGTTTTATAATAAATATTTAAGCAATTAAATAAGTGAACATAATTTTTTTTAGAAAATAGCTTAATGCAAAGAAATATATATTTTTTTGAAAATACCTAATTCAAATATAATTGAATTCAATAGATATTTGAAACCTAACACAAATTATAATGTTAACAAAACTAATTGAATTTAAGTATAGAAAATTTTATTCATATATGATATATTAATTAAAATTATTTATTTTAAATAATTAAAATAATACTTGATTAATTTTATTTGTCATTATTAATGCAACTAATAATTTAAGAAAGAAATATTTTAATTTTAATTTTTTGATATTATTTTTAATGAGTTAATGCATGAAAATTAAATAATATAATAAATTATAAATATAAATATAAATTATTTATTAAAATATAAAAAGTTCTTAAGTTTTAAGATTTAAATGTAAAAAATTAATTTAATTTTAATGATTGACTAATAAAAAAATTAATTTGGCTCACTAATAGAACTAACAAAAAAAATTTTAAAAACTTATAAAACTTAATTGTAAAAAAAATTATTATAGAACTTAATTGAAAAAACGATATAAGTTATAGAACTAAAAATACTATTATTTCATTTTCTAAAGCATGTACACATTTATGTATGTATGTTTATCCTAATTTATCATTATTTATGAATTATTACTATTATTATTTTGTACTTATATTTAGTATAATTTATTTATTAACTTAGAATTTAATATTTTCAGACATGACAAATATATATATATATATAGAGAGAGAGAGAGAGAGAGAGAGAGATGCGGTGGGACTTTAAAATTCATCCAACATAAACTATGCAGTGGACTGACTTAATTCAATCCAAGACATTATGAAATTAACTTCTGTTGCATTAGATAACGTATTTTCTTATAGCATGTTTGTTTCATGTAATGAAATAATTATAAAATAAAATTATAATTTTTAAAAAGTAAAATAATTATTATTAAAATAATTATTTTTAAATAATTATTAATATATATTTTAGTTTATAATGTAGAATTACTATTTTATTCTTTTTCCATACTTTAATTTAAATTTTATTATTATATCAAAATTAAATAGTCCTATAATTTTAGTATGTTTTATATAAAAAATTATTAAATATATAATATATATAAAAATAACATAAATAAATTTTTTAATCATAAAAATATATTTTATATGTTTGTATTTTATGATTAAAAAATTTAATTGAAATCATATTTTTCTTAAAAAAATGTATTTGTGAAAAATAATAATTCAAAAAATTAGAAACTAATTCAAATAAAAAAAAATTTGGAGATAAAAAAGAATAAAAGGCAAAAGAAGTGTAATAATTATGTTGAATGTTTTGAGGCTGACCTGTTGACAGTTAGTTGTCCAAGTTAGAGATATGAATTTTGAAATAGCTACGCCAACACCGTTGAAGCATAAAATAGTGCAAAAATAAAAAGATAAAGGTACTAAAATAATTTTTTTTGAAGCTCCAAACTTCAAAGTATTCGCATTTTTTGAGAAAATGTCCGTAGTTTTCTAATCAACCGAGAAAAAAAGAAGACCAAAGTGAAAATTAGTTAACTAAACCAAAAAAAATTAATTTTTTTAAATTTTTGAAGACAACACATTAATTTTTTTAAAAAAAATTGAAAGGCAACATATATATTTTTTAAAATTTTTTAATAAAAAAATTCAAACATATAAAATAAATAAATTTTATATAATTTATGATTGTCAAACCTTAGTTAAATTAAATAAAAAGAAAAAATATTGAAAAATCTAAATTAAATTAGTTAAAAAAATCATGAACATAAAGAGAGATTAAAGAGAAGAGAGAGGTAAAATGGAAATAATCTATTTTAAGGGGTAAGAATACTTATTCTTTAATTTTAGGAAGAATAATTATTCTTTAAAAATCATAAAATTGGTATTTTATAATAAAATTTGAACTAAATTAAAGAATGGTTAATTTTTATGCAATATTTATTATATTTTTTGTCTATTTCGTGAACCAAATATGATCTTAATTAATTAACAAGCTAAAGACTCGAGATCTAATTGCTTTAATCAAACGATATGAGACCTAACGCATGGATTAGTTGCATAAGAATGTAAGTCGGAACCTTTTAGGAAGACAAAATGAACATTAAACACACAAAACCCTATCCTGTTACGGCAAATTATTGCCAAGTAGCCTGCCAAGTGTAGAAGCATTTCACATAACACATAGAGATATAGAACAATAGAGATTGCGTATTATTTTCTTATTAATACAAAGTATGTGTTACAACTGACATCCCTCTGACAACAACGCCCTCATTATTTTTTTTGTTTTCTTTGTACAAGAAATTAACTACGTACAATTCACCAACAACTACTCTTTTTTATTTGTCTTTCTACATTTGTGCTATATACTATTCACATTTCTCTTCATAGAAAGGAAGATTGTTGCACCAATCCATTCCAAGAAATGAACCAATTAAGTTTCCTCGCAAAGAAAAAGAAAAACTGAACTAAGAACGTATACAAGAATCCCTCCAACAACAAAGAAAGAAAGAAAGGAAATAGTATGTGTAGAAAGGAACCATATAGCTGGAAAAGAAAGGGTTTAGGAGAGCTGAGGAATTTTGCAAAAGAATGTATGCCCAAAATTTCCTAGGACATTATATATGGCTTTTTGGGTAGCTTTATAAGAAAGAGAGGATCATTCAACTTGGTAATCAAGAAAAGGAAATGAAGAAATATTGTCCATCAAACCCTCTAAATCCCATTCTCCAATTCTTAAGTTTTCTCCTTGCCAATGATTTTCAACCCCAAACATGTCCTCTACTTTAAAGCCCTGATGAATTAGATCAGTGTTATTGAAGCAAGTGTGATTATCATGAGCGGTATTATTGAAGTGGTGGTGGTGGTTGTTGTTGTTGTGGTTGATATTGCTTTTCATGCTAATAATGCTGTGATTAGTTACAGCATTATTATTATTATTGCTGTTGTTACTATTACTCTTCTTCTCTTCAATACTTCTACTATTCTCCAATGGTGGAAGACAGAGGTCCCCTTCTAACCCAATTTTGTTTTGACTCTCCAAAATCCCATAATCACCATAAATCCCATCTCCCATTATACCAACCTGTGTTAAGCATGCAGGCATGTCAAACAACCCAGCTGCACCGGCCGCATCGAAACGGGTATTATTAAGCATAGAGAACGGATCAAATTGGTTAGTGCCCCCAGCAACCATGGCTTGAAAGGATGCTGAAGATGAGGAAGATGAATCCATGCACATAGTCATTAGGCTGTCATGATCATGCATGGGCAGAATATTTGCTATGACATCTCTAGGCTCTGAAGAATCGCTGTCGTTTGGTGAAGTAATGGAAGGATTGCTATTATTATTGCCATTATTCATCTTCAATCTTTTCTTTAATGTAGAATTCCAAAAGTTCTTTATTTCATTGTCTGTCCTTCCAGGAAGACGAGCCGCAATTTGAGACCACCTGAAATAATATAATTATTAATTATAATATTAAGTTATACTACAGACATATAATCAGGCATAAAATCAGCTAGAAATGTACATTTATGGGAGCTTCTCTACAAGTTTTCAAATGCATGGCTGCTTAAGGTGTAGAATAATGAAGAGGAAGAATGTTATACCCACTTCTCTTTCTCATCTCATCACTAGCCATTCTTCCTAGCCCTAAATATGCCTACAAGTCTTTAACATGAACTTTGTATAAGATAGAAATAAGCTTTAGTGTGCTATCGCTAGTGATAAAGGAGGGGGAAAAAAAAGACAACAGCAACAGCAACAGTTTTAACTTTTAGATTGAATTAGTTTTTGATAGCTTTTATATAAAAAAGAAGTGTATGTATATAGAGTCAGAGCTTCTTTGATCGAAAGGTTTAAAGGCACTGAAGGTCGAGCAACTAAACCGAAAAAACTCTTTTTATGGCACTAAATGATTCTTGGATCAATTTCTGATCACCACAAAGGGCTCTTTTAAGTTTTAAATAATAAGAATAATAATAATAATAATAATAATAATAATAATAATAATAATAATAATAATAATAATAATAATAATAATAATAATAATAATAATAATAATAATAATAATAATAATAATAATAATAATGATGATGATGATGATGATGATGATGATGATGATGATGATGATGATGATGATGATGATGATGATGATGATGATGATGATGATGATGATGATGATGATGATGATGATGATGATGATGATGATGATGATGATGATGATGATGATGATGATGATGATGATGATGATGATGATGAACATATCTTACTAATTTAATGTCAAACCCAAGATATTCAATGAGGGTATGTTAGTGATAATAAAAGCATTCATGTAATTACCTCACCCAAGAGCTTAGCCTATAGTTATAAAGATTATGAGTTTGAAGTTTCGACTGAGAAATTTAAAAAAAAAAAAAAAAAAGAAAAGGAAATCAGAACATTGACAGAGAATTTGCATAAAGAAATAGACATAAAAATGTCTTGGACTTTTCTTTCCTTGATTTTCTATCCTTTGTTGAGTAAAAAATCCATGGAAACATGCTTAATAAAACTTTTCATTCAGAAGTATATAAAATCTTTTAGTATATTCTATATAATCTTCTAGTAAAACTTTTCATTCGGAATTATATAAAAACCATGTCCATGTATCTAGTTACATCTCAATTATAGTGCAATTTATAAAAGATAAATAAAATAAAATAAAAAACAAAAAAGTCGTGAAGATGGAAAAATTTGTAACTTGTGTAAATTGAAATGAAGACTAGAACAAAAACAAAAAGACAACAGGTTGTTTTTCCAAGGTTGAATGACAATTTTGTGTTTTGGAAAAAAAGGCAGAGATCTAGAAGGGCTTGAATGGGTCAAGATTAACCTATTCATTTTCTGAAAATAATAATCAATTGAAAGGTATACAATAATCTTTTCACTCAAAAAAAAGAAAAAAGAAAAAGAAAAGTGTTAAGCTTTGTGAGTATTACTTTTCGGGGACCTTCATTGTTTAAACAATGTCCAAATCTTTCTTATAAAACAAAACCAAGAAGAAAAACAAATGAATCGATCATTGTTCAACAATTTGGTCCATGCACTTTAGAATGTGCTCAAATTCCAAACAAAACAAAAGGTTATAGCCTGAAAATAAGCATTTCCTTGATCAATTATTGTTCAACCATTTGGTCCATACACAAAAATGTAATCAAATCCAACGAAAGGTTATAGCTTGAAAGTAATCATTTACTAGAGGCTAATTAGGTTTCTCTACTTCTATATGTATATAAATAGACTTGAACAATCTTAAGATGCTACAGAACTTAGAAACAGACGGCAGAATAATGCACATTGTGAGATTTGGTTAAGCAGTCAGTACAGAATAGAAGTGAAAAGCTAGCTAAATATTGATATTCCAAGAAAATTCATGTCACGTTGATTTGTTTGTGCACATTCAAAGCCAAGAAACTAAAATTGCTAAAGTACAAATTACAGTCTCATATATTCTCATGCATGTATATTACTTAATGTTATATGATCATAAACCCAAAGAGAGATTGAAATATAGATAAAGGACCTGTTGCCAAGAATAGAGTGCAAATGGATGATAAGCTCCTCTTCTTGAGGGGAAAAAGCACCTCTCTTGAGGTCAGGTCTTAAATAATTAATCCAACGAAGACGACAGCTCTTGCCACATCTTTGCAAACCAGCATTTCTAGCAATATCACTCCAACATCCTTGACCATTTGTTAACATGTACTTGATGAGCTTCTCATCTTCTTCTGGTGACCATAAACCCTTTCTGAGCTTAGCTTTGACATTACCATTATTATTCAGTACTCTATCTTTCCCCATTAGATCCGGCTTTCTCATTTTTTGTTTTGACAGTTTTGGATAGATGGTGGGTGTTGAGATCTATAGTGAGGAGCCTTTCCTTCTGTTTGAACTTGTTCGATCGATGGAGATCGATAAGAGAAAGCTATATATATCTAAAAAGATATACATGCTTGCATAATATATTTGAAAAGGGTATGTGTGTGTGAAATAAAAAAAAAAAAGAAAAAGAAAAAAAAATGAGGAGGCTTCATGAGGTGGTAAGAGTGATGATGATGGTGATGGTTGTGGGGTTTGCTTAGAATATGAAAATAGAGAGGGCAAAGAGGAATGTTTGTGTTTGTTGTTGGTTGATGGGTAGAGTGGAAAACGGATTGGAGGGGGACCTGCTTTGAGAGAAAGAGAATTGGTCTTCTTGTCTTTGACTCTATCTTGTCTTTTTCGATGCATTTTTCTTCACTCATAAGGTAATCATCATGTGTATATGAGACACAAATAATTTTGCTTCCACTTCACATAAATCATAATGCCTCTTTTTTGTTTTTGCTCCTCCCCATTTCTATATAGCTATAGCTAGGTTTTATGTTATATAGTTTATTATATATACTTCAGAAAGAAAGAAAGTGCAATAAGTACTTTTAGTACATTCTGTGGGAGCTAAAAAAAGTTGCATATATATTTTGTTGTATGCTGGTTTGTTACTACTTTTGTTTAAGATGACTACCTTGAATATCATTCAAGTATGTCTCTTACTGTGGACTAACTACCTATAGCTAGCATGCTTTACAAGCAAATTAATTAACACCCCTCTCTTTTTTCCTACTAAGAAAAGGGTAACAGAAATCAAATCTGAAAATTTCTTCCAATACCCTTTACTCATTTTTACCAAATCTTTATCTTTAATGAACTCACCATCTCTAGATGGCATAAAATGAAGATAAAATGAGATTGCACCAAGTGGAAAGATTTAATAATGTGGCTGATTGAATATTGATCAGTTTCCAGAGACCAAAAATCCTTAGTAGCTGTACAATTCATGTTAAATCCAGTAGCAGCAGTTAAATTAAATGCCAAAAGATTATACAGATTGGCATGACCATAAATAGATATATTGTATTGTACATATATAATTCCAAATGTTCTTTTGTAGGGCCTCTACTTATCTTCTAAGGCTATGTAATACGTTATTCATAAACATTGAATAATCAATTTCCTATCTGTCAACTTCTCTCTGAAAAATATACAAAAATATGTTTTTGAATCTTGTACATGCAGATACAGAACGTTTCTTTTCTCTTCTTTTGGCTTTTGCTTGCAGTTTATTGCAAAACAAATCCCAACATCATTGTTTATTAATATAACCCCATGCTATTCTTGAATCCAATGTATTATTCTTTTAAATTTTTCATTCGTGAATCCTGAACATTTGCAACAACAAAGTACCAAAATGCATATTTTTGAGTTTTGCAGCTCAGTTGCTATATCTGCACATAATTAACTTATGGGTATAAATGACGGATATTTTGGTATAATTATCTTTGGTATCCAGTAGTTACAAGACAGTAATAATATGAATTCAGTTGATAGACCATGTAAGGGACAACCTCTTGCAACCCATATTTCTTCATAAATAGTAAGAGAATTCAAATTCTTTACTAGTTACTTAACAATATCCTTGGTGAAACCATAGATTTTATATTTCAGGACTCCAGATATTCTTCTTTATTGTCCTTAATATAGTTGATAAATTTTTGTCAGTATTTAATATATTTATAAAACAAATGATGTAGACATATGTATCTATTATATACATAATAAAATAGTGGTACTTAAGACCCTGGCGGCAGGTTCAGAATTCTGGTAAAAGAGTAATCAACAAGTTCACTACAAGATAATTAAGGCAATAAACAAGAACAAATCAAGAATTAAATATAGCCATCCCAGGTTAAAACCAAATCCGAGGCCTTTCATTTTCTAAATGATCTGTCATAGTTATCTTCCAATATTGCAAATCCTTTTCTTTACCTAACCTCCCCAAATTTCCCTACATGCCAACAATTTAATTTTCTCTAGTAATTTTTTCATTCATGTACCATATAAAATACTATATATCATGATTCATCAATTTCAAGTCATTGTCCAATCCAAATGAGTATTACAATGTATAGTCATGGTCAATTGTTGAAAAATACAAAAGGGTAATACAGTTGTTCAAAGTTGATCCATTGTTTTGACAGGAACATGAAGCAGATTTCCAGGGGGAAAAAAAAAGTTAAGAGTGGAAAACTCTCAAGTTACTCAAAAGGGTTAAAAGAATGTATTTATTTATATATATGTATGGATGTATTTATATGTATCTAACAGCTGTCTTTAAAAAATCTGTCTTATGAGGCTGTTCAAAGCAACATGTGTGGTCTACTTGGTTAAGAAGACAAGAAAGACCACGTAGCAAAGATATTGTTGTTAAACTTAGCACCCAAAAATGCACATCTTTGTCTGTCTTGATATGAAATATATATACATATATTCTTTTAATCAAATTATGACTTGAAAAGCAAAAAAGAACTCATGAGAACCATGCAAGTAAATATTACAAGGAACATGCCAATTCCTAAATTTACTCCTATTTCAACTTTTGCTGGCTAGTTGTATATGTGGAACATAATCATAATATATTTATGAAAAAATAGAGAGGGAAAAAGCAAAAGGTGTAAAAAGAGAAGATGAAAAAAGGGTTCTTGCTTTTCTGAAGAATCAATACCTATTTGATGCATCAAGAAATGGCAATGGGGTCGATCTGGGCAGATTTTACTTTTGTAGCTAGTTTCGCCTTGTTAAGAAATGGAGGCTGGATTTATCATGCAAAAGAATATATGGAAGTGGACAGCTGAAATCATGAAGCCAACTTCTTCCTTTTGTTTTATATAATTTGAAAAATTATAAAAGAATGGGCGCCACAAATTATAGTAATGCCTCCTTATATATATATATATATATATATATATATATATATATATATATATATATATATATATATATATATATATATAATTACATGAATAATAACTAAATATATTAGTTATAATATATAGGTGTTTAAATTATAGCATGATGAGTTTATTCAGTTGATTTTACATTTTAGATTCCATTATTTTAAGTAAATTATTAAAAAATATTAAAATTTCAAAAAATAAATTTTAATTAACATTGAATATAATATAAGAATTATTCTCAAAAAAATTTATCCTATATCACAATTCGCTACAGATATCTTTGTCCATTATAAAAATCATAGTCTTACTTGGATAACCTTTTCTTTATCCTATGTTATGTACTTTGAGTACCTTTGCTTTTCTTCATAAGTTGTGATTTAATTTGTTAAAAAAATGAAATTTTGTATTTAAATAATTATAATCTTGGTTTTTACGGCAAATTGGACTAGTTACAGCTCCATGGAAATTCTAGATTATTTTGTATTTAAATATTTATAATCTATAAATATATATATTCAAAAGTTTAGAAAATGTATAAAGTTTATATCATTTAAACTTTCTTATAAAACAATAAAAAGTTAAAACTAAAGTATATGAATCATAGAATTACACAATTACTTTACAGTTTTTATTTTATTAGAATATTAATTTATTTTTTATTTCAAAATAATTAAATATAACACATTTTAATTTGTAATTGTGCATCACATCACATTGCATAAATTTAATATATTTAAAAATAATCAAATAAAATATTTTTAAATTTATAATTATACATTGCATGAATGTTAATATATTTAAATTATTTTATTTTATTTACATTCTAAAATAATTAAATAAATTTATGCTATATTTGGATGCAATAGATTTGAGAATAGATTTAGATTTCAATTAAATCTTTCATTTGGCAACTACATAAATTTGCATTTATGAGAATTTGAAATAAATCTACAATGAATTTATAAGTTCAAATTTGAAATACTATGTCACTATATGTTATTTAAAATTCTTATATTTAAAATTTAAGATTTTAAATCAAATTCTTGCATTCAAATACATTTTTATATTAATTTAAAATTGTGCAAAACTACTCGTTTAAGTTATCCAATAAGTAATTTAGTAGTCGTGATTACTCTGTTATTAATATTGTTATTAGATAAGTAATTAAGAATCCATATTTTAGAATACAAAACTTAGGGATCGTTTATTTCATTAAAAAAATAATAATAAAAGTGAAAATCAAAATCAAAATAAGTGATTTTAATTTCTAATATTTAGTTAACTAAAATTTATATTAGATTGGGAATATGATTCCCTCAATGGAAATCACACATTCCTATTATCTCTCATAAGCAACGAAATCTCATTCTTATGAGAATTAAGTCAAATCAATTATAAATTGGTTAAATATTTAAAATATTTTCATATATCATTAAAATTTATAAAATAAATTTTTTTTAAGCAATTAAATAAAGTATATAAATTTATAAAAGTAATGATTAAAATAATAAATGATTTTTATAATAATATTTTGCTAAATATTAATAAATAATTTTAAATATAATTTTTTATAATAAATAATCATAATGCTAATTTTTAGCATATAAAATAATTATAAAAATATTTTCATCTATAAATAGTATTTTATCTCATTAATAGTATTTCATCTATAAATAGTATTTATATTAGAATGGGAATATGATTCCCTCATTAATGGAAATCACACATTCCTCTTGTCTCCCATAAGGAACGAAATCTCATTTTTATGAGAATAAAGTCAACCCAATTATAAATTGGTCAAATATTTAAATATTTTCATATATTATTAAAATTTATAAAATAAAATTTTTTTAAGCAATGAAATAAAGTATATAAATTTATAAAAATAATAATTAAAATAATAAATGATTTTTATAATAATATTTTTCTAAATATTAAGAAATAATTTAAATATAATTTTTTATAATAAATAATTATAATGCTAATTTTTAGCGTATAAAATAATTATAAAAATATTTTTATCTATAAATAGTATTGATTCTAATTTTGATTCTGTAGTAAACTAAATGATTTGTTAAAATATTTCATTCCATTTTTAATTCTCTTCATTCCAATTCAGATTCCATTTTCAATTCTAGAACAAAAACCAAACAACCCTTAGCAATTTGATTTAAAAATTAACTGATGAATTTTTTGACATGATAAAATATTTTTAATAAGTAATTATGATGGGAATTATTTTCTATTTAAATAAATCTAATTTTATTAGATGAGTAATAGTTCATATTTCATGGAGTAATATTAGATAAGTAAACATGCTTCATCAAGCAAAAACTTAGATTCCATTTGATTGATAAAAAAAAAAAAAGTAGGAATCATAATTTCAAGTGAATGAATTTTCATTCCCTTGAAATTCAAGTTAAACCAAATACAAATTGGCTAAACATTTAAATATTGACATTTATTATGTAAAATTTAATAAAATATATAAATTATGAAAAATAATTATTAAAATGTTTGAATAAAGAATATTCATTAAAAAAATAAAAATATTTAAAAATTATAATAATATTTTAACAAATAAATAAATTATTTTAAAATTATTTTTATAACCAATAATTATAATGTTATTTTTTAGACATATTGGTGCAAAAAATTACAAGTTTTTTATTTTTGAAAATTTAGACCAAACTTTGAAATCTGGCAAAACTAATCCAATTTGACAAATTATTTACAATTTTAACACAATTGTAATTTAGTTCAAATAAGAAAAGTAATTGCAACTTAGTCCAAATAAGAAAAGTAAAATACATACCTAACATCTAAGTTGAAGTTGTTGATCACTATTTTTGTGAGTTCCACATACAAATCGTACTAATTATAATCGCTAGTTAATTATATTTCAACCTCAACTAAATTTAAAAATAAAAGAGGAATGAAAATTTTATTTAATTTGTAAAAATTATGTCCATCTCTTTCTTATCTAATTTTAAGTCTTTAAATGATTGTGGTACTATAATAGTAAATATTAACTAATTCACCTCAAAATGTACATATATATTTTGTTATTTTTAATTTATAACTAAATTACAGTTGTGCTAAAATTAAAAATAATATATCAAATTGTGTTAAAATTGTAAATAGTATGTCAAATTGCGAAAATTTTATCATGTTTAAAAGTTTGGTATAAATATACTAAAAGGTTGAAAAAGGTAATTGTTGGTACTAATAGGCTTAATTTTTAGTATATAATAAAATAATTATAAAAATATTTTACTTGATAAATGATTTTAATTTTCATTCTCATCCATAGCAAACCAAATCTCTCCTTAAATTTTTCATTCTATTTTTATTCTTATTCCCATTTTGATTCCAATTGTAGAGTATAAATTAAACAAGCCCTTAGTAATTTGATTTCAAATTTATCTAATGGATCTCTTTTGGCATGACAAACTATTTTTAACCAATAATTGTGAGTATAGTATTTACTAAATGGATTTTATTTTATTGAAAAATAGAGTCAGTATACAGAGAAATTTCCAAGCATTCCTTTTTTTTTTTTTTTTTTTTTGTTGAAAAAATAAACTTTTAGATTACAGAGATTAAAAATTGTGTTTAACTATATGTGCTGAGGTAAGACTCCGACTTTGTATCCACAAGATTAGAATCCTGACATGTGTTCCCCTTTACAATGGTGCCATCCTTTAGGCGTTCACCTTACTGCTAAACTAAGTATTAATTATCCCTTTTTAATGATGTTTTTGACTTGAAAATACATGTGTGTGTGTGTATATATATATATATTTCCTTTGAAAGTCACCATCAATTATCATTTTCTCAACTTATGTTTTCAGAGAGAAAAATGTTGTATAAGGTCTCAAGTATCTTTCACAACACAGATTACTCTTGATGATGCATTTTCAGTCATCATTATGTTCTGGATTAATTGCTAGTACACCATCAGGTTTACCATAATATGCACTTTAGTTTCTAGTACTTTTTAAGTTAGCACTCAACAGTCCTACCTTTTCCCCATGAATCATATGTGATTTGCTTTTTAAGCTATATTTGACATTTTTTTTGTTTCCATAAGGAATAAAATGGAGGCATTGCAAAATCGGCAAAGACTGAAAGTCTATATTAGGATAAATTTATAGGATAATAATTAAACCCTTACGTCCTGGCATATTCTTGAAGTCCAAAAATATTTCAGCCGAGTACCATAAAAATTCTTTAGTGTTCTTTAGTGCACATGTTGTGTATTTATGCAAATAAAATTAAATACCATTAAATTACGACTGTTTTTCCTAATTTAAATTTAGGTGTCATTTGTACAGGAGACATTTCTTCAACATCAATTACCAGTTTCAAGCAAAATGGTTGTTCAAAAAAAAAAAAAAAAAAAAAAAAAAAAAAAAAACCAGTTTCAAGCAAAATCTCAATCCCGCACAATAGGAAACTATTCTGCAGAAACCCAATCATTTCAATGGGTAATTCCCTGCAGCCTCCACCACCAAAACCTCCCTAAAAGATAGAATATCCATAACCGAAAATATTGCAGTAGCCTATCCAATTTATTTGCAGTTTCATATCATCTCTCAAAAAATCCAGGTAGAGAGTTGTATCAATTTTCCAAAGCAAAGCACACTATTAAAACAAAGATGCCTCAACTTTAATCTTCATCTACAGATGTTAAGCAAATCCAATCTCCTTGGGGTTGGAACAAGAGAAAGCATATGTAGGTAACAAAAATGGGCAAAGGGCTTATTTATAAGCTCTCTTAATGTGCAAAGTAGAAATCTGAATAAGTTTTATGACCCCCATATAGCATGGTAGAAATGAAAACTAAAAACAAGAATGTAGAGGTCCATCGGCAGTTGCCCTGAATAAATTTTTATTTGCAATGAGATGCATTCCCATCATATGAAAGAGGAAGGTACAAGCGAACAAAAACCGAGCAAAAAATTCAGCATTCTTTTACTACCTAGAGCAATGACAGATGTTGACAGAAAGGTATCTTGTAAAGACAATGGAATCCTTCAGATAGAACCAAAGTTAACAGGCTCACGCAGGAATCTCTCCATCTGCTTCGCCCTAGTCTTGATGGACATGTCAAACACCTTCTGCCCAAATTCTACCACAAGGCCACCAAGAATACTAGGATCAATCTGGAATAAATTAGAGATCATTAGCATGCTTCAATTAAACAACTCAGGATTTAAAACATTGATATAGCTGATAACACATACCTTTTGTTCAACTTGGACTTTCTTCCCTTGTCCAATCATATCCTGTAGTGTTTCCTTCAATTGTTTCTCCTCTTCTGGGGGCAGTGGCTGGCATAGGATCAGAACAGTTAATCCTCAGATACATAGTATAAGGTGACAAGACAATATAGATTTCAGTTGACGATTTGAGGTGCTTTCTCTGACCCTCTACTATTGCCAAAATCTAGAGAAAAATTCAATTTGCACATGGAGATGCACGACCTGTTCTACAAAGACACACAATTATCTAAAACAACTTAATATTTTAGTTTCCAGGGAGTTGAACCTAATTTGAGGGATTGACCTCTTTAACACATTTGGCAAGAAGGAAACCATTCTAACAAAATAGGAGTTATCACAAGCTGTCATGATAAGCATTAGTCTACCATCATACTAGCAGACTGGTACAGTAGCGTATGCTTGTTCCACAGCTCCTCCCTATTTAAATAGTACATAAACTCATCAAGTTCCAAAGCACATCTCAAGAACTGGGTACAATTCATCAAACTAAAATAACAATGACAAGGTCATATAACAGGAGTCAAGAAAAAGCAATTACCCTAAATTATAACGACAAACCAAGTTTGACCATAAACAAGCAGGCATTTCTGCACCCATAATCACTGAAACATATATTTCCATTCTTAGTACTGTAAATTGGTAACTGTTTTCTGTAGAGAACAATACATATTATCCAAACCCTATCATCCAGTCAATTTATGCACATTCAAAAGAAAAATTTTAAAGTACAAGAGCCAAAAAAAAAAAAACTACAGATGTACAGAAAGGTTCCAGACACTAAAAAAAAGGTTCAATAACAACCGTCAAACTTACAATAACAGTTGTGACTACAGCTCTGACTATTCCCTTATCTGCCATGGTCAACTCAACAAATCTCTTCGCTATGGAATCTAGGTACTTCAACCTTCCATTTTCAGCCAACACAACTAGCACAAATGGAACAAAGAAATGTTCAGAATATGAAAGTTTTAAAATAAAAATACATCATCTAAGCTTAATAGTAACATATATAGAACAGGAAATAGATGTTACAAAATGCTCAATAGAAAGTTTAAAATAAAAGCAAACTGACCAAATTGCACTGCAATAATCCTAACAGCAAAAAAAAAATCGGACGATGCAGGAATGTCTAATCAACTGGAAAAAATAAACATCAAAGAAAGGTCGCCCATTGTGAAACTCTCATTCAAATGGAGCTTTAGCATATAATATCTTTTTAATTTCCAGTTACAAGTATGCCTACAGTATAACTTAAGTACTGAAAATGGTCCATGATGCCAGCAAATGACCTTTAGTATAATTTAGGATCCAGGTTCCCACAAGGCCAGCAGGCACTAGTTTTTCTTCCCCGCTACTAATTCTCATGGAATTGATTCTAATGGATGGCTCTTACCAAGAGAAAAAAAAAAGTTCTAAGATTCTTAGGCTATGCAAGATGTTTGAAAGTTCATTTACTCAGCATCATTGCTGCAATGATAATACAGAAAAGGAAGATTACCATAATGAAACAACTAGTAATTCCACCAAAACATAACTTTAAGGTCACAAATTATTGCAAGTGGTGGGTCTTAGAGGCTCCCATCAAAATGACCTCAAATTATTGAAACATCAATTTCCATTGACCAAAATCCGACATTCATTTAAAATGTACATAGAGCTCTGAACTCACATGAAGTGTTTGAATATCTCATTGACCAAAGGCAGAGATAAGGTTTCACACATGGAATACAAGTTAACTGAGAATTGCATCTTACCCAAAAAGTTCTTTGTAACTTCCGAAAATTTAGCTTGGGCACAAATTTCATTAATGGCCTTCACTCTTGTATCAGCAGGCACAGACAAGTCCTTTGTGAATTGAAAAAATGTGGGACTTTTCGTAATAGCCTCCACAAGGGTCAGAATTTCAGACTCAACCTTGTCCAGTTCATTAGATTTTTTAGCTGCAATGTATAAAGCAGATGCATAGTTGCCAGATCCTCCAAATAAAGCAATTGGCACCTAAATGTAGACAAAACCGTCAATGCAAAGTAAAACTCTAAAAAAATATGGATAACCATTCAATGAACTTTTAGCAAATATCATGCAATGACCATTCAATGTATATCCGTAACTACATACAATTCAGATGACTTGATAATCTAGTTAATGCAGGTGCAGAAACAAACACAAATATGATCTTGTATTAAGATCAAATATGATCTTGTATCAAGATCAAATAGTATTTGAATCTTTGTTAATCATAAAAAATCAGAAGACTTTACCAAATGCAAAGAAAAAAATAATTCACATTCATAATTCATCCAAATCATGCAATGTCTCAATGACAAATTTCAAATAATTATTAATGATCTAATACCTTTTAGATGATCTTATTACATAAAACAAACTGAAAAACACCGATCTTTTTATTGTTTTCTCCGCTTCTCTATTCCAAGACAGAAACTCTTTTTTTAACAACAATAAAACAGGCACACGAACACAAATAATCATAAGTCATATACACAATTCCAGTGCAACAAGTTCAATAATTACCTTTACCTTCACCTCCTTCTGTCCTGGTGAAGTAGCGTAATTTTTGGAAGACTGCCAACATAAAAAATGACAAACTTTTAGACAGCAGCTATAGAAAACAAAAATCAAATCAAACCATTTTTAATGAAACACAGTCATCAAAGACGTTTACCATTATCAGACCTAAATGAAATAGACACAATTCAATCTCTAAATCAGATATAATAAAGACATAACATAAATTTCTCTGCTTCATTTCATAACCTAGGGTTTGTAAAAGCTGCTAACACTTTACCAACCACGAGAAATGGATCGTAATCTTCCACTTCAATCATTATCAAGGTTACAGAAATTGTAATTAGGGTTTTCTTTACATAGCTTACCTCCGATGCGAAAGCAGGGCCAACGACGACGGAGCGTTGAACGGCGGATCCGGAAGCAAAGAGAGAATCGGATTTTAGAATCCGATTCAGGAGAGGGAGACCCGATCTGAGACGCCCAGCCATTGCCATGTTTCTTTTGCTTCAGCTGATTAGTGTTTTCAATGTTCTTGTGAGTTTTGAGACTGATAAAAAGGGCAAAGGGTTTTCGGGTTATCGGGTTATGTTGTTGCTGATAGAACTACACCACAGTGCTGTCGTTTTTTTGTGTTGTTGAGTTTAGATCGCGACGCGTGTTATTGATCATCTTGGGTTCAAGCTAAGGTCATTTACGATACTGTTCGAGGCTAGCCCGAGAAAAAGCAAGAAATTTTTACTTCGGAAGTATGCATTGGGTCGTTTCTATCGGTTTTTGAGGGTTTTGCTAACTAAACTGAGATAATCGAAATTTACAAATAGAACTGAACTGATCATCGTTGTTTGATAACTAAATTCAAACCAAATCAAATTTTTTGGTCCGATTTTCAGTTACTTTAACTTTTTGAGCCATCGGCCCATAGATGTGGGTTTTACAGTTCCAACTAAAAATTTTAAAGTCTTTTAATTTTTTATGTGCTTTATAAAATCCGCATCTAATTAAGTCCATACTGTCGCGAAAAATTCCTCAATTAGATTAAAATCTTAAAACTCAATATCATGTTAAATTAATAAAAATCATAACATAATAGTAAAAGTAAAAGCGTACTTAAATCTATAAATTAATCACCTTATAGGCGTATAACTGACCTTTTAAGTCAATACGTTTTCCAAGAGAACGTTTTTAAATTTTTGTTTTGCATTTTCTCTAATAATGAGATTTATAAAGAAGTAAGATGTAATAACAGTATAACCTAGGGATTATGACCACCTATATATGAATAACTTTCCTATTATCTTTAGGTATTTCTATTTTAATTCATCATTAAAATAGAAATTACTCATTAATCTCTATAATTAAAAACCCTACACCCTTTAAATACATTAAAACCTAAATTATCCAAATCCAAATGATCATTTTTAAATGAGCTCACCTGATATAACGGCCTGCAGTACATAATTATTTACATATAAACCCAATGTTAGATTAAGGATCCTACAATCTCCCACTTGGACTATATATGTAACCTTATAATTATGCATTACTAAAAATAACCGTATAAGCTCAACTTTACTATCATTACCGAAATGTATTTATAACCAATCCAGTCCATCAATCATACCAACATAGGATCAAAGTATCCTTTATTACATTTATCGTAACTCGACTTATCAATGGTCACGTATATCAATATAACTAAATGACATGGATCATAATGTGGATGTGTAGCATGAAAATTTATACATTGTGATCTTAACATGCTTATTTCCAACTAGTCCACCTTAAACTTTAGTGAGATCAAACCATATTGAAATCACAGTGTGAATAAACTAAAAACTTTATTTTTGCAGAAATAATTGAAATAACCAAAATCCATAAACTAAAATAACTGAAATATGTTTATATCAAGAGCATCCAAAATAACATGACACTTATACAAGTAGTGTGCTCATTAAACACTTTGGGTGGCACTCCCTTAGTAAGTGGATTCATAATCATGGAGTTTGTCCAGATGTGCTCTATAGACAACTATCCATTCTGAACTCTTTCCTTAATAACAAGGAACTTGATGTCTATATACTTTGACTTTGTTAAGTGCATGTTGTTATTATAATATAAAAATGTTGACATATTATCATAAAATAACTTGAGTGGCCTTTCAATACCGTCCACTATGCATAGTCCCATGATAAAATTTTATAGCCATATTCCATGATTGGATGCCTTATAACATGCTATGAATTATGTTGTCATAGTAGAAAAAGTTATAAAAGACTATTTAGCACTCTTCCAAGAGATAGCACCTTCAGCTAGCAAATAGATATAACTCGATGTAGATTTCATACTATCTTGGCATCCAGTAAAATCGGAGTTAGTATACCCTATGATCTCAAGCTGATCTGACTTTCAATATATGAGCATGTAGTCCTTTATTCTATGTAAGTACCGCAAGACTCATTTGACTATTTTCTAATGGTCTGCTCATGAATTGCTTAATTATCTACCCAGTATCCCAATAATGTACACAATATCCGAACACGTACAAACTTAAGCATACATTATATTCCCTACTACTAATGTATAACGAATCTTTTGCATTTATTTTTCCTCAAAATCAATTTTTAGGGCACTATTTAAGACTAAACTTGTCTCTCTTAACTTTAGGGGTATCACCTAGTTTACAGTCCTGCATGTCATATCTCTTGAGAACCTTTTTGATATAGCCCTTTTATGATAATCCAAGAACACCTCGAGAGCGATCTTGGTGTATCTGGATGCCTAACATAAAAGAGGCATCACTTTCATCTCAAGTTCTTAGTTATATAGCTCTTGGTGTAGTATAATAAGCCTATATTATTACCAGCAAGCAAAATGTCATCGACATATAAAACCAGAAAAATATACTTACTCCTATTGAACCTATGGTATATACAATTATCAACTAAATTCACCTCAAAACCAAATGAGATTATCACTTGATAAAACTTAAAATACCATTATCGAGATGCCTACTTGAGTTTATAGATGGATTTCTTAAGTTTGTAAATCATATTCTTTAGATCTCCTTACACAAAGTTTTCTAGTTGCACCATATAAATCGTCTCATCAATGTTTCCATTGAGAAACGTTATCTTTATATCCATCTGATGTAAGTCAAGATAATGCCATTATAACCCTAAAAAAGTCTTTCCAAGAAACTGGAGAGAAAGTCTCTTTATAATCAATGTCTTCTTTTTATGTAAAGCCCTTTGTAACAAGATATGCCTTGTACCTCTCCACGTTGCCTTTTGAATCCCTCTTGGTTTTAAATATCCATTTGCAACTATTGGGTTTTACACCTTTTGGTAATGGGAAAAGATCCCATACGTCATTGTCTTTCATGGACTTTATCTCCTCATTCATGGCATCAATCTACTTTTAAGAATTAGAACTTTCCATGGCTTGACGGAAGTTGATTGGATCATCTTCCATCATTCTAATGTCAGCCTCATGTTCTTGAAGAAATAAAATATAGTCATCTAGTATTGCACTTCTTCTTGCTCTAGTGGATCTCCTTAATGGCATAGGTTCTTGAGGTGGTAGAGTTTATTCTTCTGAAATAATTTCTTAAATAGGAGGTTCTCCAACATTATCTTAGTGTGCTATGTTTTGAACAAAGTCAGGAATGGAATCCTAATCAATATCAATAGCACCTATGGGAATATCAATATATTCCTCTTTAAAGACAAAGTTTTTAACTTTATCTCCCTCCTACAAACTCAACATCCTCAAAGAACCAAGCATTTCTCAACTCAATTCAACATAGTTATGGGATCATAAAACTTATACCCCCTAGATCTTTCAAAGTATCCAATAAAATAGCAACTAATCGTCCTTAAGTCCAATTTCTTTTCATTAGGCCTATAAGGCTTTGCCTTAACTGGACATCCCCAAACATGCAAACGCTTTAAACTAGGCTTTTTACTAGTCTAAAGTTCGTAAAGGGTTTTAACAATGGCTTTTATTAGAACCCTGTTAAGGATATACTGCAAGCTTAAGTGCTTCTCCTTAAAGTGATCATGGCAAGGTAAAATAAGAAATCATACTCCTTATTATGTCATTAAGCATCTTGTTTCATCTTTCAACAACACCATTTATAGTGGGTGAACCCAGTATAGTGTACTGTAGGACAATACCGCATTCCTTAAGGAATTTAACAAATGGTCTTCGATATTGTTCACCTGAACCATCATATCTATCATAGTATTCACCACCACGGTCAGATCTGATGCTTTTAATCCTTTTACTGAGATGATTTTTAATCTCAACTTTATAGCTTTTAAACACATCCAGTGATTGTAACTTTTCATTAATGAGATATCTGTAGCTATATCTAGAAAAATTGTCTATGAACGTTATAAAATATTGTTGATCATTCCAAATAGTTATAGGGAATGACCCATAAATATCTATATGTATAAGTTTTAAGGCGTCTGAAGTCCTATTGGCTTCAAATCTCCTTTTATTAGTTTATTTCCTTTAATACAATTCACGCATAAATCAAAATCTATAAAGTCTAAGGGGTTGAGAATTTCATCTAACACAAGTCTCTCTATACTCCGTTTGGAGATATGACCTAATCTTTTATGCCATAATGCAACTGAATTCTTATCAATTAATTTTCACTTTACACCTCATGTGCTAACTTGTAAGGTTTCATTAAATAAGGCATTGGTATCAAGCGAATAAAGATTATTATAACCTGATAAAGAACTAGAACCAACCAAATTTAAAACAAACTAAATTTTTCATTTCCAAATATATAAGAATAACCTAATTTATCTAAAGCAAAAATTGAAATCAAATTCTGTCTAAAAGACGGTACATAAATGTCTCATCAAGATCGAAATAAGATCTAGTCTTTAACAATAATCTAAATTTCCCTATTACCTCAACTTTAACCTTCTTACCATCGCCTACATAAATGTATCTGTCAGCATCATTTGGCTTTCGACAACCCTGCGTAGACACACTAATGTGAGTTGTTACATTAGAATTTAGCCACCGAGTATGTCTAGGCACCGAAGTTAAATTAACCTCAGAATAAACCAAATTAAGAAGCATGCCTTTGCAATGCTTCCTTTTATGCTATTCAGCTCCACAACAAAAATAACTATTACCTTTTTGTTCACTAGGTTTCTTTTGTTATTTCCTTTAAGGCGTTGTATCTGTAGCTTAATTATCCTTTATCCTTTTGGATATTATGCCATAAAAGTTTCCAAAATGGCCTTCATGATTGTTATAACTCCAAGAACAGTGCAGAAGTTCCTTTGCCATGACTTGAAGTCAATGCCATATAACATAGAAATGCAATTGATACTGGTAGTAATATTAGCAAGAGTATTCAAAACTGAACAGAGAACAACAAATAACCAAAACAAGCTCACTTAAGTTCCAAAACAAAATCAATAATAAATTCAAATAAAGATAAATCTCATCTTAAGATATTGGGCACTCCATTAATATTTTTCTTTGGACAATAATATTAACTTGTAAATGATATCTTGGTTTAGTAATCAAATACTAACAATAAGAACATGTTAAACAACAAATCTTCCTTTGGGCCAATTTGTTATTCACATGTAAAATCGAACAATCATCACATGTTCATTACCATAAATGCACATGTAATTTTGTTTAATACTAACCTTCCTTTGGGTTGATCAATACTCACGTAAGTTACATGCACACAACCTTTTTATATTTTAAAATAAATTAATTTCAAAAAGAGAGTTCACTTTGGCAAGATGTTGTCATAATTAATTTATCTTAAAATATATATAACCATACCAATATTTGAATTTAAAATTGTATCCAAATTTCCTTAATTGCATAAATTACACCCCAAAAACAAATCATTAATTGCATTACTGTAATTTTTTTTTAAATCCAAAATCATAAATATTTAAATAGATTTTATAGGCCAAATGAAAATGAAAATCATGTACATTGCAATATATATATACAGTGATTTGCAAGCCAAATAAGAGATAAAAAATTCATTTGAATTCCTTATCAAACTGATAGCACATGATTGCAAACCTAATAAAAGACCAAAAATTTATAATGAGCAATACCCATTACAAAAATTATTCCTAGTCACAAATCAAAATTTGTACACAATCTAAAACACTTGTACTCACATCTATATAAAATAACGAATAACCAAGTGCATAAAGTTTTCTATGTCATGCTTTTAGTGTCATGTGTCACTTTGCAAGTTTTATAAGTGCTTTGTATTGTTATTTTGATTTTACTTTTGGGTGCTTTCAATTTCCAATGGATTTGTTTCAGTTCTACTGCTTCAACTTACTTTCTCTTACCTTCTCCTTTTCTTTCCTTTCACCTTTCAGTTTCCCCACCTCCTTCAATATAACAAATCAATAACTAATAACCAAGTGCATGAAGTTTACCATGTCATGCTTTTAGTACCATATGTCACTTTGTAAGTTTTATAGGTGTTTTGTATTATTGTTTTGATTTTGCTTTTGTGTGCTTTCAATTTTCGGTGGATTTTTTTTAGTTCCCCTACTTCAATTTACTTTCTCTTACCTTGTCTTTTTCTTTCCTTCAATGTAATGAATTAATAATTGTACAAAAAATGAAGAGTCCATTTTGTATTATTAATAAGTTCCTTCCTCTTTTTTCAGTATGTCTATATTCACCACTACCTCTATCGTCGAAACAATATGGCATAACAAAACCCATTTCGATTGTGGGTCCAATTGAAGCTAATATTTAAAGAACTCTTGAATTGGAGAAGGTATTATATATATTTTTATTTTCTTTCTTGAATAGGTTAATTAGGTTTTTGTTTTGGTCATTAAAATTGTAATTTGTTGATGTTATAGGAAGTTCTTAGCTAATTATGGGCTTTATAAGACCAAAGAGGAAGCTAACAAAAGAAATGAGGTTCTTTGTCGGATTGGCCAGGTGAAATTTCCCTGCTTACTTCTTTATATAATAATTATATTATTATTTTTGTCCTAAAATTTTTATTATAAAGCTCACCCTTTTTCATCGTTGATCATAAATTCTTTAGTCGTAATTAATCTTTTGTAGTTTTAGGTGTGGGATTTGGAATGAGATGAAGAAATATTTATAAATGTGTTCTTAGAGACCTTGAGCCACCCATTCTTCTATATATATACTATTTGATGATCCATTTCTATAGTCATCATATTGTTATAATTAAGTCATATTGTTGTATTTTTATTTTCTGGCCTAACATCCATGACCAATTATATTTAGGTTTTGATAAATGCATAAAGGGAGAATTGAGCAGGAAAATGTGATAGTTAAAGTGATTCTATTAGAAAATCAGCTCCATTTTCTTTCATAAGTTGATAGAATTATCGTCGTCCATGAGGGTATGGTGAAAGAGGAGGGAACCTATGAGGAGCTACCAAATAGTGGCATGTTATCCAAAAAGCTAATAAAAAATGCAAGAAAAATGGAAGAGTATATGGAAGAAAAGGAAAATGGTAAAACTAATAACTAGAAAAGCTCTATAAAACTTACTGATGATGGGGTAATTAACAACTTGCATTAGCATGTGAATAAGGGCAAAAACTAGAAGGAAGGAATATAAGTTTGACAAGTTTCAAGTAATACTTGGTTGAGTAATTACACAGATCAAAGAACTACAAAGAATCACAAACCTCTTTACTACAATGTCATATACTCTATTTTATCAATTAGTCAAGTATGAATCAATTGGACATAAGTTGCATTTCATATGTATCTATTCATCTTTTGGCATTTGTCCATTTTGATATAATTTAGTCATTCACAAGTGCATAATATCTCATATACACTGGCCTAATGCATGGAAGTTAAACAATATAGTGTCACTTGTGATGCTATTTGTATGATATTGCTTTTATTACAAAGTTTACAATATTTGTCTTGATGACTTTATTTATTTTACAAGATTTGCATTCCAGAAAATTCCAAAATCAGAAATATTCGTATAATGATGATGTTCCTAGTGCACCTCCAGTTTATGGTTCTGGTCAGGAAATTGGAGAAAGCACTGAACTATCATCTAATCTTAAGGTAATGTAAAAATCAATCAACAAATTAATCACCCAAAAGCCACAGAATGCCAATCATATTTATTACAAATCAAGATTCTAAATTCAGTAAACAGTGAATTAGAAATTTGCTATTATTTCAATTAATAACAAATTATGATGCAACATAATTATTATGCTAAAAGCATAAATGACTAAGACTTTGTCTACTTCAATACACTTCTTTAATGGTGATGGACAAAATAATTCAATCAATTAAATCGAAGGTGAGAATTTTACTAATTTATTATTGGTTTATTTAACTAGAGCTTTATTTGTGATCATAGATGCTAAATTATAATCTATTAGTGCATTTTCATGGCTTATTAGTGCAAGAGCAAAATTTTAGACCAATTCTTCTCTGCAAGCAAACTAATACCATTGAAGAGGCCATAAATATTATTGACAAAATTAAGTAAATCCCAACTTCAAACTTTCTTTGATATCCCTTATGAATTATCACATATTTCAAAGTATTTTTCCATGTTTTTATAGTTATTTTCTCTCACAGATTTAGCAATGGAGCTTCTATACTTACCATATATGGTGTAGCTATAAGGAAATTTCAAACAGAGGTGGAGGTGGGCCAGGTAAGATGGTCTTTACCAATATCTTATACTAACTACTAACTAGCATGCATTACTACTACTTGCATACTACATGAGGTTCTATATTTTGACTAAATTTGTACTATTAAAGTTTTGACACTACTTTAAACTCTCAAAACATTCTTCTCTATACTTTTATATAGAAATAATGTTGGGGCATGAACTTAAGGGTTTGCAGGTCAGCATTATTGTTCTTATCTCTGTCCTACTAACATTTTCTTCAGCTATTAGCTTGAAGTCATCTTTTGACAAAGATGTCAACTTCGATGGTAAATATATGTCTTTCTTTAGAAAGTTGCTATTTCATTTTTGCTAGAATTCTAATTACATGTTAAATGGATCATATACATAATTAGTATCTTATGTTTTTAAATAATTTCACGAAAAGCTGGAATTTAATATTACACTTAAGTTAAGCTGGAATTCAATATTACACTTAAGTTAAGACACTAACACAATAATGGAGAGATTTACCAAGTAAAGATGTATTAGCTATGCCATTAACATGCTATTAAATTTTATAGTAGTCAAATAGAACTTCCTTTAGGGAGGGGAGAGGGAGAGGGAGGGGTATCAAATAGACGTGAAGTCTATTTAGCTTATCACTTTAAATTAAAATTGAGGCTTCAAGATATAAATACCAAACTTTCAATTATCCAATTGTAAATTTCACTTATTCTTTACAAGAAAAGCAAGTCAATTCAAATCCTAAAATACTCTTTAGGTAAGGCCCTACTCTTAGCTAATTCAATCTTAAAGTATTACCATATGTTAGAGGCCACAAAAAAAGTAAAAAAAAAAAAGTAAATGATTAGAGCTAATCAACTATACGCAAAAAAATTGTAAACTTATAATTTAATCAGTAATAACTAAAATCCAATTGTACTTTCCAAGAGCAGTTATTTGTTCAAGATTTGCTTATAGATCTTATTGTATCTTTGTTAATTGCATGTTTTTCTTTTATCTAATGAATAAGTTTTTTTTTGTAAGTCTTACATTGCTTTTAAATCCTCCAATGTTTATTTATTTCCATCTTTAAATTTGAATCTCCTTTCTTCCCTATTTTCACCAATTTAGCATTTTTATAGAATATATTAAGAACCCAGTTGTTCAATTTTACGTGAAGTTCATAACTTTAATGTGTGATTTATTTCTAAAAGTTATATTTGTAGGTTGCATTACCTTTATTACCTCACTGTTTTATAAGCACTTTCTAATTACTTTAATATTTTCTAAGAATCTTTGCTTTAGCTATTGATATAATTTATCGATTATCCATCTAATATGCAATTGTATAGCCATTACAAGCTGGTTATTGGCCATGTTTTGGATGATTGGCTGAGCCTACAGTGCCTAAATGATCTTATGAAATTAGTAAGCATTAGTTGTTCAATGCCAAGGGATGCTAAGGGCTATCTTAGAGGTTTTTGCTAATTCCTTTGTTCATATAGTAGCTGGTGTCTTTGCTCCACCCACTTTTTACCACGGGAATATTTCTTAGATGAGTTCTTGGAGGATGATCCTTGTGCCTAATTAGCTATCTAAATGGATATGAATTCCTACATTTTCAAATTTCCCATCCACATATCTTGATCCTTAGCAATGGCAGGGCCTAACATTCCCATTTTAGCTTCTATAATTAAGTTCAAACTTTGGCATGTCAAGTTCTATACATTTTGTGTAAATCTACGTTGAAGTTCATTTATTTTGTTCACACATTTGTTAGAAATAATGCAATTATTCTTATTTTCAATTAAATCAATAATTAAATAAAGATATATATACACATTTATATTTTAGTAATAATTTTATTTTATATATGTAATTTGAATATATTATTAAATATAACTTCATTCCATATTTTAAAATAAAATATTTTTATCAGAAAATAGCCTTCCACATATCACGCGGACAACACACTAGTTTTTAAATGAAATGCAAGTTCGCAATTTCCAACAAAACATGAACCAAAGTTGTAGCATAATTTCATGGTACAATACCATAATTGGGCCATCAATGCATATGGCTTTCTGTATGTATATATATAATAAAACAAAATCATGTATATATATAAATATATACACTTAACAAAGTATCTTCAAGATATTTATTCATGATTTTGATAAAATTATGAAATCATCTATTACCCAAACATCACAAAATATGTATATATATATACCATCACCTTTGCTAGAAAAAAAAAACCTAAAAGAATAACAATCACAAACAATATCCATATTAACCCAAAAACCAAATATGTATATAATAAAACAAAAAAAATTCATGTATATACACATATATTCAACAAATCTTTTTCAATACATAATTTCATTCAACTATAATTAATATATAATTCAATAAAATTATGTATATCTAAAAATTAAATTCATCAAATAAACAACAAATATTCCTAATGATTCAATATGAGCGGCTTTGATACCACTTGTTAGGAAAAATACTAAAATTTGATTAAAACCCTAGAACCCAATCTCATGTTAAATTAATAGAAACCATAGCATAATAACGGAAGCAGAAGCATACCTAAATCCATATATTAATCACCTTAGAGGAGTACGACTGGCCTTTTAGGTCAATACGTTTTCCAAGAGAACGTCTTTAGGTTTTCTCTTTGTATTCTATCTAATGATGATATTTAGAAAGAAGTAGGATATAATAACACATATGACCTAAGGACCATGACAAACTATATATAAATAAATTTCCTATTATCTTTAGGTATTTTTATTTTATCTCATCATTCAAATAAAAATTAGGGTTCTTTACATAAATAGACTAAAAGAAAAAAAATCTTCAAAAAAAAACGTTGACAAAAAAAACTTTAGAAATATTTACAAAATTAGTTCTTTCAAAAATAGACCTCCCTTACTCTCTCTCACACGCTCTCTCTTTCCTTTGCTCTCTCTTTCTCTCATTCATTCTCATTCCAATGTCATCATCTTCTTCAAATGTTTTTTTTTTCAGTCTTATTCTTCCAATGTCATTGGAGCTACGTATTAGTAAAGATGGGAGAAATAATGTTCAGTGGCTGTATAAGTTGGGAAGAACATAAAAGAAGATAAGCATTGGATTGTGTATATGTTTTTTTTTTCTTTGCCTTCACTATTTTAATTAAACTATATCCTTTTTTTGCTTTTTATTGAAAAGTTGAATTAAGGAAGCAGATCTTGTGTTCCTCTTTTTTTATTTGATATGATGTTAACTCCTTTCATGTATTGTGTTTTTATTAATATTAATCAAAAGTAATAGATCTTATGATCTTGTGTTTTAAAGCAAGTAAAGAGAAGAAGATGGTTATAATGTTGAAACCATATACAGAAGGAAGAGGTGCGGAACTATAGTTTCTTCAGCTACCCTTCATTCTATGCTCACCACCTGTTTGACAAAATTCTTCTTTTGAGTCCCTGAAGAGTTTGAGATTACTAGTATAAGAGGATCACTACCTTCCTCATAATGTAAAGCTAACATGGTAGGAGGAAGAAAACTCATGTTAAGGACTGATCAGTTTTATAGCTAACAGATGGATTTGTAGGTTTGGAAGGTTTAGCTTATTATTTGTAGCAAGAAAACTATTGATCTGCAATGCAAGGACAAGTTTTTTTACTTTAAAGTGTAATTGTAATTCTTGGAGCTACTCCTAAGGATATCAATATTATATGTTAATAATTTTTATTGTTAGTATTTATATTTTGTATTAAACTACTTTATTATATTTTATTATGAAAAATATTATATGTTAATAATTTTTATTATTGACATATATGTATGAAAATTTTATTTTTGAGATGAAAACAACAAATGAAATAACAAAAACAACAAAAATTTGCAATTGTTGTTGCTTTTTGTTATTTTATCAATATTAATAATAAAATTAAGCCCATAAACAAAATTTTATGTTGTTGATTTTTTTATTATTTTTAAATTATATTTTCATTATTATTGACAAAATTAAGGCTATAAATAAAATTTTTAATTTTATTAGTATTAACGATAAAAATAATATTTTTTATATCTCATAATTTTTATTGTTATTTTTTTATTTTTAACAAAAATCAACAAATATGAACAAAAACAAATAACAAAAACAATTGAAAACAATAACTGAAATAATAAAATCAACAAAAAGAAACTAAAAATTGCAGCTGTTGATTTTTATTTATTTATTTATTTTTATTATTATTTGTTATTTTTTCAGTTTTTTCATCATTAATAATAAACAACAAAAATCAACAAAATTTTATGTTGTTGATTAATGTTGATTGTTGTTGATTTTTGTTGATTGTTAGTTGTAGATTGTTGTTTATTGTTGTTTATTTTTGTTGATTTTCAGTTATATATTGTTGTTGATTTTTGTTGATTTTTATTTTTTAAAATTACTTTTTCATTATTAATGACAAAATTAATACCATAAATTAAATTTTTACTTTTATTAGTATTAGTATTACTTTCTTTATATACAATGCAAACTAATGCATTGCAATCTTTGAAGATATGATTATAACACATCTCTAAGTTGGCTTAGAAAGGCCAACCATGTGAGAAACAAAGAAAGTAATACATTCACAAATCAGTACTATTGAAGTAGGAAGATGTAAGCCACTAGAAATAAGTTGAAGCCATGATGGAAGCAGGTTAGAAATTGACAAAGATAAGGGGCAAATATGCCTTAAAAAGAGACTCAAAGTTGACTAGCCATCTAACAATTCATGGAGAGTTTTACTGTTTATCCCTTTTCCATGCAGAGAAGTTTTGTGAAATTATGTGAATGATTGAACAAAAATGTTATAGGACAAAATAATATATTCTCAGTGGTCTTAACACTTTTTTGCTTCTCTTTAACTTATGGTTCACTCATCCCATGAGTCTGCATGTTTATGAGGAGAATTATTAATAATTACGATGATGATACAGCCAATGCCACATTCACAACTATAATAAAACTCCTCTCACCTAAATTCTTCAACTCTTATATCCCTGATGCACTACCCTCTTCCTCTCTCTACTTCTCATCACCAACCACTCGATCATGTAATAGTCGTAATTGAACCACCACCACTAATGATGTTGATCAAGGTAAAAGAAAATGGGGATGACAAACATGGATTGAGATTTAGCATGATTGAAAGTTGCAACGCACAGAGAGAAGAACCAAGAAACTTCTTTCATTTTTGGTGAATCTCATTGGCTGACGGGTCTTTGTATGATTTGGGTTCATAATTAAAGGGTGGGAGTTGTAGCAGAGGAGGAAGATTGGCTGAAGCAAAGGTAGCAGAAGAAGAAGTGCTAGAGAAAGAATAAGAAATGAACCAAAAGACTTTAACTAAAAAATAGACTAAAAATGAAACGTGAAAAGAAAAAACTAAAAAAAAAACATATAGGCAAAGTCACTAAGGAAATTAAATTAATCAAAAGGGTTATAAGATGAAAATTCCTCTAGAAATTACTGTTATACCTCAAATTTGATTGTCCTTAAAAAGGTTCAATGATGAAATGAACCTCCAAGATGACTATAGTCTACTCGTTCATAACACCTTTAAAGTGTGCAACCTTAAAAAAACTAACTGACCCACCAATGTGCAAAATCGATCACTAAACTATTAAGTTGTGCTCTGACCTTATGAAATATGAATTATTGGAACAATGAGAAGCTTATTTCGAGAATCCTTTCTCGGAACACTCAACTTGTTGAGCCAATGTTCATTTTGTTAAACTAGGACCCAACTTCATGAAAAAATAGAAATCAATTTTGACAAAATAGACTTCAAAAACACGTCTGAAAGGCTCCAAAACCTCCATAAGTGATCTCAGAATGGTCCAACACAACTTGAAGATCAGCGTATGTTGCTTAGAAGTGCACGTAATGTCATAAACACCCCTAAGTGTCATGTGCTAAAATTAAAGCAAACTAAATAAAACAGACTCTAGAAACACATCTGAAAGGCTCAAAAACTTTCAAAAGTGATCCTGAAATAGTCCAAAACAACCTAAGGATTAGCGCCTATCACTCAAAAAGTGCACATATACACCCTTAGGTGTCATGCACTAAAATGAAGGCCGAATTAGACAAAACGGATAATGGAAACACTTCCGGAAGGCCCAAAAACCTTAAGAACCAACCTCGGTATAACCCACATAAGCCCCAGTTGGAGCACATGAGTGCATGGGTGTGCGTGTGGCCACATGCCAAGCGTGTGACCACGCACACTTTGCATGGCCACACACTCTATCTTAAGGATGCACATGTAACCACATCTATACCCTTATATTCCACACATTTTTCACTATAAATAAACACCTCCACACCCTATTTTGAGGGAGGAAGCAAGTGGAAACACACATACTCAAAAAAATTTCTAATCAAAACATTGGAAACCCTTTTTCATATAGTTTTTGCTCTCCCACTGCCTTTCTCTTAGGTGATTAGATCTCTTTTCCACCAAACCAAGCCTTATCTTTATCAAAGCACGCTTTAAATGTATACAAACTAGCATTATTCTATTGTCATTTTGAACCTCTCGACAAGGAAAGCTTGATAATCCCTCGAAGGTAAAGCTTCAAAACCTATAAAAGCTCAATCGAATCTAAGGACCACACAATCATTTTGTCATATTTATGTTATCACATTACATTTTATTTTATTGTCATCAGTATTTTTAAATATTGTTATATTTGTGTGATAAGACTAGCAATTTTGCATGCTATATGAATAATCTATGCTTTATTATACTCATTTCATATCATCATTCTACATCCTCTAGTTTTGAAAAATGAAATCACATCATAAATATCAATAATATGAGAAGTTCATATCCTGGAATAAAGCTATCATGTTTCCAGTCTAGTGATGACATCATGCATCCCCTGTATTATCATCATAGCATAAATAATCACTGCAAGCATACATGATCATCTACATTTTGCTTTCTCTTTCAAGAGATCGAGTGTCCATTACTTATATTATTGTTCATGTGATCAAGCAAGCTATGTGAATGGTCATATTTACCTTGCAGATTCATCATATCTAAATTAGATTTACTTTTCTGCAATCTCTTTTTCCTTTTATATGTATTTTATTAGGAAAGTGATGTAATAGTAATATCTTCAGCTTTATTATCTTCCATTATTTGATGAATTATGTGAACATTATACAAACTGTCATTATCGAAACTAGGGTGTTATGGTAGTTATACATCAATGTTATACAAACTGTCATTATCGAAACTAGGGTGTTGTGGTAGTTATACATCAAACATCATATAATGAGAAATAGTAAAAAAAAGTATATGCGATCCCCCGAACCTAAAAATCTCTACTGGGGGCAATACTCGCTAAATGACCTGATGTTGTCCCTTTCTTTTCCTGATTTTCTAAAAATCAGGTGGTGACTCCATAAAATCAAAAAAAGCATCTCGTCCCTCCCAAGACCAATTATGTGTCCCTATTCTATAAAGTTGCCATGTCCTTCGAAAATAAAATAAAATAAAAAGACCTTTATGGAATCAATTCACCTCAAAATTGAAAAAAAAAAAGTTCATTCACAATGGTAACTCCACTGAGGAGTTTTAACTAAGAATCAACTTGAAAATGATTATTCCTCATTATGCAATACTCAATCGTATAGAGCCCCTCACCACTACATTTGCACTAGACATCACACGTACACCATTGGTCCCTAAAAGCCTTGATAATACTAAATGAAATTGTCACCATGATTCCACTCGAGTCACGGGGCGACGAAAATAATGTATTATCACCTTTAGTCTTTATTCATGCATTCGTCAGACTCATCTGACCAAAGTTTGTAACCCAAGTCCTAAAATGGGGCGACCGAATTATCAAAAGAATAGTAAACTCACTAACTAGAGTCTGTAACCCTAATTATATAGGGGCATTCTTGCTAAAAAAACCCTTAGCCTTTCACCCTGGCTCAGCTCATGTAAATAAACCAATAGTAACATCCACTAGGATTCCACCAAGTTGTGCATGCTATCCCTTTCCTAACATTATCTGTCTAACCTGATATTTATAAAATGATATGATTCTCCCAGTGTCTATCATCAAATGACATTGTAATGTTAGTTTTTATAAAATATTCATGCTCAAGACCATGTGATTCTCATATACTTCATGCAAGCCCAAAGCATGGGGAATGACAAAAATCATGTACTTTAACTTGAATACTCTATGTAAACTAATAAATAATGACATCCCTCGATGATAGAACCTATGAGACATCGTCCATTTATCCTTATCAGATTAAATGAATGGGTTAGAAATCCAACTAGATTATGGACCTTTATGTCAGTTAAATCAAACTGTAAACTATCGAACGATACTTTCATGACTCCTGGTAAATATATTAAATATCGATATGGGGGCAAGAACTCAGGCTCACTCTGATTGACCTTAGTCTTATGCATACAGGCACATGCAGACTCTAGACATCATTTGAAGCCCGATAATTGACTTTCACATTGACATCATGTGGTCACCTCAAGCATATTTTAGTATCATTCCTCAGTTTACCCTTTGGTTCTTATCAATATAGATCGAAACAGCCTAGTTTTGAGAGCAGAACCATAGTCCCTTGATGACTAAAGGTTCAAAACCTACCTAGGAAAGGGACTGAATAACCTCATGGAGAAATAAGGTTGGAAGCGAGAGCTTGATTATGATTAGTTTATTCACTACGTAGGAAAAACTAACTAGTTTTAATCATGTATACATAACATACATGTAAATAAGCACATACTAACCACTATTTCTTACAGGAAAAATCATCTTTCATCATAGAATTTTGCATCCACTCCATGCATACATGCTCACCCTTTTCTTTTGCAGGCACATGTCATGCATTATTCATTAGCTAACCTTGATAAATGATTAGGAATACAACATGAGTGATCACGAAGTTGAATCTTCTCATCAAAGCAATGGAAAACTAAGAGTTAAGATCTAAGACCTACTTGAAGATGGCACCATGGTTGAAAATCTACAAACCCAAACCAGCATCATTAAACATTTCCTCTATAACCTTGATAAGGCTGACTAGAAGAGCTTACAACCATACGGAATGCTATACATTAAGATATTACAATATGTGTACCTTGATCGTGAATTGTTAAATGTTATTATGTCATTCTAGGACCTTTAAGAGCATGTATTCTAATTCAACACCATAGAACTATGCCCATTGTATGAGGAATTTGGTGCTATAGCAGGGCGAACCCCCACTAAGATTGAAGAAGTGCCCATAACTGCTTTTCTTTATCTATGCTCACAAAAGCTTAACGAACTAGTCATTGAGCGCAAATGACTTATTCCTATATAAATCCAAGCTCTTTACACCACCAAGAAGACTAGTACCTTAATTTGGGCACGCCTCCTTACATGCTACCTCTTTATGCAATATTTCACCCTCTCAAATGATGGGCTAAGAGGTTATGAGATACTCTAGGTCATCAAAGGAATAGAATATGGAATGACTCCCTTCCTAATGATTTTAGTAGAGGTTATTCAAGGTTTAGATGACCTCAAAAATGGGAAAGGTCCAAACATCATTGGGAGCCCTTTATTGCTTCAAATATGGTTATAAAAAAAGCTAAGTATGCTTAACAAACCTACAAGTAACTGGATGAGATACCAACCTAGGAATCACCTAGAGAGACACTAAAAGGATGTTCATAAACACTTAGCCTAAGAATGGGTCGAATGCATAAAGGATACACCAGAATACCAAGTGAGATGGATGTGTCCATGGTGGAAACTAGAACATGTGACTCTCTACACATATGTTAATGGCATACTAATCTTAGGATTCAAGTCATGCACCCACTACTATCCAACACTAGTGAAGAGACAGTTCAGTGAGAAACAATAGGTACCTTCTGACCTTGCAGATTTCTCTAGTGACAGGTTATAACAAAGGTTTATGGATCACTTCAGAATGACATGAGGGAAGAGAATCATCCACCATTTTACTACCAATAGTGGGGACAATGTTACTAATGAGACGTATAAATAATGAGTGATCCAAAGACAGAACCATCTATCAAGAAATTGATCCAAAGAAAGCTTCGCTTCCTTAATTCCTACACTTTTTCTTTGATGATGTAATAAACTCTAAACTTAATCCAATGAAATCAAAATTTGCTTGCTTTTTTAATGTCTTTCTTAATGGTAGTATGCACTACATTGATTAAAACATTAGCATATTTGATATTCATTCCATGTACACTAAATCATTTAACATTGGTACAAAATTTGAACCATGCATTCTGCATATTTTTGAAAGATGTTACCCTTGAAGAGAGGAGAGAAATTGAAAAAATATAAATAAAATATTCAAAAGTATTTGCTTAGATGTATGACAATATGCCTAGTATTGATAGAGACATTGCTCCACACTTCATGGGTGCAAACTAGTAAAGAAAAAATTGAGAAGACTCGTACCAGAATAGGCCCAACTAGTTAAAGAAGACATCAAGAAGCATATCAAAGCAAAATTCATAAAGGTAGTAAACTATCCATAATGGTTAGCAAATATGGTGCCACTACTGAAGAAAGACAGAAGGGTTTGAATCAGCGTCGACTATAAAAATCTGAACAAAGCCTACCCAAAAGATGATTTTCCACTACCTCACATAGATATACTAGTTGATAGCACTGCCACATGTGCAATGTACTCCTTCATAGATGGATTCTTTGGGTACAATTAGATTTTAATGGTCATTATTAACAAAGCAAAGACAGCTTTCATAAAAGATTTGGGTACTTATTGCTACAGAGTAATGTCCTTTAGACTAAAGAATGTGAGAGCAACTTACTAGAGAATGGCAACCACAATATTTCATGCCATAATACATAGAGAAGTAGAGGTGTATGCCGATGACATGATGGTCAAGTTAAAAACCAAGGAAGAACACCCATCAAACCTCAAAAAGTTCCTCAAAAAAGTTAAAAAGTATAGTCTCAGGCTTAATCCAAAGAAATGTGTATTCAGGGTCACTTCAGGAAAGATGTTGGGGTATGTTGTCAGTAAGAATAGGATTTAAATGGATCCAGACAAAGCAAAAGTGGTCAAAGAGATGCTAGTGCTAAGAACAGAGAAAGAAATTAGAGGGTTTCTAGGGAAACTACAATTCATCAACAAATTCATTGCCAAGTTGACAACGGTGTGTGAACCGATCTTCAAGCTACTTAAAAAAGATCAACTAGTTAAATGGAATGAACAGTGTCATCTAACATTAGATAAGATCAGGAACTACCTAGCCAACCCACCGATTATAAGACCACATAAACCAAGGATACCTTTAACCCTGTATCTAGCCATAGAAGGAAATGCAATTGGTGTAATGTTAGGCCAAGAGGGAGAAACAAAAGGAGAACACATAATAAGATGCTGCCGTATGAGGAGAAGTACAGCCAAGTTAAACAAATATGTCTGGCAATGGTATGGGCAATGAAGAAACTCAGACATTATGTCACGACCTGAACCCGAGGGCATGTGATGAGCACTAGGGAATGGGTAGGCATAAGGCCCCCGGAACCCGTAGTAAGCCTAAAGGAAAAGAAAATAAAACCATTCATATTTTAAACTTTAATTAATAACATAACATATTATCAAACTGATTTTTTCTCAAAATACACAAATTCAACTGCTTAATAAAAATGTGTTTCAACATCTCATATTATAAATTGAATTTAAATCTTATACATAAGCGTAGTTTATACAAATAAATTACACAATTATATTTAAACCATACAAATCCTTAGTACAAATACTACTCCAGCAACCTAGATTAACACACAGTACAGCTTACAATGACCTATATAAAATAGCCGGTGAAGAAGAAACCCGACGTGGAGGTAGTCTGAGGTCGAACTCCCAAACTCCTGAAAAAAATAAATTGAGGGGAATCAGACCTCACTGAGTAAGTCAATAAAAAGAGTTGTACAGTTTGAAAACCTTTTGAAAACTATATATATTTGTAGTGAAAATAACTTATAATGTATAATTATAGCTTTTGAAAAATCTCGGTAGAACCCTAAACCCAAAAATCTAAATGGCCAACCAGACCCATTTATTCCAACTAGACTACCAGTCCCCGAGAGCAAGGGCATCAACCGAGGCACCAAGCCGTAGTCATTCACTTAATCCAAATTTATGGCATTGGCAGTCCCCGAGAGCAAAGGCATCGACCGAGGCACCTATCCCAGTCCATTATCAACCTTACAATTGCTGGCGGTCCCCGAGAGCAAAGGCCGAGGCACCTGTCCCAGTTTAGCATTCACCAAATCAAATATATATTACGGATCCATCTCTCAATCTCTACCATATGCACATAGTCCTGGTGAAGCCCACCAAGTAGCCCGTTCTACCAAAATTTCTCAAAAAATTGATTTTAATTAAATAAAATGCATTTAAATATTAAATAACAACATTAAATTAAATAAACCATATAATCAATATTAAAATATGAGTGCACGCATTTGTTAATTAAAACACACGCACAGATAATTCTATCGACTTACAGGATGAATACGAAGGCTGACGACCACGTGTCTGCCTCGGTCTCACAGCTTCTGCTCCAATATGCTCTAAGAGAAAAATAAGGAATCGACTTTTAATATATGACTATGGAATCGAAATCAACAGTCAACAAAACAATGAAATTTCAAGATGACTCGAGGAAAACGGGCAAGACTCGATAGACAGGATAGCCTAACTAACAGTAGAAATTTTACGAATATCACGTTTTATGAGAAAATCTACCAAAATTTCAGCAGAGTCTCCTCTATAAAACGGACATCTCTTTACCAAAGATAGAGCTAGACCTACATAGAAAATGCACTTCTAATATCCACAATATCCACACCCGAGTCGGGCTCCCAAAACTATACTCAGCCTCGACCAAGATCACAACTCAATAGAATATTGACAATTATTAACATTTTTCTTAAAACACATATTTCACATACACATATACTAAAAATAGACAAAAATATATAAAATCTCAATTATTCAAAAAAATTAAACGACTAAATTTTGTATTCAAACATAATTATAACCTAATTTTAAATCCATTAAATTGTATTATATATATATATATATATATATATATATATATATATATATATATATATATATATATATATATATATATATATATATATATATATATATATATATATATAATATTTGGGATTTAATATTCAAAATTAACCGCACTTAATTAAAAATATCAATTAATTTATACAAATTGTCTAAACCCCTTAAATATTAATAAAACTAACTAAAATATATATATTTAACTATATATAGCGAAAAATTACATTTTTACCCCTAAAATATATAAATTACATAATGTGCTATTAATACTAAAAAAAAATTCCTTGAAATTATTTAATCATCTAAAACTTATTTTCTCAATGTTAAATTCTTAATATAATTAAAACATATAAATGACTTCTAATTTCTTCTAAAATATAATTTAACCTAATATTAAATTTTTTTGACATAAACTATAAAAATTCCTAAAATTTGAATAATATTCAAAAAAATTATTTTCTTTACTCTAAAACTAATATCAACTCATAATAACACCAAAAATACCAAAAATTATTATTAATTATTATTTTTATAATTAATTTACGAAAATTCCTAAAATAATATTAAAATATTCAAAATTTCACCAAAAATCAAAATAAATTCCAAAAATTATACAAGAATTCATAGAAGTAGATTGAGCTACTAGAAATCACATTTATAAAGGGAGTTTGCATGAATCAAGCTAGATCGAGCTAAAAAAAATTCCAAAACCCTAGAGCTCAAAATCAACAATCAACCAAAACTCAACCAATTCATGACCAAAGCTTAAACTAAGCTTGGAATGAGTCTCACCGGTGCAAGAGGAGGGAATTGACACCGGAATGGCGTGAAACGATGGCCGGACGGATCTTGGTCGATTCTAGGAGCTACTCTCAACTTCTCCCCGTTTCAGAGATTCCGGCAGCTCTGCAGGCGATCGAAGGTGAGGGAGCAGGAGGAGGAGGCAGCAGGTGGTGGTCGGAGATAGGGGAGGCACAGTGACGGTGGCGATCGGGGATGTCGCGCGGTAAGGAGGGGGGTTGAGCTTCGGTTGGTCCTCCTCTACCCAAAAATACATATATATATATATATATATACACTACATGAACTTATATTATATATTAATGGTTATTAATATATATATATATATATAATATAAGTTCATGTAGTGTATGTATGTATGTATATATATATATATATATATATATATATATATATATATATATATATATATATATATATATATATATATTAATATATAGTTATGCATGTATTTATATAGATAAATATTAGTACATATGTATATATATATATATACATATACTACATATACATACATATGTACACAAATTACTTTAATATACACATCTAAAACAATATTTAACCCTAAATATAATATTAACATAAATAAAACATAATATAATGCAAAAGTAACTATTACTAATACTATTTGAGAAAAACATCCCTTTTTATTTAAATAAATATATATAGGGTATTACACATTACTTTTAGTCCTACAAAATTCAGGTTACGTCTAAAATGGACCCAATGAAGTACCTCTATGAAGCTCCCTCTCTAGTAGGAAAACTTGCCAAGTGACTCGTGCTACTAACAGAATTCGATGTGCAGTATCTAACTAAAAAGGCAATAAAAGGAAGAACAGTAGCTAAAGTTTTAGTTCTCAACCCCATTTCAAACTTAGAAGAAATCCAACTAAACTTCATAGATGACCTCAGTTCAGCCATCAAAATCCAAGGATGGCATATGTACTTTGATGGAGCGGACAATCAGTTCAACACATGAGTTGATGTCATATTACAATCTCCAAAAGGTGAAGTAGTACCAATGGCCAAAAAGATTGAATTCAAAGTCACAAATAATGAAGTAGAATATGAGGCATGCACACTTATAATAGAAGACTAATATCCATGGGTGTTACAGAGGTCGAAATCTTTGTAGATTCCATGCTAGTAATCAACCATGCCACAGAAGAGTGGGAATTGAAAGAGCAACACTTAAAGCCTTACCTGGATCACTTGAGGCTACTTACTATATCCTTTTAAAAATGCAGATTCATTCATCTACCCAAGAATCACAAATAGATGGCAGATGCACTTGCTTCCCTAATATCATTGTGGGAAGGACCATCCAAAATGCCCATGAAGCCTTTAATCCTACTTAGATTAGGACAACCTTGTCATAAGAACTATAAAATAGTGAAGATAGAAATAGCTAAAAAAACCCCGGTTCTAAGACATCCTAAGATATCTAAAGGAACGAGCCTATCCTAATCAAGCAGATGAAAGAGATAAAGTAGTCATTTGATGATTAGCATCAAAATTCACATTGCACTAATGTATGATATACAGAAGAACCTCGGACAGTTTATAACTCTAATGTCTAGATGAAACTGAGGCTGCAAGAGTAATAAAAGAAGTATATAAAGGTGTTTATTGTTCGCACATGAATGGAGCAATCCTAGCTAAGAAACTAATTAGACAAGGGTTCTTCTGGATAACGATGATGGAAGACTATATCAAATTTGTAAAGAAATACCACAAGTGTTAGATCCATGGGAATGTCAGCCACCCTCCCCCAACATAATTCCACTACATCTCCTCTTCATGGCCTTTTTTAATATAGGGACTAGACATAATTAGGGAAATCCATCTAACAGCCTCGAATGGACATAGGTTCTTTTTAGTGGCAGTGGATTACTTCACAAAGTGGGTTAAAGCATAATCATTTGCAAGGAGAGGAGCCAAGAAAATGGCCAAATTCATCAAAAGAAATATGTTCTATCAATATGGAATCCCCCATCACATCATCTCTGACAACGATGTCCAATTCCAAAGGGAAGTTAGAAAGCTACTAAGGATTTATAAGGTGGATCATCATAAATCTTCTTTTTACTGACTACAAGCAAACAGGGCTGTTGAAGCTACAAACAAGAACATCAAGAAGATTTTGTCAAAAATGACTCAGACTTATCGAGATGGCAGACATATTGCCATATGCCTTATAGGGGTACCGAACAATAGTTAGGACTTTAACCAGAGCAACCCCTTATCTCTAGCATACTGATCAGAAGCAGTACTTCTAGTTGAAATAAAAATCAAGTCTCTTTTAGTAATGGTTAAATCTGAATTGCTAAAAGTATAATGGGCTCAATAGAGGCATGATAATCTCACCCTCTTGAATTGTCAAAGGCTTAAGGCTCTATACCATACAAAGTTGCATTAAGCTCAGCTAGTCAAGACCTTCAATAAGAAAGTGAAACATGAAACTTTGAAAGCAGGAGATAGGGTGTTAAAGCAAATGGGGCAGAACGTTCCAGACCCAAGAGAGAAATTCATACCAAATTGGGAAGGCCCATACTTAGTCAAACATGTCTTATCAAAAGGAGCAATCAAGCTAATGGATTTTGAAGGCAATAAGTTCTCCAAACTTGTTAATAAAGACCGCTTGAAAAAGTACTACATTTAAGGCACAAAAAAAATCCTACTGAGTTGAAAACCTAAAAATAATAGCTCAAGTAAAAGTTAGGGACTTCCCACTAGGTTAAAAACCCTACATAGTCAACCTAGGCAAAAGTTAAGGAAAAAGAGAAAATACTTAATACTTAACTAAAAAACTTGAGAAGGCTAGTTAAGGCAAGGGTAACCTCAAGTTTGAAATTTGTATAAATGCACCTGTGCTTTTTTTAAATGACATCAACAAAATGAGAATGATCGTCGATGTATGCAGAATGTCTTTAAAAAATGCAACACATTTTATCGTCATGATTTGCATCAAACATGCTATGCATTTTCTTTCTTTACATGACCACAGTTCTCAACTCTCTATTCGAGATCAGCCACTATGTCAAAGGCTAAAAAAAAAGCCTAGCTAAGTATGAAGAGCTCTGAGAGGAGACACCCTAAGCAAAAAAGGGAAGAAAAAGAAAAGCCAGCTAAGTACAAAAAGCTCCGAAAGGAGATGCCTTAGGCAAAAAAAGGAAAAATAAAATAGGCAGGCAAAAGCAATGTTAAACATCATCAATAATACACAACAAGAAGCGTATACAGTCATTATCATATGAGTATCATATAGCACATATGAGATAAATGCCTAGAGTCCATAACCTTGGGAAAATGATACAATAAATCAAACCATAGGCCAAAAGTCCTACACCTAGCTCTTAAAATAACTACATCAGCTGTGGCTGCCATCAGACGCAAGCACTAGTCCTGCTCAAGCATCTCCCTCATTTGATTCGAGCTCATCATTATTCATCATAAAGGATGATAGTTGTGAATCTAACTCACTAATACAATCATGATAAGCCCTATGCTCCCGCTTCCATTCACAGCTAGTATGATGGTATTCAGCCTGCATGACATATTGCATATCATACAGATATACATAAAACATGTGTATAAAATAAACAGGTATAATAAAGAAGGCATACCCTCTGAGTGGTTGCAAACTCCAAAAAGTGTTACTGTGCACTCCCTAAAATGGTATACCAATACTAACTAGAGGAGATAGGAATCTACAAAAGCAAGCAAATAACTAAATCACCACTCACCAAATAAATGAAACAAAGGCAAAATAAGTGAAATAAAACAAGAACATAGGTAGCATCAGGAGGAGCAATGCCCAATTAAGGAAAGTCAAGGCAAGGCAAATCAAAATGCACTACTCTACCAAAGATATCCATCCTAAGATGGTTGAACGGTCAAGTCCCTAAGAATAGTACTACCAAAAGCCATACTGCTAGCATGGGCAGTCACCTCAGTATGGAACGTGCCCTTATTCTCCTCAAAATAGGACCCAAATATCTTTCAATGAGATCCTCGTCGTTGCAGATAAGCTCTCATAACTTATGTCAATAAAAATTTATTACTAATAAAGTATGTTACATAATTATGCAAAAAAGGAATAAAAGCCTACCGGATCAGAGGAAGCAACTCTCAATGATCAACGCAATGGCCCGATCCTAGAATCTAGAGGATGAGACGCATTTACCTGAGGTAGAGGTAGCGGAAAAATGCTACTAGCCACAATGTGAATCATCTGAGGGATCAAAACATCAGCATAAGGCAAGCCCACACCCTTTAAAAGACTCTTAAAGGAGCATCCCATCATGGCAGCAACAAGCTCATCACCACTAAGTTCATGACCCTAGAACATGTCACTAGAGGGAGGAATAGGGACTCTCCTTATAAATGGACCATCCCACCAATGATGGACTCACTTGCCCAAATACCACACTCTGCTAGTAAAGCTAGAGAGCAACACTCCTCTCTTTATCAACTGCCATGCAGTTACCATCTCTATCGTCCAATATGACCTCGCCACCCACCAACAAAGGAAGATTTGCTCAAAAAGCAAGAATAATTAAAGAATCTCTAAAAGAGAGATAGCAAACACACAGGAGTTAGACATACCTGATCAGGGGATGGTTTGCCTATGTAGTCCCAAGCCACTATGCAGTCATCAATCAAATAAGTAGTCCTCTTGATCCAGTAAGAATAATGAGGCAAGTTGTCCTCTAGGAAATGCTCGGTAGATGGATGAGGGAGAACCCCGAACTCGTAAGCATAAATCTGTTAAAATTAGGAAGTTTAAAATAAAAAAACTAAAGACAAAGCAAAAAGAATAGACATAAGAACTCCTACTCATATCCAGCACGAACAAACATCCGTAAATCCTCGAGCCACCTCGACATACTACATCAAGGCACGAGTACATGTGGGCAAAAGTGGTAATACCCCAGCAATACCTCGACAAGCCATCCAAATCCCTTAGAACAGGTAGTAATCGCAGATTACCCATACCGGAAGGATTTAAGAAGATGACAGTACTCAACAAGTAGAACAAAAAGCAGCGAGCCAACTGCTTTACTGAAATAAGACTGTCATCATACATCATCCGCATAGAAGAAACAAACTCAGTGTAATGAGTGAGGTACAGGCAACCAGACTTCATAGGAGTGGCCACCCCAAGCAACTCCATGGTAAGACGCCTCCTTGCCACAGCAGAAGAGCACTCCTCCTCACTAAAGGGAACTGGCGCTCTAGAAAAGCTCAAGCCCGTAATAACAATAAAGTCCAAAGGAGTGATAATTATCTCCCTAACAGGTAGATGGAAAGTATGTGTCTTATCCATCCTTTGCTACATTAGTGCATACATAGCAATCTGACTCAACGCATACAAATCATAAGATAATGCAGCAATAACCCCATCAAAGCCCTTCCTAGCAATCATTTGCTTCACGCATAATGAAAGACCCTAATAATATATGTTGACCCTGTTGAAACTACCAGGCAGCACAGTAATAGACCTACGAGGCTATAAATAATAGGTATGCTATCAAACATTTGCACAATTAATAAATACTAACATATCTTTTTTTCTATTATTTAACATGAACAATAACAAAAGTCAAAAAGAAAAGCATCACAGTAAGCACTAGCAGACAATCATAATAAGAGCTATCAGCTATCAACATTCATAATAAATCTATAACTTAACAGACAGTTACATTAAGTACTACAGAGCTACAACTACAATAACCTCATATAGTAAAATAAACAGTAAGACAGTTAATTAATAAGCTTTAGAAAAAATAAAGGCAAAGAAGGACTTACCTGGTAATGATGATGAGCCTAAGCATGAGTCTCCAGACTATAAACCATAAAAACTGGGTCTCCTCAAGAAATCCTAAATAGTTGAGGACCTTAAGTTCTAGAAGGACCATCAGTACTATTCCTGACAGTGGAAGTCCCTGCTTCAGTGGCCTTTGTAAAGTTACCCTCCACATCTAAAAAGATATCCTCCAAACCCTCCAAAATGTTGGGGAAGTCCATCTTATGCAGAGAAAAACAAAAATTCAAAAGTAAAAGCATAGAGCATAAAATACCCAAAACTCAAAAAGGGTCAAGAAAAGACAAAAAAACTTAAAAAAGACTGGAAGAAGCTTCCTCGAACCTAAAAAATTCATGTCTTAAGTAGATAAGAGAGGGGGAGGCGCGTGGTCATGCACCAGGCATGTGATCACGTGCTTCACACATGCAGCCACGCACACTTCCTCCCTCCACGTGCTCTTATACAATTGTATACGCACTTTGAGACTTTACACACTCATTTCTCTAGTCTTAAACCTCCATTTAAAGATAAGACAAGCACCAAACTCACACGAAAGTGCACTGATGAGGACTATATCTGTCTAAAGACACTGTGTGCGGCCTCACCACTTTCTAAAACTCAACACCTCCCAAAAAAAAGAAAATAGGGAAGAATCATTGAAAGGATACCCTACTCGAAATCATTAAAATAACATATACAACACAATAAGTAATGACATCATAATTACTACATCATCAGTGTATCATCATTAAACAAGAATAAGAGAAAAAGACACATTACATCAATCACAATGATCATAATAATTTTTTTGCCTAACACGTGAAAAGGTTATAATGGCCTGATTATGTTCGCTTAACACCTGAAGAGGTTATAGTGGCATGATTCTGTCTGCTTGACACCTGAAGAGGTTATAATGGCAGTATTTATCTTTTCGCTAACACCGGAAGAGGTTATAGTGGCATGATTCTGTTCGCCTAACACTTAAGGAGGTTATAATGGCAGTATTTATCTTTTTGTCTGATACCTAAAGAGGTCATAATGGCAGTATCTGTTTGTTCACTGACACTGGAGGAGATTATAGTGGCATGATTTTATTTGCTTAACACCCGAAGAAGTTATAACGGCAGTATCTGTCTATTCGCTTAACACCTAAGAGGTTATAATGAAAGTATTTGTTTATTCGCCTGACAACTTAAAAGGTTATAGCGGTAGTATCCCAACAATCAAATCACAATAATGCAGCACTCAGGTAAGTACCTCTCTCTTTAGAAAATTATTTTTTGCATTTTTGCATTTGCTTCAAGTGTATTGACACTAGCGCTATGTGGTTATGCAACACACTCGAAGTAAGGGCAACTGTCATCCCTTAAATTTAACTGTCCCCAAAAAGGTCCAATAATGAAATTAACCTCCGAGATGACTAGAGTCTGCTCATTTGTAACACCTTTGAAGTGTGCAACCTTAAAAAAACTAACCGACCCTACCAATGTACAAAATCTATCACTAAACCATTAAGATGTGCTCCGACCTTATGAAATATGAATTATCAAAACAATTAGAAGCTTATTTTGAGAATTCCTTTCTTGGAGCACTCATTTTGTTGGACTGGTGTTCATTTCGTTAGACTGGGACCCAACTTCTTAAAAAAATGAAATTGATTTTGATAAAACAAACTTCAGAAACACATCTAAAAGGCTCTAAAACCTTTAGAAATGGCCTTAAAATGGTCTAACATAACCCGAGGATCGGCGCTGTAACTTAAAAGTGTGTGTAAAGCCATAAAAACCCCTAGGTGTCACGCACTAAAATTGAAGCTAAACCAGGCAAAATAAACTCTAGAAACACATCTAAAAGGCTCCAAAACCTCTGAAAGTTGTCCCGGAATAGTCCAAAACAACCTGAGGATTAGCACGTATTGCTCAGAAGTTCGCGTATACACCCTTAGATGTCACGTGCTAAAATTGAGGCTGAATTAGACAAAATGGATAGCGAAAATGCATCTAGAAGACCCAAAAACCTTAAAAACCAACCTTGGTATAGTCCACGTCATAGGCAAAAGAGCGTGTGAGTGTGCGCTCAGTGCATGACCATGAGCTCCATCCTACGGATGCATGCATGGCCACACCTATACCCCCCTATATCACACACTTTTCACTATGAATAGACACCTCCACACCCCATTTTGAGGGGGAGCAAGTGGCAACACACATACACTCAAAAATATGTCTGATCGAAGGCGTTGAAACCCTTTTCCATATATTTTTGCTCTCCCACTACCTTTTTCTTAGGTGATTATATCTCTTTTCCACCAAACCAAGCCTCATCTTTGTCAAAGCACACTTTAAATGTATACAAACTAGCATCATTCTATTATCATTTTAAACCTCTCGACAAGGAAAGCTTAAGCTTGATAATCCCTTGAAGCTAAAACTTCAAAACCCATATAAGCTTAATCGAATATGAGGACCACACAATCATTTTAGTACATTTATTTTATTTTATTGCATTTTATTTTATGGTCGCCAACATTTGGGAATATTGTTGTGCTTGTGTGATGAGACTAGCAATTTTGTATGCCATATGAATAATCTATGCTTTATTATGCTCATTTCATATCATCATTCTATATCCTCTAGTTTTGAAACATGAAATCACATCATAAATATTAATAATGTGAAAAGTTCATATCCCGGAATAGATTCATCATGTTTCTGGTCCAGTGATAACATCATGTATCCCCTATATTATCATCATATATCATCATAGCATAAATAATCACTATGAGCATGCATGATTATCTACATTTTACTTACTCTTTCAAGAGATCAAGTGACCATTGCTTATCTCATTATTCATGTGATCGAGCAAGTTGTGTGAATGGTCATATTTACTTTACAGATTCATCATATCTAAATTAGATTTACTTTTTCACAATCTCTTTTTCCTTTTATATGTATTTTATTAGGAAAGCGATATAATAGTAATATCTTCAACTTTATTATCTTCTACTATCTAATGAATTGTGTGAATGTTATACAAACTATCATTATCGAAACTAGGGTGTTGTGGTAGCTATACATTAAACATCGTATAATGAGAAACAGTAAAAAAAGTATATGCAATCCCCCAAACCCGAAAATCTCTACTAGGGGTAATATTCACTGAGTGACCTAATGTTATCCCTTTCTTTTCTCAATTTTCTAAAAATCGAGTGGCGACTCCACAAAATAAAATAAAAAGCATCTTGTCCCTCCTTAAGACTAATCATTTGACCTTATTTGGTAAAGTTACCATATCCCTTGGAAACAAAACAAAAAGACCCTTATGGAATCAAATTGCCTCGAAATTGGAAAAAAAAAAAGGTCATTCATAATTACTCATTAGACTTTGCACATTAAAGGCTCCACACCCTTTAGATACATTAAAACCTAAATTATCCAAATCTAAATAATCACTTTTAATTAGGCTCACCTTATATGACAGCCTACAATTCATAATTATTTACATATAAGCTCAATGTTGGATTAAGGATCTAACACAAACAAGGTTCAAATTTAGTCCATATAAAGTTCATACAAGTCCACAAATAATTTATTAAGTCTATAGAATTCACAATTAAGTCCATAAATAACTAAATTGAAAAGGTTTAAAAATAATATTAAAATGTTCAAATATGATTCCAGTCTCCAATATCAAATGTAGTTTATTCACTAACTTTGTACCAACTCTACATCCTCCAAATCTTGACTAAAAACTAGTTGCAATACAAATGAAAAATTAAAGAAAATAAGAAAAATAATATATGAGCGTAAAGCAGCTAAATATAAAATGAAATTAAAGCGATTATGCACTCAATTAAAGCAAACAAAATTAAATTAAGAACTAATAAACATTGATAAAAAAGAATAGTTCATCACATTCTTATATGCTCAGATATCACACAGAACTAATTACCAACAAATAATGGAGAAACATAATTTACAAAATTTACAAAAGTAAGCTCATGATAAACTTGAAATTCTCTTAAATTTTCATGAAAAACCTTGCCTATAAATCAATTACCAACTCCCCCTTCTAAATTTTTAAAACCTATAAAAAAATAAAGAAATATATTGAATTAAAATGATATAAATGATAAATATATTATAGATTTTAATAAACTTTCACAAAGAAGTAATACCTTTTCGAGATTTTCAATCTCACTTAAATCTTCTTCAACACTAATTAAATGAGAGGATTTTTTAATCCAATCTTGATAACATATTAGTGCTTGCACAAATTTAGAAGTTAAAAAGCTTCGAAATGCATCTATTACATGTCCACCAGTACTAAATGTTGATTTTTAAGCCACAACCAAGATGGGAATTGCCAGGACATCATAGGCTAGTTGTGCTAAAATAGAAAATCTATGACCATTTAATTTCTTCTATTCTAAAATGTTAAAATCTTCATTATCTTCTTCTATTTCTTCAATTAAATACCTTTTTACCACTGATTTATTGAGTCTTCTACCTCTTATTTCAAACTTGTATTTCTTGTATTCTGATTCCACTATTTTCTTCACCATCTTAGTAGAATCAATAACTTCTACCTCATTTAAAACCACACAAACCTAATTTTGTTCATTTTTATTTTCAAGAGAAAGTATATTCTTGTATACATTATATAAATAATATAAAAGCTCCTTCACCTTTGTCCATAACTCTACACCAACTTGTCTCTCATACATTCTTGAAATAACGAATTGCACCCAATCTAATTTATGTTGAGGATCAAGAATCACAACTATAAATATTAATTTATTCATTTTTAATGGATCTCTCTAATACTTATCATATTTATCCTTCATCTTTGTAGCCATTTTACTTAACTCTTCATCATCATTTTTTATCCATTCACTCAAAAGGCTATAAAACATAAAGATTTTATATTAAAAAAAAGGTTTGATGTAGTGTACAAAGAAAATGAAATTCTCAATGTAAGCTCATAAAAGTATTACAAAAAGGTCATTATTCTCCTAGCATTTTACCAATCATCCTTAGAAGGCACCCTATAATCAAGCTCAAGCTTAAACCTAAAGTATGAGTCTTGTGAATCAAATCTATTAAATAATTTTTCAAAATTTGAGCTGCATTTAACAATAAATAAGTGGAGTTTCACATAATAGATACATCTAAGCACAATAAACTTTTACCTTCAATTTTTTCATTTTTAACATATTTCTTAAATTTTTGCAATCTAATTGGAGATTATCGTACATAATGCACTACAACTCTAATTTTTTCATAGAAATACCAATTTCTTTTAAGCCATCAATAATAATTAGATTGATTATGTGAGCAATGCATCTCATATGAAGGTATAAACGTTATAGAATGCTAGATCTCCAACTTCCTATTTATTCCTTTTTTTTTTAGAATAAACTCTTTATTATGAAAGAAGACTAAACAAAGATTACATCCTGAAGCACTTTCCTCTAAAGAGAATTAAACCAACAATATTCTAACTCACTAATAGAAAAAGAAAAATGAGCTAAGTTTTAAGCTAACATATTATCTGCTCTAGGAATATGAAAGAAACTTGACAAAATAAATTAAACACTGCTAAACTTAATATCCAATATGATATTTCCCATCTTTGTACTTTCCAACAATCTTACCTTAAGCTTTTGGATAAAGGATAGGCAATTTGATGCAATGCATACTAAAGAAATGTTCAATAATAGAGCCATTTGAATACCCAATCGATAGCCAATGCTTCAACGATTATTGGTGAATAGATCATCGCAACCCTCTTCACTTTAGCATCAATCACTTATCGTTGGCTATCTCTAATCACTACTCCTAATCCATAACCCGCTTGAGTCTTTGATCGTAGTGTCTCATGATATCGTGTAACTACCTATGTTATCTTCACAAAGAGTGATACTCTGTTTATCTTAGCCTGAGGCTCCTTACTTAGTTTGGTATCATCGTGTTCATATAATAATTTCAAAGCCCAATTATGACAGTCAGCTATATCCAGATATTGATCCTTAAAAATTGCATAGTTTCTTGCATACCAAATGAACCACGCTAACATCAGAAAAATAGAAATCACTTCAGGGGGAAATTAGGATTTATGTTTAAAAAAACATTCTACCAATAAGGCTTTCCAATTCTTAGTCTAAAATAAAGATTCAAAAATAAAGAAAATACAAAAATCTTTTACTCCAACTGTAATCTCTAAAAGCATGCTCTAAAATTCCCACTGACTCTTCACAACTCTTACACATAGGATTCAAGTCCAACTGTCACTTTGTGAGCTCAGCTCCAACTAGTAACAGATTCTTGAGCGTCTACCAACCATCTAATTATAATGTCATTTAAGCTTGCATTATCCATGGTAATTATAAATACTTGATATATTCCCACTCATTCAAACATTTCTTTATTTCAAAATCAATGTTTGTACCCTTATGACTAGAAATTAGACAAAAAATAAGAAATTTTTTTATGCAATTTCGAATCACTATCAATAAAAATGTGCCATAAAACACATATAGTTAATTCTTTGCACGAAAGACCACATATCAGTAGTAAGACAAACTGTTTGGTTCGTACTTTTCAATAAATTTTTTAACTTATTCTTTTCATCTAAGTAAAATTCATAGTAATCACGAGATATTGTCCACCTCAATGGAATTCAAAATCTACGAAAAACTATGGACATGAAATATTTAAATTGCTACCCCTCAATAAACTTTAATGGAAGTTCATCAATAATGACCATATAAGCTAAGGCTTTTCCAATTGCATCTTAGTCAAATTTCCAAGTGCTATAAAAACCTACTCCCCTACTCCCACATGTTTTTTATTGAAAATGCAAATGTGTTTGCCTTGTTTCTAAGTTATGATGGTGCTTTATACATACACTAATATGAAGTTTCAATGATGATGTTCCATTTCTTTTTGTTTCAGCAAAAAAAAAAAATCTTTACTATAATATTTACCCTTATATTTTTTATCCCTCTCCTTGCTTATAAATTTTCAAAATGCTCCTACACATTAGACCTTTGTGCCATAGCTTTTCTTTTTCCCTTTAATATAGACCTTTGTGCCATAGCTTTTCTTTTTCCCTTTAATGTAGCACCCATGGTTGTTTTACTCGAGGGTTATGATTGAAAGTTTTCATCTTCATTTGTTAATGATTCACTTTAATTGGACTTTTACAAGTTAAAAAAAAATAAATGCAGATTTTAATATTTTTAACTGTAAATAAATCACCAAAAAATAAGAAAAAAATATTAACTTATATTATAAGATGACATTGATGATGCCGTTGTTAAATTTAAAACCTATTTAGTTATTAAATGAATTTAAGAGATAAGCAATAGAGAATAAAAACACATAATTTCACAACAAAAGAAAAGCATTAACACAAAATTACATAACAGTATATACAAGTTATTTATGTGAAAAATTAAATGTGGTTTAGTGAAAGTTGATAGCAAATATCTGAGCTTTAGTTGAATATAGAAAAAGAGAAAAGCACAAACATTTTCTACTCTAGAGGGTTCTACATAAGCTACCAATTTATTACTCTTAAACAATGATCCATCATCTATTAACAACCATTCTTCTTGTATGGCTATTAGTAGACATTGTAGTGAAAAGTGGCCCTTCCATATTAAGTCCATCGTATCTAACATATAAACATAATTGAAAAGTTCACACTTTTTAACAACTAATTGAATGAGTATTCTACCCCAAATGTTTTTAGCAATTACATATAATATGAAACAAAATGAAAACAAAAGGAAAAAAAATTATGTAAATATAAATGAATCAACAAGTTTATGAAACTCTTCCAAATTCTAACAATTTTAAATTATGAGAAGCTAAAAATAATCATCAATTTCATATATATAAGATAATGGGTCCTTAAAAACCTAAAAAAATAAAGCAAAAATGTGCATAATGGTTATAAAATGAAGCTGGAAATCAAAGCATATAAAGTAGGGTCACTTTGCAATGGAAAACAACAACTTCAAAAAAAAAAAAGGAAAAAACTTACACTACAACTTTAATTACTATTGGAAAAGACAAAAATCTAAGATAAAATAAGAATCTAAAAGAGGATTTATGTGAACACCTAGTAGAGAAAGAGGATGATGCCTCTAATTGATGGTGTTCTTAACAGGGTAAAGATGACAATGATGGAGGTGTTAGTGGTTGTCATGGATGTTCTAGAAGGAAGAAAGAGGGCATAGGTGATGACAATATAGTTCTTGACAATAGTGGAGATGATGATGATTGAGGTAGTGGTGGTGGTCGATGGGTGTTCTAGAAGGAAGAAAGGGGTAGAGTGTCACGACCCAAAACAGGGGCCATGACCGGCGCTAGGGAACGGGAATTCTTTCGAATCCGGAACCCGTAGCAAGCCTAAAATAAAATAAAACATGCAATAGTAATAATAACACAATTAAGTAAAATATTATACAACGAAAATAAAATCATAAATATCAAAATAATATTTTCGTCAAACGAAATTAAATTAAATTCTCATCTCATATATAAATAAATCCTTTAATACAAGTTTCAGTTCAAATATTTAAAGTACATATCTCACGACTTTATACAACTACTGCAGTGTCTAGATTATAAAAATAAAACTTAAGTGAGCAGTTTATATAAAGAAGCCGGGGCGGAAGAAATCCAGCGTACAGGCCTGTTACTAAGGTCTGAAAATGATGACTCTCTTGAAAAATAGTCAACGGAGGGGAGTCAGACCTCACTGAGTGAACTACTATAATATATATACATGCATACTAAATGCCAATGCAAAAGTATTTATAATATGTATGTATACAAGCAAATACACACAGATGCAATAAAATCATTTTATATATTTATTGAAAATCACTGTTTATGAAGGATTAAATAGAACCTTAGAAAATCGTAACCTCAAAATAGTGTTAGACAACACTCTAGCCATACAAGCTCACTTATTCCAATATAATCACTTGATCCATTTGGACAGTAGACTGGCCCCGAGACACTAAGTCAACCGAGCTCCAGTAGTTTGACTGTCAGTGTGATTGACCCCGAGACACTTGGTCAACCGAGCTCCAGCAATCACACTCCCAAATCATATCACACATCAAATAATCATATCCAATCAATATCCACAAATGGTTAGTAATATAGCCTAAATACCATCAGCGTACCGGTACGTACTCGGTCCTAGTGCTGCCCACTAAGTAGCACGTTCTATTGATATCCTTCATTGAAATATAAAGCATACATTCATAAAAATAAATGATGCATGAATTTAAATATAATAGCAACATAAATCATATATATACTAGAAATATACCAAAAGTAAACCAGGTATATTTCGAGTATATATATACTTCACATAAATCCAATATATTTGCAAAATAAACTAGAAATATATTTAAAAACATTTTAAGTATAAATGTTAAATAATACATATGTATAATTCAAAATATATCAAAAATATACCAAAAATAAACCAAAAATAAACCTATGTACTAATTAGATCATTTATGCATATTTAATCAAAATAACACATATATTTCTAAAACATGCACCCTAAAGCATATATATATAAAATAGTAACTCACAATTAGTGCGCTCCTCGAGATGGGTCCGATGGGCCTGGTCCACTAGGCCTCGGTCTCGGTGCAACTAAACAAACAATAAATAACAGACATCAGAATAAACCTAATAGAAAATCCTAGAAACTCAATCTAGAATATTAGGCACATAATCAAAATTAGGGTTCAACCGGATATCATGTTTTACGAGAATTCTAAAGAAAATCCGACAGAACCTCCCTTGTAAAATGGACATCTCTCTACTCAAAGAGTAGAGCCAGCCCTGCAAAGAAACACACTTCAAAAATAAACACAAAACACAACCAAAATCCCTCGGTCGGACTCCAAACTACTAATCACCGACCGAGGTCCATAATTCACAGAACAATATAAAAATATCGAAAATACCCTTATATCATAGAAATATATTTAATAAGTAGAAATTACGTAATTAATCCTAAAACACAGTAAAAACCGATAAAACTCATTTATTTAGAAAAATCGTATATTATATATATAATTTGAAAATAATTCACGAAAAATAGTTTTAATTAATTAAAAATACTAAATAATTTGTAGAAATCATTTTTATACCTTAAATAACTATTAAAACCAATTTAATTACATTTTTAGTCAATTTAGGGTAAAATTACCAAAATGCCCCTATATATATAAATATACTAAAATTACTCCAAAAATTCACCAAAAATAATATAATTACTAAAAATTAATTTTCTCAACATATTTATCAATAATATCGATAATTAAACTCAATTAACTAATTAATTTCAATTAAAAACACAATTATCCCTATTTTTCAAAAATTACATAAACTAATTAAATTCAAAATAAATACATAGAAATTCATAAAAATTCCAAATAAATTTATATAATTCATTTAAACACCTATAATTATAATAAAACACAATTTCATAATTTATTTAATTAATTTTTGAAAATTAGAAAATAATAATAAAATATTCAAAAATACCCAAAAATCAAAATAATTACCAAAAATTCTACAAAAATTCACACATGTAGATTAAACTAAGGGGAACAACATTTGTGAAGGAATTTTTCATGAATCAATCAATTATAAGTTCAAAAAAATCAAGAACCCTAAAATGGTCGAGTTACCAAAATCAAAACCTAAGCAAATCAAGACCATTTTAAGTGAAACAAAGCTTGGAATCACACTCACTGGAGCTCAAGGAGAATAAATAGACTGGCGGTGTTGAAAATGGTGGCCGGAATCACCGTGAACGATAGTGAGAAAAGTTTCAGCTTCTCCAACCAAAACGAGTTTCCTAACGCCGGAAATGGGCTCTGCTGGCGGCGGAACAGCTGGAGGAAGGAGGTGGCATGCCGGGAGGCACACCGACGGCAAGAGAACGGCATGACAGTGGCCGAATTCGCGTGAGGGATGATCGGGGAAAAAGGAGAAGCTTCAATGGCAATTTCGTAAATAACTCAAATTTTATTTTTTGTTTAATATTAAATGTATATGTATATATATATACTTTTACACTATATATTAAAATAATATAGACTCACACACATTAAATATACACCACACACATATAATTTAATATTTTTAATAATTTATACACTAAAAATAATTAAATAATATTAAAACTAATTAATAAATAATAAAATATTAGGATAATTAATTAAACCCTAGTTAAATAAATAAATACACATATATACGTTATTTAGTACTTTAAAATATATATGAGTTCATGCAAGTCCGTAAAATTGTTTAAAATAATTAATAATAAATAATTTACGTGTAAATTTTTTCGAAAATACAAGTCCCGGGAAAATTTTATGTAAAGTGCTTAAAATAATATAAAACAATTAAAAATCAATTTTAATTAAATAGCAACTCATGAGATATCATAAATATATACAAAAATTATTAACACTGCATATCCCGATGCAGTATTAAAATATTTAAAAACACGGGATATCATATAGAGGCGGCTATAAAAAGATTAGGGAAAATGTGAAACTAAGGTTAAGGTTTAGTCATTTCAGTTAATTACACATAAATCATTGGTTGAATTGAACCGAAGCTTAAAATCAAAATTTTTTAAAACTATGATTGAAACCACAACTGAGGTGTTTGAAAACTGAACCAAACCGACCAAATAGGCTCAGTTTGGTTCGATTTTCAATTTTAATCAAAAACTCTACACACCCCTATCATTAATTATAGGCTTCTTTTATTAAAAATATCCAAAAAAAAATAAAGAATCTAATAACATTAAATATTTCATTTTTTAAATAACTACAAGAATATCAGTTGACATTCAGTTTTTAAATCTTGCCGCCTACAATATATCTTTTTCTATTTTTATTTTCTTTTGCACCCCTTTTTTCTCCATAACACACAACCCCATTTCCTTCTCTTTCTCCTTCTATATCATATTCTTATCTTCAACTTCCTTCTCCTTCTTCTCCGCCACAAGCTTCCTCTGGTCTATAATTTGCCCTTCTCTAGATTTCATTAATGGTGTGAAATTTCAATTTAGGACTTTTAAACTATAAGAAGATATTATTATGAATATCCTAAATACAAATAAAAAATATTTTAGGTTAAAAATTTTACTTCATCTAATTAAATTATTTTCAAAATAAATGTTTATTTTGTGAGAACAATAATCAAAATAATATTATTTTTAATAATATTTACATTATCATTTAACTATATTAATACACTATATAAATTAAAATTTCAATTAAAAATATAATTTCAATTTATAAAATATACAGTAAGAAATGTTAATTTCTCTCTTAATAATTTATATCAATTTTCTTGGTTTTCATCTTTTTTGAGCATTTTTTTCACATATATTACTTTTAAATTTTTCTATTCAATATTTGCATATGATTTTTCAAAAAAAAAAATTACTATGTGATCTTTTTGAATTTTATTTAAAAATAATTTTTCGTTGAATTTTACTTTAAAAAAATAGAAATTTTTTTATTTAGAATGTATACATATAATCTTGGAAATTAGAAGCAGTTAAATATGTTTGTATATTGTTCTCTTATTAAATATGACCTTTTATTACCAATTAAACTCTTTTTTTTATTTCCATAATAAATTTTTAAAATATAAAATTAATATATTTCCTTGTTTTAAGAAAATATATTTATTATGAAACTACATGCTTAATTATTGAAAATTTTTATTATTTTTATATATTTAAGAAATTTGTTTGTTATGAAATAAAATGCTCCATTTGCTTATTTCTATCATAGTAGAAAAATTAATTGTCAAAAGGTTAATCCTAGGTTGATCCTATGGGTAGGATCCACACACCTTTAATTAGTATAATATTTAGTTATGCTAACATTAATAATTGACAGTTATAACTCATATGGTACTAACAAGCAACACTATACAAAATAAAATTATTCTAAAAAAAAAAAAAAGTAAGAATCAAACAAGTATACATCTACCGTCAAATCCGGTCGAGTAGTAAGCACACTTGAGTCAACGAAAAAAAAAAGCATTAGTTAGTCCCTTCTTGACCCAATGTTTTTTAGATTTATTTCGAGTAGTCGTTACAAAGCACGCATTATAAATTATATATATTTTAAATTAATTAATTAATTAATTTTAATAAATAAAAACAACAATTTAATTAAATATAAAAATAAAAACTTATAAAGTTATTACAATAAATTTATTTTATAATTTTTATCAATATATATATATATATATATATATATATATATATATAGAATAAAAGACATAATTTTTTTATAGAAATATTTAGATGCAACAAAATTAGAGTATTTTACATAAAATAGAAATATGTATTCTAAAATATTTTATAGAAAAATATTATGAATTTTAATAACTAAACACATAAACCTATAGGGGTAAATATTGAATTATAAAGAATGACACTTATTAAAATTTAAATTTGATGACTTTAGAGATCGGCATTTGATATATAATAGTGGTCTATTTGCGCATTTCATGAACTACAGATTATATACATTTTTTAAAATAATTTTAATAAATTACAAATTATAAACTAACCCAATATAAAATTGAGTGTGAGTAATGAGCATATCATCATAAGAAGAGGCAGACCATCCGGTTAAATAGAAACCATATACTTCCATGAGGAACCCTAAGCCCCCTCTTATTGACTAACTATGCTTTAAATCTTGAATTTTAAACCTTTTTTTTTTAGAAGAAGATAATATCATTACTAAGGAAAGATCATAACAAAAATGAAAAACAACATCTAGTCCAAACTACCAAAAACAGTAAAACCAACCAGTCCAAACAAGGCCAGAACAAAACATAAACTTGACAATACAAGATTTGTACCCAAGAGACAATCAAGATAAAAATACACTTAAAAGTTAAGTGAAGAAAATGCAGAATTTTTGCATCCATATAGCTTCCATTCATGGAAATAGATCGATTAGATGTTTGATTTCCAAGTAGATTGGACCAAAACATCTATACCTTCTGCAAAGGGGTGACATTCAACCTCACTTTAACAGATATGAAAGTCTGGTGAAAAAACCTTCATATATTAAGTAGATCAAGTTGAAAGTTCTTCAAAATGGGAACAAATCTCCATTGCAAGAACAAAAAAAAACCCTAAGATAGAGGTAAGAACTGAAAACAGCATCATTAGATTTATAAATCTGAGAGATAAACTATTTATTTGGAGATAAAATTATTAAAAATATCTAAAAATAAGAGAGGATTACTGTTGGTCAAAGATGGACAACAGTAGTCTTGTGAAGAACACCAAGAGAGAGCAAGAAAGAGATGAAAAAGGTAAGACAAAAGCAAAGAGATTAGAGCATCTTGAATTTTAAACTTAAAATGATGTAACTCGTGTAGAATTAGATGTAAATCCATTTATAAGAAGATGTCTAATTTTCATGGGTATAATTATATTGTTCAATATTAACAAAAAAACATAAAAAGAGAAAATAAAAATAAAACAGTTTATTACGAATTATTAGATTTGTATTAAAATATATATAATAGTGTTTTAGATTAATATTTTAATAATTTGAGGTAGAAAAAATTTGAATATTATTCATATTAGTACTGAAGATATATGACACCGTGTTTGTAAGAATATAATAGAATTTCAAATATGATTAGTGAATTTTCAAAAATTTAGTTTTAAGAAATGATTTTTGTTTTTACTTTTAAATAAATTTTAATCAATTTTGTCATATTGGAATTTTATTCATTTCCATTGAATTTTGAATCTATAATAATTATATTAGGGGAGTCATTGGATTTATTTGTCAAAAAGTTGACTTTTGACTTGATGACTCGATAGTTCTATTTGATCATTTTGTCTACAAAATATAAAAGAAAATTAAAATCTATCTGTCAATTTAAAATCTATCTGTCAATTTAAAATCAATGGAGCAATGTTTTAACAATTGCTTGTGGCCCAAAAACAAATCAAAACTGGCTATTTGGCATCACCTAAGCCACAAATATTATATGATAATATTAGTTTCACAAAATTACTATTTAGCTCCCTATATTTATAACAATTGCTCGTTTTGCTACCTGTGACATTTCCCATCTCCCCATTTATTATGACCAGTTAACTCTCCAAAAGCCGAATTTAGACCCTTTTCTAACCCGTTGCAATCGGGGGGTTTTTTTTTTTAATTTCCACGTGGCAAAGCTTCAGTTTAATTTAGTAATAATCATCGTAAAAATTATTACAAATAATTATCAAATTTTTATATTTTATTATAATTTAATTTTAAAAATTTTAGTTTATTTAATTTTGATTTATAGTCTATAAAAAATATTTTACTATTTTTAGGTTAAATTAAATAATGGGACAACAATAATTAATAAACTGTATTTTATGTTTTCATTTTATGAAATTTGCCATAGTCCTAGTTATTTTAAATTTTACTCTATTTTTCACCTTAATGGATGATTAAATACATATTCAATGAAAATATGACATATGGTATGATTATTTTGATTACCATATTATTAAATTTAGTAAAAATATTTTTATAAAATAAAATAGTATAAAATATTTTTTATAAAAAATAAAATAGTTAAATAAATTTGAAGTTTTGAACGTGAATTATGATAAAATACAAAATTTGACAACAATATTGTTTTAGTTTATCCAAAAATTGTCATTGTGTAGAAAATAAAACCAAAAATATATGGCTTCAAGTTAATAAAGGTAAACTAAATATAATATATGGTGATGTTAACATTCGATTTTTATAAAAAATAATAAACTAAAACAGTTATTAATTGTTAAAAATATTGCCATGTAATAAATAGAGTAAAGTCTCAATAATATATTATTTAATTAATAAATAATTTTGGTTAATTCCAATTTGAGACCAACACTCTATATATATATATATATATATTATTTTCACTAAAATTGATGAATTATATTATAGTTTTGTTTATCTAAATAAAAACTTTACATGGTTAAATATGTATAAAACCAAAAAATATAAAAAATAATTAAACATAATACATATATTCATAAATTTCATTTATTATTAATAAATACATTTTATAGTAATTATTTTTATAAATTAATAATTAAATTGTTATCACTTAATTATTAATTTCTAAAGATTTTAGAATATAAATAATTACAATTTTTTTTTTTGAAATGGAAAAATGGATTTACTAGTCCTCGACATTGAGACAATAACTTCCGTAAACAATTTGGCATTTCAAACAACTTTAAACAATAATTCATGCGAAAGGGCTGCTCTTTTAGAATTTGACATTGTTAGGCTCCTCTCAATTTGATTTTTATGCCCCGTTTTCTTCCTGGAAAAGGGATGAGGCAGAGGATCAAGGGACCAAAAGAAACACCACCTACAACTATATATATTCTGAAACAAATTAGGGATCGGATTAATCAAATAAAATGTAACAGTTACATATATATTGTTAATTTTATTTTGTAAATAAAAGATAATATATAAGTTGTGTAATTAATTTTTTTAAAAATTAATATATATAAAATAATTAATAAATAAATTAGTAACTTTATATAAAAAAATTAAATTTTAAATATCAAATAATTAAAAAATTATTAGAAAAATTTTATGAACATAAAGTTGCATGATATATTTTGTACATTTTTACACATAAAAAATTGTAAAAATTTATACAATATAATTAATAAAAGAATAAAATTAAAAATTAAAAAAATTACATGTAACAATTAGTTTATGTTTTATAGCTAGTCATGAACACATATATTAGTCATTTGACAATATTTTTCATCTATTAAATTTAAAATGATGAAAATTAATCAGTACTAATATGATTAATTCATTAATATTCTCATAAGAATTGACATAAAAAAATTGAAAATAAAAATATAAACTAGTGACAATAATAAAATTAAAATAGATATCATTAAACAACTATAAAAAAAATAAATTGATTTATACTTTTTTTTAAATATTTAATTTATATTTTATTAAAATGATAGAAAAATGAAAATTTATGTTTTTTAATAAAAAAATATTTTAGACACATTTATCCTACTTTCAATTAAATTAATAAAAATACATGTAAATGAAGTTAACTATTAAGGATGTTAACAAACTGTCTAAAATTTGTCAAACAAGGTTAAAAAGACTAATGCATTACATGATAACATATGCCCTCCTTTAACTTCAATCCAAACGTATCTTAATACTTGAGTAATAATGTTGTTTGTTTCTATTAATTGTTATGAGCTTATTTGGATTTTGGATAGTTTATTTATATGGTATTGTTTTCTGTTTAAGGCTTTTGAATGCAGATTTTAATTTATTTTTAACCCATAAGTTTTTTTTCTAGTATATTTTAGGCAATATTATTATATTAAAAACATTCTTGTGACATTTTAAAATAAAAACTACTTTAGGAAATAAAAAAATTAATGAAATAAACTAATTAGAGTGATTTACTATTAAATCGACTAATCAATTTTTTAATTTAAGTCACCAAATTTAAAGTTTATTAGATTATAATCAATCCAATTTGATTCAAGTAGGATTATAAGAGCGGTAAAGATTTTTTAACAATTATTTTAACATAAATACATATAACATGATTGAAATTTAAAATTTTATTTAAATAAGAATAATCTTCTGCGAGCTGATCCAATAGTTATTGGTAACAGAACAATCAACTTTAATGATTTAATCCTAATTTCTAAAGTTTAAAAGTTGAAAATTAAAAATTAATTTAAAATTTATCTTATGATTTTTTTAACAATAATTGTATCTTATAACTAATTTATACATATACTTAACATTATCACATTAAAAATGCATTATATGATTAGTTTATCTAATTTCGTGCTTTACTTTTCTTTTGACTTCTATCACAATGAAAGTGAAATTTGATCATCATCATATTAATAGGTGTGAAATATAAAGTGACACTTTTATATAAAACAATGTCTCTTTGTAACACTTGTCAATTTGTTTAGATAAATATTCACATTAAGACATCTAATTACTAAAACAAATACGAGTTTTTTTTAAAATCCTATCCAATAATTTCGCATCATTACTACACAATTTTAGCAATCATGAGAACAATTATATATGTTGGTTAATAATTTTAATGATTTGATTTTCATTTGGATAAAGACATTACAACTTTTATAACAAAGGTAAGAAGTAAGAAATTAATAAAATCGAATTAGCTGTCCTTTCCTTAAAAAAAAATGATAATAGATCCAATTAGCTATTGATATATATTATAATATTTATATATAAAATTAATTAATGGTTATGATTAAATAAAAAATAATTTAATAGTTTTAATTTCATTTGTATACATACACATATATATACTACGGTAAGACTATAATTAAAATAAATATATCCTCCAAATTAAAAAATATAATTTCAAAAAAAAATTTTGAGGTGAAAAATAATAATAATTATTTATTTTATTGACAAAAATAATCCAAATCTTTACATGATTAAATAATTCTTTGATTTCTATTAACTAATTATATTTTCACAAATTTTACAGGTTAATTTTTTATTTAAAATTTTAATAAACATATTATAATAACAATTATAATTTTATAAATAAAAAACTATAAAGTACAAAGTTAATGGCTGCATTTACAATGATATTAATATTAGTATAAAAAATCATAATTTTTTTCTATTTTTTTTTAATTTATACCAAAATTTAAAATTTGACATATTGTTTATAATTATGCCATAATTGCATGTTGGTAAAAAATTAAAAATTAAATACCTACATGACATCTAATGTGAATCAATTGATCTCTATTATTGTGGTACCATATTCATATGAAGGTATTAACTAGTTAAAGAAGGAGATGAACATGTTGTTTGACAAGTTAAACAAAAATTTTATTATCATTTTATGTGTTTTTAAACTTACCCAAGTTAAAATATAACTAACTATTATAATTTGTATTTGGATGATGTAAATGTTGATGAGCTGATTCATTTAAAATGCCACACACATATATATATATATATATTATCAAATTATAATCGTGTTAAAATTGATGTCACGATTCGAACTCAAAAAGGGACACGTGATCAGCATTAAGGAGTGAAAATATATAAAGTATCCGAAACTCATAATAAGTTTTAACAAAAATTTAATAAAATAAAAACGATAATAAAATGACATAATTTAAAAAAAGATAAAAAGTACAAATGAATTAAAATCCAATACAAACTTAAATAATATATATAATAATATTCACAAATAATTATAATATTTAAAAATTTAAAATATTATTAACATAAAATAATTTTATATAATTTAAAATATTAGGTCATTACAATTAAAATAGTATATCAAATTGTTAAATTCTAAAGTTTAGTATATAGATTTTCAAAAATTGAAATAATGATAATTTTTTTTATACTAATAGGCTTAATATTCAGGGTAATGGATCGAGTCAAAACTAAAAAATATAAATATCTATGTACACAAAAAAAAAAAAAATCAATTTAACCACAACAAATTATTGTCAAATTCAAAATTTTTAAAGAAAGTATCGTTAAAAAAATCAAAACTACTCACCAAACTGAAAATTATATAAATCCATTTTAGTTTTAAATTTCATTTACGAACTTTATAAATAAAATTATTATTAATCAACTTGTGAAAAAAATGTTCAAATATAGGAAAAGAGAGAAAAAAAAATCCCAACTTAATGACTTTATTTTTGACATCGGATAAGTTATATATATATATATATATACACACACGTTAGTGTATTAATCTTAATATTTAATATAAATGCAATTTTAATAAAACATAAAATAAAATATTTAAAATAAATATACACACAAAACAAAAATTATATGCATATAACAAAAATAGTTGTTTGTAAACACATAGCCAAATTATTGAAAAATAAAATGTTTTTCGAAGAATAAAATTATTACTAAGAGCAAAAAATGATAACTAATGTAAAGTAATTTTAAATAGTAAGAAAATTATACAGTGAAAATAATGGTTACAAAGAGCATGCTACATAAGCTATTGGTTTCAAATGTGTATATATATATACACACACACTGATTGGAAAATTGTTGTTGTAATAACTAAAATTGTCTTCCATGTGAACATCACATTAAAATGCATCATTTTGATTATTATGCAAAATAATACACAATATTTGATTTTTTTAATTTAACCACAAATTATTAATTTTAATAAATTAATACATTTTTTTATTTTTTTATTGTTTTACAATTGATACATGAAATGAGAATTCAAAATTACATTTTTTTTATTGAAATTAATAATGTATTAATAGAGAATGTGTGTATCTATATGTATAATAAAATTTTTTAAAATTATTATAAGTAATTAAAAACTTAAAAGATCAATACTTTAGTGATTAAAATATTATTGAAAATGTATTATTAATAAAATAAAAAACAATTTTCAACTCTAACAACTAAACCAAAAAGTTTAAAATATATTTGTAACCATTATAAATGAAAATTAAAAATTATTTTTTATTTTATGGTTATTGGATTAAAATTTAATAGATATAACAAAACAATAAAAATATCAAAATCTTTAAATTTTAAAAATGTGTCACTGAAATATTCATTATACATTTGACAACAGTGAAAAAATTAATTAACGAAATTGAAGAATAATATATTACTAAAACTAATAAATAATGATTAAATTGTGTGTGTATATGTATATATATATATATATATTAAATTTCTAATTTATAAGAAATGAGTTTTGACAAATTGTTAAAAAAACATATATTAAGCAACCGAATTTCCGATTAGCGAATATCAAAGTGTAAAAGTTGAAAATTTATATTAATTTACAACAATGTTTTTAAAAAATATAATTAAATTACAAAAAGAACATTCCTACCATTACCATTTACCCACAACAAATCTATGTGCTACTAAAAGATAATAACATTACATCTAAAGGAACCAACCAATCCTGGCATAGTCTACCTATTTCACAACAAGTCCATATTTTAACATAAATACATTAAGAAAAAACAGCTACTCCGTACCCTATAGACATTTTCTTTCTTTTTCAACTCAACATCTCTGTTTTTATTTTGCCATTATCTACATTCATATCATCATTTTCTTCTAAACTTTCTTTGCATTTCTAGAACTCCTCCTTCCATTTTCTTCAATTCCCATTTCTGTACCATTCTTTTTCTTAATCTATTCCAAAGATTTTCATCCAAATCCATATCTTCAACAAAACCCTTTTCTCTATTCTCTGAATCTTACTTATTAATACTCAACAATCTCAAATCTTTATTATTGGGTACGCAAATCTTACTTATTAATACCTAAGAATCTCAAATCTTTATCATTGGGTACTCATCAATAACCAAGGAATTGTAAGTTTGGGTTTTGGTCTCAAAGAAATGTTGCAGATTTTCTTCACAGTAGCCTTCTCTGCAGTGCCGTTGACTCTGTATATTCCACCCATGAGGAGCTTGAATCTCTTTGTGGAAACCATGGAAGATCTGTGTAGAGAGTCAAGAGGTTACACTAATAGAATTTATCCTCGCGCAAGGCACGTTTGGTCTAGGCTCTTAGATCTCTTGCTTTGCAATTCAAGGTTAGATTAAAGATGATCTCTTTATTTGTACATTCTTTTTTATTTTCTTTGTTTTCGGTGTACTTCTTGTTGTTGGGGTTATGATTTCTGGATACTGATTTTGTTGGGTCTGTGTTGATGTCTTGTTAGTGCCGGATTATGAGACGATATATATAGAAAAGAAATCTTTTGAGCTCTTTAAGGTTGTTATTGTATTAATAAATGGTGAATTCGCTCTGTTTCATTTCATGTTCTTGCTGCCTTAATTATTGTCAATTCCAGCGACTGTAAGAAAATCTACTTAAATTTAAGTGATGAATGGTCATGATGCAGAGTTACAGAATTTGGATTTGTGTCCGAGTTTTTATACACCATGAATTTCAGCCACAGAAATATTGCTATTTGCAAGGAGATGTAGCTAGGCCATTTTCATTTTACAGGTTTTTGCAGGAATTTTCTACTTCACTGAAATCCATGCCACAAATAAAAAGAAAAAGAAAGGCATGTTTCAGCAGTTGTAGGCATTTTTCAGAAGCTATGAATTTATAAAAATATAGTAAAAATTCATTGGCAAGGACAAAAGCTCAAATTTTTCGTGTGCTTTGACCTTCGTACACTTTAATTTTCTGGGATTAAATAGGAAAACAGAGATGAAATTTTGGTTTTCCCTAAGGAAAATGCTAAGAGATTAGCATGTAAGGTATTTCATTTTATGGTGAGGACAGAGCAATGAATTATGTGCAAAATGCAAAGCAGCAAAGGTTTGTTGTTCATATTGTAAGCATTATTATCTTGTAGCACCAATTTTTGTTTTTTAATATTTATCTATCTAAGTGAGTTGAAGACAAAGAATGTACACTTTTTTTTATGTTGGCATTTAGCTTGCGGTGCTTTGTGTCCTAACTCTTTATTGTTATCAACTTGAAGGATATTAAGCAAAAGTAAAGGCATAGAGACAAAAAAAATAAAGGCATTTGTTCTTACCGTCTAAGGTTTCACAAAATAGAAAGGTTGGTAAGGTATAGTTTGATATGAAGATTGATATGATTTAAGATTCTCCCACTTTCCAATTAAAATTTTCCTTTGGATTGATTTGAATGTAAAACATGTCGTGTTGTAATTTCAAAACAACCAATTCTCGGCTTCAAAATGTAGCCAAAAAGGAGAGTAAATGAGAACAAATATGGAGTGATACTTTTTGTTTGTCTAATATTGTATAAAAGCGTCATTTATATTTAAAGATATATTATAAATAAAATAATTTGAATTAATTACATCCTTAATTAAATTAAAGTTAATTGCATCCTATATTAATATGGGATAAAAATTATAAGCGTGTAGGATTATATAAAATTGTAAAAATATATTAAGCAATATATTATATTAGTTGACATTCTTCTCAATACATTAAACAATATAATATATATTTAATTTTCATTAAACTACATTGTGAAATTATTTATTTGCTATAACGGTTTTTACATTAATGGTTTCATAGTCATTTCTAATTAAAGCACATTAAATCTCTACATGCAATGGTTTCAATTTCATTAAACCTGATGCTTAACGTTGATAATTTTATTAGTCAATACAATGCTTCCAAGAGATATATACTGTTTTGGATTAACTATTATATGCAAATGCAAACATAATATATATACACACAAGCACACCATAACAATATATAGGGGTGTAGTCAAATTGAGCTAAATTTGAGTCAAATTCGCTATACTATTTAGTGTTTATAATCTATTTGTGAGGTCAAACAAACCTAAATGAGTCTAAAAAATTTTAAAACATATAAACTATAAATTAAAATTATACATTAAAAAACTAAAAATAAATTATTTACTAAATAAAATATAATATATTTAATAAAAATTATGATTTTGTTATAATAATATATTTTTATAAATATTTTTTACAAACTAAATTTATATATTATATATCGAAAATCAAATTATTAAACATTAAAATTATAAGTTGACTTATAAGTTTCTATTCAAATTAGTTTTTGAGATTCACAAGCCAAGTTTTATAAGTTGACTTATGAGTTTTCTATTCAAATTTATTTTTGAACTTCACAAGTTAAGTTTTGTATAGTTTGAATTTACTTTATTTATTAGATGAACTTTAATATATAAGATTGAATGAATTTTTATCGAATTAAATAGGTATGCAGTTCGACTCATTTACATTTCTAACTATATATTCAACATGGCAAAATGTATGATCATGACAATTATGATATATGAATAAGGTGAAAATTCATAATTAAAGCATAATTATATAATCATGGCAATCATGACAAAAATTCAATGACAATAATACAGATGCATAAATCATAGCATTACATGTTAAGAATGACATCTTATGGCAATTTATGGTAACATGAGAAATCATGACAAATCATGTAAAAGTATGACATGTTAATCCTAAGCATGTTTTTCTAAGCACTTCAAATGAAAAAAATAAAAAATAAATCATGCAAAAGCAAATAATAAAAAATAGAAAAGTTAGAATGACAAATATTTTTACAAACATCTCCTTCTTTTGTGTCTTTTGGAATTGAAAATCGAGACCCCAATTTCTTATTAAGCCACTTTATTTGAAAAGTTAAAAAAAAGGAAAGAAATTTAAAGTATCCTTGCAAATGAGTGTAAAATATAAAAACAACTTATTTAAAATGAATTTAAAATAGACATTTGATTATAAATCATTTATCTGAAAACCTTGAATTTTGAATGTAAAAACATAAATTTTATGAAAACAAGTTAAGAAAAATTAATGATGACAATAATTGAATATATTGGAACCCTGAGTTTATTATATGAGCAACCCATCAATTTAGACCTCAAAACATAGGTTTTGTACCTTAAATGAATTAAACTCATCCAATAAACTATTGCTTTTTAATGATTCAAATCGCCATCACCATTTTTAAATCAAAATGAAAAAGAATTGAACAAAAGAAATTATTTGAAACAAATGAATATTTTTAAGATAAAAGAATATAAAATTTGAGGGTTTATTGCACTAATGGTACCTTACTTTTTTCATATATTTAATTTTGGTATTAAATTTTTAATTTTTTTCTTTTCAGTTACCGAAGTTCTATTTTTGTTTTAGATTAAATTATCTCGAATATATCTGATCAAATTTAGCATACATAACAGCTGGAATAAACATATTCTTAGTGTGTTCGTCATGTAAGCATCTTATTAAATAATCTAATTATCTTGTGGACCCTAGAAAATAATTTTATTTTCTCATCTTTAATTTTGTTTTCTAGGACCCGTAAGATGATTAGGTTGCTTATTAGGATGTTTACGTGGTGAATATACTAAGAATATACTTATTCTGGCTGTTACGTATACTAAATTTGATTGGATATGTTTGAGGTACTTTAACCTAGAACAAAAATAGAACTTTAGTAACTGAAAAGAAAAAAAATTAAAAATATGGTACCAAAATGAAATATGTGGCAAAGTTAAGGTACCATTAGTGCAATAAACCCTAAAATTTGATGATATGAAGAAACAAGATTTATTACCAACACAAGTAAATATTACACATAAATTATATCAACACAACACATGTATATTATTCCAACAAAAAAAGATAAAAACAAGACATGTTTGAAAATGAAAAAAAAAAGTGAAAATCAAGATTGTTGTTAAAATAGTTATGAAAAGAAAATTGAAATCAAAGATGAAAAAATTGTAATGTAATTTCAAGAGAAAAATATATTATCAAGTAATAGAAATAAGAATTGAAAATTTATATTTTATATATCAACAAATTAAGATTAGGGTATAAAAGAAAACACCTTGAAAAATATGTTTAAAATGGATTTTTTACAAAATAAATAAGAAGGTCTTAAAATAACAAAAATGCAAAATATAAAATGACAAAAGTGATGATACATATCAATAAAAATAGGATAAATCCATGAAAATATCTAATAACTCCAAATTGATATTTCTTGCTTGTGGAACCTGCATCGACGAGGAGAACAGGCAAAGGGGTGGAGTTTCCTTCATAAACACTCTGAAACTTAAGTCAGTAATGGTATAAGGAAAAATATAATAAAGCGAATATGCATAATAGAATAGAGAATACAGAGTGATTGCTTGGATGATGTGATGATGGAGTGATAGAATGATGTTTTGGTGATGTTGTATGATGAAAATGGGAAGATGAGAATGAGAATGTGAGAATATAATGAATGTCATGAGATGTATTTATAGGAGAAGGTATTGCTCAAACCTCTTAGGAATATGATTCCTTAGTCTTGTAAGATTGTCTTGTTTAGGAGAGAAGTATATTTTCTTTGTAACTAACCTTCCTAATTGAAATAGACTTCTTTATTAAGGTTTCTTCTTATTCAAGTAATTCTCCTCTTTAGGGAAATATAACCCTTATTAGAATAGGATACTAATATGGGATATCAAAAGTCCCCCTTGAAAGTCTGTTCGGATATTTATGTTTGATATATTCGAGTCTATAAGGTGATGAAAACGTCATTCTTCAATCTAAAGAAAGACTGCTTGAATCACTGCGTTTGATATGGAAGGGTGAGCTGAGGTGGCCAGCCTCAGTTATAGGAAAAGATGAAGCTTGGTATCGAGTCTTGAAATCTTCATATAAGAACATATTGAAAGTGCCAGCTAGACTTAGACGTATAAAACCTACAATAAAAAAGGATATATGAGGGATTAACCTACCAATATAAAGACAACATGATGGAACTAATCATCACTAGAGTTTTGATGCTCGATGCATTAAAAGCGCGGCCCGAGTGCAGAACCTCAGTACTATAAAAGTGACCTGAGGGTGCCAGTTTCCAGATACTGGTCTTAGATGCTCGATGCAAGGATGCAAGGCTTATATGCTTAGAATCTTAGTACTATAGAAGCGACCTGAGGGCGCCAGTTTCCAGATACTGGACTTATTCTTGGTGCATTAGAAGCGTGTCCTGAGTGTCGAACCTTAGTACTATAGAAGCGACATAAGGGTGTCAGTTTTTAGTTACTGGACATTAATGCTGGAGCTTTAGATGCTTAGCATGGAGGGATAGCTGGCAGTGATGTGCACGGGGGTGATAACCGCTATGTCGTTTTGATGCCTTTTTTTAATAATTTCTATATATTAATGTCAAGTGAGGTGATCAAAATGTCTAACCACTTGGACTGATTGGTGCTTATAGTAATGTCTTCAGTAAATACGTTTTCCTTATCTTTTATCCCGCCTTTGAGTTTAACGAATATTTATGTTCGTTGTTTGCTTCAATTGTTGCATGAATGACTTTGTCCTTGAAGATGCTGCCATAACTTTTGCTTTATGTAATATTGAATGTCCGAGTTTTTAATTAGCTTTAATTTTGTGCCTTGTACTGCCCAAGTTTGTGTGTGTCCAAATTATTGGCATTTTGTGTATATCCAACTTCATAAAAATATACCGTCCGAACATATTGCTCCAAGATTATCAGTTGGATCAAGTTCCCAAAGGCCATGATGATTTTATTTATTGATACTCATGATATCATTGAGGTGCTCATGGTAACATCTACACTTGTATTGTTTTAATGTAACAATAAATAATAAAAGAACAATAATCTCAGGATCGCTTGATCCATCTCAATTAATGATCAATCCAAGTGAATAATTTAAGAAAAATGGATATGAAAATAAATAATTAGGAAAGAAACTTATCTTGGTTGTAGTGCTCTTATTCCTCCTCTTAAAGTGACGAATATTTATGTTTGTTGAAGTTATTTAGTTATTGTTGAGTATTTAAAGGTCTTTCCATAATCTGTGTTATTGATGTAACATGGCTTTTAACCATATGGTCATGGGTTCGATTCCTATAAATGGCACCACTTGATAACTTTGAATTGATATTTTTACTTATGGAATTTGCATCAACGGGGAGAACAAGTAAAGGGGTGGGGTTTCCCCTATAAACACTCCAAAGTTTAAGTCAGTAATGGTATGAAAAAAATATAATAAAGTGAATATGCATAATAGAATAGAGAATAAAGAGTGATTGCTTGGATGATGTGATGATGGAGTGATGGAATGATGTCTTAGTGATGTTGTATGATGAAAATGGGGAGATGAGAATGAGAATATGGGAATAGAATGAATGACATGATATGTATTTATAGGAGAAAGTATTGCTCAAACCTCTTAAGTTTATAATTCCTTAGTCTTATAGGATTGCCTTGTTTAGGGGAGACGTAAATTTCCTTTGTAGTTAATCTTCCTAATTGAAATAGATTTCTTTATTAAGTTTTTCTCTTATTTAAGTAATTCTCCTCTTTGGGGGAATATAATTCTTATTAAAATAGGATATTGATATGGGATATCAATATCATTACCATAAAGCTTTTTAGCATGATATATTCTTCATCAAAGCAATATAAAAAAACAAAAATTAAAGAAGTTTTTATAAGAATAATTGTTAATATCAATATTAAACAATGAAGAATTAAAGAGTAGAGATAAGATTAAAACAAGTATATATGTTAGATAAAAAATATTGAAATAAAAAGAATAAAGATGTTAGATTCATGAGATAATTAATAATTAATTATAAAGTAAGATGGGTGATGTAAAATAGAGATTGAAAAAAAAAAGATATTATAGATAAAGGGCATGAAAAAAAAAAAGAAAAGTTAGATATTAGTATGAATAAGAACTTGAAAAATAAAGAGAAATAATAACAATAGTATAGAGTTAGTAAACTTAGTATGGTTAATAAAATTAGTAATTTGAGATATTGAGAGTTTTGAGATTTGGTAAGAGATATATAAGATGAAAGTGATGATGCTAATTCAAATTCAAATGCATCATTCACACAAATAATAATAAATCCCGAATGCACAAAAATGCATATAATGCATGATGTAATTTGAAGTGCATGCAAAATGAATATAAAATTTAGGATACATGCAAGAATAATATTGATGCAAGTCAAGGTGCATGCAAAATGCATATGATAATCTAAATATGAAACACACATATGATAGTAATATACAATCAAGCAAGTGAAATACAATCAAGCATATGAGATGCATGAAATGAAAAAAATGCAAAAGACAAATAAAAGGGTCAGTAATAATGATCACAAATGCAAGAAAAGAAGGTTAGAGATTATAGTCAATAGTATATAATCATAATAAACAAAGGTTAGTATCAATGATGATAAAAGACACATAATCAACAATGATTAGTAATCGTAAACTTCAACACTCACAAAAAAAGCACCATTACAACTATATAAACATGAACAAGAAACAAAGCAAAAAAGATTAATGAGTTATCAAATCAACACACAAATATATACAAAAACACATATTATTACAATATCAAAAAAAATTTCAAAGAACACCACAACATAATTGTAATATCCCATATTTTTGAACATTTTAATATTTCATCGGGATATACAGTGTTAATAATTTTTGTATATATTTATGATATTTCATGAGTTTCTATTTAATTAAAATTGATTTTTATTGTTTTATATTATTTTAAGCATTTTACGTAAAATTTTCCCGGGACTTGCATTTTTGGGAAAATTGATACGTAAATTATTTATTATTAATTATTTTAAATAGATTTCCATATTTGTATGAACTCATATATATTTTTAAATTACTAAATAACTTATATATGTGTATTTATTTATTTAACTAGGATTTAATTAATTACCCTAATATTTTATTATTTATTAATTAGTTTTAATATTATTTAATTATTTTTAGTGTATAAATTATTAAAATATTAAAAATTTTGTGTGTGGTGTATATTTAATGTGTGTGAGATTTATATTATTATAATATATAGTGTAAAAGTATATATATATACATATACATTTAATATTAAACAAAATATAAAGTTTGAGTTATTTACGGTTGTGCCATCCATCCTTCTCCCTCACTCCCGATCGTCCCCATCACTGTTCCACCGCTGCTACTCTTGTTTTCTCACCGTCGGTGTGCCACCTCCTTCCCCAGCCTTCCCCACCGCCAGTAGCGGCCTATTCCGTCGAGTTTTGGCCGGAATAAGCTCGGGAAGCCGAATTCATTCTCACCGTCGATCATGACGTTTTCGGCCATCATTTTTGACACCTCCAGTTTCTTTCTTCTCCTTGAGCTCCGGTGAGTGTGATTCCAAGATTTTTTTCACTTAAAATGGTCTTGATTTGTTTAGGTTTCGATTTTGGTAATTTGGCCATTTTAGGGTTCTTGATTTTTTTGAACTTTGAATTGATTGATTCATGAGAAATTCCTTCACAAATGTTGTTCCCCTAGCTTAATCTACATGTGTGAATTTTTTTAGAATTTTTGGGAATTATTTTGATTTTTGGGTATTTTTGAATATTTTATTATTATTTTCTAATTTTCAAAAATTAATTAAATAAATTATGAAATTGTGTTTTATGATAAATATAGGTGTTGAAATGAATTATAGAAATTTATTTGGAATTTTTATGAATTTCTATGTATTTATTTTGAATTTAATTAGTTTATGTAATTTTGAGAAAATTAGGTTAATTGTGTTTTTAATTGAAATTAATTATCTAATTGAGTTTAATTATTTATATTATTGATAAATATGTTGATAAAATTAATTTTGTGCAATTATATTATTTTTGGTGAATTTTTGAAGTAATTTTAGTATATTTATAAATATAGGGGCATTTTGGTAATTTTACCATAAATTGACTAAAAATGTAATTAAATTGGTTTTAATAGCTATTTAAGGTATAAAAATGATTTCTACAAATTATTTAGCATTTTTAATTAATTAAAACTATTTTTCGTGAATTATTTTCAAATTATATATATAATATACGATTTTTCTAAATAAATGAGTTTTTATTGGTTTTTAATGTGTTTTAGGGCTAATTATGTAATTTATACTTATAAAATATATTTCTATGATATAAGGGTATTTTTGGTATTTTTATAATATTCTGTGATTGTGGACCCCGGTCGGTAAACTGTAGTTTGGAGTCCGACCGAGGGATTTTGGTTGTGTTTTATGTTTATTTTTTGAAGTGTGTTTCTTTGCAGGGCCGGCTCTACTCTTTGAGTAGAGAGATGTCCATTTTGCAGGGGAGGTTCTACCGGATTTTTGGTAGAATTCTCGTAAAACGTGATGTCCGATCGAACCCTAATTTTAATTCTGTGTCCAATATTCTAGACCGAGTTTCTAAGATTTTCTATTAGGTTTATTCTGATGTCTGTTATTGTTTATTTGTTTAGTTGCGTCGAGACCGAGGCCTAGTGGACCAGGCCCGTCGGACCCATCTTGAGGAGCGCATTAAGTGTGAGTTACTATTATATATATATATATATATATATGCTTAGGGTGCATGATTTAGAAATGTATGTTTTATTTGGATTAAATATGCATAAATAATTTAATCAGTACTTAAGTTTATTTTTGATATATTTTGAATTATATGCATGCTTTATTAGACATTTATGTTCAAAATATTTTTAAATATATATTTAGTTTATTTTATGATTTAATTGGATTTATTTGATGTATATATACTCAAAATATACCTGGGTTACTTTTGGTATATTTTTAGTATATATATGATTTATGTTACTATTTTATTCAATTCATGCATCATTTACTTTTATGAATGTATGCTTTATATTTCAATGAAGGATATCAATAGAACGTGCTACCTAGTGGGCAACACTAGGACCGAGTACGTACCAGTACGCTTATAGAATTTAGGTTATATTACTAACCATTTGTGGATATTGATTGGATATGATTATTTGATGTGTGAGATATGGTTTGGAGGTGTGATTGCTGGAGCTCGGTTGACCTATTGTCTCGGGGCTAATCACACTGACAATCGAACTGCTGGAGCTCGGTTGACTTAGTGTCTCGGGGCTAGTCTACTGTCTAAATGGATCAAGTGATTATATATTGGAATAAGTGAGCCTGTATGGCTAGAGTGTTGTCTAACACTATTTGAGGTTGCGATATTCTAGGGTTCTATTTGATCCTTCATAAACAGTGATTTTCAATAAAAATATATAAAATGATTTTATTGCATCTGTGTGTAATTGCTTGTATATATATACATATTATATTTTTGATTGTGTGCAGTGGCATTTAGTATGCATGTATATATATTATAGTAATTCACTCAGTGAGGTCTGACTCCCCTCTATTGACCATTTTTCAGGAGAGTCTTCTTCCTCAGACCTCAGTAGCAGGCCTGTACGTCGGATTTCTTCCACTCCGGCTTCTTTATGTAAACTGCTTATCTGAGTCTTGAGTTTTATTTTTATAATTTAGACACTGCAGTAGTTATGGTCGATTGTGAGATTGTTATATTATATTTGTATGAGTTATGTATTTCAAGAATTTGAACTGGATTTGTATTAAAGATTTATTTATATATATGAGATGAGGATTTGATTTAAATCCCGTGGTGGATTATTATTTTGATATTTATGATTTTATTCCGCTGCACAGTATATTATTTAAATATGTTATTATTATTACTATTGCATGTTTTATTTATTTTTAGGCTTGCTACAGGTTCCGGATTCGAAAGAATTCCCGTTCCCTAGCGCCGGTCATGGCCCCTGTTTTGGGTCGTGACAATAATCAAGAAATGACACACAAAAATTAGTTAAAAATCATGAAATCAATGACACAATCACAATCACAAAACAAAGATCTTGATATTGATCATCAACCAAAAATTTTGTAAAACAAGAAACAATACATAAAGGATAGTAAATCAAAGGAATTAAAAACAAGAGTAAAATCTTGAACATAAATCATTTGAAAGTAAAAAAAAAATTGAAATATAATCATCCTAGTACCATTACCATTGAAGTATTATGATTGAGTAATTATTGTACAAACATACCTAGAGTTTAAATGTGTGATGAAACTAATCATTCAAGCTCCAATACTAGTTATTTTTCATTATGCATTTAAAATTTAAGCATGTTGTGTAAAATAATTACTCCATTACAAGAAGAAGAAGGTTGAACATATGTTAATCTTTCTTAGAAACAGTGTTCCAAGATTGATTGCTCCTACTAATCAAGTTATTCTTAAGAAAATTTTACATTCCTTGATTCTACAAACATAATAGTATGTGATGGACAGTAAAATTTGAATCCCTTAGATTGTTAATCATAGGGTTAATTATTTAGGAGGGTACCAAACTTTAGTTTTATTTCATTTTGGTCACCAAATTTCAATTCATATCTTTTTAGTTATTGTACTTCTATTTAATTTCAAAATGGTTACCCAAAAGCTTTTTCTAATCCATAAAGAATTTAGGATTACCAGTTTAGTATGAACTTGAACTTTTTTTACAAATAAGTCGATAGGTTCTATATTTTTATTTACTTCATGCCTTCTATTATAGAACTAGTCTAATACTAAGAGTTTAAGAAATTTAAGACAAGAATTATTTGATGCGGGTTAATAAAAATTTAATACTCATTTAAAATATTATGACAAGTATTGTAATTGTACTGAATATAATAGAAAGTTGTGTATTATTAATATAAATATTATATTTTTAGGTTATCTCCTCGGCTCTAAATTAGGGTATTGTTGTTAGCTCTTAATACTTTAACAAGTTTGAGAAGCTGAAAGAATATATAAATTCAAGATCTCATTATTTTTTATCCTTGAGTAGCTGTTTGATTCTACCTAATAGGAGTAGACTCACACTGAGTGGTATCAGAGCTATGGGAAAATGTTATGAAATGAATATCTAAAATTCTTTGTAATTTTGGACTAAGTTGAAAAATTTGAAATTGAAGGATTAAAAATTCTAGATAGTGTTCTTTTTGAAACAAAATTAAACTTGAATTATCAAAAGAAAATAAATTAAAGTTTAGTATCCAAACTGCAACAAGAGTATAGTTAGGTGACTTTAAAAATATTTAACCCATTAAACATGACTAACTAAAATACCCACTTATCCTTAGGTTTAGCTTCTTTTCTTATGGATTATAGATTCTCACTTCAATGGATATTTTCAAACACGTATACGTTGGAAACTTGGATTCCAACCATTCTATAACTAAAATAGTCTTTGAGACATCCTTGGTTAAGACTTGCTTTAATATATACCAGTCATCTTGAGAGCCTTAGTTTGCAAGTGTTATAACCCAAAATTTTATAAATTATTAAATCAATTTTTGAAATTTACAGTGTTAATAATTATTTTATTAAATTATAATATTTAATTATTTTGTGAAATTAAATTTGAATATTTAGTGTTAAATATTATTTTAATATTATTATTTGTGAAGTTAAATTAAATTCTAGTGTTATTATTTATTTTATTAAATTATAACATTATTATTAATTTGAAATTAAAATCTTAATTTTACTGTTGTATATTATTTAATATTATTAATATTATTTAGGATTAATTAGTGTTAATTAAGATTTAATTATATAATTGATTATTATTTATGTAGTTGTATTAAATTTAAATATATATATATATATATATATATATATATATATATATATATATATATATATATATATATATATATATATATATATATACACACTGTGTGAATGGCATTGGTGAGAGATGATATTTTAAATAAAATATTATTTTTATTTTTTAAATTTTATCTTTTATGCTTTTTGAAAAAAAAAGTTAAAAACATCAACATTGCACCACCCAATGCCACCACCCTCACCCATCACTCTGGTCACCACCTGCCAACGCCACCACCACAAGCTCCCTCTCCCTGGCGTGCCACTATTCCTTTCCTTTTCTCTTTTATGCTTAGTTCATTGTGTGGCTGGATTTTCCCTTGCTCTCCAGAGACAATTCCGGCGACGAGAGGAGCCGACATTGGGCTATTTTGGAAGCTCATTCTCCATACTTTTCAAATCTTCAAATAGTTTCGAGTTTCGACTCCGATAATTATTCTGTTTTTGTATAATTCGTTTTTGGTTAGTTTAAGGTTTTATTTGATTTTATTAGCTATTATTTTTTTGAGATTAATTATTGTAGAGGTTGTGAGAAAGCTAAATGTGATTTTTCTTTATTTTTCTAAAATTTTGAATTTTGGGCTCGAGATTATTGTTCATGTATTGTTCTGAGATTGAAAAAATTATATTTTTAATAAATTCTACTAATTATTTTAAGTATATTTTGTGAAGAAAGTTTATTGAAATTGTATTCCGAATTTTTATTATACAATTTTGAAGGTTTATGTAAAAAATGGGATTTTTGGAAAAAATAGTATAAATTAGTAAATTTATAATTTAATTGAAATTATTGTTAATTATTATGTTTTGGATAAATTTTGAGTAATAAATAGTATTAAAATAATTTTTATGAATTATTTAATATTTTTAGCTAATTAATAATAATTTCTAGAAATATATTCAAATAATAATTTTATTTATTATTTTTATGATTAAATTAAATATTAGCTATTTTTATTATATATTTGAGCAATTTAAATAATTATTGGTAATTTATGCTATTTAATTTTGAATATTTTTGAAAAATGGATTTTATTAATATTATTTAATTATATTTGGGATTTTATAATTTGTTTTGAAAATAAATATCTTTGATGTTTTTATTATTATTATTTAAATAAATTAAATTGTGGTATTTGATGAATTTTAGTGAAATATGAATATTTATTATTATATTTTTGATTTTGTGTATATTTATTCTCGGTTGGGCAATAATTGTTCGGGGACCCAACCCTAGAAGTTGAGCTTTGTGTATATTTAAAGTGTGTTTATGTGCATGATAGGCTCTACTTTTAATAGAGAGACGTCCATTTTACAGAGGAGACTCTGCTGAATTTTTAGTAAAATTTTCGTAAAACGTGACATTGAGTCGATCCTGAGTTTTGATTTTTGTCGAGTTGTGTCCTAGATTGAGTTATTCTTTAGAATTTCTAGAAGTATAAAATTAGGATTTTGATTCTAATATATTATTATTTTTATTACTTTCTCCTTAGTTGTTTCGTGTGCTAGGCCTTTCGGATCGGTCCTGCCGAGGCAGGGTAGAGGAGCGCAATAAAACAGTAAGTTATTATTATATGTATGTATTATATGTAGAATATGTCACTGGCATCCATACTTTGAATAACATGAATTTTATTATGCTATATCGCATTAAATGTTAATTATTATTATTATTATTATTATTATTATTATTATCGAGTATATATGTTTTTATATATATAAATGTGATTGCTAATTGTTATTGATGAATGCTGCATAATTAAAATTTTAATTCTGATGTATTTTTGTGTTATATTTGCATGTGTTTTTTTATTTTAAAATTTGCTACGGGTTTCGAGTTTGTGAGAATTCTCATTCACTAGCGTCAGTTATAATTCCTCGGTTTGGGTCGTGACAGTAAGGACTTAGAGAGCTTGGTGTAGATCCATGATTGAAATTTAATATTTTCAGCATGAAGAAATTTGTATGGTAGGATATGAAAAGTTTGTAACTTCAAATTCTAAATTTTGTTCAAACTCATTCCTAATTTTAAAATTAAATTTTTGGGTTAATTAAAAGATGGTTTTTTTTTTTTCACCAAAGTAACTATCATTGATTAAACAAAATGATGTAGTGGAGTTTTAAAGAAACAAAGATAAAAAAAAAATGGAGATAAATAATGTAGTCCATTGATTTTCACACAAATGCTGGAAAACAATGTTCTACAATCTGTTGATTCAACAAGAATACTATGAAATAGGCATCAAATATTCATTAATTCAAAGAGAATACTGAAAATTTGGAGAAAAAAAGAATCAAGTCTCTTCAAGAGAATTTTATTAATAATAAAAAACTAGCTCACATAGCCCTAAAACTTATATTTTTATAGGGTGACATAAACCTACCAACCCTAATTTTAATTAAGAAATACAAATAATAAAAATTCTAACTAAGGTAGGAAATTAAATCTCTAACAATATAGAAAAGTCAAATTATAATCAATGCTAAATTAAAATAAAAATCAAATCCTAAAAATAATAATAATAATAATAATAATAATAATAATAATAATAATAATAAACAATTATATTTGCTATCAATTGTTTTGCAAACTTATTTTAAAGCTTGTTATTTCACATCATTCCTTCCAAGAAAGAGAAAATTCGCCCTCAAATTTTGTCTAAATATTGAGAAACAAATTTGTTATAGAACATCATAAATTCATCTTCAACTTGTAATCCCTTTAAAATAGAAATTAAAGGAATATAAGAATAAAGAAATTTATCAATGCTAATGAAGTCAATATATTCAACATCGTCCTTATCCTCTTCATCAAATTTTGGCTCATCTCCAATAAATACATCTTTATCCTCACCATCATTAGTATCATAGAATAAACTCTCTTCATAATACTCTATCGACAGGATTAATAAGGATTAGTTTTGCTCTAATACCAACTGATGTAACGGAAGCTTAAAAAAATAAAAATAAAAATAAAATAAAATAAAAAAACAAATGGAGATAAATATTGTAGTTCATTGATTCGAGCACAAATGACAGAAAACAATCTTTTACAACATGTTGATTCAACAAGAATACTAGAAAATATGCATCAAATATTCGTTAATTAAAAGAGAATACTGAAAATTTAGAAAAAAAAAAATTACGTCTTTTTAAAAGAATTTTATTAATAATAAAAAATTAACTCACATGGCCTTAAAACTTATATTTTTATAAAGTGACATAAACCTATAAACCCTAATCTTAATTAAGAAATAAAAATAAAAAAAATTCTAGATAAAATAGAAAATCAAATCTCTAAAAATATAAAAAAGTCAAATTCTAATTAATACTATATTAAAACAAAAATTAAATCCTAATAATAATAACAATAATAATAATAAACAATTATATCTGTTAATCATTATTCTGCAAACTTATTCTGATACTTGGTCATCCGCATCACAAAACCGTACAAACAGACATCCAACCATGGAAGTCACCTGAATTACTTCTACTTAAATTGAGACCTAAATGTAGAAGTAATGACATAAGACTAATACACTAGGAGCAAAACAAACATATAATTCCATTTTCCTCTGGTCAACATGTGTTGGGCTAACAGCTTTGGGCCTGCAAAAATGTATTATGAACTACCTATACTTGCTGACCTTTAAGCCCAATTGAAGAAACCCAAACCATGGAGAAGGTTCTACGACAAACTCTTCCGCTGGAACAGTCGAGAATTCTCAAGAGAAACAATCATCTCCAGGACTTTGAATCGCGAAGCTTGGCTTGCTTGAGATTACACAGTGGCTTCTTAGGCAATGTTGAGGTTGCAACACCATCAGAAAAAGAGGAATTGCTCCAGCACTTGACAAGCAGTGGAGACAAAGCAAAGATTCCTTGTCTTCATCAGGGTTGAACAAATTTGCAAACAGAACCTCTGGAAATTAGAAAACAGATGAACAGAATGGTAGATAGAAGGATAGTGTATTTCCAAAAGAGGCTTCCATCGATTCAACCTTCTAACAGACAGCAAAGCCTAAAACATCATTGGCTTTTATTTGAACTCGACGCTGCACTAGAGAGGAAGCACCAAACACGCAGCAGACAACACTTGACGGAAATGCACAACTGGCAGAGGATCTGGCGGAAAAGACAAGATGCTGAAGTCCCTAGTGCATATCACAACATACCTTCCTATGTTATGACAACAGCGTTCCATGAGTGGAGGAGGCCATAGGTGGCTTTGGGAGAGCACAAATGAGATAATTGATGTTAGACAGAAGAATAAATATGAAATTAACGGAGAAGAAATTGATGTGGGTCATGGTGTTATGGAGATCTCTATCAGAACATTTCTCTATCAAGAGCTATCACAATAAACTGAACATTTCCCTTTTTGTTTTAATTAAAAGATGGTTTGTGTGAAAGAAAATGGGAAAATTAAAGTGATAAAAAAATGTATATGCGCAACATGTAGAAAGTGAGACACAACGCTTATGTGGCACCATATGCCTTAGGTGGAAAACTAAATTAAAATAATTATTTTTGCTACTTAGGCTCCAGGCCTTTGCTATATAGTGAAAAATAATATTGAAAACTTTTATGTAATAATTAGAATTTAAATAATTATATATGTTGAAACTTTGTAAAAAATTTGGACATCGTAATGAAAATTAACCTTAGGATCTAGCTTGAAAAGCATTTTTTTTTAAAAAAAAAATCCAAATATCATATTCAAAAGTAATTAAAAATTTAAAAAGTATCATATTTTTTAGAATTTCTCTTTTTCAGTACTCACATGTATAGTTATTGAATTAGAATTAAGAATGGTTAGATCAATGTTTATTTAATTATAATAATTGATTAATATTTTACATATATGATGGTAAGGTATGATAGGTTGTGCACGTATCATAACAGTTAGAAAAATATAAATTCTCTGGACTTGACTCATAAGTCTGAAAATTTAAAAATAAATTTTTTGAATTTGATCCAAAAATTTAAATTTTTCAAAGCAATTTAGAGAAGATATTCGGAGCAAACAAATATATATAGGGTTGTGCATGTGTTAGACTAGTTTAGAAAATATAAATTCTCCGAATCTGAACTGTAAATCGAGAATTTAAAAATAAAATTTTCAGATCTGATCTAAAAATTTGGAGTGAAAATTTAAATTTTTCAGAGCAATTCAGAGAAAATATTTAGAGCAAAATGTATATATATATATATATATATATATATATATATATTAAAGAGAAATTTAATCAAAAAAATAAATGTTGAAAAAATTAAAATTCAATAATGAAACAACTTGATTTTCAAATAAGAATAAAATAATGTGAATCGTGCCAAACTTCAGGACAAAAATATAATTTACTCTAACAAAAATAGAAAGCTAATGTCAAAGAGATCATAATTCTATTTAGCAATTTCATGTATCGAGCTGTAAAATAATCTACATTTTTAATAATTAATTGATGAAAAAAAAATTCATTCATGAATAAAACTAAAGCAAATAACTTTTATAAATTTAAAATTTAATTATAGAAAATTTATTAAGACTTAATTATAAAATTTACAAAGCTTGTAAAAAATCCGAAATTGATATCTAGCAATAACAATTAGCAAATGTTATATATATATATTTTTATGTCCGTCTCAAAAAATTTCTTTTATAATTATAATATTTAGCAAATAATAAATAGTAGAGGAAACGAATCTCATAGCTTTCAATAGAAACCATAAACATGTGTACTTTGCTATCGCTAGTGATTACAACACCACCACAAAAAATGTCAAAAAAGGTATATCAAAATGCAACAATTGTCCATAAAAATAATTAAATTCATATACAAATAGAAAATAAACAACAATGGCCACAAATTTTAGATTAGAATATAGGCCACCTTATCTTCAACGGAGAGACCTCAACCAAAGCATTGATCAGCAGGAAGAGGTCCAGGAATGTAACCCTTATCAAAGAACTGTAATCCAAAGACAACTAAAATGGCAAGAAATGATAAATATGACAATCCTTCAACAGCACCCAACAAGCCAAATGGACCATTTGGCAAGCCAGAGCCTGTTTTAACCTTCGTATATAACGACCAACCTATAATGCCCACAACCACCAAGTAGCTCACTCCTTCCAATGCGCCTAGTGAGCCTCCTGGCCCTGGTGGCAGGCCGCACCCTGTTGTCTTGAGGGTGTAAAGAGACCAACCAATTACTGGTGTTGACACTAATCCAGCAGCTATTGCTCCTATCTCTATTGCACTGTTGGTGCTCTCACTACTCTCCTTTGCCATGCTTCTTACTTTTGATGGCTGCTGAAACTTTGTTTTCGTTTTGGTGACATTGAAATAACTGTGCCGTAGAGACAACAGGGAGGTAGATGCTGGTGGTGAAAGTAGCAACATATTTCGAATCTGTCTATCTATTGCCCACTTGGCTAAATCCAATTTCCTCTTCAAGTCACAGATAGCACTATAATAGAAGTAGTGAACCTAGGTGGTTGTCTTCTAGCCTTGGATCTAAGAGTTCAATGTGGACGCTTGGTACTAATCACAAAATTTTAAATGATGTGAACGAAAATGAATTGAACTAGTTTTGGACCGATTGGTCTAGTTAGAACCTAACTGCGGTTTATTTTTGACTTTATTGTAAGTGGGATTTATTACTACGGTCTTTCATGCCTATAAATAAATAAATAAATAAATAAAGTTCTCTCCTTAATTAACGAATAACACTTACGTTAGTTCTAAGTTTTTTTGATGATTGAAAAGTGGTAGTGTAAATGGTTGGATTCGGCGTGCATTCAAGTATTTAACAATTATGACATAATATGGATTAATTGTTCACTATAAAATAAAAAATAGGTTTAAAGTTTAAATTAGAGATGGAAGTTACCATTCTGATAAAAATTAGAACACAGTTTTACAGCAACTGGATTCCGCGAAGGGCCCGCAACAGTCGTTATCAAATATTAGGTTCAGAAATTGGGTATGGACTTTGAATACCCACCCAACATTACAGTTGATCTATTTTTATTTTTTATATTTTATTACCTTTAATTATTTAATTATTTCTTTGCTAACTTGCGAATTACAGTTGCCTCCGAACAATTATTCAATTTTATGCTTAGCCCCATGTTTGCACATTAATCCATTTTCATGCGTGTTTGAGTGATTCATAATATTCATTGCATAAAATAGATATTCATCCATAACAAAGTAAAAATAAAATATAGCAAAATATACATGCAAAAGAAGTGGAGGGAGGTGAAAAGATTACAACCTTAATCATGCAAATAATAAAGAAATAAATTAAATAAAAATAAACAAACAAAGAATTGGGGGAGGAGAAAAGATTACATTCCTTCAAGCACACAAAATGATCACAAAATAAATAACTTGTAAAATATGAATCTAAAAGGGGTAATAACTTGATGATTAAGAATCATCTTGTAAAAATAAAATATTAACTCCCTACAAATAAATAAAAACCTACAAAATAAAACCACCAAGTAAATCATATGAAAATAAAATAAAAATAAAAATACGATAATTACGAACAAAGAAAATTAAACAAATAAATATCTAATTAAACAAAATAATTGCATAAGGGAAGTTAAAGATGCAGAAACACAGAAATACATAAAAATTCAAATTACACAAAAATAAATATATAAAGATTTAAAAATTAATATAAATATAATCTAAAAAATAATTTCAAATAACAACACATGCATACTTTAACTTTTAAAAGAAATTAGAATCAAATGAGCTTTCAAAATGAAGGAGTAAATTCACACAAAACACTTCTAAATTAAGGAAAACAAGATTAATGGTTAACCATTCAATTAAAATATATAAAAGTAAACACAGGATAAATGTAATGTGGCAACGCCTCTTCAATAAGGTAATAGGGCGATATCACATCGCCTTAACCCAAAGAGGTAAATCCAATTAACTGGAACTCTACAACAATAATCAGGAATTCATAAATCAGATTTAGAATATAAGGAAATTGCAAACAATGAACTAAGAAACAAACAAGAGAATAAATAAAGGATTTGTTTAAATTATGAGACCAATCATTAAAAATCAGATGTTCTTATTGGTTAGACGAATTTGTTTTTAAAAATGTTTGGCCCTTAGAGGTTGAATTTGACTGTTGCAATTGTCAGAATGCAAGAATGTCTCCAACCTTTGAGAGTGGAACGTAAGACTCCCCTTTTTTCCTTTCTTTTTTAGTTTCTTGCTACCTTATGCTCTCAGAAAGCTCTTTGCTTTTGTAGGATCAGTTTTTTCTAATTTTTCTTTTTTTTTTACCAAAAAGTCCCATTTTTCTTTCCTCTCTTTTCTTTTTATTGCTCCCTTATGACATTTACTCTCATTCAAGAGCTTCTAGCTCTTTACCTCCTGCCAAAAATGCTCCCAATAACTCATAAACAGCGTTAGGATATGTAGTAGGTGTTTCAGGAGCAATTAATGCTCTTGAAAAAAATAGGACAATATTATTGAGGCAGCGCCTCTTTGAAGAGGCATCACCTCTTCGAACTATTGCCATAGAGGTGACGCCTCTTCGATGAGGTGTTGCCTCTTCAGCCTTGGGCTAAGGTAGCTTCATGGTGGGCCTAGTGGGCTTAGCGGGCTCCCTGAGTTTAGTCCATCTTTTAGGTGAACTTGAGCCTTAGATATATTTCTAGAAGGGTTTGGGCTTCAGGTCCATTCTCAAAATGATTTTTAACCATTCTTTGCATTTAAGGCTTGTTTCATTTTCATCATTGAGCTTCTATTACGAGGTGATTAAACTGAGTATCCACAGTTTACCCTATTGATTTTTTGAAAAATTGAATTCATATAATCAAATATATTTTTAAAAAAATCAACATACACAATGAAAATTAAAAAGCATATACTTGATCTCAAAATTCATCAGAGAGGAAATTTTTTTAAAATTCGAGTTGTTAGCCTCAAGGTACAAACTCAAGAGGTTAAATTTTTGAACAATCAGGAACTTAATGCCGTTAGCCTTGGGGTTCAAACCGAGAGGCAATTCCTTCAAAATTCATGTTGTTAGCCTTAAGGTACAAACCTAAGAGGTTAGATTTTCAATACATACTGTCATCCTCGGGGTACAAACCTGAGAGGTAATTCTTCAAAACTTGCACTATCAGCCTTGAGGTACAAACCTAAGAGGTTGAATTTTTGAACGATCAGAAACTTTATATCGTTAGCCTTAGGGTTTAAACCTGAGAGGAAATTTTTTCAAAATTCGCGGCATCAGCCTTGAGGTATAAACCTGAGAGGTCAGATTTTCAACACAGACCGTCATCTTTGGGGTACAAACCTGAGAGATAATTCTTTAAAACTCATGGCGTCAGCCTCAAGGTACAAACCTGTGAGGTCAAGTTTTTTCTTTTTAATCCTAGGATATTAGCTTCAGGGTATAAACCTGAGAGGCCATTCCTTTTTAAAATCTCATTTTTCATAAATTCCCTATTCTTTCAAAATTTTCTTTTTCTTCCCTATATATACAAAAAACCCTTTTTTCCTTCTACTTCTCGTTTTCCTTTCTTTCTTTTCTCTTCTTCTCTTTTTCCCACGTCTTCTTCATTTTCAAAAATGGATGGTACTCGGACCCCCGATCTTTAATAGTAAGACCCTGTGATGCCTCCTGTACATCCTTTACAAACCCTCAAATTCTCCTTAGGTGACACCATTCCCTTGACCGCTGATTTATTCACCCACACTTGTGCCTTGGCCTTCTGAGAAATTAGTACCCGAATCAATCAATTTTCTATAAATAATTAATAGGTTATGATTAGTATATGTTTATTTATCATTTAAACTAAGAATATAATTAATCAAATTGAAAAATAAATGTGAAAAATTCAAAACTAGTTCTTGTTCTCTGACACGAAGAGGTGTTGCCTTATCAGATAGAGGCATCGCTCTTCGCTTTATGGCGATAGCTTTCACATACTGTTATTAAGTCGTTGCTTCTTCACCTTGAGGCATCACCTCTTTAATGAGGCTTCACCTCTCTGATAGAGTTTTGAATGTACTTTTGAAATTTTAAACAAATTTCATCACTTTTCAACTTCCTTGTATATTTTACAGCATAATGCATATATATTTCAAGGTATCGGGAACTTTAGTGGTGCTCAGATATGGTATGATAAGCTTACTGATGAAATTAAGGATCAAATTCATGATGCTATATTCGAGGATTTCATCCTTTCTCTTTCAAAAGCCCATGGATGGAAATACTATTAGCCACTTTATGCACTAATGGAGAGGTGGTTTGAGACCACACACATGTTCTACCTCCCTTTTGGTGAGCTTACATTGGATCCTATCTCCTTTACTTTTTTATCGGTATTGCATGCATTGGGAATGTTGTCCCACTCGATGTGAGCATCTATCAGATGACACTGGATCGAGTAGCTTATATTGAGCAACTTCTCAGCATGATCCCCAATATGAACAGAACTCACACTATTAAGATTGACTCAATTCGGGTTCACTACACTCATGCCCGAGTTAAGACTGCCACCATAACATGTTAGATCAATAAGGTGGTGAGGGCTTTCTTAGTCTATCTCCTAGGTACTACCCTTTTCACTAACACCGCTAGTTCAATTGACTTAATATTTTTTATGCCACTTTAAGACTTAGATCTGGTTGCTTTGTATCACTGGGGTAGCTGTGCTTTAGCATACATATATAAGAGCATGAATGAGGTGGTACATAGGGCCAGGAGATTCTATGGCTTCTAGGATGCTATTATGGTAAATCCCTCTTTACTTTTGAACTTTACTCGCCAATTACTATAATTATTTATTGATGATTTTTCTTTGCAAGTATGAGCTTTACAGCTTGAGTTGATCATTGGGATATCTCGGGTAAGTGACATACATTTCTCTACTTTAGCACGATGGGGTTCCAATCATTCATGGAGGAGACATTTGGCCCTTGTACATGTTCATCGTGAACGGCTAAACATATTGACCTATGACAAGGTACCTGTAAAATCCAAAATCATTATTAGTAATGATAAAATCACAAGGTTAATTTATTTATATATTTTATATTGCCATAGTTGTATAAGGACTTATAGGGTTTTTAGGATAGATGGTCTATAGAGATAGTCTGCTCTAGAGCATTATCTTTATAAAGGGTGCTCTTTCACGGACCTAATTGCTAGGTATAGTATCTTAGCGAGAGGGTCCTCAACTAGGATCATGGCGCATGTGCTAGATGTATTCCCACATCACCTTTTATAGGCATATTTTAGGCGCATCTACTAGAGGGTGACGAGTTGGATAGAGTGGTGGTAGGAGATCCTGTTAAGAACCACACTGTGAGATGTAAGACCCATTGTTTAGACTTTGTTAGAGCCAATTTTCTATAGTGGATGCCTTTATCGATTGTGACTATTGCTTGTTTTTATTTTTCCTATTTTCCTTTCATCCCATATTCTAACTGACTTTCTATTTATAGGTGGCAACCATAGGTCCTTTTTATCATGCTAGACCTCCTGCTCAGGAAAGACCACTATAATGCCCTCGTACTATTCAGAGTGGTAAGGGTACCTCGGATGGAGTACAACATACTAGAGCTCCCTTTAGTTCTAGTTCACGGATTACTATAGGTTATTTTTTTCACCTCCTTGATTTACCAGCTCGCTACTGGATACCTCTAGAAGAGCTATCATGCCAGATTTTGACATTGGATAAGGGCTTGATACTAGTATTTACACTTGAAAACACTATACATATGAGTTCTCTTTTGACTTGCTCTTTGAATTTGCTTAACAAAACCTTAGTATTGACATTTCATTAATCATGTAAATTCCTTTAGAGTAAGGATAGTACATGTATAGGTTGATTAAGGCTTAGCGAGATCACTTAATGTGTGTCACTCAATAATCGAGGGTAATGACTTTTCCTATTTTTATATGTATTCATGTTTACATTAGTACTTACCTTAAATTATGTTCGAATAAGACCATGATGTAGTCAGCTAAGCTAGGATCATGAATTTTTAGCATCAGATTGCTGCTCTCTAAGTAGATGAGGATGAGGAAGAAGAGGACAATGACTCTGAAGATAGAGATGGTGGGGATGATGGTGATGGTGTTGGAGGTAGTATAAGCACCCAATTTTGGGTTGCAATTGTGCACAATTACGATGTAAGCCCATATGATGAAATTTATTCAAAAATTGAACTTGATTGTCGATTTTCTGGACTTTAGGGACTAAATTGCAACGTTTGTTAGGATTTGATTACAAAGAAGTCAATTTTCAGGGGTCTTTTGGTAATTAAAAGTTAAAAAAATAAATAAATAATTTTTAGGATGGGCATTGGTGTAATGCTGACCGACATTGTGTAATGCCAATCGGCATTACACAATGCCGATGCGCAACAAGTCCTGTTTTTTTAATTTTTTTATGTATTTTTTTTCATTTTTTCGTCTATTTTTTTAGTGTTTTGATTGGTTAAAAATTGAATTTTATTATTATTTTTATTTGAAAAAGATTTTGACGCATTCAAAATGCGTAAATAACTTTCAAAAATCAAAATTCTTATCAGTTTATTTTGGAAGAGATGAGCATTCCTGCAAATTTGGGAAGTCAATATGCGCAGACTCTACTTTAAAAAGCAAAGAGTCTGAATGCATGCAAGGGGGCTAGAGACTCACATAGACGGAGAGAAACTCACACAAACACAGACTGAGAAAAAAATAGAGAGACTAAGAAAGAGAGAAGAGAGTTACACGAAGAACACCCTTGTCTTTCAAAAAACCCTAATTTTGGATACTGTCAGTGTCTTCGAACACAATCAAATCCTAGTCCAGAATCAAATCAATACTGAGTCAATTTTAACAATGATAATCCAATTTGAGGGGCTATCTCAAAGTATTTGCACAACATCTAAAATCATCAGTGTTCTTTTCTATTCCATTCTTTTCTATTCTTTTCTTTTTATGATTTTTATTTTGTTATTGTTTTGATTATTCAATTTCACTAATCTAGTTTTTTGTGTTTTTTTGTTTTGATGTGCAAATGTGGATTGAGGAGGATACTGCCTGTGTTTAGTCGAATAGAAGATCCATGGAATCCCATGGAATAATCTGTACTGTTTTCCAGTAGATTTTAGGGTTTTAGTTTTCATTTTGCATTCATGTGTTCTGTGTAGTTATTTTAATTTATGGGTGTATAATTGTTTAATTTTAATTTTTGTACATAGTTTGTAATAGGCCCAGTAGTAGGAATAGTGAAAGATTTAATTTTCTGCATTTAAAATCAATTAGTAATTAGGTTCAATTGGGTAAAAATCAATTAAAATCAATAGTGGCAGTAGCTTAATTTAGGGTTTGCATATAATTGATTTAAGGTTTCTAGAAAATCATTAAAATGTTTGTTTAATCTTTTTTATGTTTTTTTTTTATTTTAGGTTGTGTTTTTAGGTTTTTATATTATTTTGGGCCCCAAGCCCACACTTAGGTCCAACTCACTTTAAATAGGCTTAAAATTTAGGGTTTTAAATAATTAAAATTAATTTAGGCCCATTAGGTTAATTAGATTTTAGGCCCACTTAGTTAGTTAAAACTTGTTTAGACTTAGCTCAGCCCACTTAATTTTATTTCTTTTAAAATAAATAGACCTAGGTCCACATTTCACCTAAAATAAAACCAAGTAAGACTTAGGCCCATTAATTTAATTTTCCTTTAAAATTGAATAGATTTAAGCCTATTCCTTAGAAAAACTAAAATAAATAGATTTAGACTCACTAATTAATAAAAAATGTAGGCCCACCTTTAGTCCCTTTCTCACTTGTAAATAAAATGTAAATCTAGCTAACTTTTTAATAAAATTAACATAGTTTAGACTTAGGGACGATGCGAACTTGAGTTCATTTTTTATGTGTAATTTTATTGACTAGATGCCTAAGGTTAGATGGATGTCAAATAGGGTTTAAACAAAATTGCATGTAATTAGAGGATGAAATAATAATTTATAAAATTATTCTAAATGAACACGAAACTAATAGAAGTTAGTATTCCGTTCCCAGAATCTCCTGGTTGTGGTGCTAACTTTCTTTTAGAGAATCGAGTACCACCAATCAAATTGTCCCAATTATTACCCTAGGTGGCAACTCCTCTTCTCCATGCTATGACTTTGTGACATAGTAGTGTGTTCCCTAAGGCCCTAAGCCTAAACAGTGTCGCTGTTGCTAAAATCTTGGATGCACACTAAACCCCATTGTCTATAGGTAGCGACGATGATGATGGACATGATGCAGAGGCCACTAAGTTAGAGGTTTCATAGACTAGGATTTAGACCTTATACTTTTTGTTCTAATATTATAGAATTATTATGATCTCACTATTCTAATTTCATCCTCATTTTGGAAAGCTTATGAATTTGACTGAATATTTATAAGTTTACATTTATTTCACCCACAAGTTACACAATCAAGAATTCACATAGCATAAATCACCATATGATAACTTACATTAATTATCAAAATAAAAACAATTAATCTAATCAAAACAACCAAAATCCATGCCCATATGCCTGCTAAAGATGTGTTGGCTCCTCGAAGAGGCATTGCATTATTATGAAACAGCGATGTAAAATTGCCTTTTCATTATGAGGCGTTGCCTCTTCAGTGAGGCAATCACCTCAATGCCCCATTCTAACAAATTTCTCCCAACTGTTAACCCTAATCTTCTTTATAAATATACTTATAAGCACTTTCATATACACCCTAAACTCTATTCTCTACATTCCCAATACAACTATAGACTTAAAATGAAAGAAAATAATCTTAAACAAATGCAACTAGTCTTAAAAAGCTTAGATGGAGGAACGTGGGCTAAGCTTGAACCATTCCATATGTCTGCCTTCCAATCTTTACATGCTAGGAAAATCAACTTTCCTTTCTTATATATCGCAGCTCAATTCTGAGATCCTAGTAAGTACATTTTTTGATTAAACTCTTTTAAGAAATGCCCCCTACTTGAGGAATTTGGAGCCATTTTAGGTTGTCAATTAGACTTTACTTGTCATATTACTATTCCCTAGCTTAAAACCCCAAACTTGCATTCTATTCAAAACCAGATGGCTCTACTGTTCAACCTCCCCCATCAGTCATCCCTTAGACTTTGAAGCCATTTTGGGTTGTTAGTTAGACTCTACTTGTCATATTACTATTCCCTAACTTAAAACCTTAGACTTACATTCTATTCAAAACCAGATGGCTTAATTGTTCAACCTCCCCCCTTAGTCATCCCTCAGACATATTTTTAGAATAGAGATGTTAAAGGAATCTTTTCTAGCTACTGCAACTACTGTAAGTAGCAAGGAAGTTTACTGGCCTCGGATGGTTGCCCTCTACTTGTATACACAGTTCCTTTTTGGTTCTCTTTTTGGCATTTATAATTTTAAAATTCTCCATATCTTGGACTAAGTAAAGACAAGACTCAATCCATTACCTATCATTCTGGTAGAAACCATCATCGAGCTGGATGATTTCTCAAATATTAGGCGATCCTTGGGGAATTTGTTACTGTTGGAGGTAAGTTTTTTTTTTTTTAACCATGCATTATTTTTAGGCTTGGTTTCAAGAGAAATTGAAACTATTGGAGCCTTTTAGGGACACAACCCATTACAAGGCATATTATCATACTAGAAGGCTATAAACTATACTAGCATATGTCAAAAACTGGTTAGCCATATTTCCTAACATAGAAGTCCATTGGATGTGTCCATGGTGGAGGTTGCAATATGTAACCATCCATTCCTACACACACTGTGTCCTTATATCTAGTCTTCATTCTGCCACTTTTTACAATCCTACTTGTCTTTATCGCCAGTATGAAATGAAGCAGATGATTATGGAGCCAATGCATGATTTTGAACTAGGGTCCCTGTAGATAGCAGGGTTTAGCGCGTGCCAAAGATTTTAGCAACCGCGACACTGTTTAGGCTCAAGGCCTTAGGGAACACACTATTATATCACAAAGACATGGCATGGAGATGAGAACTCACCACCCAGGATAATACCTAGGACAAATAAAAAATGGTGGTACTTGATTCTTTAAAAGAAAACTAGCACCACAACTAGGAGATTCTGGATATGGAATACTAACTTCTTTCAATCTTTTATTCATTTAGAATTACATTATAAATTACTATCTTATTCTCTATTTACACACAATTTTATTAAACCCTAATTAAACATCCATTTAGCCCTAAAGTAAACTAGTCATAAAACTGCATGTAAAAAATGCATATGAAGTGCATCGTCCCTAGGTCTAAACTATGTTATTTTATTTTAAAGTTTAGCTAATTCTACATTTTTATTTACAAGTGAAATGGACTAAAGGTGGTCTTACATGTTAATAAATGAACCTAAGTCTATTCATTTTAATTTAACTAAAGAAATGGGCCTATACTCTACAAATTTTAAAGAAATGAATTAATTAGTAGGCCTAATCTTAATTTAAAAAAAATGGGCCTAAGTCTATTTATTTTAAAAGAAATGGGATTGATGAATTGGGCTAAATCTAAGTTAATTTTATTAACTAAAAATGGGCTTAAATTGATTATAAAATTAATTAAACCTAAAAATTCAATTAAAAACCTATTTATTAAATGAGTTAGAACCTAACGTGGGCTTGGGGCCCAAAACACACAAAAATCAACAAACAAGCCCAAAAACATAAAAAAAAAAAACTCAAAACAATCAAATAAAAAAGATCAAATATGCAATTAAATTATTTCTTCTAAAAAAAACTTAATTTTAATTAGCATGAAACTTAAATTAATCTACTATCTCCATTGATTTTAATTAGATTTTACCAAATTAAACATAATTTACTAATTAATTTTTTAAGAACAAGAGAAAGCTAGGCTTTTCATTATTCCTACTATTGGGGCTATTACAAAATCTACCAAAAATAATAAAGAAAAGAAAATTAAAATTACAACCTTTGAGAAAATAAATTAAACAAATTCAAAACCTAAAAAATAATAAAATAAACTAAATAGAGCAAGATAAAAATTAAATCAAAATCTTTGACTTTTGGCTTTTATTCATGGATTCTCCATAGATTTCCTTGGTTCAGTCCTGTATTCATCACTAGAAACATGAAACACAAAGAATAAAAAAAAAGAAAATGAGATTAGAATTAATGAACAAAGAAAACAAAATGATGAAAATTAAATATAAGGCACATAAATAATAAAATAATAAATAAGAAAATGATATAAAAGAAAGAGTTAATAAAAAGAAAGAAGTAGAAGAGTACTACTATGCAGATGCTATTTTAATGCCTCTCAGAATGGGATTTCACCACTTTGAGAAAATTGACTCTATGTTTTCTTGAATTCTAGACTTTGAAAAGAACGTATTTTTTTTTTGCTTTGAAAAGGTTCTTTTGAAACCTATAGTAAAAGGTTAGGTCTTTTCTTTCCCATGTGTTTTTTTTCAATCAACCCTTTTTTTTTTTTGCAATAGCTAATTAGGTTTTTTTTTCTCTCTTTTTACGCCTCCCCTCCCCCCAAAAAAAATCCCCTCTTTCTTTGCCAATCTTTTTTTTTATATCTCGTTCCTAAGCTAACCACGTATGTGATCACAGGAGTTACGTGATCACAATAGCTCTGATCCCTTCCTTCCCAAAAACAAACAGGATAAGAATTATAATTTCAAAAAATTATACGCTTAAGAGACGTGTACTGGAAGCAGAACCCCTACAGATAAATACCAAAATTTATTTATTTATTAAAAATAATTAAATTTGGACCAATCACAGTAAAAAAAAAAGATTTTTACTAAAAATTTTTAGTGCCTCGACATTGTAAAATGTTGACCAACATTGTGTAATGTCGATTGGCATTACATAATATCAATTGACATTATATAATGTCAATTGGCATTACGTAATGTTGATTGGCATTATGCACATTTTTAAATATGCCTTTGCAAAATTTAATTTTTTACAATTAAACCCAAAAAACATTGCAATTTAGTCCTTGAAATTGCGAAACTTAACACTAGAGGTCAATTTTCGATTAGATTTTCATCATAGAGGCTTTTGTTGCATGCGCATCCTAAAATTAGGTGCATACAATTGCCCCCCCTTTGTCGCTATTTGCTTGACAAATTACGGTAAAGCATTAGAAGCACATAATTTCAAAGGAAAGAATTATGGTACTTAATTGTATCCTACTTAATGGATTGATGCTTAAATTACTATGCAATTTTAAGCAAGATGCTATGTTTAGCATGCTTCACTATATTTCTTGTAGAACGTCTAGTAAGATATATGCAAATGAGTTTCGCTATATTCCTTATGGGAAGCTCTTGTGAAGCATGGTATAGCTCTTATAGAACATTTAGCAATAATACCATAACTACTGTGTAATGTCTGGTGAACTGTACTATATTCCTTTTAGGACGTCTAGTGATAATGGATTTCATTATATTCCCTATGAGAAGTCTAACAAAATATATGTAATGATTCTTGCTATATTCCGTATAGGACGTTTAGCGATTTATGTTTTGAGAACATGCTATAGCCCTTGTGGAACATCAAGCAATAATACCATAACTACTGTGTAGTGTCTGGTAGATCAAAAGATTTAAAAATTCATGTTATAATTGCTTTGTATCATATAACATATTAAATTTGAAATTCATGTTGTGACTACTGGGAAGTGCATAATGAATAATCTAAAATTTCTATCACAAGTACTGTGTAGCATATAATAAAATAGATTTAAAATCCTTGACAAAAATGATAATGTTGTAATCCATAATTGCTCGTGATTATGCTATAGTACATAACTGCTCGTGATTAGCTACAACCCTTTCATTGCTCGCTTTAATAATGCTACAGTCTATAATTGCTCACGATTAGCTGCAACCCTTTTATTGATCACTGATGATGCGATGATGCTGCAGTCCATAAATGCTCGTGATTAGTTGCAACCCTTTCATTGCTCACCTTTGATAATGCTATAATCCATAATTGGTCGCGATTATGCCACAGTCCATAACTGTTCATAATTAGCTGCAACCCTTTCATTACTCACTGATGATGCTATAATCCATAATTACTTGTAAATTGACTGCAATCCTTTCATTGCTCACCTTTGATAATGCTACAGTCTATAACTGCTCGCAAATTGATTATAATCCTTTTATTGCTTGCCTTTGATAATCCTACAGTCCATAACTGCTCGCTAATTTTAATTAACTGTAACCCTCTCGTTGCTTGCCTTTGATGCTGCAATCCATAATTGCTCATGATTTTTATCTTTAGTTGTGTGAGTTGAATGCTTTGAATTCTTTATGCTGACTAGGTAGAATGTTTTGTTGATTGACTTTGAATTTTATTGTATTAACTTATTAGAATTTCTCTGCTTATTGATTTTAATTTTACTGTGCTAACCATCTCTACAAGTTCGATGCACTTTCTTTTAGATTTGCAATTCCTACAGACTTGTTGAAGTTAGCTTCAATCATAATGAATGTACAAAAGTACATTATAATGTTGAAAATTTATGAGAAAATTCATTACTTTTTCACAAGATAGCGTGCACTCAATGAATCTCACTATTTTATTTTTATTTTTATGAATATCATATATTTACTATTTATAAGGGTCAGAGGCATGCTGAGAGCATATCTTTTATCAAGTGAAGAGCTTACTTCCACACCTAATTTTAGAGAGAATTTGCTAAACAAAACCTATGGAATTTCAATATAAACATATCGAATTCTGAGTATCAAAACAATCTTTGAGTTATTTTTGTGTTTTCCTTCCTTATCCGAGTATTCCCCCACCTTTCTCATATTACTCAGTGTGGATATTGTCAAAAAGGTCCTTTGGATACTCATAATCTTATAGAGCATTAGAATAAATAGAGCAGTTTTTTTTGCATGGTCCTCTTTTAGTATTCATCGCTTTTCTTGTACTACTCAGTAAGGATACCTCTAAAGGTTCTCATTACTCATTTATGAGCATTGGAGTAAATTATACTTGCTTTTATTTTGATTCTCCTCTTAGTGTTCCCTTGTCTTTCTCGTATTACTCAGTGTGGATACCGTCGAGAGATTTTGTACTTATACTCATGTTTGAGCATTGGAGTAGATTGTATGCACATTTATCATTTAAAAGACTAAAATGATACTTTGAAATTCAAGCAATTTATACTACAAGTCCATAGATTTTGTTTTTACATTTTCTTTCCTTCGTTTGGGTGTAGAGCAAGCATTAGATTGATTAGAGTTTATAAAATTTCAATATAAAACTATTAACTACTTATCTAAATTCTATGAGGCTAATAAAAGAAAGCCACTACGATCAAAGGTCATGAGATAGGCTTTTCTCACATGATCTTGTGAAGTGGATGAATTTTCTTTCAATTTATGGATTTTATTATTAAGATGGTACTTTATTATAGAATTTAAGGAAAGAGAGTTATGTTACTTCCATTTTATTATCTTAATGAGTTTTTAGCAAGTTATTTGTCACACGAGGTGATACTCTGATGAATGAATAGCATTTGCAATCTTACCCGATCTTAGTGATGTATCAGTCCCTTTCCACTTCTTTATTCTCTTTTATTTTTTTCTGCACAAAATACCTAAATTCAGTATGTTATATTTGCAAGTGAAGAGATTTTATCAAAATGAAATGTTATTCTTTTGCATTGTTCCCTTTTGATTATGATGATGATGTCTTTAATCACTAAGGTCATGATACTCCACCATTGAAGTTATGGCTTTGGGCTGCGTTTGTATTTCTGCCATTCCATTAATGTTATGGTAGAGGGATTCATTCCTCTTCTTGATATCTCCTACAAAAAAGGTTCAGGAGTTAGAGATCTTATTGCATAATCAAATAATTTTTTAGAGTGCATTCTTCCCTTTTATAGGGCCAACGAATATATTGCTGACATGTTGGACCCTCTTATTACCATATTCCATACCCTACACTAGTCTAACTATTGTGAGAGATATTATAGATAATGCTCCATATGAGGCTATGGAGATGGATGTTGAATCTGAGGAGCTTGAACATCCTATCCAACCTTTTATGGTCGCAAGGAGGATGCTTTTGCAAGTATCATTATTGGTGATATTCCTTACTGGATGGGCCCATAATTTATTAGGCTCCTGAGGACTAAAGTCCCTTGGAATATCAGGTTCACCTTTATAGTGTTAACCTTTTCCTTTAGATGTGAACATTCTGACTACCTTTTTGTACTTTTATAACACTAATTTTGAATGTTAGTATAAAAGTATTTGTACAATCTCGCCTAGGCTTAAAGACTTTATTATGCAAAGCAAGTATTTCAAAACAAATGTATGCAAGTGTATGCATGTTATGTATGGCATGCATGATCCTAATAGGTCTTCTGTTTAAAACAGAGCTATGTTCATAGCTTGGAGTGTGAGAACGAGGTGATTCATCAACAGCCTGTAGATTTGAGTGTTGAATGCCTTACTGTTGGTACTTCTGATGTTAGAGCTTCTGATATAGTTTTTTAAATAGATGATCATGCTAGAAAGTGGGGTCCATGGCTTGACACTAGAGCTTGTGATTGATCGATGCATTATTGAACTTCTCTTTTTGTTACTACTTTTGTTGTATGATAACTGAGGTACTATCTCTTATACTTTAGCATTCCATCTTCGCTCTTTGAATGTGGACTTATTGTTCTGCAATTTGTCCCCAGAGCTACGTTTTGCCCCCAGTTTCATTATGGATTCATTTAGCCAATTCTAGCAATCTTTTTTTTTATTTTCATGTGCAAGAGACCCAGTTAGTTCACTACTGTTGCTGATCCTTTAACTTACTAACCCTATTAGTTGCAATCTCATGCATTAGAGGTACAAAGGAGTGGGTGAACTGACAAAAGTGAGTTCTTGATGATGAAATCAACTGGACTTGCACTTCAAAGAACTCTCGAGTAGAATATAAAGCTTGATGCTGATGTAATGATAATTTCAAAACAACAGTTGCGATGTAAATTATTGGACCACCTAGATTCTTTAGGTACAAGGAGACATTAGACTTATAAGCAGAATCATAGAGTGGGTGCCAAAAAAAAAGAAAACATAACTAAAATGGTGATCTCATAGCTATGATTTTATCTTTCATTATGTATTGTTTGTCCATTTAGATACTTATGTAGTATGATTAAGATGAATATGTGATATTTGAACAAAAAGTTCAAATTCAATTTTAGTCATCCATTAGGGCAAAAATGAGAATATTCATTACATCACATAATACAACTCATATTACCAACCAGTCCTAATTTATTTTTCTCTAATTTTTACCTTATTGTTCTTTTCCTTTCTTTTTTTTCTCTCCTTTTTTCTCTTTTTTATTCTTTTTATTTTTTCTTAAATTTCCTATCTTCAAAAGTTACATCATGTGATATAAGGATGTTCTTTGAATTTACATTTGTGCCCACGCTGAATGAATCTAATTGAATTGAATTTATGTTAAACATGCAAATGTGATCAATATCATAATGCACAGTACCATTAGGATGTACATTACATAAGTAAGCATGATCAAAATTCATATAATCAATCACTAAGACAAAACAAGTTCTAAGGAAATTAAATTTAATTCAAAAAAGGCAATGAGAAAATTTATTTCCTATTCTAGATGTTAGGGATGCTGGATCTCATAGTGGTTGTCCTTCAAGCGGTTGACATAACAACTATTCTTGCATCTTCTTGCCAACTATCTCCATGACTTCATCTTTCTGTACCTTAAATGTGCATTTTTCTTTTTTGTCTAGTAGCTTTTGATCATCAAACTCATCATCCTATCTTGTAGGCACATTTAACTCGAAGGGTATGTAAAAAGAATGTGGTTTAGTGTAAAATAACTTATAGCCGAACTTGCTTGAAGGCTAACCCAGTAAGTCTTATGCTCTTTCCACATCTTTATAGGCATTAAGAGATTTCTTTTTGGTTTTAAGGTCTAGATCCTCAAAGGAGCTTAGTACTTCTTCCTCACTAACTCCTGAGTTAATCATTATGGTGGCTGGGGGTGGTACATTTCGGTAGTTTGGGAAAGGATTATTTTTGGTGCTTGGGTTTTTGAGCTTTGTGATCTATCTGGAGTCTATAAGGTTTTGGATTTTGTGTTTGAGGTACATGTAGTTATTCATGAAGTGTTGGAGGTTTTGATGGAATTTTTAATGCTTTTTTGGGTTATAGCTTAGGACATTTGGGTTTAGTGCGTTTGGATTAGGTAAAGGTTGAAGTAAGCCCTTTTGTATTAGGCGCTCTAGGACTTTTGAAAAAGGTTGGTTAAAATTGGAGAATCTCCTTGGTTATTAAACAGTAGGCACTTCCACAATCCTATTAGTTCTTCCTTATTGTGTGCCCCTAGTTAGGTAATTTCTCGCACCGGTGCTTCTAGTAATCTTCTTCTTCTCACTTTTAATCTCCTCAGCTTGTAACCCATAATCATAAAGGTCTATAAACGTCTTGGGTTTCATCATCTACAACCTCTCAACCAGATTGGATGACACATTTTGGACTATCATCCTAACCTGATCTTTCTTAACCAACTTATTTTTCATTAATTTTGCCTTGTTCATAAATCTAGTCAAGAAATTAGAAAAGGATTCATTTGATTTTTGCTTTGTCAGTTCCAAATCCCTGATGGACAATTCCAATCTCGTGTTATAATCATACTCTTTCAAAAAGCAGTACACAGTTCTTTCCAGTGAGCTTTGATAGACTTTTCTAATCCATGATACAAGTTTATAGCCATTCCCTCTAAAGACAGTACAAATAACCTAGTGATCACTACTAATAGGGCCTTACTAGTGCTCATAGTTGTTGTGTACTGATTAAAATGAATCCTAGGATCTCCAGTTCCATCAAACTTCTATAGCTGAGGAATTTTGAACTTTTCAGGTAGCTTGTTACCCTCATTTAGCAATATATCATCGAAGTCAAATAAATATCCCATGCCTTGTCCTCTAATAGGCTCTTCCATTTTGGACATTTTCTAGGTCAGTGCTTAGATCTACTTAGACTCTTGGTCTTGTACCAGTTCAAGTGATTCTCTCTTTGCCTTTTCTATCATGTAGTTCTCAATATCTTCAAGCTTCATATCAATAGTAGGTGGGTTTCTAGCAACAGGTTGGCCCCCCAACATTATTTTCAACAAGTGGAGCATCTGCAGTAAGTGGGATAGCTGCAGTAGCAAGTGGTTGCTCAATTGCAGGTGGTGGTATAACAGCAGTAACATGTTGCATCAATCTAGATAAAGTCTATCTTAGTTCATCTTGCATCATAGCCATCATGTCATCCATCAAAGCTCCCTTGATGTCTTCTAAGGTCCAGTTCCCTCTTTACTGTTGTTCCATTTCTATTTGCTCAGTTTGAGTTGGTTCAACTTCCAAGCAAAGTAGATTAATAGGACTCTTCTCTAGTATATGAAGGCTCTCTTTTTCTATGGCTTTAGGACTTAATTATGTTCTTTTTAGTCTACCACCTTTCCGTCCCAAAATACAAGAAAATCCAAATGAATCTATAATGGCTGCAAAACAAAGTGTTAGTGTGAGGATGAAATGCATGTATGCATGGTGCACGTGTTATGCAACAAGTAGCAAATAACAAGTATCAATCAAGTGTATAACATTGATCCTTCTAACTTTATTCCTCCTACACACGTGTTCAATGGTGAGTCTCTTTTCCTAGGATTTTTGGTCTTGGCCTTAATATCAATAGGGGATATCAAGAATTGTCGTGCATGCCAAATCTCTCAAAGTAGTAAAGCAAAAAAATAGTATTTCTAGGTATAAAAGATTAGCCTAATCTTTATTAACCTAAATGGGCTTCTAAAGTATGGGCTTGGGCCTTTATAGATAGAAATACCTCACGGCAACATTCACAAGAAATTTAGGTAATCCTAGGGGAAGTTACTAAGCCATTATATGTGGTTAGGGTTCGATGAAAGGTCAAGGTTCCCTTTGCAAGATGCCCTTCTTTAAGACTTAAGTTACAGGCTAAGGTCAAAGGGGCCCAACATCCTTTGCAAACTCTAGAGAAGACTACCCCCCTTTAGGACTTAGGTTGCAGACTCTGGTTAAATGAGCCCAATAATCTCTCTTGAACTGAGTTAAGGCTAAGAGTGATGGTTAGCCAATTTACAACTCCATGAAGCTAGTGGAATCATGGAATCATAAACCAATGCCATCGATTAATAGGGATATGTAGAATGAATGCAAGAATAAAATAATAATTAATAAAATAATTCTAAAGAACGTAAGTAGAATTAGTATCTCTTATCCCTAGTGGAGTTACCACTGTAGATAGTGGGGTTTAACGCGCGTTCAAGATTTTAGCAACTGCCACACTATTTGGGCTCAGGGCCTTAGGGAACACACTACTATGTCACAAAGATATGGTGTGAAGATGAGGAGTCGCCACCCAGGGTAATAACTGGGACAAATCGAAAATGGTGGTACTCAATTCTCTAAAAGAAAGCTAGCACCACAACCAGGAGATTCTGGATACGGAATACCAACTTCTTTCAGTCTTGTGTTCATTTAGAATTACTTTATGAATTACTATCTTATTCTCTATTTACACACTATTTTATTAAACCCAAATTAAACATCCATCTAGCCCTAAAGTAAACTAGTCATAAAATTGCATGTAAAAAATGCATATGAAGCACATCATCCCTAGGTCTAAACTATGTTAATTTTATTTTAAAGTTTAGCTAATTCTACTAAAGGTGGTCTTACAAGTTAATAGATGAGTCTAAGTCTATTCATTTTAATTTAACTAAAGAAATGTGCATATAGTCTACACATTTTAAAGAAATGAATTAATTAGTGGGCTTAATCTTGATTTAAAAAAATAGGCCTAAGTCTATTTGTTTTAAAAGAAATGGGATTAATGAGCCGAGTTAAATCTAAGTTAATTTTATTAACTAAAAATGGGCCTAAGACTAAATTAACCTAAATGGCCTAAATTGATTTTAATATTAATTAAACCTAAAAATTCAATTGAAAGCCTATTTATTAAATAGGTTAGAACCTAAGGTGGGCTTGGGGCTCAAAACACACAAAAATCAACAAACAAGCCCAAAAACATAAAAAAAAATAAATAAATCAAATAAAAAAAAGATCAAATATGCAATTAAATTATTTCTTCTAAAAAAAACTTAATTTTAATTAACATGCAACCTAAATTAATCTACTGCCTCCATTGATTTTAATTAGGCTTTACCAAATTGAACATAATTTACTAACTAATTTTTTAAGAACAAGAAAATGTTAGACTTTTTATTATTCCCACTATCGGGGCTATTACAAAATCTACCAAAAATAATAAAGAAAATAAAATTAAAATTACAACCTTTCAAGAAATAAATAAACAAATTCAAAACCTAAAAAACAAGAAAATAAACTAAATAAAGCAAGATGAAAATTAAATTGGAATATTTGAATTTTGGCTTTTATTCATGGATTCTCCATGGATTTCCTTAGTTCAGTCATGTATTCATCACCAGAAACATGAAACACAAAGAATCAAAAAAAGAAAAAGAAAATGAGATTAGAATTAATGAATAAAGAAAACAAAATAATAAAAATTAAACAAAAAAATACAGAAATAATAAAATAAAAAATAATAAAATGATATAAAAGAAAGAATTAATAAAAAGAAAGGAGTAGAAGAGTAATGCTATGCAGATACTGTTTGAATGCCTCTCAGAATGAGATTTTATCGCATTGAGAAAATTGACTCTGTGTTTTCTTGATTTATGGACTTTAAAAAGAACATATACATATTTTTTTTTTGCTCTGGAAAGGTTTTTTTGAAACCTACAGTAGAAGGTTAGGTCCTTTCTTTCCCCCTTTGTTTTTTTTAATCAACCATTTTTTTTGCAGTAACTAATTAGGTTTTTTTTCTCTCTTTTTACGTTGTCCCCCTCAAAAAAATCCCTTCCTTCTCTGCCAATCTTTTCTTTTTATATCCAATTCCTAAGCTAACAACTTATTTGATCATAGGATTTACATGATCATAGTAGCTCTGATCCCTTCTTTCCCAAAAACAAACAGGATAAGAATTTTAATTTCAAAAAATTATATGTGTAAGAGGCGTGTACTGGAAGCAGAATTCCTATAGATAAATACCAAAATTAATTAATTTATTAAAAATAAATTAAATTTGGACTAATCACAGTAAAAAAAGAGATTTTTACTGAAAATGTTTAGTGCCTCGGCATTGCAAAATGTGAACCGACATTGTGTAATGTCGATTGGCATTACGTAATGTCAATTGGCATTATGCACATTTTCAAATATGCCCTTGAAAAATTTAATTTTTTACAATTATATGCAAAAAACGTTGCAATTTAGACCTTGAAATCACAAAACTTAACACTAGAGGTCAATGTTCGACTACATTTTCATTATAGAGACTTTTGTCACATTCATACACAAATGCATCCTGAAATTGGGTGCTTACAGCCCCTTACTTAGAATTTCCTAGATAACTTAATCATTGCTTGGCCTCGTAGAACAATTTAGAGAAACAATGTCTACAATGAAGATTAGTCCACTGATGATTAGTACAAGGAATGGATGCACTTACAACAAATAGAAAAGGATGAATTCAAGAAGAATAAGAGGACAATAGAATTACATGCATCAAGTGTTCAGGGTGTTCTGTAAAAGAAAAGAAAAAGAAATTGGTTTATGAAATTTAATCCATATTGCTTTTGTTTAATATAATTTCCCTTTGGTTATCCAATTCGTAATAAGCATTTGATGAAACATTTGACAATAATAAAGGTAAACTATTTTTTTTAATTTAAGCACAGATGACTATACATTTCGCTTATGACATAACTCTAATCGTTAGATGGCTTGTGTAAGCACCTAATTTTGAGATGCAATTATGCATGTGTGCAACGAAAGCCCTTATAATGAAAATCTAATTGAGAATTGATCTCTGGTGTCAGGTTTCGTGATTTAAAGGACTAAATTGCAATGTTTTGCATATTTAATTACAAAATTGGTTTTTTAGTGATTTGATTGTAAAGATTAGAAACTTATGAGGACCTTTTTTGTAATTTAATTAAAAAAATGATAAAAATTGGTTGGTTGGCATTTAATGTCGACTGACATTGTGTAATACCGATCATCATTACAAATAGTCTCACAACCCTTCGATTGGACTCCCAAACTACAATTCCACCGACCGAGGTTCACAATTCACGAAATAAACACAGAATACATTTAAATTCCAAAATACTGAAAATACCTTTTGATAATCAAAATATAGCAAATTAGATATTTAAAACACTGAAAATAATTATTTTACCGATAATTACAATAAAACTCTAATTTTAATAAAATATTATTAAAAATCGATAATTCTCAATAAATTCATAAATATTAGCCAAAACACATTTTATAACTCCAAATTACATAATTAGCCCTAAAACATATTAAAAATCAATAAAAACTCATTTATTTGGAAAAATAGTATATTATATATAATTTGAAAATAATTTTTGAAAAATAGTTTTAATTAGTTAAAAATACTAAATAATTTGTAAAAATCATTTTTATACCTCAAATAATTATTAAAACCAATTAAACTAAATTTTTAACCAATTTATCATGAAATTACCAAAACACCCCTAGTTATAGATAAATTCACATAATTCACTATAATTATTCAAAAATTCACTAAAAATAATATAATTACTCAAAAATTAATTTCTCAACTTATAATTCAATAAAATCAATAATTATACTCAATTAACCAATTAATTTTAACAAAATACACAATTAACCTAATTTTCTAAAAATCACATAAACTAAATAAATTCACAATAATTATAAAAAAATAATAAAAATTTAAAATTAAATTCTAAAATTCATTTTAACACCTATAAACACCATAAATCACAATTTCATAATTTATTTAATTAATTTACAAAAATTAGAAAATATTAATAAAATAATAAAAAATTCACAAAAATCAAAATAATTCCCAAAAATTCCAAAAAAATTACAGGATGTATATTGAGCTATTAGGATCAATCTTTGTGAAGGAACTAAGCTTGAATCATTATAATCGGAGCTCAAAAAAATTCAAGAACTCATATAGGCCGAAATTAAAAATTGGAAACCTAGGAAAATCTAGACCAAATCAAGTGAAACCAAGCTTAAAAATGAACTCACCGGAGCTCAAGGAAGAGATAGAGACCGGTGGCACTCAAAACAGTGGTCGGAAACAAAGTGATAAGAGCTAGCCTCAATTCTCAAGTTCTTTGGCTTTTCACGGCCAAACGACGCCGGAAAAGGGAGGAGAGGGTGGCGAAGGGAGCTTGGGAAGGAGGAGGACGGTTGGGAGGCACTCCACCAGCGTGAGAACGGAAATTGCAGCGGTAAGGAAGGAAGAAATGCGTCAGGCATGAAGGAGGAGATCGGGTGGCACAACCGTAAATTTGAGGAACTTTTGATTTTTTGTAAATAAATAAATAAATAAATAAATAAATATATATATATATATATATATATATATATATATATATATATATATATATATATATATTAATTTATATTATTATGATATATGAATATTATATTCAAAGTAATATACACCACATATATAAATAATAATATCTATATACATATACATATACATATATATAACACACATTAATTATTAAAACTATACAATATAAATTTAATTAAAATAAACCCTAATTTATTTAAATGTGTATATATACATGTATATGTATGTATATTAATACGATAATTAAAATCGTGCATGGACTCATGCAAATTCACAAAACCATCCAAAATAATTAATGATTATTTATTTAGGTTTTAATTTTTTCAAAAATAAGATTCTCGGGAAAATTTTACGTAAGAAACTTAAAGTAATTAAAAATTAATTTAATAAATAACAAACTAATTAAATAATCATATATATATATATATATATATTTATTATTAACATTGCATATCTCGATGCAGTTCAAAATTATTTAAAAACTCGGGATATTATAAAGCAAAGCTCAAAGGGCTCTCAATACCAATCAACGGTCATATATAATCATTACTTGGTGCACACACAATCCTATTGACACCCTACAGATGGCATGTTCTACCATTTTCTCCAAATCATTTAAATAAATAAATAATAAAATAAAGCAGAGTGAAATAAATTCCATAAAGCATCTTTTCAATATATATATTCATGATAAATAAAGGAATATTTATGTGTATGACATATAAATCATGCGTGTGACAATATAAATAAATTCATAAATAAATTATTTATCATTTTAATCATATAAAAATATAATTTAAAATTTCACAATAAACATTTCATAAAATCAACTCACACGTTGAATGCGTTGGGTGACGTGTCCTCTGCTGCCCAAAAGCTACAGCTCTAAGCCTAGAGTTTTCTAAAATAAATAATATTTATTAAAAATATGCTTATATAATTAAATTCATAAAATTCTAAAAATTATTAAAAACATGGGATGATGAGATTGACTCGATCTAAGATAAAATGTTACACAGACTCGGAATTTAATAGATATCGTTGTCACATTTTATGGAAAATATATCAAAAATTCGATAGAGTCACCTCTGTAAAACGGATATTTCTCTACCGAAGTAGAGTCAATCCTACATGAAAACAACACTTCTAATAGTCTCAGCTCAACAACTCGAGTTGGACCCCCACACTGCACTTATACCCAACCGAGAACCAATTTCACAACAATAAGAAAAATAATATAATTTTCATTAAAATCATCGATAAACCATTAAAAATTCATTTAAATATTATAATTCAATTTATTTCCAAAATAAATAATAAAATTCTAAATTTTGAGATTAAAATTTCGTCAACAAAATCCATGTTCATATTTTTACAATTAATTTAACATTAATTGAAAATAACTATTCAAAGCACTTAAATATATCATAAATTAGCAAATAACTTATTTAAGCTTAAAAACAATAAATAAGTTTATTATTCTATTATTTTCCAAAAATTAATATTAATTAGCTAAAAATAGTAAATAAATTATGAAAATTATTTTAATACTATTACTATTCAAAATCTGTCTAAAACATAATAATTAACAAATTTACTTAAAATACAAAAATTACCAATTTATAATTATTTTCCAAAAATTCTATTTTGGCATAAACTTTAAAAAATTCATAATTAAAATTTTTTACATAATTTCACAAAATTTGCTTCACAAAGATTAATCAACATAATATATAAAATTTAATTAAAATATGTTGACATTTCGGGTCTGAAACAGTATCGTGAATAGTACCTGAGACCCGGAATAGTGACCCGAAACTCAACTTTCCTAAAAATTTACAAACTATATATCAAATGAAATCTCTTAACCTTAATTTAACTAATCAAAATTCAATTTGACATGAAACAACCAAATTCAAACTCAATTTCACAAATTAATTCAAAAAGATCTAGAATTAATTTCTCAAAATTGAAGTCCTTATGAGGGGAATGATTACCTAGAGGGAGAGGAATGATTTGCACTCTCCGACGAGGTCTAGTGTCGCCAGAATCGGCTCTGGTGACTTCTCCTCCTATTATGGCCGAAAATAGAAAATGATGGAAGATGAGGGAGGAGCAACTTGACGACACGACGAAGAGGAGGTGGCATAGTGGTGGTGGCTGTGTTGGTGGTGGGGGTGGTGACAATGTATAAGAGAGAATAAGAAAGAAGGAAAAGAAGAAGAGGGAAAGAAAATGGGGAGGGGTGCTGGACGTTTTGTTTTTTATTCCAAAATTTTTTCTTTTTAAACCAAAAGTAAAAAGTACAAATAAAAATAAATAATTCATATATATATATATATATATATATATATATATATTTTAATAAAAGTACAAGGTACAACTTTTATTATTTTAAAAATAAAATATTTCCCCTATAATTATTCATGCACACACTTATATATATATATATATATATGTATATACTCTTTAACAGTCATTTAAAAAAATAAAATTTACTAAAACTTCGCAAGTATTACTAATCTCATAATAATTAACACTGATTAATTAAAATAATAAATAAACTTAATAATCCATATTTATTAATAATAATAATAACAATAAAAATTAGGTATGTACAGTCTTCCCCCTTTATAAAAATTCTTCCTTAAATTTTAACAAAAATAGAAACCATAAAGGTTTTAGTAATGAAAAAGGTAAGGGTATGCCAACCGCATCACTGCCTCGGTCTCCCAAGTACAGTCTTCCACCGGATGATTACTCCATAACACTTTAACCATAGGGATCTCCTTGGTGCGGAGCTGACGAACCTATCGATCCATTATCGCCACTGGGTACTCCTCATAAGTCAAGTCCTTGCTAAGCTCTACTGTTTGAGGCTGAAGAACGTGCGAAGGATCAGATATGTATTTTCGCAACATTGACACGTGGAACACTAGATGACTATGCAACAACTCTAGCGGTAGCACTAATTTGTAAACCACATCTCCTACCTTTAAACGAATTTCAAAGGGTGGTCTGATATACCTTGGAGCTAACTTACCCTTCTTACCAAACCTCATCACTCCCTTCATCGGAGATACCTTGAGGAACACCATATCTTCAGTAAAAAATGACACATCCTTCGTCTTAGGATCATCATAGCTTTTCTGTTAGCTAAAAGATGTCCTTAATCTCTATTTGATGATGGGAATTTTCTCGAAAGTCACTTGCACCAATTCTGGTCCCATTAACTATCTCTCACCAACTTCCCGACACAAGGGTGACCTACACTTCATTCTATATAACGCTTCATATGGAGCTATCTTAATACTTGCATGATAATTGTCCTTTCTGATTGGCCATCAGTTTGAGGAGGAAAGGTTACACTGAAATCCAGTGTAGTTCCCAAAGCCTTCTATAATTCTTGCTAAAAGATTAAAGTAAAGGTTGGTCCTCTTTTCGATACTATACTTTCTGGCACCCTATGTAGATGCACAATGCGGTTGATGTACAATCTTATCAACCTATCTGTAGTTTAAGTCTTCTTAATTAGCAAGAAATGGGTTGTCTTCATCAACCCATCAACTATCACTTATATGGCATCATATCCACTTAATGTGTGAGGCAAACCAAAAATAAAATCATCGTAACTATGTCCCACTTCTACTCTAGAATAGGAAATTGTTGCAATAATCCTGAGGGTCTCTAATGCTCTAATTTTCCCTACTAATAAGTGAGACACTTAGATATAAATTCTACAACATCTCTCTTCATCCCGTTTCACCAATATTTATCCTTCAAATCAGGATACATCTTAGTAGAACCTAGGTGAACACTATATATAGAAAAATAAGCTTCCCCCATAATCTTTTTTATCAAATCATCCACACTTGGCACACATAATCTAGTGCCTAAACGTAATATATCCTTACTATCGATCATAAAATCTTAGGAGTGATCCTACTGTACCTCCATCCTTATCTTCTGTAACTGTGGGTCCCTTCTTTGCATTGCCTTAACTCTATCCAAGTACACAGAATGTACTCTGAATTGAGCTAACAAGCATTTCTTAGTTACTTTCAATTATAACCCTTGATCAATAAGCTCATACAATTCTTTAATAATATATCTCCATCCTAAGTTAATGTGAGCCATACTTTCCGTTGATTTCCTGCTCAATGCATCAGCTACCACATTAGCCTTACTTGGATGGTAAAGGATAAAGCAATCATAATCTTTTAGGAGTTCCATCCATCTCCTCTGCCTGAAATTCAAGTCTCTTTGCTAGAAGATGTACTTTAAACTCTTATGATCGATGTAGATTTCATAAGTCACAACGTACAAGTAATGCCTCAAAATCTTCAAAGCAAACACCACAGCTGCTATTTCTAAATCATGAGTAGGATAGTTCTATTCGTGCTTCTTTAATTGACATGAAGCATAAGCAACTACCTTGCCATTCTGCATTAAAACATACCCCAATCCTACTTGGGAAGCATCATAATACACAGTATACCCATCACTTCCCGAAGGTAGAGTCAATACTAGAGTTGAAGTCAACCTATCCTTAAGCATCTGGAAATTCTCCTCACACATGTCTATCCATAATTTAGCATTCTTTTAGGGTAACCTTGACAATGGTGCATCTATCTGGGATAAATCCTTCATAAATCTCTTATAGCAGCCAGCTAAACCTAGAAAACTCCTAACTTCTATCACTATCGTGGACCTTGGCCACTTTGTAATAGTTTTTATCTTCTTCGGATCCACTTGTATGCCATCTCTAGACATCATGTGGCCTAAGAATGCCACTTGATTCAACAAAAATTCATATTTAGAGAATTTCACTTACAACTGATACTCCCCTCAGAGTCTAAAGCACCATTCTCAAATGCATGACATGCTCAACTTCACTCTTGGAATATACCAAAATATCATCGATACATACTATCATAAATTGATCCAAGAATGACCTAAACACCCAATTCATCAAGTGCATAAAGGCTACTGAGGTATTAGTCAACCCAAAAGACATCACCAAATCCTCAACATCTCCACTTCTAATCCTCAACCGATGATACATATATCTAAAGTCAATCTTAGAAAAACACTAAGCTCCTTAAAGCTTATCAAACAAGTCATCATTCCTTAAGAGAGGATATTTATTCTTAATGGTGACTTTGTTCAACTGTCTATAATAATACACAGCTGAAGGCTACCATCTTTCTTTATCATAAACAACACAAGAGCACCTCAAGGAGATGAACTGAGTCTAATGAAGCCCTTATCAAGCAACTCTTGTAACTGCTCCTTAAGCTCTGTTAATTTTACTAGTGCTATTCTATAAGGTGGCATTGAGATAGGATTTGTACCCAGTATGCCATCTATACATAACTCTATCTCTATGCCTGGTGGCAATCTTGATAATTATTCAGGGAAAACATAAGGAAACTTGCACACCACTGGCACATTCTTAACTGTCCCTTTATCCACTTTTAAATCTTTAACCACAGCTAAATAGCCTTGACAAAATCCCCTTCTAAGCATCTTTCTAGTTGTGATTACATATATTATATTATGAGGCATTGAACTCTTATCGCCTCCGAACTAAAACTCTTTATCATTAGGAATTTTGAAAATCACCTCTTTTGCCCGACAATCTAGATTGGCATAATGTCGAGCTAACTAATCCATTCCCATTATTACATTAAAATTGATAACATCTAATAAAACTAAGTCTGCTAGCAACTCTCTACCTTCCACTAACACTGGAAAAGATGGGAAGACTATGTCTGTCTCTAACTTATCACTAAGTGGAGTCACAATAGACAACATAATCAATAACTTGGATGGTTGCCATCCCATTCTCAATGCAAACACAGGAAAAACAAATGAATGTCATGCACCAGGATCAAATAAAACTTTAGCATCTTGAAAAAAAACTGAAAGGGTACATGCCACAACCGTATTAGATGCTTGAGCATCCTGGGGAATCAAAGTAAATACCCTAGCATGACCATGGCCAGCTTGCTGAGAAGTAGATGGTTGTGTATATCCTCTGCAACTCGGCCTCCCTGGTGGCCTACTTCCTGTACCACAGCCCTGCTGGCCCATAAAATAAGTCGATCTCTGATGGGGATATACAAGTGCTTGATAAGGCTGATGCACCTGCTAATATGGTTGAGTGACTGATGATGATGATGATCCCTAAACAAAGGATGACTGATAACCGGTGTTAGGACAAGCTCTAGTAAGGTGTCCTATCTGCCCACACTTGAAGCATGTTTCAGTCAACAAGTGACATGGCCCTTTATGCACTCAGCCACATGTAGGACATGTATTAGGCCCTGACCCTATGCTGCCATACCTAGAACTCTAACTACTGCTACCACTGCTAGCTCTCAATCCAAATCTTAAAGATATATTATGCTTACGATTATGTCTACCTGATCTAAGTCCCCTCTGACCTCTATGCTACTGAGAGGTACTAAAAGTTTAAATACCATAACTGCCTATTTGGAACATAGGCTGCTGGGTCCCCTAAACTGCTATTGATTTGCTACCAATACCCATGTAAGGATTAAGGATAGTGCCATGTCTAATGTGTTGCCTTTTAAGTTGTCTAGCCTTTTCTACGACACTCTCCAAATTTCAGTCTTCAATCTGGATACCAACATAAGCTGTGCCTAACCCAGTCATAAACAAGTAAATGGCTCTCTGCTCATTCTGAAATGACAAAACCAATGAAATTTAAAACATGACAAGTATATAGAATTATAAACACAATGATGACAACAATTGACATTACCACCTAATTACCACAGTAGTTCAAGAAAAGATATGTTCCAATGACCCAAAGATCAAATAAATAAACCATAAGCTCTGATGCCAACTTTGTCATGACCAGAACTTGAAAGAACATGACCGGCACTAAGGAATGGGAAATGCAAAAATGCATTTGAAACCTGTAGTAAGCCTTAAGAATTTTTCATGAATTAAAACCAATTTCAAACAGTAAACCATATATAAAATCATGAATATCAATATCAAATACTTATAACATAAATCAATACTTCCAATATAAAAGTATCTCAAAAATCACAAATACCAATAATACAAGTCCGATAAATAACTATTGCGATATCTAGAATTTGATTACATCATACATAAGTCATTTAAACATACATAAAGCAGCCGGTAAAGAAGAAACCCAGCACAGACAGTGACTACTGGCAGATTAATAGTAAGGTCCTAAAAAAAAGATTAAGGAGAATTAGACTTCACTGAGTGAATTAATTTTATGAAATGCATGTTGGTTTTAAAACATTTTGTTAAAACCTTTTTTAAAAAAGAAAAGAAAAGAAAATCAATATAATAGTAGATATTAAAATCATTTACCTTTCTCAACTATTTTTAATAAATAAAATCCCTTTCAAAATCACAATTCACTTTAATATAAATTTTATTATGAAATCGTATAAATATCTATTTAGGTGGAAAACCTGGTAGAACACTTATATTGCCAAATTCTAATAGCCACTTAACTCACTTAATCCAATTGACTATCGGTCTGAGAGAGCAAGCCTGACCGAGGTCCAACCATAGTCAGTCTCTTATTTTAGATGATTGCTGGTGCCTAGACAGCATGCTCGACTAGGGTCCAACCAATATCATACCTATGCCTAGAGAGCAAGCTCAACTAGGGCCCACAATATCACAACTCTTGCTCAGAGAGCAAAGCTCAACCAAGGCTCTCAATATATAATCATTACTGGTGCACACACGGTCCTGGTGACACCCACCAGGTGGCACATTCTACCATTTTCTCTAAATTATTTAAATAAATAAATAATTAAATAAAGCAGAGTGAAATAAATTCCATAAAGCATCTTTTTATATATATATATATATATATATATATATATATATATATATATATATATATATATATATATATTCATGACAAATACAAAAATATTCATGTATATGACATATAAATCATGCATGTGACAATATAAATAAATTCATAAATAAATTCTTATAGTCAATTATTTATCATTTTAATCATATAAAAATATAATTTAAAATTTCACAACAAACATTTCATAAAATCAACGCACAGGTCGAGCGTGTTGGGTGACGTATCCTCTGTTGCCCAAAAGCTACACCTCTGGTCTCAAAGTTCTCTAAAATAAATAATACTTATTAAAAATATGCTTATATAAATAAATTCATAAAATTCTCAAAATTATTAAAAACATGGGATGATGAGATTGATTCGATCTAAGATAAAATGCTACATAGACTCAAAATTTAACAGATATCGTTGTCAAGTTTTACAAAAAATTTGGTAGAGTCTCATCTGTAAAATGAACATATCTTTACTAAAGTAGAGTCGATCCTACACAAAAATGACACTTCTAACAATTTCACAACTCAACAACTTGAGCTGAGGCCCCACACTGCACTTATAGTCAATCGAGAACCAATTTCACAACAATAACAAAATAATATAATTTTCATTAAAATCATCAATAAATCATAAAAATTCATTTAACCATTATAATTCAATTTATTTCCAAAATAAAATATAAAAGCTATTTATTTCCAAAATAAATAATAAAATTCTAATTTATGATTAAAATTTCGTCAACAAAATCCATTTTCATATTTTTACAATTAATTTAAAATTAATTGAAAATAACTATTCAAAGAATTTAAAAATATCATAAAATTATCAAATAACTCATTTAAGCTTAAAAATAATAATTAAGATTATTATTCTATTATTTTTCAAAAATTAATATTAATTAGCTAAAAATAGTAAATAAATTATGAAAATTATTTGAATACTATTATTATTCAAAATATGTCTAAAACATAATAATTAATAATAAATTTACTTAAAATACAAAAATTACCAATTTATAATTATTTCTCCAAAAATTCTATTTTGGCATAAACTTTCAAAAATTCATAATTAAAAATCTTTACATAATTTCACAAAACTTTCTTCACAAAGATTAATCAAAATAATATATAGAATTTAATAAAAATATGTTCACATTCCGAGTTTGGAACAGTACCCGAAACCCGAAATAGTAACCCAAAACTCAACTTCCTAGAAAATTTGAAAACTGTACATCAAATGAAAGCTCTCAACCTCAATTTAACTAATCAAAACTCAATTTGACATTAATCAACCAAATTCAAGCTCAATTTCACCAATTAATTCAAAAAAACCTAAAATTAAATTTTCAAAATTAAAGTCGTTACTGGTTATAAAGGTTGAAATTGATTGAGGGGAATGATTACCCAGAGGGAGAGGAATGATTTACACTCTCCAGCAAGGTCTGGTGTCACTGGAATAAGCTCTAGTGACTCCTTCTCCTATTATGGCTGAAAATAGAAAATGATGACGGATTAAGGAGGAGCTTCGTTGGCTGGAGGCAGTTGTTGGTGGTGGTGTAACTTGATGGCATGGCGAGGAGGAGGTGGCACAGTAGTGGTGGCTGTGTCAGTGGTGGGGGTGGTGACAGTGTGTGGAAGAGAAGAAGAAAGGAGGAAAAGAAGAAGAGGGAAAGAAAATGGGAAGGGTTGCTGCACGTTTTGTTTTTTCATTCCAAATTTTTTTTTGAACCAAAAGTACCAAGTACAAATAAAAATAAATAAATAGTATATATATATATATGTGTGTGGGGGGGGGGGGGGGGGGGGGTGTTTGATAGTGTGTGGGAGAGAAGAAGAAAAGAGGAAAAGAAGAAGGAAAGAATCAAGTACAAATTATTCCAAAATTATTATTTTTTCAAACCAAAAGTACCAAGTACAAATAAAAATAATTTATATATATATATATATATATATATATATATATATATAAGTACAAGGTACAACTTTTATTATTTGAAAAATAAAAATATCTCCCATATAATTATTCACACACTTAAATATATATATGCATATATACTCTTTAACAATCAATTAAAAAAATAAAATTTACAAAAATTTCACAAGTATTACTAATCTCATAATAATTAACACTGATTAAGTAAAATAATAATCCACATTTAATATTAATAATGAAAAAAATTTGGGTCTTTACAATAGTGTCTTCATATATTTTTTTCTCAATAATTTTTTCTAAATTTTTTTTCTATTGTCTTCCTTTTTTCTTTTTCTCAATTTTTTTGCTAAACATTTTTTTTTCAATTTTTATGGTACAATTTTTTGTTTTTCAACATTTTTTTCTATTGTCTTCATATTTTTTCTCAACTTTCTCAACTTTTTTTTAAGGTATTGTCTTTATTTTATTCTTAATTTTTTATTTTTGTTTTACTCAATATTTTTTCTCGTAAATTTTTTTTCATAATTAATAATTATGAATTAAACATCTTCAATGGTTGTTAAACCAAGTAATAAATAACTTCAAATGTTGTAACAACAATAAATAAACAAATTTTCTCATTTTATATTCTTAAATAATAAGGATTTTTTTTACTTTAATTAGTTTATTAAAATGTCTAACAACTTTTTTTGAAAAAAAACGTATTTGATACTTATTAATCATCAATATGTAACAATGTTACAATCCTTATGATTTATTTGTAGCATCAACCAAAAAAAAATTTAAAAATTTAAAAAAAAAAATCAACAAACTGAAACAAGAAAAAACAACAACTAGAACAACAAAACAAAAAATCAATAAGAATCAACATAATTTTACAATTGTTTATTGTTGTTGTTTTTATATTTTAATTTTTTATTATTAATAATAAAATTAAGGCTATAAATAAAATTTTATTTTTGTTAGTATTAATGATAAAAATAATAATTTTTTGATATATTTCATAATTTTTTGTCACGACCCAAACCGGAGAGTCGTGATCGGCGATAGGGAATGAGAATTCTTTCAAATACGGAACGCGTAGCAATCATTAAAAATAAAAACACGCAGAAATTTAATATAAGAATATCAAAGAATTTAAAACTTAAAATAATATTAAAGGAAATCTCATATCATATATTAAAATATAACAATACAATAATTTTCAAATACAAATCTCTATTATAAAATAATAATAAACGCTACAACACTCGAGTACTATTACTGCAACTTATAGAATATGAATAAAAGTTCAGATATAAAAATTACATAATCTACTCGGGGCTGAAGCAGACCGGCAAAAGGGTATACTACTAAATTATGATGAAGTAGAATGTCCTGAAAAAAATATTAAGGGGGGGTTAGACCTCATTGAGTGAATTATTATAATATATATACATGCAACCTAAAGTCATATACAATCAAGCATCAGTATAATAATGTATATATACATGCATTTCATACAGATGCTAAAATCCATTTTTATATAATAATAAATGTAGAAAAATTTATTTTGGGTAAAGGATCAGAGAAAAACACTAAAATAGTCCGCAACCTCAATCATTAAACTTCACTAGCCAATAGGCTCACTTAATTCCAAAATATTTCTCTTTTTCATTTTTGGACAGTAGACCAGCCCTGAGACACTAAGTCAACTGAGCTCCAACAGTCTCACTGTCGACGTGATTGGCCCCGAGACACTAGGTCAACCGAGCTCTTGTAATCACACCACTCTCTCACCACAAATCTCAATAAATCAATCAATCAATCAAGTCTCTCATCAAATCTCATAATATCAACCTTAAAGTCTAACGCACTGGTACGTACCTTGTCCTAGTGTAGCCCACTAGGTAGCACACTCTACTAATATCCTTCAAATAAATTTTGTAATTATTAAAAATAATAAAATGCATAATTTAAACATGATGACATCCATTTTTAAAGAAATATACCAATTATATACCAAACATATACTGATTATATAACATTTATATACTAAAAATATACCTAACATATACATAATCATTTAATAAAATAAATCATACTTAATTACATTATAAAAATATGAATGCTCACAAAAATGTATTCTAGATGCAAAGCATATATATGATAATAACTCACAGTACTATTGCACTCCGTTGTACTAGTTCAGTTGGCCCGGTTCGGTCAGCCTAGCTCACGGAACAACTAAAGAAAAATAATAATCTTATTATTAGAATAAAATTCCTATTTTAATAACTCTAAAATTTCTAAGAATGACTCGATCTAAACACAACTCAACCAAAATTTCAAAAATAGACTTGGACCGGTTATTACGTTTTATGAGAAATTGATAAAAAAATTGGCAAGGTCTCCTCTATAAAACAAACGTTTTCCTATAAAAGTAGAGCCGATCCTACACAGAAAATACACTTCTATAACACATAAGTTCAATTGTTTGGGTAGGGCCCCCGAACTACTCATACTGCCCAACTGAGCCTTAACAATCCACTAATGTGTGTATGTGTGTGTGTGTGTATATATATATATATATATATATATATATATATATATATATATATATATATATATATATATATAATTTCAAATAATTCACCCCAAAAATCATAAAATCCATATAAAAATATAATAACTTCTCAAATCACCAAAATGTCTCATAACAATATTAAAAACCTTTATTTTCCAACTAAATAATAAAATTCTAGCTTTTAAATAATATTTGCTAATAAGATTCATAAAAAGAAATAAAATTCCCATTTTACAATTAAATTAGCATAAATTGCAAATAATTATTACAATCACTATTTAACATCATAAAATAATCAAATACCCATTTAAGCTCAAAAATAATAAATAAATTTATTATTCACATATTATTCCAAAATTATCACAAATTAACTAATAAATGAGAAATAATATTAAAAATTACTTTTCATACTTTTATTAATCCATAAATAGTTTAAAACAAAATAATTAACAACAATTTCAATTAAAATCAAATAATTTACTAACTTCCAAAAATACATATGTAGAGATAAACTATCAAAAATTCAATCAAATACCATAATAAATAAACTAATAATAAATACCATTAATTCATCCAAAATTATAAAAATCTCATTTAAATATCAAAATCAACTTATTTATATAATAAAAGCATAAAAAATATTTATTTTCCAAATTAAATAATAACATTTCAAATATAAGTAAATAATATTAATTAAACCCATTCTTTTAAATATTCTAAATTAAATAGCATGTAATTATCAATAATCAATTAAATTATCTAATTTAAACAATTAAAACTCATTTAAGTTCAAAATTAATAATTAAAATTATTATTCGGATATAATTCCAGAATTGATATTAATTAGCTAAAAATAGTAATTAATTAATAAAAAATTATTTTAATGCCAATTATCACTCAAAAACTATCCAAAACCTATTAATTATCAATTAAAACATAAAAATTACTTATTTATATTAATTTCTCCAAAATTCTTTTTTTTTTTACATAAACATTCAAAAATTCGTAATAAAAATTTAGTACATAATTTAAATAAATTTCCTTCACAAAACTTGCTCTAAATAATATATAGAATTTAATAAAAATAATAAAATTTCTAGATCTGGGACTATAAACAGTAAGCAAACCCAAAAAATATGTATTTTATTATTAAAAAAATTTCAGAAAAATAAATAAAAATAATATTTAGGTAGATCTTAACTCAAAAATCAATTTATCTAACTACTACATATCCAAATAAAATTAAATCCAATAAGAAAAATCAAATTAAACATATTGACATAAATATAAAATCGAGTTTTCGGAGTTTTTACCGGTCAATTCGCTCGAAACTAACTATAGATTATCAAAACTCGTACCGTGAGCTTTGAAACGAGTTCAAGCTTGATCGGTTTTCTCATTGGCAACTGGACTGCATTGTTCACACAGTGCAGTCTGCACTGTCGATGTTGCCTGTTGTTGTTGTTATTTGTTGTTTTCTGCTGTTGTTGCTGCTACTGGCTGTTCGGTGATGAGGTGGTGGTTCATGCGATGGCTGGCATACCAGAAAGAAAAAGAAGAAAAAGAAGAAAAAGAAAACAAAGAAAAAAATAAAGAGGAAGAAGAAGAAGTAGTTTGGGGAGGGAGGGTAACTTTTGTAGCTTTTTTTTAGGTGAGAAAAAGACAAAATAGTGTATAAAAATAATATTTTAATTTTTTATAATAATAATAATAATAATAATAATAATAATAATAATAATAAAATACTAACTCTCCCATCAAAACACTATACAATATACATATTTAAAATAAAATAAAATAAATATATTTTCCCTTTTCAAAACACTAATTCAATAAAATTATTAATAACTTAATAATCCACAAATAATAAATTAACTCACTTAATAACAAATTCCAAAAATAAATAAACTTTGAAATCTAGAAATAATTTAATTTCGTGAATAACCAAATACTACAATTTAATAAATAAATAATTAGAATAATAATAAAATTAAAATATTAAAATAATCATTAATAAAAATATTTATTAACACTGCATATCTCATAATTTAATTTTTATAATTTATATGAAAATTTCAGGTCATAACATTTTTATTGTTTTAGGTTTTTTTTTTTTTAACAAAAATCAACAAACATAAACAAACAAAAACAAGAAAAACAATTGAAAACAACATAAACAGCAAAAATCAACTAAAATCAACAAAAGTAATAAAAAATTGCAGTTGTTGATGTTTTTTGTTTTTTCATCATTAGTAATATAATTAAGACCACAAATATAATTTTTAATTGTATTAGTATTAATAATAAAAATAATAATTTTTTTGATATATTTCATAATTTTTTTGTTATTTTTATTGAAAAATAATTATTGAATATTATGGGTAATTTTTACTTTAATTATTTTAATTTCTAAATTATAAATAATTATGAAAAAAATAATTATTGAAGACTATGAGTAATTTTTAGTTTAATTAGCTTAATTTTTATATTCTAAATAATAGTAAGTTTTAGAATTTAAAATTTGTTATTTAGAATATAAAATTAAATTATTTAAATATATAAATTAAATAAATAAATACAATAAACTTAAATTAAAGATGCCTTAAAAAATAATAAATAAGTAAAAAAATTACAAAAAAATAAAAAATGAAAAAAAAGACGGAAAATGCAAATTTCATAAAATGAAAACAGTGTCTAAAAGTAGGAAAAAAAATGAAAACAAAAAAACAAAATTGAAATAAGAAAAAGGAGTTGGCCGTGAATGAAATGATGACCCTTTGATTAGATAGTGGGTGAAATTTCCTCAATATACAAGTATAACTCAAAAAATATTAAGGATTGAGGGCTAATCCCATTTACAAAATATTTTCAATTTAATGAGCCTGTAGTCCTATACAAAAAAAAAAAAAAAAAAAAAAATCTAGTAGCAATATAGGCTTCTAAAAATTACACCAATGTTGCTCTCAATCAAGTTTATAAGTAAGTTGCTGTCAGTTTGCACAAGGCAAAAAATATGATAGAATTTGAACTAGGTGAGTATGAACAAAAATTTCCTACAAATAAACAAGAAATTGCTAGGATTAAAACTCAACATACAAAGTATGAAAAGAACTTAAAAGAAAAACATATGAGGCCTAGAAAGAAATTTTTCAATTCATATAAAGAATGCAACTCAATTTTTGGTAACAAAATGCAAACCATTTGCTACTAAAGAAACACACAACATGTATTTCTTTTTTAATTAAATAATTGTTAGTGATATGTCTTAGGCCAATTATATAATGACCATACTTTGACATTGTCATATTTTTATTTAATAATAAAGATACATTTTTATTATTATTGGTTAATTATAGTATTATCCTTGATTAGTTAAATGTACTAAGATCATAAAGTACGTGATTTAATAGTAAAACTCTTAAGTGATACTGTAGACGGCGGAGTTTAGCGTGCGCCCAAGATTTTAGTAACTGCGGCACTATTTAAGCTAGGGTTCTATAGAACATACTAACCACTATCACAAAGATATGGTGTAGAGATTATGAGTCACCATCCAAGGTAATAACTGAGACAAATCGAAAAATGGTAGTACTTAATTCTCAAAAAGAAAGTTAACACTACAACCAGTAGATTCTATATATGAAATACCAACTTCTTTCAGTTTTGTGCTCATTTAGAATTACTTTATGAATTACTATCTTATCCTCTATTTACAAGCAATTTCATATAAACCTTTATTTAAACAATTAACTCCAGACAAACTAGTCATGAAAAGTATATGTAAATAATGCATTTATTTAAGTTCGCAATCTCTAAGTTAGTCTAATCTACATTAATTTTAATTAAATGGGCTAAATCTACATGTTTTAATTTACAAGTGACCCTAAAAACTAATGGGCTTAATTCTTATTTAATTTTAATTAAGTAAACTTAAGTCTATTTATTTTAATTCTAAAAATGGGTCTAAATCTACAAATTATGAAGTATTTAAATTAATGGACTTAAATCTACAAACTATGAAGTATTTAAATTAATTGGTCTAATTCTACATGTTTTAATTTTAAGGTGATCTTAAATCTACAAATTATGAAAAATACTTTAATTTAATGAGTTAAGTCTAAATTAATTAAATTAAACTAAAGTTGGCCTATATCTAATTAACTAAATGGGCCTAAGTTATCTCTAACCTAATGTCTAATTAATTATGGGCCTAAAATGCATTTTAATTAATTAAAATCTATACTTAATTAATTAATAACCTATTAAATGAAATGGGCTAATTAAAAGACGGGTAAAAAAAACTACCTAAACCTAAAATTAATTATATGGGTTAGAGCCTAACATGGACTTAGAGCCCAAAACACAAAAAAAGTAAACAAGTCCAAAAACATAAAAAAAAAATATATATCAAAACAATCAAATAAAAGATCAAATAATCAATTAATTTATTTCTTCTTAAAAACCTAAATTAGTTAAAGTGACTTTAAACAACAAATTTAAATAATTAGCAAGCAACATTAATTCTATCCACTTAAATCTAATTCAATTTTAATTAAAAAAAATTAATTATCTCTATAGCCATTAATTTTAATTAATAACCCAATTAAAACCCTAATTTTACTACCTAATTAATTAAAATAAACACACAAGCACACACATAAGATTTCATTATTCCCACTATTGGGGCTATTACAATGATCTATTGAAAATAATAAGAAAATAAAAATTAATACAACCTTAAATAAAAAAATACAAAATAAAGCAACCAACAAAATAATAATAAATAAACCCTACAAACTATATTCGGCTACAAAATTCAATCTATGATATTCCATGGATCTTCATGGATTTTGTTCTCTTAGTAAACTTATCGTGTAACCCTCTCCATAATCACCAACACAAACAAAAAATAAATAATGATTAGTGAATAAACAAAATAACAATAAAAATTTAATAAAGTTAAAATTTAATAAAGTTAAAATTTAATAAAACCAAAATAAAAAAAATAGAAAAAAGTAGGAGAGGAGATGGTATGGATGCAATATTGATTTGCCCCTCAGACTAGTATAAATCACTGTTGCTTTTAAATAGATCTTCAAAACTTGTTGTTCTCCTTTTAAAAAGGCTATTGCTTCTCCTTCAAAGAACACATATTTCACAAGAAAATACTTTTTGAACACTGCATAGGAACAAAAGGAAAAGCCTCTAAAAATTCCATGAAAAGAGAAAGGTTGATAAAAAAAAAGGTCCCCCTTAGAAGAGTTTGACCTGTGTTTATATAGAAAACCCTAGCTAAAAGACATATCATACTGTGACTTTTTCTCTTTACAGTGATATAGTTTTCATTTTAAAAGGATTATTGATTTTCTGAAAATTCAGATAAATCCTAAAAAAAAGATTTATGATATTATTTTACCCAATCAAAATTTAGAGAATAAAATTTTTATTTACTATAAAAAATAGATGGAAAACATTTAATTCCGACCAAGATTATGTAATTTTGATCGGAATTACAAAATTCCGATCGAAATTACAAAATTTTGATTGGAATTATGTAATTTCGATTGGAATTACATAATTCTAATCGGTTTTATGTAATTCCAATCTGAATTACAAAATTTTGATCGGAATTACATAATTCTGATCAATTTTATATAATTCGATCGGAATTATAGAATTCTAATTGGAATTATGTAATTTCGATCGGAATTATAGAATTCTGATTTTTTTTTTAACTTTTAATTACAAAAAGACCCCTGAAAGAATTTACACTTTTCAATTAGGTTCTTAAAGAAAACATCACAATTAAGACCTTTAAAAAACGAATTAAACTCTTTTGGAAACGCATTTAGACTTTTGAGGTTTCAAACTTCAAGTGTTGAAGACTTACTTATAATATTTTTATCGTTGGAGTCCTCTGTCATACCCACACTCAACTATCTTGAAATTGGGTACTTACAATTGCCTCCCTTTATTGCTGTTTGCTTGACAAATTGCAGTAGAGCAAATAAGCATACAATTTCTAAGTAAAGAGCTAGGATACTTACCTATCATATTACAAAGCTTTTGTTTATAACACTGAATTACGAGATGCTGCTTTTATCATTCCTTAATGTAGGCTTTATGCTACTGCAATCTATAATTACTGGCAAGTTTTGTACAACTACAACCCTTTCATTGTCTACCTTTGACGTTATAGTCTGTAACTACTCACGACTTTTGATTTTTTTGCAATCCTTTCATTGCTTATCGATGATTTTGATCAATTGCAACCTTTCATTACTTGCTGGCTTTAATCGACTACAACCCTCTTGTTGCTCACCTTTTGATTTTATAGTCCATAACTACTCAAGGCTTTCAATCACCTACAATCTCTTCCTTGCTCACTGATGATTTCAATTAATTGTAACCCTTTTATTGCTCACTCTTGATGCTGTAATACATAATTGCTCATAATTTTGAATATCTGCAACCCTTTCATTGCTAGCCCTTGATGTTACAGTCCATAACTGTTCGCAGTTTAGCTACAACCCTTTTATTACTTACCAATGATGTTGCAATTCATAATTGATCGTGATTAGCTGTAACCTTTCGTTGCTCACCGATGATGCTGCAATCCATAATTGCTCGCGATTAGCTGCAACCCTTTCACTGCTCACCAATGATGTTGCAATCCATAATTGCTCGTGATTAGCTGCAACCCTTTCATTGTTCATTGATGATGTCCATAATTGCTCACTATTAGCTATAACCCTTTCATTGCTCATCGATGATGCTGTAATCTATAACTGCTCATGATTAGATGTAACCCTTTCTATTGCTCGCCTTCGATGTTATAGTCTATAACTATTGGCTAATTTTAATTAACTGTAACCCTTTCGTTTTGACCTTTAATGCTGCAATCCATAATTACTTAAAAATTTACTACAATCCTTAATTGCTTGAAAATTTAGTGCAATCCTTTCATTGCTCACTTTTGTAATGCTACAGTCCATAACTACTTGCATTAGCTGCGATCCTTTCATTGCTCGCCGATGATGCTACAATCCATAATTGCTTGCAATTGATTACAATCTTTTCATTGCTAGCCTTTGATGCTATAGTCCATAACTACTCGTGATTAACTGCAACCCTTCCATTGCTCACTAATGATGCTGCAATCCATAATTTCATGCAAATTGACTGCAATCCTTCATTGCTCGCCTTTGGTGCTACAATCCATAACTACTCATGATTTTTATCTTTGGTTGTTTGAGTCGAATACTTTGAATTCTTTATGCTAACTTATTAGAATTTTTACTGACTAACTTTGAATTTTATTATGTTGACTGCTTAGAATTTATTGTTGACTAATTTCAATTTTGCCTTGTTAACCATCTCTGTAAGTTGAGTGCACTTCCTTTTGGATTTGCAATTCCTATAGACTTATTGAAGTTAGTTTCAATCATGATGAATGTATAAAAGTACATTATACTATTGAAAATTTATAAGAAAATTCATCACTTTATCATGAGATAGCATGCACTCAACGAGTCTCACTATTTTTTATTTTCATAACTGTCATTTATTTACCATTTACAAAGGTCAAAGGCATCGTTAACCATCTTATGCTGAGAGCATATCTTTTACCAAGTGAAGAGCTTACTTCCACACCTAATTTTAGGAAAAATTTGCTAAATAAAACTTATGAAAATTAAGTATAAAAAGATCGAATTCTGAGTATCAAAAGAGCCTTTGAATTATTTTTGTGCTTTCCTTCCTTATTTGAGTATTCCCTTTCCTTTATCATATTACTCAACGTGGATAACATTGGGAAGGTCCTTCAGATACTCTTACTCTTATAGAGCATTGGAGTAAATAGAGGAATTTTTGGGATGGTCATCTTTTAGTGTTCTCCCGTCTTTCTTGTATTACTCAACATGGATACCGCTAGAGGTTCACATTGATACTCGCTCATTTTTTAGCATTGGAGTAAATTATGTTTGGTCTTATTTTAATTCTCCTTTTAGTGTTCCCCCATGTTTGCTCTTATTTTAATTCTTCTCTTAGTGTTCCCTTATGTTTGCTCTTATTTTAATTCTCCTTTTAGTGTTCCCATATTACTCAGCGTGGATACTGTCAAGGGATTTTGTACTCGTACTCATTTCTAAGCATTGAAGTAGATTATATGAACATTTATCATTTAAAAGACTTAAATGACACTCTAAAATTTAAGTAATTTATACTATAAGTCCATAAATTTTGTCTTTCCATATTCTTCCCCTCGTTTGGGTGCCAAGCAAGCATTAGATTGATTAGAGTTTATAAAATCTCAACACAAAGTTGTTAACTAATCATTTGAATTTTGCGAGGCTAATAAAAAAAAGCCATTATGATCAAAGGTCATGAGATAGGCTTTTTGCACACGATCTTATAAAGTGGATGAATTTATTTTCAATTTATGGATTTTATTATTAAGATTGTGCTTTTATTTCAGAATCTAAGGAAATAATGTTTTGTTACTTTCTTTGATTATTTTGACGAGTGTTTGGCAAGTTATTTGTCATGCAAGGTGATACTCTTATGAATGATTAGCATTTGCAATCTTGCTCAATTTTATTGATGTATCGATTCCTTTCCCCTTTTTCATTCTCTCTTATTTTTTCCTGCACAAAATACCATAAGTTAGTATGCTCTATTTGCAAGTGAAGAGATTTTGTCAAAATGCAATGTTATTCTTTTGCATTCTTCCCTTTTAATTGTGGTGATGATGTCTCTAATCATAAAGGTCATGATACTCCACCATCAAAGTTGTGGCTTTAGGCTGCATTTGTATTTTTGCCATTCCATTAATGCTATGGTAGAGGGCTTTATTTCTCTTCTTAATATCTCATGTAAAAAAGGTTCAGGAGTTAGAGATCTTCTTTTATGATGAAATAATTTTTTTAGAGTGTAGTCACTTTAAGTTTTGAGTGCATTCTTCCTTTTTATATGGCCGACGAATGTATTACTGACATATTGGACCTTCTTATCACCATATTCCATACCCTACACTGGTCTAACTGTTATGGAAAGATATTCCAGATGATGCTCCATATGAGACTATAGAGATGGATGTTGAATCTGAGGAGTTTGAGTGTCCTATTTAGCCTTTTAAGGTAGCCAGGATGATGCTTTTACAAATATCACTATCAGTGATATTCCCTTACTGGACAGTGTAAGCACCCAATTTTGGGATGCAATTGTGCATAATTGCGACGTAAGCCCCTATGATGAAATTCATTCAAAAATTGAACTTGGTTGTCGATTTTCTAGACTTTAGGGACTAAATTGCAATATTTTTTAAGATTTGATTGCAAATAAGTCAGTTTTTCAGGGGTCTTTTGGTAATTAAAAGTAAAAAAATTGAAAATTGAAATTATGGATTTCTGATTGGAAATCCATAATGCCGACTGGAATTGTGGATTTCCGATCGGAAATCCACAATTCCAATCGAAAATCCAATTTTTCGATCGGCATTGCACAATTCGACTCGTAAAACCCCATTTTTTTCAATTTTTTACGTATTTTTTTATCAATTTTTTAGTGTTTTGAATGGTTAAAAATTGACTTTTTATAATTATTTTTTATTTGGAAAAGATTTCGACGCATTCAAAACACACAACTTTCAAAAATCAAATCCTTATCAGTCTGTTTTGATAAGAGATGAGTTTGTTCCTCCTTTAGAGGAGGCCAGTACGCGCAGACTCTACATTTAAAAGCAGAGTCTGCATGTATGCTAGGGGGCTTTTTTTTACACATAGAGAGAGGGAGAGACCGAGACACACACAGACTAAAAAAAAGACGAGGGAAGAAAAAAGAGAGACTGTGAAAGAGAGAAGAGAATTATGCAATTAAATCCCAGTCCATAATCAAATCAACAACTGAGTCAATTTCAACGGTGAAAATCCTAGTCTAAGGGGCTATCTCAAAGCATATGCACAACATTCCTTTTTTTCTCTTCTCTTCTCTTTTTATGATTTTTTATTTTATTTCGTTATTATTTTCTTGTTCAATTTCATTACTAATCTAATTTTTTGTGTTTTTTTTATGCTCGATTGTGGATTGAGGAGGATACTGCTTGTGTTCAAATGAACAGAAGATCCATGGAATGCCATGGAATAATCTATACTATTTTCCAGTAGATATTAGGGTTTTAATTTTCATTTTACCTTTATTTATTCTATGTAATTATTCATGGGTGTATAATTATTTAATTTTAATTTTTTGTACGTAGTTTGTAATAGCTCCAATAGTGGGAATAGTAAAAGATTTAATTTTCTGCATTTAAAATCAATTAGTAATTAGGTTCAATTGGGTAAAAATTAATTAAAATTAATGGTGGCTTTAGTTAATTAGGGTTTGGATGTAATTAAATTAGGTTTTTTAGAAATCATATGTGAATGTGTTTTGATTTGATTTTGATATGTTTTTTTTATGTTTTTGGGCCCCAAGCCCACGTTTAGGTATAACCCATTTAATAAATAGGCTTAAAAATGATTTAGGACTTTAAATAATTAAAATCAATTTAGACCCATTAGGTTAATTAGATTTTAAGCCCATTTAGTTAATTTAAAACTTATTTAGACTTAGCTCAGCCCACTTAAATTCATTTCTTTTAATAAATAAACCTAGGCCCACATTTCACTTAAAATAAAACCAAGTTAGACTTAGGCCCACTAATTTAATTTTCCTTTAAAATTAAATAGACTTAAGCCCATATCTTAGACAGACTAAAATAAATAGATCTAGACTCACTAATTAATAAAAATGTAGGCCCACCTTTAGTCCATTTGACTTATAAATAAAATATGTAGATTTAGCTAACTTATAAAATAAAATTAAAATAGTTTAGACATAGGGACATTGTCTTTCTGATGCATTTTTATTTGTAATTTTATTGACTTGTTGCCTTTTGGGTTAGATGGATGTTAATTAGGGTTTAATAAAATTGCACGTAATTAGAGGATGAAATAATCATTTATAAAATTATTCTAAATGAACACGAGACTATGAGAAGTTAGTATTCTATATCCAGAATCTCCTGGTTATTGTGCTAGCTTTCTTTTAAAGAATCGAATACCACCTTTTCGATTTTTCCCAGTTATTACCCTGGGTGGCGACTCCTTATCTCCACACCATGTCTTTGTGACAATGGTTAGTGTGTTCTCTAAGGCCCTAAGCCTAAATAGTGTCACGATTGCTAAAATCTTGGATGCGTGCTAAACCCTGCCGTCTACAGATGGGCCTATTAATTTATTAGGCTCCTGAGGTCTAAAGTCCCGTTGAGCATCAACTTCACCTTAATAGTGTTGCTCTTCCTATTTTACTTCTTCAGATGCTTCATATGTGAATACTCTGACTACTTTCTTGCACTTTTATAAAACTAATTTTGAATGTTAGTAGCAGAGTATTTGTACAATCTTGTCTGGGCTCAAGGACTTTATTATGCAAAGAAAGTATTTCACAACAAATGTATGTAAGTGCATGCATGTTATGTATGACTTGCATGATCCTAATAAGTCTCCTGTTTGGAACAGAGCTATGTTGCTAATCTTGTAGTGTAAGAATGAGGTGCTTTATCAATAGTTTGTAGGTTTGAGCATTAAATGCTTTGCTGTTGGTACTTTTAATGTCAGAGCTTCTGATGACTAGGCTAGCAAGTGGGGTCCATAGGTTTACACTAGAGCTTATGATTGACAGATGCACCGTTGAACTTTTCTTTTTATTACTACTTTCACTGTATGATAATTGATGTATTAGCTCTTATACTTATTTTTGCCCCAAGATTTCCTGTACCAGCTCTTATACTTTAGTATCCATCTTTGCTCTTTGAATGCGGACTTACGGTTCTATAATTTATCCCCAGAGCTACATTTTTCCCCTAGTTTCATTCTGAATAATTCATCAACTTTATTTTACTAGTCCTTTTTTGACTACTGTTGTTAATCTAACCCCATTTAAGTGCAGTCTCGTGTATTAAAGATGTAGAGAAGTGGGTGAACTGACTAAAGCAAGTTCTTGATTATGGAAACAACTGGACTTACACTTCAAAGAACTCTTGAGCAGAATATGAGTCTTGATGCTAATGCAATGATTGATGATAGTTATAAGGTATGGGTTGCAAAGTGATTCATTGAGCCGCTTGAATTATTTATGTACAAAAGGACACTAGACTTACAAAAGACCCCTAAAATAATTTACACTTTTCAAATAAGTCCTTAAAGAAAACATCATAATTAAATCCTTTAAAAAAACCAATTAAACTCTTTTGGAAATGCATTTAGGCTTTTGAGGTTTCAAACTTCAAGTGTTGCAGACCTATTTATAATATTTTCATCATTTGAGTTCTCTATTGCACCCACACTCAACTATCCTGAAATTGGGTGCTTACCCACACTCAACTATCCTGAAATTGGGTGCTTATAGAAACTTGAATTCTAATCTAAATATCGCTAGTAGATTATTGTTGTGGGAATAACAATGAATAAAGACTAGTATAAGGTTGACTAATAATTAAGTTTTACTGATCATATATATGAGATATTAAGTCAAATTCATGGGTACATATTTAAGGAAATGATGTACTAGATCGACCCACTATGAGAATACCACATGAATTATTGTCATAGGTAATTCTCATCATAGTAGTATTATTTGAGTCCTTTGACTTAAGATCACCATGGTTCCCTACATGATAAGTTCTATATTTTAACACATTACTACACCATACTTTAATCGGATGGTAAAATAGGTTGTAATTGGATATTGAATGAGTTATATGAGGAATGTGAGTAGTTAAGATGGAATTTTTCCTTTAGTTATTTTAAGAAGATATTTATTAGGCCCCTCGATGAGTTAGACTGAACAGAAATGCATAGCCATGCTAGAATAATAAAGAGTTATCAGTGCCAGTCTACTTGGGATCGAGGAACAATATGATTGAACAATATAAGGATGACATAATTCATTCCTTATGTTCAATCAGGATATCATATAATAAAAGGACTATAGTACACACTGTGTATTAAGTTATGATGGATTATCGATCTTCACACAACTTAGGTAGTCATAATGTCTAGCTAAAGATCAACTATGACTTATGGACTAAAATGGGATTTTAGGCCCACTGCCAACATTGTGTGAACCTACAGGATCACACACTTAGAACATACTGAAAGTAGACTTGGGTTAATTATCCCAATAACTATCTCTATAGAAGATTAAACAAACAAGTATATATATATATATATATATATAATAAAAAGGAAATTATTCTAATTTAGAATTAGAATCAAAGTCGAAAATGAAGTCTAATCTTACCAAAACTATTTTGGTAAGAGAAACCCTAGATATGATGTATATATAAACATCTCTTTCTCTAGGGCTTGCTAAGTGATATTCTTATTCTTCCTCTACTACTTCTTGTGAGAAAAACACATAGAGAGAAAACGTGTTGTGAGACAATAAAGGTTCTAGCAGACCTACTTTGCTTTGAATAATCTTATTCGTGTGGATACCATAGAGGGCATAATCTTTTAGTGACATCTTAATCTGATAAGAAGACATGAAAAGCTCGAGGTCACTGGAGTGAACCCCTTCTCTTCCTTCCAACTATTTTTCCATTAGATCATCTTGGTGAGTGTTTGGAAATCCTCTCAATTAATCTAAGTCAAATTACATGGATTTGGGTTATGGGTTTTGTGGTTAAAATTTTTATTTTTCGCTGCGTTATATACCATGAAACCCAAAAATAATAAGGTGGAAGCTTCATCATTGCCTCATAAATCAAACAATTAAAGAGTAATAGCTAAGACACCAATTTCATAATCATAAGTTCATAACAAACATGTAAATTAACCACTTACACAACAAGCACCTTATGGTAATAAAACAAAGTTAGCAAATAAATTGTAACAACTGCAGGCATATATGTTGTGTTTCATCAGTCAAACATGTCAACTATGTTGCAACACAAAGAAATTAGCATAATAAAGCAAGCATATATATCACAAGACACAAACATAAGTTATAGGCTTATAGCAACACACATAATAAACAACATGCAATTACCAGCAGGCAGAAGATGTAAGTTAGCAAAAACTGAGACAACTGATGTAGAGGTCTATTAATTAGCAGCAGATTAAAAGCCAACGAAAGGTCTAATGGCTAAAAGAGAGAGCCCTATGAAGAAGTACAAAATAAAAATAAAATTAGATTTATCGAATAGAGAGAAAAAAGATTTTAAAACTGTAAATGAAATTCGTGGAATTTTTTTAAATTCTTCTAAATCTTCTAAGCATTCTTCTACCAAGAAAAGTTAATTAGATTTTTTAAGCCAGTCATGAGTGCAGATCAAGGCTTGAATAAGTTTGGGAGTTAAATAACTCCTAAAAGAATCAAACACTCTTCCACTCGTGCTAAAAGCTCATTTTGATGCAATAGTTGAAATGAGAATAGCTAATATATCATAAGCTAGACTTGAAAAAATAGGGAACCTCTTAAAATTAATCTTCCACTATCTCAGCAAGTCAAATTTCCCATCATTAGATTCCTCCAAGGTTGACTCGCTTAGATAAATATCAAATTCACTCTTTTTTTTTTTGCTTCCACCAATTCCACTATCCAATTTTTGCTACTTAAATTTAGCCTTTAACAATGAATTGGATTTCGTTCTTAATTGCACTTACACATTAGTTAAAGTAATAGGAATGAATTGGCTTCCACCACAAAAAACATTTGAGGGATATGAAGCTTGATTTCTAGTGTTAAAGTCATCAAATAGTTCATATAAAGCATATTTAACATTCTGGAATAAATTCCCACCCATAGATTTATCACGACCCGAACTGAAAGGCATGTGACTAGCACTAAGGAATGGAAACACATAAAGTAACCAAAACCTATAGTATGCCTTAAAAATATTTCGCGAAAAAGAAATTATACTCTTAATAATAAAACCATTACTTGACAATAAAATCATAATAAGTGCACCAAACAAATACATAAATGAAATATTTTTCAATTACAACATCTCAAGTCAGAAAAAATAATACAAGTTCTTTGATTAACTATTGCAGTCTCTAGAATTCAGTTGTACAATACATATCAAATAGACCTACACAATAAAGTCGGAGAAGAAGAAACCCGACGTAGAGAAGAATGAAAAATCTCAAACTCCCAAACTCTTGAAAAAAAATATTGAGGGGAGTTAGGCCTCACTGAGTAAGATAATAAAGAGAGCTGTATGGTTTGAAAATCCCTTAAATAAAATAGTAATAATAAAATAAATTTTTTTATTATTAAAATTAAAGTATTTAAAATTTATTTTCAAATCATTAACTCTCTAATCTTAAATAAATATGAAGAATTTACAATAAACCTCCTTTAAAATAAAATATTCTTTATTTAATAATTTATAAGTGAAAAATCTTGGTAGAACCCTACTCCATAAAGTCTAATAGCTACTTGGCTTACTTAATCCATAAGACTGTTAGGCCCCGAGAGCTAAGCATCAACCGAGGCACCAACCACAGTCATTCACTTAATCCAATATGTTACTCATGGTTCCTGAGAGCTAAGACATCAACCAATGCACCCATCCCAGTAACCAATAATAACATTTCCAATCATCATTAGCGATCCCTAAGAGCTAAGGCATTCACCGAGGCACTCGTCTCAGTTAACCAATCATAAAATTTGGATCCATCTCTCACTCTTTACTAGTGTGCACACGGTCCTAATAAAACCCATCAGGTAGCCCATTCTACTAGTTTATTTCAAAACTAATATATAACAAAAATGTAGCACAATTTAAGAAAGTTGTAATTTATAAATTAAATAACATAAAATCAAATAAAATAATCATAATGCTAAGCATAGTCTAAAATAACATAACTTAAATTTCATAAAATTGCTATGTGCACAAAACACACACACATAGTTCAATTTAATAACTTATAGTTGGAGCGAGTCAGCTGACGGTTTCGCGTCCACCTATTGTTAGTAGTTCCTGCTTCGATATTCTTTAAAATAAAATAATATTTATTCAAAACATGCTTCTGAAAAATAATTAAAATTCATAGGAATTTCCAAAATTCTGAAATTAATAAAAAATTAACATACTTGTAGCAAATTCAGAATTAATTATAATGAAGACTTGATCTAAGGAACAACCCTAAACGACATAACGGTTAAATAGAAATGTATAGATGTCACATTTTATGAGAAATCTACCAAAATTTTAGCAAAGTCTCCTCTATAAAATGGACATCTCTCTGCATGAAGTAGAGTCATTCCTATAGGGAAAAACACTACCATTCACCACACAGTACCACACTCGGATCGGGCTCCCAAACTACACATAAATTTCCGACTAAGATCAACAACAACACTACCACAAAATATATATAAATTATGAAACTATATAACAAAATATTTATAAAAATTAATTAGACTAATTAAATAATAAATTCTTTTTAATAATCAATATATACAAAACTCATTTCATTTTTTTATTTAAACTATTAATATTATTCATTTAACATAATAATATCTATACTTAAAAATTATTACTTATAATATTGTGGAAAATTCATAAAAATATATTTTAACACTAAATATAATTAAATAAATCAAATAATTAAATACTATGATATTTATATACATTTATATTATTTCTGAAAATTAATCTAAAATCAACAAAAATACTAATTTAGCTAATAAAATTAATTTATACTTTTTAATAATTAAAATTATCATTATAGATGTTAATTAACTATAAATTTACCAAAAAATCAATTAAAAATCAAATTACACAATTTTTTGTAAAATTCTTATCTTTCACATATAACTTCCAAAAATTATAATATATGATATATAACTAATTTTACAAAATTTTATTCACAAACATTACTCCAAATAATATATAGTATTTATTAAAAATACTCAAATTTTGTAGCTTGGAATACTAACCCAAACCAAAAATTTCAAAAATTATAAATAAATCCGAAAAATATATAAACATTATCATAGGATAGCATTAATCTCTACATCAACTTTTTTAAACAATATTAAGCCTAACTCTCACTTAATTAACCAAAAATTAACAAAACTAACAAATGTTTATACCTCGATTTAGGATGATTCAGAAAAAGATCGGAGAAGTTGAAGGTAGATTATGGAAGCTTAGAAGATGAAGATTCCAAAGACATTGGAATCACGACCATCCGATGTCGGAATTATCACCGGAGGCCAACCAAAATTCGACCAAAACAATGGAAAAATAGGAAGGAAGAGGAGGTGGGGCTACTGTCGTCGGCCAAGGGAGCTGATGGGCATCTGTCTAGCATGTTGCGGTGGTTGGCGCATTGTTGGTTAACGAAGGCATGGTGCTGGCAGTGGGAGGGATAGTGAGCTATGAGAAGAAAAAGAAAAATAAGAAGAAAGAGAAAAGGAAGAAAAAGTTTTGTCCTTATATATATATATATATATATATATATATCAACACACTTTAATAATATTTCCTCTCCAAAAAAAATATTAAAGTAAAAATAAAAATAATACACTACTTACTAATAATAAAAATAATCATAATCAATCATAATAATTTAATTTAATTAATAATAAAAATTCAAATTATTACAAGATTGACCAAACATACTTGTCAATGAAAATTCAAGATATTCCAATCTGTCCTTTGGATCAAGTATGTTTGAAATAAAAATCAAGTAATTCATTTTATCTGCATCTCCATAGTATTTATCAAACTTTATTTTCATTACTAGACCTATTGACCTCACATAAATATCATCAGAATTCTTCAAATCAATTTACAAACAAAATAGGTCTATAATTTCTTAGAAAAAGGTGTTGGAAGTCACATACTGAGAACCATATATTCTTAGTGTCATATTGTAAAATTATTCTAAAAATTAAAGAAAATTCTTCGCACATTACTAATCAGAATATTCAGGTACATCACCCCCAAGGTTTGCCCTTAAAGTAGGTTCATTCTCTTCATATTTCTCAAATAGTTTTTCATATTCACATGCATTTTTCAACATCAAGTAGGTGGAGTTCCACCTTGATGGGACATTAAGATATAGAGCACACTAAGACTCTACCCTAATCAACTCAGAAAACTCTTTGAATTTTCTTAACCTTGCAGGTGAATTCCTTATATACCTAACAACTTCCCTTACCCTTTTAACAAACATATTCATGTCCTTTAACCCCTCAGTCATAACTAAATTCTAAATATGAGCCACACATCTCATATGAACATACTTTGCTTTAACCCCACTTGCTTCCCAACTCATTAATTTCTTTTTAAAAAAGGATATGGTGGTATCATTATTAGAAGCATTATCAAGAGTGATTGTGAATACATTTTTAAGACCCCATTCACTCAAAGAGTTCTCAAGGGCCTTAGTAATATATTCACCCCTGTGTGAACTAATAGGGACAAAAGCAATTATTTTTTGATGCAGCTTCCACTCAATGTCAATGAAATGTGTAGTAATGCATATGTGGTTGATTCTCTATATCGAAGTCCAAGTATTTATGGTGAGACAAACTTTTTGACATTGTGTTTTGAAAATTGTTTTCAACTTAAGTCTTTTTTCAACATAGATGTTGAAGATATCTCTACTCATAGTCCATTGAGATGAGATTTTAAAACGAGGGCAGACTGCACTCATTAGATTCCTAAACCCCTCCCCTTTAACAAAATGAATAGGTAACTCATATAAAATAATCATTTTAGCAACAACATTTCTTATAACATCATGGAAAAATTTTCAAGTCCAAGCCAATCCCATAACTGATGCACCCTCAGTTTCATAGATAGAAACATGTTGAAAAGTTAAACATTTTTGTCTAGTAGACTTGTCATGAGGGATTTTCATGCATTCCAAAACATGGTTCCTAAGTGATGAGGCACCATGCTTTCGTGTTTCATCACCAAAAGTTTTAGCATAATAAATACATTTAGCTCTTGGCACAATATCACCCTCTATATTCCCAGACATATGATTTGGTTTCAGTATGCTTCCATTTTTTAGACTTGGTCCCTTGAGCATTAGGTTTCTGTGAAGAAGTAACAGACTATTACTGAGCATTGCTAGACTGCTCCTATGAAGCATTATTGAATTCCACCCTAATATTTCCCATCACAGGTTCACCAGTAGTAGTTGAATTACCACTAGCATCACCTATTGTGTCCATCTACACAACAAAAGCAAAATAGAATACAAGAGTCTCAAAACTCAAATGAAAGGAAATGAAATTAGGCAACAAGAATTTTTTTAAAATAAAAGGCATTAAATAAAAGCTATAATAATATCAATTTTTTAAATTATAAATCAAATTATTTTTTAAACAAAAGAAAATTAATAAAAATAAATTTTTAAATAAAAAATTAGTTATTTAAATACATTTATTATTGGCTTAAATCAATATAATTATTTTATTATATATGTTAAATACCCACAAAATAAATTTTTAAAAAATTATTAACTCAAATAGACCTTATATTTCATAAAAAAAAAACTATAATATTATTTTTAAAAAAATCAAATCCCCTAGATCTTACATTTTTAAAAATAAAAAATAAAAAATCAAACTTTTACAAACATAAAATCAAATATACATAAAATCAAACATAACTTCCACCATATAAAAAAAAATTAGTAATAGAACTAGAAAGTATACCAAGCAACAAGGGGTGAGCAATAAACCCAAATAGAAGAATCAAAGCTTCCACCTTTTAGATTGTTGATTCTTAGTATCAAACACAACTTCCACCATGTAGATCCCTTATTTAGTATCATTAACACACATGCAAACACATCATAAGTAAGAAAGGGTTAAAATGCACTTGTATGCGACCAGATAAAAAAGAAAATCAACATATTCAATATTGAAATGCAACCAAATTACCATAAAACTCAATATCTATAACTTTTGTCACCCCTTCATGCTTTTAACATGAAAATAATAAATGAAAGTGAAGATCAATGGACACTAAGGAGCAGCAGACTGCAATTAATGTTGTTTGGGATTGTTTTTCAATAATCAAAGGACAAAAAGGGTAAGAGCTTAATGTTAGGTTTATAAAAGGTTTGAGAAAGGTTAGATTTTTTGTTAGAATGAAGGAACTTAGGTAAAGAAGTGAGCAGAACTATAGAAGATTAGAGGTTAGAACTAAACAAGTAGAGAGAACAGAGAGGAGAGTGACAGTTGCAACAAAAAAGAGAGTGAGAGAAAGTGATTAAGTTAGGTTTTTTTAGAGAATGCAATGTTTATATGTATATATATAATGAAGGAACTTAGGGGAAAAAGTGAGCAGAATTGTAGAAGATTAAAGGGTAGAATAGAGAAGTGGAGAAAATAGAGAGGAGAATGGCAGCCAAAACAAAAAAGAGAACGACAAAAAGTGATTAGGTTAGGTTTTTTAGAGAATGCAATGTCTGCTTCTGGTCGATTCTTAACATAATCCTTTTAAAATTATTGGTTTCCAAATCAAATTCAAAAATTTTCTTTGATTTTAAAAGCATTAGCCTCTTGAACATAAAGAAGTAGTAGCTTGTTGAATGAGATCAATCCATCAAAGGAACAAAACATGATTTTGATGTTTAAGGCGACCTATTGAAATGTTCATTCCTATGGCAAGTTAAAGATATCTACATGTTCAAGTTGCTAATTTTCATTTCCATAAATCAAAATCTTATTTTAATCATTAAATAAAAATTGATTTCATAGCTTATTAAAATCTAACTGATTGACTTTGAATGAATTATCCTTGTTTATTATTCAAAGTGAGTTGAAATGAAGATCTCGGTAATTAGCATCGACGATACCAAGATTTTCATCCATGTGCAACTAAAATATTCAACCTTTAAAATATAATGTAAAACATTCCACCTTTTAGATCTAGTCATTTTATATTACCTAAAGCCATTTTACGATCATCAGTGATAACATTGTAGCTGATTTGGTCGTTCATGTGTAAAGTATTACTACCGTCTTATAATGTTGGGACACAGCACCATATTAGTAACACATGTCCCATTATTGTTTTGAAAAACAATAAAAAGAAAGTAACTATTAGGAGCACTCATACTCTGTCTTCTCCTAAAAGCTAATACATTTAATGTAATCCCACAATCGCTTTAATGTTTTCTTTTGAAACATAGGCTGCATGCTATCATCTTCCTCTTTTCTTTTTATATAATTAATTAATAAAAAAACTTAGATCCACATTGATGGATATGAGATTATCAGGGACCACATTCCCAAATCAAGTTGATGTGTTTTCTAATATAGAACCCATCTTTCTATCTTTCCTGGACATGTCCAATTCATCTCTTGATGGATTCTGCTTCTTACCTAATATGAAAATGTTGGAACACTTAGATCTTAAATCTATATAACAGGAGATGATCCAGTTGAACTTGTTGGACATATAGATCTGAGGGGTTGAACACATCCAAGAAATATAATATAATAATTATAATAAAAAATTGATATTTAGTTTCATAATTTTCTTTTATTTGAGATTTATTCAGATATCTTTTGCCTTTTATTAACTGTTAAATTTGTAGCATTGAACCAAAGAGCTATTTAATTAGGAAAATTAATTATAATGGAAAAAAAATGAAAGATTGGGGTGAGAGATCAGAAGAATCTATTAGGCCTTCAATATTAGTCTTTAAAAAATAAAATCAGGCATTCTAATTTGGACCAATTTTCCATTGTTCTCTTCAAAATCCAAGGTTCACACACACATACACATACATGTGTGTGTATAATCTTCCCCTATTAAAAAATAGAGCTCATTAGATGAAATGATAACGAGAGAATTGGCATTAAGCACAATTATGTGTGTGAGTGTGTTTATCAATGTTCACCTATTAAAAAAAAAAAAAAAAGAAGAAGAAGAATATCTCATCAGGTGAAATGATAATGAGAAAACAGGTATTAGCTACGCACAATTACGTGTGTACTTGTGTGTTTAACTTTTTTCTATTTAGTATTAGCTTGGGAGAGCAAACAACTAATGATAATGAAGAGATGGAAACTACTGTTGCTTTACATTTTATTTATCACAACTGTGTCCTCAAGGTATTAGCTATTGAACTTTCATTTCACTAATCAATTATTAATCAAGAGTGAAATTATTTAAAATAAAGGATGGAAGGCTTGAATGAAATTCGGCAAAAATAAGTATGGAGGACTTAATTAAAACTAATAAAAACAAAGAAAGGATGTAATTGGAAAGGAAGACAGAGGAGGGGGAGTTAATAGAAAATTCTTGGGTGAGGTGTCTATGTGCATACAAAGGTTACGAAACCTGTCAATTTTACAAAAGAAAAAAATTTACAGCATTAAAAACAAAAGAAATGGAAGCGCTTCTTTGTGAAGAACAAGGAGGAAAAGAGGGAGAACAGTAGCAAGAAATTAAAGTTTGATCTTTTGAAGCTCAATTAGGGTAAAAACTTAATGCATGTCATGTTTTTTTTAAGATCAAGCTTCCTTATGAACATGCATACATGAATTTAATTTTTCTATAATTAGTTGCTAGAGTTTTGGTTTAAATCTCTAGGAAATCAACTAAGTCTTGAAGATAGGAACCAAAGACAAGATTAGAGCTTGGGATTGTTGAAATTCGGTGAGTGAATTCTTGAACGCTCTTCCTCTCTTCAACTCCAAAATTCTTTTTTGGAGATACTCCTTTTGTTTTGTTGAAAATTTCAGGTTGATAATTGAAAAGTTATGGTTAATCTGAGCTCCTCATTCCAGCTCTTAATTGGACTTTGTGTGACATTATTTCTCAAAGTTTTGACATAATTTTTAACAAAATTATTTTCTCTGATCTCAGGTTGAGTTGAACATATATGTATATGTAATTATAAATGCACTTCTTACTATATGAATGGGAATTTACCAAGTTAAAATGTGTTTGAATTATGGAAACCTAGCCTAAGAAAAACTGAAAATGTATGTGATGGGTGTAGTTGTGCTTTCTGGTGTGAAATAGTTAAATGTTAGTGGTGAAAAACTGTGTAATTTAGACTGAAAATTGGGAAATAATAAAATCTGCATAGCAGTTCAGGAAGCAGGGATGATTGCCTATGCGAAGGGTCGATCGCCGATTTTAAAGGGATGATCACCTGTTTACATGGGTGATTGCCTATTCAGAAGATCATCTTTGTAGCATGTTGAATGCCCCTGCAACTCAAAATAAACTTTGTTTGAGGCTAATTCAAATAAGAAATGTTAAGTCCGGAATCCTATGTATGCAAAAAAACAAAATAAATGAACATAAATCCTTAAATTATAATTAAAGTTGAATAATAATAATTTCAAATACTCAGCTATATGTTATAAGTGAAGAAACAAGTCACAAATTCTACAAACGTTAATCTTTAAGACTAAGTCAATACTGATAGTCAATGAAATCTAAATTCATATATTTATGGAAACTTCATCCAAAGAATATTCTGAATATCCAAACCATTGATAATTAAGAGAATTTTATAAGTCTATATCTTTGAGACTAAATTGACGTTAGTCTTTAATATTAAACCAACATGTGAATGATTCTAAATTGCTAACAAGAGTACACAAAGAGTTAAAACATCGATAATTTTTTAAAAGTGTACATTTGAACTTCAATAAAAGGACATTATATGGTGTCATTATAAATTTGTGAATTAATTAATCCCATACATCAATAAAATCTTGAGAACACTTATAATGCATACGTAATCGTCAAGTGTAAATTCATACTAATATGATAAATTATATGTATATGAGTTATACAAAGTATGATGATTATGAGTACAAATGAGATAGTGTTAGCCAACTTATTGATAATTGTCTTTGGGATAATGAATATATTCCTTATTCCTTTGGGGTGAATTTCATTATTCATTTGTGGTGAATTTATGTGGTTTAAAATATATGCATACAAATTTTATGAGATATGGTGATATGAGATACAATTAGTGTGAACTATATCAAAGAGAGTTGCAGTTGACCTTTGCATAGTCAATCTTTAATTTCCTTTGGTTTTGACTTTAACAATCAATTTTTATCTACTAATATGTGTGTCTAAGTGTGTATATTTAGCTAGATTTACGTCCATGCTCAATTGGTAAAGTTTTAAAGTCAAATTAAAGCCATTTAGCAGTTACAAGACTCTCACAATCTTGGTCATTATTGTGAGGAGCATCACTAGACAAAAGAGAGATAAATTCCTGTCATATGAAGTGCTAGTGACCCTCATGGTCCCCCTCACAGTCATGAGCATCACCCTTACAATTGTGAGCATTCCAACATGATTTGGAGTAAGAAAACTCAAGTGGATGAAAGAAGCAGCGACGCTTACAGGCATGGTTATGGTCGTGATTGGGATTGTAAACATCATTGTTGACACTCAATTTTCAACAGTCTTTTAAGGTGGTCCAATGATGAAAGTCTTTTATCAACTAAACAAAGGATAACATTGGAAAATGCTATCCATAATGTGCTTGTAAAGTAGCAAAACTTAAAACCCTTAACCCAACATTTGAATCAAAGAATCGGACACACGAACACTTGAATCGGAAGCTCAAATCATTGAACTAGAGGATGAAAAGACTAAACTTTCTTTTAAAATGTCCTAGTAAAGGTTTTACTTTGAAAATTAAGCTTAGGTGCAAAACTGGAACTCAAAAACCTTGAACAAAGTCCTTAAGAAGCTAAACTAAAGTTTCTAAGGTTCAATTCATCGGTTTAGAGCTTGAATCACACTTAACAATTGAAAAACCTCAAGAACCCTGAAGAACTCATCGAACCGGGCTTGGTGGGCACAGAAGACCCCCAAAACTTTAAAGATTTTAAAAATGACCCAAAATTGACCTAGAAACACAATGTAGTTGATGCAAATGTATGGGTTTTCATGCAATTCATTAATCCACGCATGTGGATAAATTATCCATGCGCATGTGTTCATTTGTAAGTCTAGTTTTTCTATAAATTAATCATTTATTCAATGGACTTTTGGTGAATTTTTAATTAACACAATAATACTAGACGATTTTAAAGACCCTTTCTAAGCACTTCTTCAAGCCAAGAGTATTAAAATACTATTATTTTCAAGTCTTAAACCCCTATAATAGGGTGATTGACTCATGGAACCCATTCGTCCATGCACATAAGCCGCATATCCACTTATTTTATTTTATTTTTTTTGCGATTTTAGCATTAAAATCCAAACCAAACCTTTTATTTTGTCAAAACACAAATCAAGGGTAAATTCTAAGGAATCAAATCATTACTTTCACAAATTTTCAATTATTAATGCATTTGCATTTTTATTTTAGTTTATAAAAAATTTTGTTTAATTTATCCATTTTCATTATTTATTTTTCTCCATTATTTATTTTCTTAATTTCTCAACCATTTTTATTTTATTCTTATTATTATCTTTATTTTTATTTTTATCTTCTTCTAAATCTCCTCTACATTTTATTATTATTATTATTATTATTATTATTATTATTATTATTATTATTATTATTATTATTATTATTATCATATTTTGCATTTCATGTATTTTCATTTTATTTTATTACAATATTTATGTTGAAATTGTGATATTAATGAATATATATTTGTAAAGCATTGGCTAGGTGATGTTGGTGAAATGATGTAGATTTAGAAAATTTTATTTGCAAATTTCTTGAATTTATGTGATTTTTTTTTTCGTATTTAGAACATACCCATTTGCATTGATTTTTAATTTCTCATTTTTTCGATTATTTTCCATTTTATTCTCATATTTATTTCCTTTTATTGAAAAAGTCTTTATTTTTATGGTAAGAATTGCATATTCAATATATTAGTTTATAAAATTTTTTTAATAGAAGTTTATCTTTTAATCATCAAAAGATTATTTTTATTATTTTTATCATATAACACATATTATTTTGCATATTATTTTTATGAAAATATCACTTTTCTTTTTCTTATATTCTTGGAATAAATATATCATTTTTACTACCAATATGTGATAAAAATGATATTTTTAATATAAAGCTCTCACATTTATTTATAATATAGAGTTGGTGGCTTTATTAACCATGAATACAAATAAAGAATTTTTTTGGGAATAAACTTAATATTTTGGATATATAGTTGTCATTTTCATAAAATTCTTGGTATAAAGTTGACACTTTTATTGACAAAATGTGATGAAAATTGTATTTTTAATATAATATTATTTGATATATATATATATATATATATATGAAAATTATCTTTATTTTATTTTAATTCATTTTACTTCATTTTCATTATCTTGCATATTTTATTTAATCATTTTCATTCTCATTTAGGTAAGAATACTAATGGCTTTGTGATTAATCACCCAATTTGGGTGATGTCTTGAGAATTGCTTGAAGTATTCATCCTAATCAATTACACAAATTATGCATTCTCATTAGCATTTTTTAATGCTTTTTGTTAATTTAATTTATTTCCTTTTTCATTAATACTATTTTTATTAAATTTATATGTGAATGGATGAAATATATATAATTATTATGAATGTGATTTGTGCTTGCATATGTTTGCATACTAACCTTTATTTTGCAAGAATTATTAGAATAGAATTTTTCTTTTCTTTTATTTTCCATTTTCAATGTATTTAATAGAATAGGAAATTTTCAAAGTGATAAAATCTTTAATCCCAATTCCCCTTTACTTTAATTTTCATGTTGATGTATTTATTACAATAGTCTATTTCAAGGGTTGTAATCCTTTATGTCTTTCCCCCATTTTATTTTGTTTGTTTGTTTTGATTAATTATTTCTCACATCCTTATGTGTTATTTGCTACTTGCTTATTTGTTTACTTACATGTTGTCTTATTGATTTGCCATGTTTGCCAATATTTTCTCATTTATTTGCTTGTCATTAATATATTTGCAATATGTCCGCCAAATCCAACTATCCCACATTCCAACCTTCAATCCATTACCATTTTAAATTGACTAATATCCAAGTTTGGTATATACATCATTAACACCGAAACTAGGGTAATGTGATAAATGATTTAAGATATGTATATTAAAGAATACAATCTAATAGATGATGACTCTACAAACTTAAGACTCCAAACCTATAGAGCTGGCTCCACAAGGTTGTCCCTCCCCATATTAACCATATTAATAATAATGAAAAATCAAAATATCCATGTCGCCTATCTCTTATAAGCCATGATCACCACTCACATACCATAGTTGCCTTGATGATGCGGCAACCTTTATAATGACTATTTCAAAGCTCCAATGGCTATAAAATTGGAGGTCACAATCGTGACACCTTCCCTGAGCATCATTTCTCTATAAAAAAGTGAAAGAGACATTAAATGAAGATGGAGAAATGTTTGGGACAAAATTCAAAGCTTCAATAGCTATAATTTCATCCTCCACTGTAAAAACTAGACTAATAATTCATTTAAGAAGTTAGATGGTTGTTTAAGAAAAATTTATTATGCTCTTACAAACTTTGTATTTCTATTTCTCAATAATTCTCTTTGTAAGGGTCTAATTCTTTATAAACAAACTATTGTTGAGTTTTGTATTTACTACTCTTGTAAGAGTTTATGTGAGTTAGAGATAGGTTTCTCACTCTACTCATTCTTAGGGTTAGAATAGTGGAAAGTGCGGAACTATATAAATCTTAGGTTGGTGTTGAGCCCTTGTGAAAAAAACTTAAAAATTTATTAAACCCTAAACTAAAAAAAGTAAAATTTATTATAAAATCTTAATTCAAATCCTAAAAGGAAAAGAAAATTAAACATAAAATTAACATGAAAACTAAAAAGAAAATTAAAAGCTAAAGATTTAAAAATTTTATAAAAACTACAATTCATGCCCCCAACTTAAAATCAACATTTTCCTCAATGTTGGTAAGCGTAAAATTCAGTTTATTTAAAAGTGTAGTATTGCGACCATGCATGACTTTGCATCTGAGTGTGCATGGCTATGTCTAATTTACTATTCTTCTAAGTTTCACGGTGCAAGATTGTGCTCATGGACATGTATAACCATGCCTAAGGCAAATTCTGAACATATGGAATAGTGGATGACTATGCACATTAACGTGCACAGCTGTGCTTGGTTTGTAATTTTGCTTACTGCAGAATTGCCATAGGCATATTTAACTAAATAAATTATGACCAATCAATACGAGATTATAAAATGCATCAATATAAACTTGTTCAAAACAAATTTTTACCATAAATGTTCACAAAATACACCATTACACATTTTAACTCCAAAGTTAAACATTCAAATATAAGAAAAGTGTAAGCATTATTTAAAATCACAAACCCAACAACATAAATGTATCATAATATAAGCACTTAAAAATAGCAAAAAACTTGAAACATTAACATTAAAAAAACATTATTCTTAAGGTAAGGCTTTATCATGGGGCTCATCTTATGATGGTGAAAATGGAGAAGGCACGAAACCTTGGTGCATAAAGTAGGCTAGAAGGTCTTAATGCATCATTTGTATCTAAGAGACCCACTTGCAACTCAAGGTTGTCCATTCTAACCACCATGTCATTGATTTCCTCTTCTTCCTCCTCTTGCTCTTCTTGTGGCTCTTGCAATGGAGGGGCGTGCTCATTTGAAGCTTAGTGAGTCAGTACCTAAGGTAGTCACCCTCAACCAAGCTAATTTCTTGCATTATATTCATATCAATTGTTTCCCTTCCATGCACTTTAAGGAATAACATGTTATTTATATCAAACCCTATATACCTAGCAAATGTTGTCATAAGACCACCTATCTTAATTGTCGCATTAAACTTTTGGGTGACATCTTTGATTTTTAGAGTAATTGTGTTATGGAGCAGCCAAAATGTTATGGAGCAGCCAACACACCAAGTTCAAAGAATTCAACATGATGAAGATGAGCATGGTCAAGAAGGCAAGGATCAAGTTCAAGAGGTTTTGAGTCCAATCAGCATGCCTCAAAGACCTATAACAAGGTCTCAATCTAAGAAGCTTTAAGAAGCCTTAATCCATCATCTATAAGGCTTAGTGAACTTAGCTAGTGAAAGTTTACAAGGACACCAAAGCTTTGTGCCAAGTGCAGCTCAAGTTCAACACAACTTAATTCAAGTCCAAGTTATTAATGGGTTTAATTAAATATATAATGGGCCTCATTTGTTATGGGTTGGCCGAATATGCATGGAAGAGTTATTTAAGCATTGTTATTTAGGTTTAATTATGTTAAATAAGGGCTGGACGAATTTGTTATTTTAAAAGCCCTTTAGTTTTAGTTAGTTTAATTATTCTTAAAATAGGAAGTATGTCAAAATTCCTATTTGAGGTCTGATTAGATTAATTTCCTATTTTTATGATTAGGGTTATTAGTTTTCCTTACTCACTAAGGAAAACCTTATAAAGGCTATATATATATGCCTTGGATGAATTTTATTATTCAGAATTGAAGTTTTAAAACCTAAAGGCTGTTTTGCTTTTATCTTTGTGTTCTTGTGTAGAATACATGTTTTAAGGAACATTCAAGTAGATTGATCATCTTCTTGTAGAGTGTTTCGAAATTAGAGTTTAGAAACGAGTTTTCTTTATTTTAATTCTTTGATCATCTAAGTAATATGATTTCTAACCATTCTTACGGGTTGTTGCTGAATTAACTATTGGGGTTTTCAAGTTAATGCTTCGAGGGTTCGAATACATTAAGGGGTTCTCAAGCTTATTCTTGGAGGTTCTGTATCATTTGGTATCAGAGCTTCGGCTCTAGATTAGGTTTTATCTTTTATAATTTTTATTCTTAATCCTGATTTCTTATGCTTTTCTTATTCTTTTAAAATTATTCTTATTTTTTTTGTTCTTCATTCTTATGTTTTGTTCTTTGTTCTTATTTGTTAGTCTTGATCTTGTTTTTTTTCCCTTTAAGTCAGTCAATTGTTTTGCATTCTGAAATTTAGATTTGTGTTCATAGTTGAAAGTTTTTTAAAAAAAAAAAATCGTGCAAAAAAAAAAGAAGAAGAAATTTGAAAAAAAAAGAAGCAAAAAAAAATTCGTGAAAAAAAAAAGAGAAAGTTATTAGAAAAGGAAGAATTGAGATTCTTGAGTGATTTATTTCCTAATCAGGTCTGATTTGCATTTCCTTCCATTCCTTGCTCATTAAGGAATATTGTTTGAGTGATTAATATCCTTATCAGGTCTGATTTAGGTTTCCTAATCCTATTTGATTTATAATTAACATATCTAACTAGATCTTGTCATATCTTGTATTACTTGTCTATTAAGGATTTTGCATATCTTTACAATTCTTGCTCATTAAGGAATATTACTTATTGAGGCAAATTTGACTTTTCTCCTTAAAATAACTTCTAAATTCGTTTTCTTTTCTATTCTAGAATATCTCTGTATTTCTTTCACATGTCTTTTACATCTTTTTGAGTTTTCTTATTTTATTGCTTCTGAATTGTTGTCTTTTTTTTTATTAACTGAATTGCCTCAAACTTGTTTTGAAAATTTCACTTTTGAAAGTTGTACTTGAATATTGCTTCAATCTAATTGATTTGTTCTAAAAGTGTGATTCACCTAAGAACATAAAGGAATTAGCTTGAGTGGTGAGAGGAAGCCGAGTGAAACATCAAATTGAGTTAAACACGAGTGACCACCCCCATCATTTGAGTGCAAACACGTGAGGGAGTGCTTGTAAGGATTTTAAATTATTTTTTTTTGTTTCTAACATTCTTTTACAGCAATGTCAAACCAAGGTGAAAATAAAGGTGAGGGTAAAGTTGATGAAACTTTGCTACGTGAGGCTCAATAAAGGCAATTTACACGTATGAATACAAATTTTGAGACTATAATAGAGAGATTAAACCGCATGGATACAAGGCTAGGAGCGGTTGAAAGGGCAACAGCACCAAACCGTAATGAGGAAGTAGAAGGCAATGTTGACAATGAGGATGAAGATGAGGCCTATACAGAAGTAGTACCAAGAGGTGGAGGTAGACAAGGCCGAGGTAGAGGAAGAGGAAGGTTACAACTGGTTCCATACAAAGGAAGAAACCGAGGCAATGAAGATGATGTAGATTGAAATTTGGGAAGCATCAAACATAAGATACCTAACTTTCAAGGTAAATCAGATCCAGAGTCCTATTTATAATGGGAGAAGCAATTGGAGCTTATATTTGATTTCCATCAATTTATAGAGGAAAAGAAGGTAAAATTGGCGGTTACTTAATTTTTTGATTATGCTATTGCTTGGTGGGACCATTTAGTGATTAATAGGTGAAGGAATTTGGAGTACCCAATTGATAATTGGCCTGAGCTCAAGGTTGTAATAAGGAAGCGATTTGTGCCAAAACACTATCATAGGGAACTTGTACAAAAACTTCAAGTTCTTAAACAAGGTAGTAAGAGTGTGGATGATTACCATAAAGAGATGTAGATGCTCATGACTAGGGCTGATATAGATGAAGATGTGGAGATCACTATGGCACGCTTCTTGGCTGGTCTAAACAAAGACATATCTGACTGAGTATATTTACACAAATATGAAGATTTAGAAGAGATGGTGCACATGGCCGTCAAGATAGAAAGGCAACTCCAAGGAAGAGGGGCGACAAGGTACAATTCCAAATCCTATTCTAGTTCTAATTTTAATTGGAAAAAGGATGGAAAGAGTGATTATAAGGGTGGGAATAAGGTTGCTCATGAGGTTGCTAAAGGGAAGGCAGATTCGGTCTCTAAGGAAAAAATCAAAACCGATGAGCCTAAAGGGAGAAATAGAGACATTAAGTGTTGGAAGTATCAAAGAGTAGGTCATGTGAGCAAAGATTTCCCTAATAAGAGAACTATAACCATAAGGAATGGGGAAATAGTGACTGATGAAGAAGAGGGCAATAATGAAAGTGATGAGGATGAGATGCCTGAATTGGAAAGTTGTAGTGATGGGAGTATAGAGGAGCCAATCAAAGGTGACATGCTGGTTACAAGGCGTGCTCTTAGTACTCAAATAATGGAAGATTGCATTGAAGAGCAACGAGACAACTTATTCCATACAAGGTGTCATATGCAAGGCAAGGCATGTCTTATGATTGTTGATGGAGGGAGTTGCACCAATGCAGGGAGCTCATTCTTAATTAGTAGATTGGGGATGTCTACTATACCACACCCACGGCCATACAAACTTCAATGGCTTAATGATTATGGGGAGGTCAAGGTAAATAGACAATCTATTATTTCCTTTTCAATTGGTAAATATCATGATGAGCAATTGTGTGATGTAGTTCCTATGCATGCTGGAGATATTTTGCTTAGTAGACCATGGCAATTTGATAGAAAGACCAAGCATGATGGGTACCTCAATCGGTATCACTTTACCAAGGATGGGCGAAAGATCATATTAACACCGCTTTCTTCAAAAGAGGTGTATGAAGACCAATGTAAAATGGAAAGAATGAGAGTGGAGGCTGAAAAGAAAGAAAAAGAGAGTAAGAAAAATTCTTTAGAGAGTGAAAAGAAAGAGGGAAAAACAAAAGAAGAGATTCAGCCTAGAGAGAAAAAAGAAAAGAATTTGAGTTTAATAGCTAGGATAAGTGAGGTTAGATAGGCTTTGTATGCTAATTGGCCTATATTTGTACTTTTGTACAAAGGGGCTTATTTGGCAACTAATGAACTTAACCCATCTTTGCCTAGTGTGTTTGTTGATCTTTTGCAGGAATTTGGAGATGTGTTTCCCAAAGAGATTCCTAGTGGATTACCCCCAATTAGAGGCATAGAACATCAAATTGACTTCATTCCTGGGGCAGCCATACCCAATCAACCAGCATATAGAGCAAATCCAAGAGAAACAAAGGAGATCCAAACACAAGTGGAGGAGTTGCTAGCTAAAGGGTATATGAGGGAAAGTCTTAGTCCTTGTTCGGTTCATGTCATTATTATGCCAAAGAAGGATGGAACATGGAGGATGTGTTTGGATTGCAGAGCCATTAATAAAATCACTATAAAGTATCATCATCCTATTCCTAGATTAGATGATATGCTTGATGAGTTATACGGTTCTTATTTGTTCACTAAAATAGACTTGAAATCTGGTTATTATCAAATCTGAATGAATGTTGGTGATGAATGGAAAACAGCTTTTAAGACTAAGTATGGGTTGTATGAGTGGCTTGTTATGCCCTTTTGTCTTACTAATGCACTTAGCACATTCATGCGATTGATGAACCATGTGTTACGAAATTACTTAGGTAAATTTGTTGTTATTTACTTTGATGATATTTTGATTTACTCTAAGTGTTTAGATGATCATGTTATGCATGTACGAATTATACTAGAAACACTCAGACAAGAAAAATTGTATGCAAACCTTAAAAAGTGTAGTTTTGGCATGAATAAGGTTAATTTTCTTGGTTTTGTTGTATCTAGTCAAGGCATAGAGGTTGATGAGGAGAAGGTTAGGGCTATTAAAGAGTGGCCAAAACCTAAAAATGCTAGTGTGGTGAGGAGTTTTCATGGGCTTGCTAGTTTCTATAGGAGATTCATTAAAGATTTCAGCACTATAGCCGTACCTTTGAATGAATTAGTTAAGAAAAATGTTGGATTTGTTTGGGGTGATGCACAAGAACATGCATTTAATGAACTTAAGGCAAAATTGTGTAATGCACCTTTGCTTGCTTTACCTAACTTTGATAAAACTTTTGAGATTGAATGTGATGCTAATGGCATAAGGATTGGAGCTGTTTTGATGCAGGATCAAAGACCACTAATGTATTTTAGTGAAAAGTTAAGTGGGTCAACCTTGAAATATCCAACTTATGACAAGGAATTATATGCATTAATTTGAGCTTTGCAAACATGGCAACATTATTTGTGGCCTCGGGAGTTTGTGATACACACTAACCATGAAAGTTTAAAGCATTTGAAGGGTCAAGATAAGCTGAACCGTAGGCACTCCAAATGGGTGGAGTTCATAGAAACATTTCCATATGTGATTAAGTACAAGCAAGGTAAAGAGAATGTGGTTGCTAATGCATTATCTAGAAGGTACACCTTATTTAACTCTTTTACTACTAAATTATTAGGTTTTGAGTTTATAAAGGAGTTGTATCCACATGATGATGATTTTGGTGATATATATGCATCTTGTGACAATGGGGTTATTTTGGATGATTTTTACTTGTTTGATGGTTTCTTGTTTAAAAGAAATAGATTGTGCATTCTTAAGTGTTCTATAAGGGAATTATTAATTAAGGAGGCACATAGAGGAGGCTTAATGGGGCATTTTGGGGTAAATAAGACCTATGATATGCTATTAGAACATTTCTTTTGGCCCGGTATGAAACATGATGTGTATAAAGTTTGTGAGCATTGCATTACATGTAGAGAGGCCAAGTCTAGGTTGAAACTGCATGGGTTATACACACCATTACCCGTTCCTAGTGAACCTTGAACTGATTTGTCTATGGATTTTGTGCTTGGATTGCCTAGAACTAGGAAAGGTCATGATAGTATCTTTGTTGTGGCTGATAGATTTAGTAAAATGGCTCATTTTATACCATGTCATAAAATTGATGATGCTAAGTTGATTACTGATTTTTTTTCAAAGAAGTTGTGTGTTTACATGGCATACCTAGGAGCATTGTTAGTGATAGGGATGTTAAGTTTTTGAGTCATTTTTGGCGTGTGTTATGGGGAAAGTTAGGAACTAAGCTATTGTTTTCAACTACTTGTCACCCTCAAACCAATGGGCAAACTGACGTAGTTAATAGGACTTTGATTACTTTGCTTAGGGCAATCATAGAAAAGAACATTAGGATGTGGGAGGATTGTTTACCATTTGTGGAGTTTGTTTACAATAGGGCTATTCATAGCACTACTAATTGCTCTCCATTTGAGATTGTTTATGGATTTAATCCACTTACTCCTATTGATTTATTGCCACTGCCACTTAACAATTTTATGAGTGTTGATGCTAATTCTAAGGTTATTTTGGTGAAGAAGTTACATAAGTAAGTCAAGGAGAGGATTGAGAAGCAAAATGCTAAAGTAGCTCCACGTGTGAATAAAGGAAGGAAGCCAATGATTTTTCAGCCTGGAGATTGGGTTTAGGTGCATTTTCGGAAAGAAAGGTTTCAACTTCAAAGGAAGTCTAAGCTAAACCCAAGAGGAGATGGTCCTTTTCAAATACTTGAAAGGATTAATGACAATGCATACAAAGTGGACCTACCTAGTGAGTATAATGTTAGTGCTTCATTCAATGTGGCTGATTTGAGTCCTTTTGATATAGGTGATGCTTTAGATTTAAGGATGAATCCTTTTAAGGAGAGGGGAAATGTTATGGAGCAGCCAATACACCAAGTTCAAAGAATTCAACATGATGAAGATGAGCATGGTCAAGAAGGCAAGGATCAAGTTCAAGAGGTTTTGAGTCCAATCAACAAGAAGCTTCAAGAAGCCTTAATCCATCATCTACAAGGCTTAGTGAACTTAGCTAGTGAAAGTTTACAAGGACACCAAGGCTTTGTGCCAAGTGCAGCTCAAGTTCAATACATTTTAATTCAAGTCCAAGTTATTAATGGGTTTAATTAAGTATATAATAGGCCTTATTTGTTATGGGCTGGCCAAATATGCATGGGAGAGTTATTTAAGTATTGTTATTTAGGTTTAATTATATTAAATAAGGGCTAGACGAATTTGTTATTTTAAAAGCCCATTAGTTTTAGTTAGTTTAATTATTCTTAAAATAGGAAGTATGTCAAAATTCCTATTTGAGGTCTGATTAGATTAATTTCCTATTTTTATGATTAGGGTTATTAGTTTTCCTTACTCATTAAGGAAAACCTTGTAAAGGCTATATATGTATGCCTTGGATGAATTTTATTATTTAGAATTGAAGTTTTAAAACCTAAATTCTGTTTTGCTTTTATCTTTGTGTTCTTGTGTAGAATACATGCTTTAAGGAACATTCAAGTAGATTGATCATCTTCTTGTGGAGTGTTTCGAAATTGGAATTTAGAAACGAGTTTTCTTTATTCTAATTCTTTGATCATCTAAGTAATATGATTTCTAACCATTCTTAGGGGTTGTTGCTGAATTGACTATTGGGGTTTTCAAGTTAATGCTTCGAGGGTTCGAATACATAAAGGGGTTCTCAAGCTTATTCTTGGAGGTTTCATATCAAATGGCATGACAAATGTCTATATTTTGATCATTTACCATGCAATAAAAGATACTATGTTCAATGCTGGGAATCGCTAAATCATTTTTTTTTCCTTTTAAATATTTTGTGGGCCATAAGTTGGTGTATATACCTCAAAGCATGGGAACAAATTTTAGACTCTCTACTTATCCCAACCTTATACCTAGCACCTTTATCACTTGTTATCTCCTTCCAAAACTCATCAAGATCAAAAGAAATATTTGCTTCTTAATGCTTTAGGAATTTAAAGGCATTATTCAATGGAAACATGCCTAGTTTAAAGTCCTCATTCCCGAGCCTAAAGGAGACAAGAATTCACAAGTTGGGCTTTGGTGTATAGAATATGCCTTAAGCATGAAATTCTCCTATCCAACTCTTCTTAATAACATAAACACCTCATATAATAAACCCACATCTTATAAAGCCTTTTTATTAAGGTATCCATGAGGTTAGATCTTCTTACAAATCATATCCTCAATTTTTTTTATTTAAAGTTCACTAATAAAAGCAATTTTTTAAGGAAAAAATTTTACCTTTCTATTCTCTTATTCTCCTCTTGGATTTCTTAAAATTCCTCTAAGTTTATATCATTTTAGAGGAGGAGTTATGGACTTGGCTATATAAGAGACTTGGTTCTCACCATCTCCCTTACTTGAATGTGATAAAAGTGAAAGGAAATTATAGAAGGAAGGGTTTGTGTTTGAATATGATGAGAGAAAAGAAGGATTTGATGAAGGAAAGAAAGAAAATGATAAATTTTAGGTTTTGGAGAAGTTATAAATAGAAATCAAATAAGATAAGTGAAGAGCTATGTCTTTTGAACTTGAAAGTCACTACTTTTTAATATGTAGTATATCGACACACGATTGTGCATGTGTATGTGCACGATTGTTTACTTTGTACTTTTTATGTTTATAATAATCAAGCATGGTCATGCACACTAAGGTGCATAATTATGCCTAAATGCAGTTTGGACATGCCTTCTTATGCACAACTGTGCCTACTTGGTAATTTTCTAGCTTGATAGGTTGCATGACAATGAGTTAAAGGGTGCACAATTGTGCCTAGTTTGAAATTTTAAACCTCCCTTGACATGTATTAGTGCATGGTTATGCACATTGACATGCACAGTCATGCATATTCACCTCAATATGAATATGACACAAGGCTTTTAATATTCATCATAACTAACACTAACAAAACTAACATAACTCTAAATAACACTTAATTAATACTTCAATCATCATTCTCATAATAAGTAGTATGCATACAAGAAGCAATAGTTACCTTAATCAAAATAAGCTTAAGGAACTATAGTTAAAATTAACTTAAAAGCTTATTATCCTTTATGCTTATTGGCTTCTAAAATTATTACTTACTTAAAAAAATTGTTGCATGGGGGAAAGTGAAACAACAAAATAAAGGCAAAATTAAAAACTAAGAAAATTAATCTAAAATAAAAGAAAGATTATACTCTACATTTGGTTAATCTCCTAAGAAGCATTTATTTAGGAGGTCATAAGCTTGACCTTCACATGCTTCACTTGACCAAGTCGTTTAAGTAGGTAACATAATGAAAACTATCATCTTTGCCTCCAAAATACCTTTTAAACCTCTGGCCATTCACCTTAAATTTATTTCTCTGAATGCCAATCAATTCAACTACTCTATAAGGGTATACATTTATCATTATAAAAGGTACTAACCACACATTGACTTTACCTTCCTTGGAAATAGCTTGAGTCTTGAGTTAAAGATCAAAATTTGATTACCACTGTTTAAATCTTTCTTCTTTATATTTGCATCATGCCATCTCTTCATCTTTTCTTTGTACAATTTAGAGTTTTCATATGCTTCCAACCTTATTTCATCCAACTTATTCAACTATAACATTATCTATTTAATTACTTCTTTGAGATCATAATTTAGTTCTTTTACTACCCAATAGGCTTTATGTTCTATTTTCACTAGAAGATTATAAGGTTTACCATACACCAATTGAAAAGTGACGTACCAATTAATGTTTTGTAAGTTATCCTGTAAGCCTATAAAGCATCATCAAGCTTTCTTGCCCATTCTCTTCTAAAATTTGTCATTGTTCTTTTTATAATCTTTTTCACTTCTCTATTATTGACTTCCACTTGCCCATTAGTCTGGGGATGATAAAGAGTTGCCACCCTATTCACACCCCATACCTAGCTAGCAATATCTCCATATTCATGTTATAAAAATGAGTACTTTCATTACTAATTATAACCTTTGGCATCCTAAAATGAGCAAAAAAATTCATAAGAAACTTACACATAATTTTTGCATCATTGTTGACACACGTTTGAACTTCAACCCATTTGGATAATAATCAACACATACAAGGATATAATTATTAACTTCTAAAGATGTAAATAGTCTCGTAAAGTCAATACCCCAAACGACAAAGATTTCCACTTCCAAAATCCCTTATTAAAGCATTTTACCCTTCTCTGATATGCTCCCACTATATTAACAAGAGTCACAAAAAGCTTGCATAAAATCTTGAGCATCCTTTAAAATTGAGGGCCAATAGAAACCACTCTCTAGCACTTTGGACATTGTTCTGTGGGGGCCATAGTGTCCTCCATATATCAAAGCATGATAATGGTGGAGAATAGATCATATTTCCTAATTAGGTACACATCTCCTAACAATGCCATCCCTATAAATTTGGATTATCCCATATATAGCTTCTAAAGTCATGAATTAATTTCTTTCTTTGCTAATTAAATAATTCTAGGGGATATTTTACCATTAGAAATGAAATTGGCTATATTAACAAACCATTTGCATTAATCTAATCAAGAGTAAAAAGTGACTCATATAGAAACAAGTCTCTGATTATTTCATTAGCTTCACTCTTGTTTTTCTCTAACTCTACTCTTAACAAGTGGTTTACTGCCATATTTTTTGTCCCTTTCTTATCTCTAAACTAAATGTCAACCTCTTGTAGTAATAGTATCCATCTTATCAACCTAGGTTTCAAATCCTTTTGTATGGGGAAATACTTTAAAGTTGAGTGATCTATATAAAACAACACCTTTAATCTAAAAAGATATGATCTAAATTTGTCAAATGCAATAATCACTGCTAGCATCTCTTTCTCAATCGTAGCATAATTGATCAAAGCATCAAATAAAGTTCTACTAGCATAATATATCACATGAAGTTTTTTTATCTGTCTTTGTCCAAGCCCTACTCCTATAGCATGGTTACTAGCATTACATATAAGCTCAAATGGTAGGCTCTAATCTGGGGCCATTATAAATGGTGTTCACATGAGTGCCTCTTTTAACCTATCAAAAGCAATTTTACAAGCATCAATGAAAATGAAAGGTACACATTTTTTAAGTAATTGACAAAAAGGTTTAGAGATTGCAGAAAAATCCTTTATATTGCATGTAGAATCCTGCATGTACCAATAAACTTCTTACTCCCTTAACATTAGTTGGATATTACAACTTCTCAATGATATCCATTTTGGCTTTGTCTACCCCTATGCCCTTCCTTGAAATTTTGTGCCCTAAAACAATTCCCTCTTCAACTATAAAGTGACATTTTCCTAATTTAAAACTAGGTGTGTCTCCTTATATATGGTAAGAACCTTATCCAAATTTATTAAACACTCCTTAAAAGTATTTCTACACACCAAAAAGTTATCCATAAAAGCTTCTATAATTTCTTTCTTTCTTACATGTTTGGGTTTCATCCCCTCTGCCTATAAATGGTAGTTTTGTTTCCACCCTCCATAATATTTTATGCATACAATATGAAGGACTTATACCCTTAATATCTAAAATTTGCCACCTTAAAGCGTGCACACCCTTTTTCAATAACTGTATTGGTGCACTCTAATGTTCCTCACTAAGTTTAGATGAAATGATTATAGGTAGTGTTTGGTTCTCCTCTAAATAAGTGTATCTCAAATGAAGTGATCAAGGTTTTGTGTTTAAAGGCAATTCAATTTTCTGCATATGATTTAAGCGTTTAAAGGATTTTTTTTTTTTGAAGTTTGTACTTGCAAACACTTCTCTAATTCCACTAACTCTTAAGACTTTTCCAACCTCCCTTATTGGACTTCATTCACACAATCATCAATCATATTAATTCATATGAAATTATCATATTTAGGTGGATTCTTTATACCTTGGTAAATATTAAACTTACAACTATCTTCACTCACTTTTATGGTTAGAGTTCCTTTAAAAGCATCAATGATTGCTTTGGTAATGTACATGAAAGGCATGCCTAAAATCATGGCACATCTTTATCTTCCTCAAAATCTAGCACAACAAAATCAATTAAAAAGATTAATTTCCCTATTTTTACTAACACATCTTCCATAATTCCTTTAGGTTTCTTGATTATTCTATATGCAAGTTATAAATAAATATTTATATCTTTGGCTTTACCTAGTCCAAACTTCTTGTAAACAGATAAAGGAAATAAGTTAAAAAAAAGCACCTAAATCATAAAGAGCTTTTGAAAATTTAAATTACTAATATAGCAAGTTGAAGTAATACTCCTTGAATGTCTATGCTTTACTATAACCTTGCTTGAAACTATGGCACTACACTCTTTATTAAGAGTAATAGTCTTAAACTCTTGCAATTTCTTTTTGTTAGAAATGAGCTCCTTCAAGAATTTAGCATATTTATGCATTTGAGATATGCCTCCAACTAAAGGTATGTTGATATATAGCTTTCTGAACATCTCTAAAAACTTTGGAAACTGCTATTCATGCTCTTACTTTCTTAGCCTCTATGGAAATGGTACTGGACATTCATAAGGCTTAGGCAAAGGTGTAAACTCCTTTTTTAGAAGTATTTATTTTTAGTTAGGAATACTTTTCTGTAGCTTACTTGGCAAGAAAAATAATTCCTTGTCCTTAAAGACTTAATTTTCTTATCTTTTAGAGATTTATTATCCTTACCTTTTAAAGATTTATTTTAGTTTAGGTTTAGGATTAAAAATTCTTATAAATAGCTTATTTTGTAGCCTATTTTAGGGATCTTTTTTATCAATCAAATCAAAGTGACGAATTTTGCTTCAAATAATTTAGAGTTTATTATTTCAACATTCTAAACAAAACAAGTTGTTTGATAGTTCACTTGTCTTATTAATTAGAACATCCATATCTAATTGTGGTGACTTTCTGATAGCTAGAGTTCTTAATTGTTAAATAATTAAGGGTTCTAGTTTCCACCTAACTTGTTTTTTATATGATCTAAGGTGTGGGTATCAATAGATTATTATGGGTTTTATTTGTTAGATAAACTCAGTTCGCATCAGTTTAGTATTAGAGCTTGGGCTAAAAGAATCAAGTTATGTATCCCTATTTGTTTCATTCGTGTTTATCATTCCTTGTGTTCATCTCTTCTACTCCTTATTAGTTTCATCAATATTCTTGCTTTTTCATCATCTTGGCTTTTTTTTTGTTCAAATTCATTTTTTTTACATCATTCATTATCATCTTTAATTTCATTTAGTTGTTTCCTTAAAGTCTTGCATTAAGTTTCGACCATATAAAAAAAAGCAAAAAAAAAGAAAAAATAAAGAAAAAGAAAAAATAAAATAAAAGAAAATAAGAATTTGGTTGTTTCTTTAAAATCTTTAAAGTTCTCGCAAGTCTTCTTAAATACTTTATTCTTCTTTAATTATATTATTAATATTCTTGAATATCTTTGACTTTATTTATTATTTTCTTGAAATTTCTTGATAAAATTCATTTGATTCTTGAAATTTCTTTAAGTTCCTTGTTAAAATCTTGAAATTTTAAGTGACAAAATTCATTTTCTTGGGTTTCTTTTGTAAAAATTCATTTTTCCCTTGTTTGTTAGGAATATCTTTATGGATAAGATCAAATCTTGAGTAGATTATATCCTTATCGTGCTAGATTTAGTCATATCTTCCTTTGTCCTAATCCTTATCTTATCTTAAAGCTTTTCCTTATCCTAAAGGGATTAGACAACTGCTTTTCCTTATCTACATCTTTTTTTTTCTTATCTATATAACTCATTTATCTTATCTAGAACTTTTTTTCCTTATCTATAACTCATTTGTCTTATCTAAAACTCCTTTTCCATACCTATTAGGATTAAATTCAATTTTGTTCCTATTTCTTTTATTTTTATGCGAATTAAACCTAATTTTCTTATTTCTAGTCACCCAAACTTGCCAAATTCATCCAACTTCACCCAAACTTACCAAATTCATCCAAATTACCAAACTTAAGGCTATTGAGCATGAACTTGTATTACAATGGAGATTCCCTTATTTTTTAGTGTGAATGATCTTGATGCTTATTTGAGATGGGTACAAAAGGTAGAGGATGTGTTTGAATGTGAAGAATATAGTGAAGTACAAAGTTGTAGACTTATTTTTCGTCAATTCAGAGGTTGTGCTTATTTTTTATGAAAAGATTTGATAGTATTGTTGATAGAGAATGGAAATAGTGAGGTTAGAAATTGGGAATTAATGAAAAGGTTAATGATTAGACATATTATTCCTTCTTATGTTAGGGATAAATATTATTTTAAATTACAAAGGCTTAAATAAGGAGATGAGTTAGGTGAAGATTATGCTAAAAAGTTTAAGTTGTTTGTAATTGCAAGTGATTTAGGAGAATATGAAGGGCAGAAAATTAAAAGATTCATAAGTAGGCTTAAGAGTGAAATTAGACAAGATTTTGAGTTAGTATTACAATGGAATCATTTTTTATCATTGAAGGATGCAATTGTACTTGCTTTAGAGAGAGAGAGTTGGAGTAATAAGGTTCATAGTGAGAGTGTTGCTAATATTGAACTGGTACTGAGTGATCATGAGGAGAAATAAGAACATCAATTATATGATCAAATTATAGAAGAGAGCATTATTCATGAAGAGAAGTGTGAAAAACAAGTGGTTGTATATGAGGAGTCCAAATTAGATAATGAATCTGAGAAGAATAAAAGTGTTGAAACCATTGAATTGGTTGAAAGACAAGTTAAGGAGAAGAATAAAGAGAAAGAGAGTCAGCTTGAAATTTCACCTCCACATGTAATTTTTAAAGATTTATGCATTAAACAGCAAATTAAAGAGTTTCAATCTTTAAAAGGGATAACTTTGGGGAAGGAAACATATGAAATTAAAAGAAAAGTAAAAATTGAGCTAAATGTTGAAACTGAGTTGAATGAGCAAAGTGAAGAAAATGGGAAACACTTGGTGAGAGAAAACAAGTAAGGCATGAGTAAAGATAAAAACCTAAAGATTAAGAGTATTAAAAGGGATAGAGAGTTAGTTATTTATCATGATTATACTAACAACTTTACTCTTTTTTTCTATTGCTTTAAAAGTTCTTTTGCAAAATATTATGCCATATAAAGATCCATTTGATGATGTTATTGAAGTATCTTATGCCTATAAGGAAATCTATAGAGTCTTCATTCAAAGCAAGAAGAACATGAGATATTCATGCTTTAAGTTTAGAAGGAAGCCACAAGAATAAAATTCCTACAAGTGTATGAAATTAAGTTTTATGAAGTTGTTTTAAAGATTCTTATATGGATCCTTACTTCAAAGGAGAAATTTTTAGCTAAAAATTTTATTTTTAACCCTAGAGGAATTATGAATTTATCAACTTTAGAAGATGGGCATGATTCAATGATGAATCATTTTGAGGAAAGGAGGAATGATGAGAATCCTAGTATGATAAGGAATCCTAAACCAACAAGTATTCAAGATGTGACAAGGAATCCATATCCAATAAGGATTCAAGGTGTACCAAGGAATTCTAATCCAATAAGGATTGAAGACCCTTTAACTTATAATGGAAATCCAATCATAAAGGCATGTGCTAATAAGATTAAGGAAGCTATATGGGCTCAAAGTACAAATCTGAATCAATCTGATCCATTTGAAACACATGGAATTAATTTTGTGGAAATTGAATATTTAGGCCCAAGTAGTGTTATTGGGTCCAAATTGGATGCATTAAGCCAAATGAGTACTTATTCATATTGCAAGGCCCAAGATGAAGCCCAACTATATGTTATTTAGTCCATCTAGTATTAAAAATGAATTGGATGTGTTCCTTATCCAAATCATTTTAGAAGTATTTGTTTTAGTTAGGAATACTTATTTAGTTTACTTGGCAAGCAAAATAATTTCTTATCTCTAAAGACTTGATTTTCTTATCTTTTAGAGATTAATTATCCTTACCTTTTAAGGATTTGTTTTAGTTTAGGTTTAGGATTAATAATTCTTATAAATAGCTTATTTTGTAGCCTATTTTGGGGATCCTTTGTATTAATCAAATTAAAGTGACGAATTTTGCTTCAAATTATTTGGAGTTTTATTATTTAAACTTTCTAAAAAAAATAGGTTGCTTGATAGTTCACTTGTCTTATCAATTAGAACATCCATATCTAATTATGGCGACTTCCTTATAGCTAGAGTTCTTCATTGTTAGATAATTAAAGGTTCTAGTTTCCACCTAACTTGTTTCTTAGATGATCTAAGGTGTGGGTATCAATAGATTATTGTAGGTTTTGTTTGTTAGATAAACTAAGTTTACATTAACTACCTATAATAGTTCTTCCAAAAACCCTAAAATAAACTTCCTTAATTGTTTCTCCTCGAAGTGCATGGCTATCCATTCTAATATGCACGGTTGTGTATATTGGAAACACCATAAAATTAAGGAATCAGGTATAGTGCTGCATCACTGTAGGCACAGTCTTACATCAATAAGCTTCATCTTTTTTAGATCAGGCCCAACCATGCATATGTGAATCTTTGCAGGTTCTCTTTTTTTGCTCAAGAACAGTTGTGCACATCTGTGTATGCTTCTTGTCTTGCTTTAACAGAGATTTTATGTTTTCCTCTTCACACTCTTAGTAAGACACCACTTGCATTGATCTTATCTTAAGCACTCCTAGCCATTCAACATAAAAAGCATAAAAATTAAATGAAATCAATCAAAATTTAATAAAATTATAAAAAGCTCTAAAAGTTTGAGTTCTAAGAAATTTAAGTAAATAATGTCAATATTCAAAACTATTTTAGACATTTTAACACTTAAAACTTAACTAATTTATGCTCAAAATCTAATATTTTTCACAATTATCAAGCCACCATTATTAGTGCTGACACTAATGCTTTTTCCAATCTATTAAAAGTAATTATACATTCATTAATAAACATGAAAGGTGTATCTTTCTCAAGTATATATCTTTCTCAAGTAACTTACACAGAGGCTTTCAAATTTTAGAGAAGTCTTTGAAAAATCGTTTATAAAAGCTTACATGTCCTAAGAAACTTTTCATACCTTTGACATTTGTTGGATAATGTAGCTTTTCAATGATGTCAATTTTTGTTTTATCAACCAGTATGGCGTCTTTTGATATTTTATGACTTAATACGATAACTTCTTCTACTAGAAAATGACATTTTTCCCAGTTTAAGACTAAATTTATGTCTTCACACCTTATAAGAACTTTATCTAAATTTAACAAACAATGGTCAAAAGAATTTCCATAAATAAAAAATATCCATAAATACCTATATTATTTCTTTACCAAATCAACAAAAATAGCCATCATGCACCTTTGAAATGCAGCATGTGCATTATACAAGCCAAACGACATTCATCTATATATGAAAATATTATAAGGACAAGTGAATGTTGTCTTATCCTGATTTTCAAAGGCTATTACTATTTGATTATAACCTAAATATCCATTTGGATCATAATAAAATGCATGTCTTGATATTCTTTCTAGCATTTGATTGATGAACGGATATGGAAAATGATCTTTCTTACTAGCTTTGTTAAGTTTTCTATGATCAATTTAAACTCTCCAATCACTAATGACTTGTTGTGATAAAAACTTGCAAGTGCATGAATTGTGAATTGTAATATAGAAGATATCATTCCCTCAAGGATTGTATATTGAGTATTATTTTTCTGCCTATAATCATAGCTAGTAAATCGAGTAATTAAAGAAATCTAAGTATTAATCTATCAACTGAAAATAAAAGGAAATTAATGAATTAAAGTATAGAGCTTAGGTTTAGTTTCACTATTCCAATAAGATCATGAATACTATATTATTAAACTTATGATTCCAATTAAGGATAATTGTTCTAATTTACTTAACAACTCTCTTAAGTCTTGTTAAGATTAAAATCTAACCTCCTCTTATGATTAAAAGTTAATCAAAACTTATTAAGCTTTGTAACAATTATTTAATCCCTGAAGAGCTTGCCTACTCTCATGGTTGAGTAGTCTAGGTCCTATGAATCTTAAGCTAGTAAATTCACCTAACTCTTGTTAGTTAATTTACCCATAAATATACAATCAAATAGGTCTAAAATGAAAGCAAGAAAGAAGAAAAACTCATAGAATTAATTGAAAATAAAATTAATAAAAATTATGTTCAATCACATCATGAAATAGCTACTCCTAATATAAACCCTAAAAAAGTCTAGCCACACATGGTTCTTATGGCAAAAATCACAAACATTAATAATAGATTAAAAATAAATAAGAAGAATTAATAAAACTCTTGATTCTTATGCAAGTCTTCTTCAATCCTTAATTAAGTCCTTATCATGACTCTAAAAGGGCTAAAAAGAATGAATAATAAACCCCCTATATATCCCTTTATACAAGAAAGTCCTGATGGAGACCTAATCTGCCTTGAATTCTTAGTTCTTTTCATTTAGGAAAGCTTCTTTTATTTAACATTGTTATGTCTCTAACCATGCTATTTCACATCTTTCTAGCACAACCACAACACACCCATGCTTGAGTTCAAACTTTGTTTTCTAAATGATCACAAGATCAGGCATAAGATTGTGCTTCAAGGCATGTTTCTCCTTCTCAAATTCTTCAATTTAGGCATTAAGGAGCATGATTAGGATTTAGTCTTATTTGTTTTTTCTATTGTAGTTTTATGGTCATCCTCCATTAATATTTTATGCATGTAATACAAAGGACTAATACTTTAATGTTTGAAATTTTCCATCCTAAAGCTTTTATTCTTTTCTTTAACAATTCTACTAGTGACCTCTCTTGATCCTCATTAAGTTTTTTTGATATAATCATAGGTAATGTCTCATTTTCTCCTAAGAATGAATATCTTAAATGGGAAGGTAATGGTTTCAATTCTAACTTGGGTGGCTTTATTATAGAAGGTGGTATAGGTTTACTGTTTTTTTTTAGTAATACATAAGGAATGAATGATTTTTTCCGATCAAGAGATTTCTCTCTTTCAAAAGATTGTACCTACAAACACTTCTCAACATCCTCTAAGTCATTAGATTTTTCCAACCTCTATTGTGGGACTTTATTAATACAATCAGCTATCACATCAACTCGTATACAATTATCAATATCAGAAGAGTGTTTCATACCTTAGTATACATTCAACTTACAGCTATCGTCACCAACTTTTAATGTAAGAGATCCATCATAAACATTTGTGATAGCTTTAGTAGTGTATATGAAAGGCATACCAAGTGTCAAAGGCATATCCTTATATTCCTCAAAGTCAAGTATAATAAAATCCACTAGGAAGATGAATTTCCTTGCTTTAACTAATACATCTTCTATTAATCCTTGAGGTTTGTTTATAGTTTTATCTATATGTTGCAAATAAATACTTGCCTCTTTCACTTCCCTTAATCTAAGCTCTGTAAATAGATAAAAGCAATAAATTAATAGAACCACTTGAATAAAAAAAAGCTTTTTAGAAATTTAAATTACCAATAAAGTAAAGTATAGTAAGACTCCCTAGATATTTACAGTTTAGTGGAAGTTTTTTTAAAATAGTAGCACCACACTCTTTACTAAGTGTAATGGTCTCAAACTCTTGTAACTTCGTTTTATTAGAAATAAGATGCTTTAAGAATTTTACATATTTAGGCATTTATACGATTACTTCTAGCAATTGTATATTTAGGTGTAGCTTCTTAAACATCTGTAGGAATTTGGCAAATTGTGGATCATGTTTTTACTGCTTAGCTTGTGTGAAAATGGAGTTTGTAGCTCATAAGGTTACTTCCATTTTCTGTTCTTTTTTTTAACCTCTGCTTCCTTTTCTACTTGTTATTTAGCTTCATTATTTTCTTTTTCTTTTTCTTCATTTGCATCTTCAACCTATGTGTTCACCCATTATTTTCGTGGTTGTAGTTTTGTTCCACTCCTTAAAGTGATTGCTTTTACATGTTCCTTAGGATTCTTCTTAGTATTACTTGGAAAAGTCCTTTGATTTCTTATGGATAAAGAATTCGCTAACTGCAGTTGAACTTCTAGATTATGAATGGATGATTAATGATTTATGAACATAAGTTGAGTGTTTTAATGCATTTGTTCAAATCTCCCTTTAATCTTTTTATAGCCTCATCTTAGTTATTCATTTTTATAGTCATCATTTTCATAAATTTTTCCATTTTACTCTCTAAAAAGGATGAAGATGATAAACCCTTTCTTGTTGAAATTAAGACTGATTCTATTGATGATGAACATTTTCTCCTCCAAAATCTAATGGTGCTTAAAGTCTCCACTGGTTATTATTATTGCTTTTTAAATATTTGGATGATTCCTCAAACTATGGTTATAAGTGTTTTAAAGCATGAAATTTTATTACTGACCCTTATTGAAGTTGTTCACATAATTCACATTTTCCATAAATAAGTTATGTATAAGTTAACATCCAATAGTAGGATGTCCTGTATAACATAGCTCACATGTTAATGTAATTAAGGAAGAAATTAAATTAAGACCTATTTTATCCATCCTTTTCATTAATGCATCTAGCTTTGAATTTACCATAGTCAACCTATTTGTCTAGATTGCTCCACCCTTCCTAGGTGTAGCTCTCTCATTAGCCTATTGACTAGGTGTATTTTCCATCTCTTCAAATAATTCCAAAGCATCCTCAAGTGTCTTAAACATGATTTTCCCTCCAGTAACTGCATCTATGTTGACTCTAACTTAAGGATTCACACCCTTGTAAAAAGATTGAGCTAAATCCCAAGCTAGTATTAAATGTGATGGGCATTACCTATGTGAATTTTTGAATTTATCCCAACACTCATTAAAAATTTTCATCTTCTTTCTGAAAAAATGAATTTATCTTATTTCTGATCTTCAAAACTTTAGCAGGTAGGAAGTATTTATTGAAAAATGAAGTGTACAGCTCTTGCCAAGTATTGATAGAATTAGGTGGTAGACTCATGAACCATCACTTTGCCCTATCAATGAGTGAAAAATGGAAAGGAATCAATCATATAGCTTCATATTGCACCCCCATTTTATTTTGAATGTAAAACAATACTCCAAGAATCTCATTATGTGGCCAATAGGATTTTTATGTGATAATCCATTAAATTGAGAATTTTGGATCTTCCAAATCATGGCTGACTTGATTTTAAAATTATTATCAGGGACAACCAGTCTAACAATAGGATTCTAGTCTCCTTGCAGATGTACACTCATAAAATCTCTCATAGTTTTTTTAACATTTAGCCTATTTTTATTTTCTAGCTATTGAGCAGGTGGTGGATCTTGAACTCTTACCTTATCATTCTCTACTCTGTCATTTTCCTTGTTCATTCTGTCTATTTGCCCTTTAAGTCTCCTATGAAAATTTCTTTCAATTTTTAAATTTAAGGAAGTTAGAATTTTCCTCTTCTCTTTGCATTTTGCAATATGTTCATACACTTATAAGAATACTTGAAAAGAAAATTAAATAAGATAACAGAAAAATACATTTGGAATAAAATGAAATGAAATGAAATGTCTAAATCAAATAATATTAATTTGATCTCAATATTGGATTTCTGATCCCCAGCAACAACACCAAAAACTTGGTGCTTGTAGTTCTATAACACCAGCAAACTCTATCTGTAAGTGCATGGAATCATACGAGTAGTAATAAAAATATATTATTCCTATAAAGATTGAAGCCAATTATAGAGCTACTCTTAATATTCTACTTTTTTAGACTAACGAAAATTTCAATGAGTAAAAACAAGTCAATTAAATCTAAAATATTAGAATTTTTTCAAGAAATCTATAGAATTAAAGACATTAGGATTTTATTTCCCTCAGCTCAAATTGTCTAAGAATGGTGTTAACTTCATATTAATTATGAATATCATTTCATTTCTGAAGCATCTTAAGAATTGTGATTTTTCTCTTAAGTATCCTCACAATTAATCAATTATGATAATTACTCAATTCCCTAGCTCTTACTAGTACGATTAACATATCATAACAAATTTATTAAACCTATCTTTTTTAGAATATTAATATTGAAGTGTTTATTGACCAAATCAATGTGAATTAATAGATTATTATTACTTTTCTAATTAGAACCAATCTCTTGATCTAACCCTAGTGTCTAGTTTAATTCAATGTGTAATTAAGCTAATGAAAAGCATCAAGTCTAATAACTATCATGAACTAAATATTCTTTGATTAAAATTTTAACCTAATTAAATTCATCTTGAGCCAAGTTAATAAAACCCTTAACCTACTTAGCTACTCATAAAATTAGCAAAGAAGAATAAAAGAGAAAAAATCCAAACATATTCATGCTTAAATGTAATTAAAGATAAAAAGAATAATAGAATAAAAACCTTTTTTATTCCACCTGCTGAATAATGTTCATAGTCCCTACACCTTGTTCTTTAATCCAACAATTTAATAGAGTAGCATTTTAAAATATCTAATCTAAAATTGAAAAGAAAATTAGTTTTTGCACTAAGAAAAATAAAGTTCTATCTAAAAACCAATGGAGGAAATTCCTCTATTAAATATTATTTCAAAAAAACTCTAAAAATAACTTTCCTAAAATATTCAATCTATATGCACATGGATATGAATGAAATGCATATAGCCATGTGGCCTTCTCACTCAAATTCAGCACATAATTAGGCATGGCTATATGCTCAGATGGCACAACTATGTCTACCTTTAGACTTTGCAAACTCTTGTGTTGTAAATCAGGCATGGTCATGTGTCCAAGTAAACATAGTTGTGCAGGTCCCTCTTGTCCTCCTCTTACTTCATTACTTGCCCTTATTTTAATGGAATAAGCTCCTAGCATTTAAAGCTTCACTACTAGTACCCAATCATAAGGATAAAACCTACACAAATAATATAAAAACAAAGTAAAAAGTATAAAAACTAACTAAAATTGCATAAAATAACAAAAACATCTAATTATCCTAAATTTAATGCAAATGATCCTAAAATATACTATTGAATGATGAAAACCTAAATTATAACACCTAAAACCAACTAAATAATTCTCAAAATCTAGCATTTTTAGTACTTATCACTACAAAAGGCCTTCATAATCTAAAATGACTTATAAATCCTATAAGAAGCCAAGTTATAAACCTAAAACCAAGAAGAAGTCCAATCTAAAGGACATCACTTGTTACAAATGTGGAAAGAAAGGTCACACTTTAAAGTTTTATAGACTAAACTCTAAACTCCATGAGTTCGGCTTAAAAGAAGAAGTCCTTCATAAGATTTCCTCTTTTTTAGTAGAATCCTCTAACGCTAGCTCTCCAAACATATCTGATAATAAAGAAAGACCACTCCAAGTTAATGAGATAGCCACTTCATCTATTTCTAACTCATAATCAAGCTTTGATTCTAACAAATCATCTAAATAAATTAATATACTAACTAGAGATCAATAAATAATTCTTAAAGCTACAAAGCATGTTAATGACTCTTGTTTTCAAAAAGAGTATCTAGATAAACTCCTAACATCATTAGAAGAAAAACCCCTATAAGCTCATTCTATCTTATCCTTTACTAGTAAGAATACATATGATCTTATCACCATCCTAGAGAAAGGTAATAAATCCAAAGCCCTTGCAGGAACCTTACAAGACCTTCAAAAAAAGTCAAAGTCAAAGCCATCAAGCCATAACTAAAAGAGTTGAAGGCAAAATAACATATGTCATGTTTGGTTTATGGAATAGAATAGGTGTGGAATAGAATTGTAATTCTTAAGAAACATAATAGATATTCCTAGAATAATTATTCCTAAATAATTATTATTCCATGATTTGGCTCATAACTTAGAATTACTATGAAGGACAAGTAGATTTAAGCATAAATGACATTGATACCTTATTAATGAATTTCATTATTAGTATAAAATTAAATAGTCATAAAATTTTAGCATGTTTTAATTAAAAAAATTAAATTATATAATATATAAAAAAATTAGCTCATATATTTTATTTCTCTAAAATAATATAAATGCATAATAAATAAATAAATAATATTTTAAAATTTTTTATTGTAAAAGTACAAACATATAAAATAAATAAATTTTATATAATTTATGGTAGCCAAACTTGAGTTAAATTAAATTAAAAGAAAATTATTGAAAAATCTGAATTAAATTATTCTAAAAAAAAAAGAGAAAGCAAGAATATGAACATTATGAGAACTTAAACATAAAGAGAAGGGTAAAAGTGCAAATAGTCTACTCTAAAAGTAAAGAATACCTATTCTTTATTTTTTGGAGGAATGGCTATTCCTCAAAAATTGTAGAATTTTGCTACTTTATGGAATTGGTATTCTATAAAAAAAAATTTAACTAAAGCAAAGAATAACTATTTCTTCTGAAATAGCTATTCTATTCTTGATCTATTCCGGGAACTAAACATGGCCATAGAGATTTTGATCTCATCCAAACACTTATTTCTAAACAAAAATCTGACGATTCAAGTTTTAATTCAAATGATCAAATAGAACATTCTAAACCACAACACTATGGATGTTTGGAAAAGATTCAAAATTTTCAGAGAATTATATAAATGTTTTGAGAGAAATTATTTCTTGTAAATATTTAATACATGTTAAAATTATTTTCTTAGATGATTTTCAACTAGAAACTATTGCATTATTTGTGTAGATCTTAGTTGTATCAGATATGATTTGGTTCTAAAAAAATTTCATTAAAAAATAAAAGAAAAACTTTCAGCTATAAATGATTCTAAATTAACTATTAGTGGCAAGGTTAAAGCCTTAGTAGTGAATGGGAACATTGCATTGAAAAATATTTTTATCCTTGTAAAAGATCTTTAATTAATAATCATACTAGGGACTCTGTTCATCAATTTGTTAACACCTTATAAAGTCACTGAAAGAGGAATATCATTTAAAAACTGGAAATTCAAAAATAATTTTTCCATTTGTTGAAAAACCAAAAAAGAGAAATTTAAACCTTATCAAAGCCCATTCTATATATAATTATAGAATAAATGCTTTAATTAAAGGCAAATAAACATATCTGATGCATTTGTAACAAGATGTGAATTTTCAAAGAATCCAAAACCAACATCAAATTGATTTAGTGAAAAAGGAAATCCAAGATTTTCAAATCTAAACTGAAAAGGAAATTTGTTATAATCTTCCAAAAGCTTTTTGAAGCAGGAAACAACAATGGTTAACATGCCTTATAAAAATGATTTTGATGAACATCATATTCCAATTAAAGCTAGATTTATCCAAATGAATAAAGCTCTAGAATAATACTGTAGAGAAGAAATTTAGGATTTTAAAGTTTAAGGATTTAATTTCTAAATCTATATAACATTGGTTTTTGCACAGCTTTCTATGTCAATAAAAATAGTGAAATAAAGAGATAAACTCCTAGGTTAGTCATCAATTACAAACCCTTAAACAAGACTTCTATGTGGATTAGATATGCAATTCCAAAAAAAAAAAAAAACTTTACTTCAAAAACTCTATTCTGCTATGATTTTTTTTAAATTTAACATGAAGTTAGGATTTTGACCAATTCAAATATATCCTAAAGATTGATATAAAACAACATTCACAGGGTTTTTGGACAATATGAATGGAGTGTTATCCTTTTTAGGCTTAAAAATGCTCCTTCAAAATTTCAAAGGATTATGAGTGACATATTCAATATATACTCCAAATTTTATGCTATCTCTATTAATGATGTTCTTATCTTTTCAAATTCAATTGATTATCATTTTAAACATCTATAATAATTTTCCATGTTTCGAAAAAAAATGGCTTAGTAGTTTTTAAATCCAATATATCTCTTTTCCAAATTCGTTTTCGATTTTTGGGTCACTACATTACTTAAGGAAATATAACACCAATTGAAAGATCTTTTGCATTTACTCCTAAATTCCCATATAAGATCTTAGACAAAACACAATTACAAAGATTATTCAAAAGTCTAAGTTATGTATTAAATTTCTACCCAAAAATTCACTATTTAGTAAAGCCTTTGCATAATAGGTTAAAAAGAATCTAGTGCCATAGTTAGACCATTATACTGTGATTTTCCAAAAAATAAAAATAAAAAAGGTTTTAGAAATTATTGGCGTGCATATAGCCTTAAAAATTATAGAAATTGATGCATCAGAATTAGGAAATAGGGAATTTTAAAGTAATTCCAAAATGGTCAGGAATGCATAGTCTAGTATACATATACACATTGGAATGATTGCCAAAAGAATTATTCTATAACAAAAAAGGAAGTTCTTCCAATTACTTTATACATTACCAAATTTTGAAGTGTTCTTCTGAACTAAAAATTTCTTTTAAGGATTAATTGTAAATCTGCAAAAAAAAAAAGTGTTATAAAAAGATGTCCAATTATTGCATCTAAGCATATTTTTGCTTAATGGCAAGCTATCCTTTCTCTATTTGATTTTACTACTGAATATATAAAAGGAGACACAAACTCTATTCCTGAATTTCTAGCAAGAACGTTTCTTCAAAACACGTCATAATGCCTAAAAAAATCAAAAGTAGACGATAAAGTCCCTACAAACTAAGGTGAGGAAAAACCCCAAACTTAAATACCAAAACTTTCCAAACTTTCTTTAGTCCAATATAGTAAAATTCTCGATGGATATAGTCCTTGAAGAAGAAAATTTTGAGGCCTAAATCCAAATCAAGGTTAAATAACTTATCCACCATAATTAATTATAGCCCTCTAAAATTTGTCACAAGCTCATAAGATTTGGCTTAAACTTTGATTTCAAAATCATTCTTGGAGGAGGACAAAGGTAAAGTTTCTTTAACCATTAATATGAACCCTAAAAAGGATATAAAGTGCAAGCATAAAACCAAATAATAAAGAATTCAAGCTAGTTAGCTTAATTTCATATTTTGAAATTAATTAGCTTGAAGTTATTTTTTCTATTTTAAAGTCAATAAGTAAGATTTAAGAAGATTCTAGAAGATGTGAGAAGATTTAAGGATATTTCAAGTCAAAGTCAACAAATCAAAGTCAAAGAGTTAATAAGTCAAGGTCAATGGTCAACATCCTACATGACATGTGACATGGCATGCTTCAATGTTTAGTTGCCATGAGTTGTCATTTTACTTAGTTGTAATGAGTTATCAATTTTGACTTTTCAAAGATGAGTTGTTATTAGTTGTCCTATTTTGAAGGAAACCTCCTTAATTAAAGATTTTCCTATATAGACATCTTTAGGAATAAGGAAGAAAACCTTTTCCTTTAAGGATTAGGTTGTTTACATGCCTATATAAGGGTTGACCCTATAAAAAACAAATTTAAGTATTGAAATATTGAAAGTGAGGTCTTTTCCTTAAACTTTATTCTTTTGAAACTTTGCAAGTTTACTTAAATTGTTTCACATCTACCTTTCATTACAATTGTTATGTTATATTATACTTAGAATTTTGTGATTGTTCATCTTTTAATAGTCAATTATCTTGCTTTAATTTAATAAGCAAGGGGTTTAGCTCCATTAACATAACTTATCGTTAATGATCCTTAGGCTAGATTTCAAAGTTGAATGTGTGTTCTATCTTTGTTATAGGTAGGGTTCATATTAGTTTGGTATCAAAGCCAAACTTCAAGGTTTGGTTAACTATCCTTCTTAATTTTTGTGCATAATCTCTTCTTCTTTTTCTCAATTCTTTATATTTAAAAAATATAAAAAAAAATTAGTAAAACACGAGAGCATTCATATCCTTAAGTATAAACACGTAAAGGAGTGCTTTATGAGAATTTCTTTTCTAAATTATCTTTAAGTGTGGTCATTATGGATATGCCTTATTTTCTTAGTAGGAATGATCCTTATGTTTACTTAACATGGGTGCAATAAATAGAAGAGATATTTTATTCTCTCAAAATAATTGATTTCTAAAAGTGCAAACTTGCTTCTCAAAAATTTTTAGGTAGTGCTGATATATGGTGGAACGATTTGATGGTTTTGTAAAGAGAGAATGGAATAGTAAGATTAGAAATTGGGAGTTAATGAAAAGTTTAATGACTAGATATTTCATTCCTCATGATGTTAGGAATAAATTTTATCTTAAATTGGAAGACTTAAATGAGGGGATGTATTAACTGTTGATTATTATGCTAAAAATTTTAATTTTTTTGTCATTGCAAATGATTTAGGAGAATCTAAAGGGCAAAAAATTGCAAGATTCATAAGCAGACTTAAAAGTGAAATTAGACAAGATCTTATGTTTGTGGTACAATTATAACTTATTTTGTCTTTAAATGGTGTGATTACACTTGCTTTGGAGAGAAAGAGAGTTAGAGCAATAAGGATGATAGTAAGAGTGGTGCTAATGTTGAAATTGCATTAAGTGATCATGAGAAGAAGCATGAGGATTAATTTTATGATTAAACTAATAAAGTGGAGGAGAGCATTAATCATAAAGAGAAGTGTGAAAAAGAAGATGTTATATGTGAGGAGACAAAAATAGAGTGTGAATCCAAGAATAATGAAATTATTGAAGTCATTAAAGCTAACAAGGAGTGTTTGCAAAGTTTTAAGCAATCTAATGAAGTTGTACAAGGATTAACTACTCAAAAAGTTGTTAAGAGTGCATCTTGTGAACATGAAGCATGCATGCATCATGAACAGGAATAATGAGAAGTTTGTACACAAATGAAAGATGAGGATAAAGAGCTAGTTATTCATTATTATTATACTAACAACTTTCATCTTTCTTTTTCTAATGTTTTGAAAGTTGTTTTACAAACTTCTATGCCATATGAAGATCCATTTTATGATATAGTCAAAGTATTTTATGCCTACAAGAGAATCTATGGAGTCTTTGCTTGTAGAAAGAAGAACTTGAGATACTCATATTTTAAGTTTATAAAGAAGCAGCAAGAATTCAATCCTTACATGTTCATGAACAGAAGCTCTATGTTTCAAATGTGCCATCAAGTTCAAGTTATGTTGAAGCTACTTATGCGTATCATTATTTCAAAGGAGAAGCTTTCAACATAGGTGTTTATGTTTGACCCTGAAGGATTTATGAATTTATCAACTTTAGAAGATGGCTATGATTCAAAAGTGAATCATCTTCAAAATGGAGGGAATAATATGAACCCTAAAAGAGATGCAAAGTGCAAGCGTGGAGCCAAATAATAAAGAATTCAAGCTAGTTAGTTTAATTTCATATTTTGAAATTAATTAGCTTGAATTGGATGAATTTTTAAGTTATTTTTCTATTTTAGAGTCAATAAGGAAGATTTAAGAAAATTCTAGAAGATGTGAGAAGATTCAGGGATATTCCAAGTCAAAGTCAAAGAGTCAAAAAGTTAAAGTCAAAGAGTCAACAAGTCAAGGTCAATGGTCAACATCCTACATGACATGTGATATGGCATGCTTCAATGTTTAGTTGTCATGAGTTGTCATTTTGCTTAGTTGTAATGAGTTATCAATTTTAACTTTTCAAAGATGAGTTGTCATTAGTTGTCCTATTTTAAAAGAAATCTCCTTAATTAAGGATTTTCCTACACATGCATCTTTGGGAATAAGGAAGAAAACCTTTTTCTTTAAGGATTAGGTTCTTTACATGCCCATATAAAGGCTAGCCCTATGAAAAACGAATTTAAGTATTGAAATATTGAAAGTGAGGCTTTTCCTTAAACTTTATTCTTTTGAAACTTTACAAGTTTACTTCAATTGTTTCACATCTACCTTTCATTATAATTGCTAGGTTAGATTAGACTTAGAATTGTGCAATTTTTCATCTTTTAATAGTTAACTATCTTGCTTCAATTTAATAAGGAAGGGGTTTAGCTCCATAAACATAACCTATCCTTGATGATCCTTGGGCTAGATTTCAAAGTTGGATGTGCGTTCTATCTCTGTTATAGGTAGGGTTTGTATTAACCATTTTCAAATGACATGAGATGGAGATTTCTTCTCAATAAAACCCATCACAAACAATTTTAAACTTAGCTTCCTTTCAAATTTTTTTATCTCAATCAAAACAAGTTTTAAGGCCTAGTTGAAAATATCTAGAAAAAATTCATTTCCAATATATATTGACAAAAAAGGAATCTTATGATAAAAAACCTTTCAAGGCAGTTTCTGAATTTTTTTCAAAAGGGTGATATTATAAACCTTAGGACAAATCAAAGCCCCAACTTTTTACCAAGTTGTTTGGAAACAACTGGCTCTATAAAATTTAAACATTTCAAAAGGATGAAAAACATCAAAATCTATCTTATTCAACTTGTACCATCTAAAATATCATACATCCTATGGAATGGAAAAAATATTTGAATGGGTTAAAACCATTTTGGTTGACCTTTACACTAGACTTACCTAGCAACAATACTACATTTATTAAGAATATCAACAAGGCTAGTTCAACTCTTTCTTTATTTAGAATGATGGATATAGCAATTCATGGTTATTTTATTTTGATAAAGAATTTTAAACCTCCAAACTTCCTTTCCAGTTCATCCAATAATGGAATTACTTTGGTAATATCCCTGACATTTTGTTCTCTGAAGTTAAACCTTACTATGAACTTGTTGAAACTAATTATAAATCTACAGAAACTTAGAAGAGATTTAATCCCTTTCTCATTTTTTATTCTTCTTACCCTAGGTATATGTATGGTATTTTCACTATAATAATATGTAGGATGGATAATGCATTCTAGCCAAAAGATTCAAAGTCAAGTGGTGGGATGCTTTTGTATACAAAGATAAGATCATTCTCATATTGGTCCAAAATTAGCTAGTTAAAAATAATCTTCTTCCATGCCCAAAAGAAATTTTTTTTTTTTGGCACAAAAGTCTTTTATAGTGCCCAGATTGGCCGCTACTCAATATGAATAAGATTTTTACCAGATAATACAATAACTTATCAAAAACATATTTTTTTTTCCAATCTGGCTCTTCAAAACAAGTTTCATCATCGAGCTCAAGCTTCTCTAAACCTGTCATAAATTTAGGAGAAGATAATAAAGATGACTGTTTTGAAATTTTCAGTAAAATTTCAAAGTAACTTCACTTTGTAATAAATTACTCTTGTAAAAGTTTTTTGCCACCTGTCAAAGTACAATTATTCAAAAGCAATAGGACCACTCTAAACATATCTACTAAACTTAAAAAGATAAAGAAAAGGGAATCCAATATCTCTATCAACTGCTCAAACCTAGCCATGCATGTGAAGCAATATAAACACATTGCTTTCTAACGTGGAATCGCACCTGCAGAGGAGGAAATGTCCAAGCCTACCCTTGATAGCCTCTATATAAGGGTAGGTTCTTTACTTTATAAGGAAAGAGTTCTCTTTAAAAAGATCTTTCAGAAAGAAAACTTGAAAACTTTGAGATTTTAGATTTGTGAGACCTTTGTAAAATCTAACCCTTTCCAAACATTAAACCCCCCCTAATTGTATCTTTTAACTTACGTATTATAAATTATTTTTAAATAATAAAGGTAGAATTTTCAATTAAATTCTTATTTTAATTTAAGTAATAGAACTTATACTCTGTGCTTGCCTTGAAAAAGGATCCTGCACAATAGAAATTCTATGAAAATTTTCTACATTTTGGTCTAGTAACCTTTGCCTATAAAGTGTGAGGCTAGTCATCTGTCAGTGTGCTCATGTTGTATTTTCTTCATCTTCATACTCACCCCTTAGTTCTTAGGCATAATCTTGGTCTTAGTGTGTGTGTGTACATATATATATTCTAAAAAAAATTATAGGATCATAAAACTAAAAAAAAATCTATATATTCAAAATTTAAAAACCCAATATATTGTCATGTCTAGTATCTACCTCTTCTAGGAAAATTTGAGTTCATCAGTAGATTCATTGCTAAGTTAACAACAGTGTGCAAACCAATCTTTAAATTACTCAGAAAAGATCAGCCAATCAGATGGAATAAATAATGTCAAATAGCTTTCGATAAAATTAGAGATTACTTAGCCAATTCGCCGTATATATATATATATATATATATATATATATATATATATATATATATATATATATATATATATACCAAGAACATAAAAGGAGATCATAGGTGGTTTTTACGAAAATTTTAGTTCATAAGTAGATTCATTGCAAAGTTGACAATAGTGTGTGAACTGATCTTCAAATTACTCAGAAAAGATCAACCAATCATATGGAATAAATAATGTCAAATAACTTTCCATAAAATCAGAGATTTCTTAGCCAATTAGCCAGTGCTAAAATTGCCAAAATAAGGAATGTCATTAACTTTATATTTAGCTATCGAAGGGAATGTAATCGATGCTATATTAGCCCAAGGAGAAGGAAAGATAAAGCATGCAGTGCATTACTTGAGCAAGAAAAAGTTGCCTTATGAAGAAAGGTATAATCAAGTTGAACACATATGCTTATTTATTTATTTATTGTGTGTGTCAATTTTGTCTTATTTTATTTTCAAAATCTTCTTGTATTTGCAAAAATTACTTTTAATTTTCTATAAAATGAATTTGGCTTCTATTAAAATTTTCTTTTCTACTAGAAATGAATAAGATATTAAAAAAAATGCAAAATAACAAGAGAAAACAAAAAAATTACAACTTGTAGACCAATTTATTATAGGAAAACCATCAATTCTATCATAAATTTTGAGCCAATTATCCGTTAAATTCTATTTTGAAAGTTATTTCAATTTGCTCATTCAATATATTATGTCAATTCTATCCAATTTTATTTGAAAGACCTAATTATATTTTTAAAAATTACATTTACATCCCTATGTAATAAATTTGACACTTATTAAATTTTTTATCCTCTTTTTCTTGTAGGAAAAAAATAAAATGTAAGAAAATATTTTTAAATTCTAATTTTGTCACTTTTAACATAAATTTAAAAATTAATTTCTAAATATTTTTCACTAAAAATTATTAAATTTAACAAGTTAAAATTTACTTTTCAACTCTCAACCACATTATTTAAAAATTTTCCTATTAGAGGTCAAATTAAAAAAAAAAATTGAGATAATAAAAATATTAGTCAAGAATATAAAAAATTATTTAGTTTTTTTTTAAATTAAAAAATTATAATTTTATTATTATTTATTGTGATATATAAAAGCGCTTACTTTTTTTTATTAATATTAGTCTACATAATAAATTGATTCGCAAGTTTTCATTTTTTATTATTTTAATTGATACATAAAAATTTAACATTTTATGTAAATATTTAGAAATTAATTTTTAACTTTATTTCAAAAATAGTAATATTAAAACTTGAAAATATTTATATTTTTCAAATTTGATTTTCATAAAAAGGAAGAAAAAAATTGAATAAGTGTCAAATTTATTTTATAGGAATTTAAAAGTAATTTTCAAAAATACAAATAGACCCTTCAAATAAAATTGTATATAATTGACACAATTTATAAAATTGACGGAACAAATTGAAATAAATTTAATTGATAATTAGCCTGAAATTGAGGATAGAGCATATTATTTTTCCTTTATTATATGTATTAATATTAAAAAAATGAAAAATATAAAATGAACATTTTTAACTAGGATTATAAAAAGAATATAGAAAAATTTTTAATAACTTTTATTCCTTTCAGTTTTTTAGAAAATGTTTAATATTCTTTATATTTTTAATTAATATTTTTAGCCTCTTTTATTTTCCATTTCATATATGTTTTTTTCTCGATACCTATTAAAAAAGTTTTTTGCAAAGTGAATTTTAAAATAATCAAAATATAAGGTTTTGAAATAAAAGAGTTAAAAATTTATGAAAATTTAAAAATTTAAAATAATATTTAGAAATTATTTTTTGAATTTATTTTAAAAGCTGTAAAATTAAGATTTGAATGTATTTTTTTTATAGCTTAATTTTTTTATCGTAAAACAAAGGATAAAAATTTTAATATTATTGAATTTATTTTCTACCGGAATCATTGTCGTGCACCTTTCCTGTGGCAATTTGTAGGCCAAAAATTAGATCTCCACCATCCCTCATGCATGCATGTAGATATATTACACTTTAAAATAAAATTTATGTATGATACATCAATGAAGAGATTTATAATCAGCCAATAAAAATGAAATATTTATTATTATATTATAAATCCTATTATTGGATATAATATGCTCAGTTTAAATAAAAAAATTTCATAATTAATTAGCCAACATGCAAGTCCCCACTATATAGCTATACAATTAATCTCCATTTATACTCATTAAAATTTTAAGTAGCTATTAAAATTCTTTTTGAATTTATTTTGGGGAGTTTTTCAAAAATATATAAAAAAATATATATATATCTTCAAAATTATTATTAAATAAAATTTTATTTCAAAAATACATAAAAAAAAAGGAAAACATTTTCAAAAACACAGTTATTATTCTTCTTTCCTCGTCTTCTCCCCTCGTTCCTTTTTTTTTTTCTTATCTTTTTTTTTCTTTAGTTTTTCCCTTTTAATCATATTTGTCTTACTTCTTTTTTTTTTATTGGCAAATCTTTTTTTTTTTCTTCTCATATCTTTACATTCCTTTGTTGCTCTCATTCCTCTTCCTTTATTATACTTTGCTTCTAAATTATTTATATGTTTTCTTACTTCTTATTCTTCTTCTTCTTCTCTATTTTTTTCATCTGCAAATCTTTTATTTTTTTTTCTTGACCATGAATTAGGAGTTCTAAGGATTTTTTTTTTTTTAATTGCTTGTCTTTTTTCTCCCCTCTGAAAAAAAAAATAACTTTTGTAGAGAGTAAGTTAAAGTCATTTCTCAATCAAAATAACCGTCAAAACAACAACAACAAAAAAGGCCAAAACAACCAAAAAATAACTAGGAAACAAAAACAACTACAAAAATAACCTCATAAAATTAAAAATAAACCAACAAAAAACAACTGCCAAAACAGCCAAAAAAAAACATAAAAACAACCAAGAGCTTAAAAAAACCCAAAAAAATAACCTCATAAAACTAAAAATAAACTAATAAAAACCAACTTTATAAAACTAAAAATGAACGAACCAAAAACAACAGTTAAAACAACAAAAAATAACTAGGAAAAAAAAAAGAAGGAGAGAAAGAAAGCTGAATAGAAAATAAAAATTAAAAAAAAAAAAAGAAAGGAATAATACTATTAAAAATATAATAGTTATGGAATAATAATAATAATAATAATAATAATAAATCATAAAAATGAAAAGAAAAAGAAAAAATAAACATAAAAAGCACATGGGTAAGCATAAAAAAAGCGGAATTAAAGGATCTGGTTGTAAGTTTCCCTTTCACTAATGAAAACTGTATGTACTGCATACACATCATTCAAATGATGAAAGAAGGGTACACATCTTAAAATCTTATTATTCATACAAACTTATCAATTATATATTTCACCAATGACAAGCTTTCAACTCCTAGTTAAATTGGTGCCGGATCAATGAGGAGAGAAGATACAAAATCTTTCATCACAACTTGAGCTTGCACGTAGCCATCTTCATACTTGTATAGAACATCCATTACCCTTGCAAGATTCAGGATCCTCATCAGAACAGGCATTGGGACTGAGGTTGGGTGCAGACACTCTGCGTTCATGTCTTTCCATGCATTTACAATTTGCTTTTGAAATACTTGGACTGCCTCTTCTTTTGTGGCACCATGCTGTTTTGTGTAGCATTCAATGCTTGAAGCAACGTGCCCCCTCTTTTGCTCAAACTACGCATACATATATGTATAAAAGTATAAAGTCAAAGCGAAAGTCTCAAGTTCGAATTTCTAAGTGAATACCCAATTGATAGTAAGAAGCAAGAAATTAATTTAGAATATGATCGATGATTATTATTCATTACATACCTCGTGGGACACAATGTCATCCATGAGCCTACAAATTATTTGAGAAGCTGTAACCATTTTAGGGTCATTAACCAACCACTCAAATGAATCTTGAGTTACGATGTCACCCATTCCAACAAGGGCCGTAGTTGCAAGCATTTTGTAACCACATGTAACTAATGCAAGGGGCATGTATTCTTCCATTGTTGGTGTGTAGTTTTGGTGGAACCATTTTGATTCAAGAAAGTAAGCTTGAACTTGATTCTTCATCTATCAAATTAAACAATTGGTTCCTTAGTTAATATATTAATATTTTTATAAGCAAGTGCTACTATAAATGCAAAATTAAAGGAGAAAAAAAAGAGAGAGAGAAATACTGCTTCTTTTGCATAGTGGAAACGGTATGATGTTCCTTGTTTGGCCATGTTTTCTTCAATTTCTGAATATACATTAAGAAGTGCCTTATAGCATTCTTTCATGTACTCTGGTAGTTGATGTTCAGCATCAATGTCCCACCTGAAAATAAGTATCATGGCCACTGTTGCAGTGACATTTGTGGTCTATAATATAGATATGCAACCATGCAATGACTAAGACAACCATTGAATATAAGACAAAAGTGACGAGTAGTTTTCTAATATAAATAGAAAACTAAGATCTAACAGATTGAACTTTCATTATCCAGTTATTAAAGGGTTTTGGGTTCCATTGATCAAGCCATATAAGTTTTGAGATGAGGAAATGAGAAGAATTAAACCTCTCAATTGCTGCTGCAAAGAGCTCAAGTTCTTCAGGAGTACCGTAGACGTCGTATATATCATCAATAACGGAGGTCATAGCTATTACTTTAGTTAGCATCCTTCTAGCCACATCACACTGAGGCTCATAATTGATGCTGCCTTCGCAATATATTGAAGTCTAACTTGGCAAAGGCTAGTAGAACTTCATTACAAAAGGCACTTCCTTCATAGATGGAGAAGTAATTCCTTGCCTCAAGCCTTGGAAACCCCTTTCGAATGGGCTGAACTAAAGCATGGCTAATTTGTACACCAAGAGGAAAGCTTAACTGAGATGCCATGGACTGAAGATGGGTGGTAGCGAAAGCAAGTGCTCCGTCTAAAATCTCCTCTCCATGCACCCTGAGATGGGTAGCTTCATACAAGCTTAACAATCCTCGAGGGTCATTGACAAGTGAGTTCTTGAAGTTCCCTTGGCTGTCCTTGAACTTGTTGAAAACACCTGCTTGGTCATATATGTGGAGTGGTGAAATTCATGCACCAAACTAATAAAATAGTTCACAAACAAAAAGAGCTAGCAGGTGAGGACATACCACAAGACATGTCATAACCTTGTTGTCTGACTAATCGAAACTTGAGAGAAATATTGTATAGTCCATCATTAAGATGATTCAATTTATCCATTTGCCTTAAAATTCCACCAATCTCAGTTTCAAAATGGTAAGAGATGCCCAAACGTTGGACTGTATCTATCAATTCTAATGTTTCTGAGTGCTTGTCTGTATTTACCATTAGCATGTTTCTCACTTGCTCCTTGAGCTTTTGATGCTCTATTATGTCCTTCGTTTCCTATGTAAAGAGATAAAAATCAACAAGATAAATAAACATGATGTAAAAGAAAACTGTTATCCGCTCCAAATATATTACATCAACAATTAGATTTGTAATACAAACTCCAATTATTTTACATTTGTCAATAAAAATGGATCATCTACTTATGTGTGATAAAATGACTATTCCGAGTAGACAAAAATTGTTAATTTTTGCATAATACTATGTAAGTTGAACATATTTTAAATTTTGTTTCTTTTATTAATTTTTTAGAAATTTTTTACCTACACCGTCAGGTGTATTACAACACCTTAGAATAAGATTTTTACCGCATTATTCAACCGATTTATATTTGATTGAATACATGTTTCTATATTTAAATCCTATCAATGGGTGCTATACACTCAATATAGTTAAAAAATTTACTATTTTTTATGTTTCAAATTTCTTATTAGGATAAGATTTGTGTGATATTATTCAAGTAATTTACACTTTACTAATAAAAATGAGATAATATTTCAGTATTTAAATTCTACAATTGGGAGTATTAAACTTAATGTAAATAAAAAATTTTGCTATTTTTTATTTTTCAAATTTCTTAACTTGTTTATTAAAAAAAAAAACAATTACAAAACATTTAATGAAAAATAGCAACATAAGTTATTTTACCGTAACATTATTATCAAAATGATAAGAGAGAAAATAGTCGCCCCAGATGGCAGGATGATAATTTGCAGTACGACGATGAACATTATGAGATATGGGAGATTGAGATGAAACCGCTGAAACTTGAACAGACATGGTTTTGGATTTGTTTTCCTAAACTTGAACAGGATGATAAAGTTGGTTTGGGTTTATTTCCTAGTTTTGTGGACTTTAATAGCTAGTACGAGGAAGTAGGCGTTCTGCTCAGGAATATATAGGGGAAAAAAAAACATTAAAAAAATCTGAATCCTGGGAACTATCCCAATGTGACATCTTTCTGTTCAATTTTCGGCTGAAAATGTATGCTTTCAATTAATGGCGGCGACATAGTCCATCATGTACAGTCTCTTTTGATGAGGTTTAGGTTGATTTTAGCCATAAAATTTATAGAAGGATTATCATTATGAAAACTAATGCTAAATTTTTGCATTATTTTGGACCGTCATTATATATATATATATATAATCTTTACAAATAAAATGGTATTTTTATTCTCAATTTTAAATTAATTATCAATTAAATTTTATATTGAAAGTCATTTCAATTTAATCTTTCAACATTATAAATTATGCTAATTATATTTAATCGTATTTGAAATGTCCAATTGTATTTTAAAAATTATTTTTAGATTCTTATAAAATAAATTTGATAGTTATTAAGTTTTTTCTTGTTTTTTATAAAAAAATTGAAACATATTTACTATGTTTTAATTTTGCCATTTTTGAAATAAATTTAAAATTAATTTTTAAATTCTAATACAAAATTTTAACTTTTTATGTATCAATTAAAAATTATAAGAAAAATGTGATAATTCATTAATCAATTTATTATATACAATAATATTAATAAAAATAAAAATAAATAAAGTAACCACTTTTAAATATAACTAAAGTAATCACAAAATTTAATTTTTAACCTTTTTTCATATTTTTTAGAAAAATTAAATATTTTTTATTTTCTTGACTAATATTTTTATTATCTTAAAATTCTCTTTTTTTTATCTAATACTTTATTGGTTTGACTTCTATTAGAAAAAATTCTAATAAAGTTGATAAGTAAATTTTAAAATTGTTAAAAGTTTAGGAGTTTTAGTAAAAAAATTTAAAAATTTATGAAAATATTTAGAAATTAATTTTTAAATTTATATCAAGAATGAAAAAATTAAAATCTAAAAACATTTTCTTATATTTTATTTTTTTATAGAAAAAAAAAGGATAAAAAATTTAATAAGTGTCAAACTTATTCTATAGGGATCTAAAAGCAATCTTAAAAAATACAATTAGATCTTTTAAATAAAATTAGATATAATTGATATAATTTATAAAGTTAAAGGAGTAAATTAATAGAATTTACTTGATAATTGACTTAAAATTCAGAATAAATTGATAATGTTCTTGTAAAAATCAAATAAAAAGTTATATATTTTAAATCTAACTATTATATATAATGCATTCACAATACATAAAAATTTTCTGTTTAATATTGTAGTTGAATATGTTTTCATTTTTTATATTTTTAATTTTCCATCAATAGCGAATGGACTCATAATCTATTTAAATTGTGCAGTTGAAAGAATATCCACGTGAATTGTGTTGCAGCTATATATCTTGAAAAAGAAAAATAAGTCCAATAAAAAAAAATCTTAAGACTTCATTTTGTAGGTTCGGAGTTAAGAAAGTAAATGATTTTCTAAAAGGAAAGCGAAATTGATAAAATAACAGTGTCCGTACCAGCCAACCCACATGTGGAGAAAATCTGTTCCCAGTGGGTCCCATACTTAGCCAGACCGGACAGTACCTCGCAAATTAATAAGACGCCTTAGCCAACCATTTTAACAGGCGTATCCTTTTTTTTTTTTTATTGTTTGTTTATTTTCACTAATAATCAAACATTTAATTATTAAATATATGTATGACATATAATATTTTACATTTAATTCATCAATATGTATTTATGATAATTTTAAATTCAGCTCAGCTATTGTACCTGCATATATGAGGGTATCTGTTATATTTTTTTAGTTTATTTTTTTATATCAAATAAATAATATAATATCAACCTAATATATATATATATATATATATATATATATATATATTACCAAAATATTTTTCTAAGATGATAAAAAAATCTATATATACTCATTTTATAAATTCAAAAAAATTATTAATTTTAAATTAATAATGAGTTATAAATAAAACATGTTGAAATAAAATACATAATATAAAATTAATTAATTTAAATATCCAATCATTGTCACAATATATTTTCCTCGTACTTGTATATCTATGTTATGGACCACAAATGTCATTGTAACAATGGCCATTTCTAGGATCATAAAAAAATCTATATGTACTCATTTTATTAATTCAAACAAAAAAAAAATATTAATTTTAAATTAATAATGAGTTATAAATAAAACCTGTTAAAATAAAAGACATAATATAAAATTATTTAATTTAAATAATTTTATCGTATGGCCATGTACAGTGTTTCAATAACAATGAAACACCAACTACTATACTAAATGCTCTAGAACATTTCTAAAATGTAGTTCAAAAATTTGATCCACAAGGTTGTTTAATGAAATATTTACATGTCGAATATGTTAAGAATATATTTATTCCGACTGTTACTTATGCTAAAGTTGATTGAATATATTTAATATATTTTAACTTGAAACAAAACTAGAATTTCAATAATTGAAAAGAAAAACATTAAAAATCTGGCATTAAAATGAAATTTATGACAAAGTTAAGATACAATAGGTACAGTAAACCCTATTAATTGTCTATTGGTTTAAGTGATAAAAAATTTAAATGTTTAAATAAAATTTTGAGTTATATAAGAAAATATGTGCTGAAAAAGTTTTACCTCTTCTATGAATTCGAACTCTCATATAGTTTAATTTATTAGAAGAATAATCAAAGTTGAAACTCACTGGTCCTCTTGGATCTCACATCGTTCAGTTGTAGTTGTGTGTGCATGTGCCCTATCCAGTCAACAATTGCCTAGATAAGTATGCATGTACAGTAAGTCTTTCTTTCCAAAAATAAAAAGCATAACAGCTAACGATGGTGGCAATGTGTGGTAAACTCTGGCTTGTACCAGGGTTGGTCCTCTTAAATCCCACATCGTTCAATTGTGGTTGTGTGTGTGTGTTAAAAAACATGTGCATGTGCCTCATCCAATTAGCAATTGCTTGGATGAGTGTGCATGAACAGTAAATCTATCTTTCAAAAAAAAAAGCATAATAGCTAACAATGGTGGTAGTGTGTGGTAAACTCTTGCCTGTACTAGGGCTGGTCCTTTTGGATCCTACATCGTTCGGTTGTGGTTGTGTGTGTTAAACAACATGTGCATGTGCCTCATCCAGTCAACAATCACCTGGATGAGTCTACATGTATAGTAAGTCTTTCTTTCAAAAAAAAAAGTTGAAATTCACTTTCTTGAATCAAAATGGTTCCACCAGAAGCACATACCAACAATGGAGGAATACAATGCCCGTTGCATTAGTTACATAAGCTTAAAGAGTTTAAGATTCATTTGGTTGGCTGCATAGTGACCCTAAGATATAAGGTAACAACTTCTAAAATAATTTTTAAATTAAATATTTTTTTATTCTGTTTCAAATAAATACTAATTTCTTGTTTTATCTTAATTAGGTATACAAATATACATTTATGCTACGTTTAAATGCAGGAAATTTAAGCATGGATTCAAATTTATTGTTCATTAATTACATGGATTTGTATCTATAAGAATTTAAAAGAAATTCATAATAAATTTAAAAGCTCATTTAATAAGGATTTGAAATGATATGTAACTAAATGTTATTTGAAATTCAATATTTGAGTTCCAAGATTCCAAATCAAATTCTTGTATTTAAACACACTATTAAAGTGTGTTTGGTTCAAATGTGTTGAGATATATGATTATGAACAAAGAAAATAGAGAAGAAAAATAAACATATTTAATGAGGTTCAACAATTTTTCTACATCATCGGAAGTAGAGTGGCCAGGGTATTTTATTAATCCAAAAAAATAGACACACTAGGGTTATAAATACATGATATGCGTGTGTGTGTGTGTGTGTGTGTGTGTGTGTGTGTGTGTGTGTGTATACATGATATGTGTGTGTGTGTGTGTGTGTGTGTGTGTGTATATATATATATATATATATATATATATATATATATATATATATATAAGTTGTACGATACAAACTATAAAATTACCCCATGTACCATACCACAGGGGCATTGCCCCCCCCCCTCCCGGAACCCCTAACCAATTTGATCGTAACCCCTTATAAATAACCAAAAAACTCCACCAAAGGATAGATGTTGCCACTTCGCTCTTTGTTTGCGCTTTATTATTATGCTCTACTCTAGCATCTATCCACTTACTAGTGTATATGAGCTATACATAACAAAATGAATTCCATATAATTTTATAGAATTTATTTGTAAATTTAAGTGAGTGTTTTTAGTTTAAATAAAAACTTTATAAAATTCATTTCCAATTCTAACTTCTTAATTTTGTGGAATTGCTCAATATTAAATCCATTGTTATTAATAAAATGTGGTTGATTCAAATAAATTTGTAATTTATTTGCAAATGAATTATATTTAAAATGTCATTTGGAAATGAAATGAATTCCTTAATGAAATTGAACCAAACAAGGGGTTAAAGAATTTAAATGTGATGTTTTTTCAGGGAAGTCTCAACCTAAGATGCGTGGGGCTATTTAAATAGCATTTCAAACACATTTTAAAGGGAAGAACAACTCTGAAACAAATCAAAAACCCTAGATCGAGATCAAGTTTTTGGAGAGTGAAGATTGAAGATCCACATTTTTAGTTTTTTTGTCTTTTTCTTCTCTTTCATTTTGTAATTTGATAAACGGATTTAACTTATGGTTTTGTTCAAATGAATTTCATTATGTTTAGCTAGGTTTTTTGTTTTTAGGAATTGATTCTAAGACAATGATTTGAATATTTTCTGGTCAATTAAATCTTTGATTTCTTTACATATAATGTTCATAGTGTTTAATCCTTGTTAGTGATTGATCACTATTAAGATTATGTGGGTTAGGTTATAGATTAAGAAATCATAACTTAATTATCTTACGAACATGAATTTCATTTGTTAGTAAATGGAGACAATATTAACAAGGACAGTCCTTAATTCGGTAGAGATAATTGATTCATAATTTTAGAATTAGGGTTACCAAATTTGTAATAAGAATTGGGTTTGGGTATTTTGATTGTGGTTATGAATTGAATCTAGTCAATACTTAAGAAAGATTAACTAGAATTAAAAAGAACCCTTAAGTGTGCAAAAATCAATGAATCCTTAGGCTAGATTTATTTAATGATTATGATGAAATCAATTCCTAGAAAATTGCATATTCATAAATTATTTATTTTATTTTGTATTCATTCTTATTGTTAAAAGTATGCTCCTTAGTTAAATTTTTTATTTACTGAACATAAAATCAATCTAAGCCTTAAAAAATATGGAACTAGTAAATAGGTGATTGAATTTAAAATCTCTAAGGGAACTACATCTTTTATACTACTTGTCAATTTCGTACACTTGCAGATTTCACACAACATATAGCCATCTTCATACTTGTATAGAACATCTATTACCCTTGTAAGATTCAGGATCCTTATTAAAACAGACATAGGGACTCAGGTTATCACCTTCGTTGATGTCTATATATGCATTTACAATTTTCCTTTGAAATACTTAGACTGCCCTCTTCTTCTATAGCACCATGTTATTTTATGTCGCATTTAATGATTGAAGCAACTTGGCCCCTCTTTTGCTCAAACTATGCATATGTATGTATAAAAAGTATATAGTCAAAGAGAAAGTCTCAAGTTTGAAATTTTGAGTGAATACCCAATTGATAGTAAAAGGCAATAAATTAATTTGGAATATGATTAATGATTTTTATTCATTACATACCTTATGGGACACAATGTCATTCATGAGCCTACAAATTATTTGAGAAGTTGTAACCATTTTAGGGTCCTTAACCAACCACTCAAATGAATCTTGAGATACGATGTCATCCATTCCAACAAGGGTTGCAGTTACAAGCATCTTGTAAGCTTATATAGCTAATGCAAGGGGCATATATTCTTTCATTATTGGCATGCACATTTTGTAGAACCATCTTGATTTAAGAAAGGTTATGATGGTGGTGGTGGTGGTGGCAACAGTGGTGGTCATGTAGCCATTGTGTCAAGAGATTATGATGGTGGTGGTGGTAAAGGTGGCAGAAGTCATGGTGGTGGTGGAGATAGTGGAGGTTATGTGGTGGAGGAGATAGTCAAGATTGTGGTGGTGGTAGTGGTGCAACTACTAGGTTAGGAGACTATGGTAATAGTGGTGGAGGCGGCGGAGATTTTGGTGGTGGTGGTGCTAATGATGATGATAGCAAAAGTTATGGTGGTAGAGATAATGGACGGTATGGTAGTAGTGTTACAACCACTATATCAAGAGGCTACTATGGTGGTGGTGATGGTGGTGAAAATAGGGAGATGATAGTGGTGGTGATAGTGGCAAAGGTTATAGTGATGGCGAAGGTTATGGTGGTGGTAGTGAAAGTTGTAGTAGTTGAGGAGGATGTGGTAACGTTAAAATATTAATTGAAAAACTTGAAAAATATCTTTTTATTAGTTTTTTAAAATCTTTTATAATTTAAAAAATTTTAAGAATATTTTTTAGTTTTCTAAATTAAAAAATATCACAACTAAATAATAAATTATAGTTTTATAGTTTTCTTGAAAAAAAAATATCCGAAAAATAGATCTTATCTTAAAAAAATAAATCCTAAATTTTTTACTAAGAAAAAACAATCATTTAACTAATTAATAAGAAATTTGGTTTATTATTTTTATTTATTTTTGTTTAGCTAGTGTATTTGACCGTGGAAACAAAGGTATAAAAATCAAGTCAAGTCGAAATAATATATTATTAAACTTAAATTTGATTTGATTTTAAAATTTAAAACTTAAAACTTGTCCCAATGCTTAAAAAACAAGGCCTTAAAATTTGACTCAATTGACATGTATCAATTTTTTTAAGAACTTAACTCAATTCAGTTGAATAATTTTTACTCTCAAACTTGACTTGATTTAAGCTAATTAATTATCTAAAACAATAAAATTATAAAACTAATGTAAATAGAAAATAACTTAATAAATATATACAAATTCAAATAAACCTATAAGCCAATCAAATTAAATATTATATAATTTGAATCAGAATATTTAGCCAACTCAAATAATTTGAGGTTGAACTTGAGCTAAATTGAATTAATTTTGATTTCGTTTCATATCAAGTTTGAAAAAGTCACCAATGCTGAATCATATCAATTTATTAGAAAGTCAGATAAAAATTGACTCAAGACTTGGTGCTAACCGCACACATGAGAAATTATAGAGTGAAACTCCTAGTTGGAATAACAATCAGCTAAAAAACCACATGTAATTATAAACATAAGTGGTTTTTCATTTTATATATGCATGTTTTTTGCCAACTATTACAATTAATTTGTAGTAAATATCACATGCTGAGTTAGAATCATGGTATTCGGCTATAATTCCTCACATAGCTAATATCGTCATAAGTGTGTAACCGAATTGAGTCGAGTTAAGCTTTAATTAATTTGAATTTAATTTGTTTATAATCGAGTCGAATTCAAGACAAACTCACTATGTCACTCAATGTTTACAAGCTGTTTGCAAGTTTAAATGAGCCAAAACAAGTTTTGAAAAATTTAAAAAAAAATACAAACTTTAAATTAAAATTATACATTAAAAATTTAAAATATATTTTTTACTAAATAAATTATAATTTATTTAATAAAAATTATAATTTTATTCTAGTAATGTATTTTCTAAAATATTTTTTACAATAAGAATCTATATATAATATATCAAAAATCAAATTATTAAATATTAAAATCACGAACCGAATTTTATATAATTTCAACTTTGCTCATTTATTAAACAAGATCGAATAAACTTTTATCGAGTCGAATATCAAACTGCTCACTCGTTTACAACCCTAATCGAGATGCGCTCTTTCTGTGGCAATTTATAGGCCACAAGTCTTTTATACATGAAGCACAAACAACAAAAAGACCTTCATATATAGTTTTTTATTAGTACAATATATATATATATAAAAAGAGAGAGAGAGAGAGAGTTGTACAAGAACTTGAAATAGGAATATATACAGAATTAGGGATGTTCAAAAATTGAACCAATCGAGATTGTCAAACCGGACTAACCTAGGCTAAAGAACCGGATTGGTCTCTGAAATGGGTGAGAAGGCAGTTTGGTTAGAAGAGGTAAAGAGATGGTAGGTTCGATTGGCCATTCAAGGTGATGGTTCAAATAACCGAACCTCCTGAACTTCCAAAAGTAAAACGACGTCATTTTACGTTAGGGGTTTTTTAACCTTAAATATAAATACTTCTTATTCTACTGAAGCCCCATTTTACAACCACCCTCCGTATTTTATAACCCTAGTCTCTTTGTTTTCTCTCAAAATCTCTAACCTTAGTCGCCTCCAGTCATTATCTTCAACCTCTCCAATCTCCCTCTTCGTCTAACCCTAGCCCCTTTTTGCCTCTATTAACCTCTCTAGCCTCTCATCTCTCTCCTCCTTTTCATATATTAAAGTAATCTTCATCGCATCTCGTCATAACTCTTGTTGCTCTATCCTCTACATGTGTTCTCCTATTCTTCATTTTTATAGATGTTCTGTGTAGTCATTTTGCTAATGATTTAAGATTAATACAACCATGATTTGTGTTCTCTCCCATTTTCTTTACTTTTTATTTGTGTAAATTGAGTTATCTATGTCATTTGTTATCTTCTTTTTTTTTTTTTTTTGAATCATATATATTTGAGATCCTTTTATAACTTGAATTAATTTTTTTATTTTAAATCATATCTCAATTGATCTCGAAAGGTGGAAGCTTTAAATAATTTCTTTGAATTGTGAATGGTGGAAGCTATCTTTTGAGATCTCGATGATATAATCAATCCTTGCTACAAATCAATGCTTGAGTATTGACAAAACAAAACAGAGGTATGAAAATACTTTTTTTTATAAATATTTTTAAGGTGTGGCTTAAAATTATATTTTTTACTAATTTTATTTTAAAATATGGAAAAAATTTTATTTTTTGTTAATTTTATTTGACTATCTACTAAAACAATATATATATTTTTAAACTTTTTATACACTATGTGATTTTGTGAGCATGTGTTGAATTTTATAATTTATATGGACTTATTTTATTTTAAGAAAATGAAAACTATATTTTTCATTAATTTTATTTGTCGATTTGCTAAACATATATATATTTTTTAAACTTTTTATATACTATGTGATTCTGTATTTGACGATTTGTATACAATATATGTTGTAATTTTTATACACTCTGTGATATGTGATTGTTATTGTGTTTATAAAATATGTGAATTTGTGCTTGTTTCTATGTGATTTTGTTAAAAATCTAATTTTAAAAATTTTGATTTATTCTATTGATGCCTCTCAGTGATTGATAATTTTTTTTTTGTCTCTATGAATCTATTCTTCATTTTATGTGTGTTTACTCTTAAAATTTAATATGTTTACAATCTGGTGTTTGCTCGATTTCTAATTCTTATTCGCTCGGTTTGACCTAGATGGATAATGTTATTAGTGGTGATATCACTACCAACAACAATATTACTTTTGCTCCTGGTGGTACTCAAACTCAGATGGAAAAAATCCCACAAACAATGGAAGCTGCTAAAAATTCTGAGCAACCACCAGAAGCAACTAAAAAAGCAAAGAAAAGAAAAGAGCTTGAACACAGATCAGTTGCATGGGAACACTTTGAGGAAATAAAATATGCAACAGGAGTTATGTATAAAGTGAGATGCCTATATTTTGCTAAGTAATTAATACTCACTCTAAGAAACATGACACCTCATCTATAAGGAATCATGTTCTTACTTGTTTGAAAAATCCTTATGATAAAAACATTAGATAGAAACTGTTGACACTTCAACCTATGAACATGGTGGAAGCTTATAGCAATGAAACTTATCTATTGGAAGTTGGAAATTTGATCAAAGGGAAATTAGAAAGTATATTTCACACATGATAATTGTATATGAGTTGCCTTTTAAATTTGTGAAAAAGGAGGGGTTTAAGAAATTTTTATTTCGTGCATGTCCTACATTCAAATTACTGTCTAGAACTACTTTGACTAGAGACTGCTTTGATGTATACATGTGTGAGAGGTAGTCTCTAAAGAATTTCTTTAGAAATCATTGTCAAAGGGTGAGCATTACCACAAATGCATGGACATCTATTCAACGAATCAATTACATGTGCATAACTGCTCACTTTATAGATGACTAGTGGAAGCTACATAAAAAAAAATTATCTCATTTGTTCCTATTTTATCTCATAAAGGTAAGTCTATTACACAAGCTTTGCATAATTGTTTGCTTAAGTGGGGGCTAAAAAACATATTCAGTGTAATAGTAGACAATGCCTCATCTAATCATACAGCTATAAGGTATTTAAAAAAGAAAGTCTTAGGTTGGGGTATTAGTGCAGTTAGAAGTAAATGTCTACACATGAGGTACATTACTCACATACTTAACCTAATTGTGCAATATGGGTTGAACAAGGTTAGTGAGGCTATAAAAAAGGTTAGAGAATTTGTTAAATATGTCAGAAATTCACCAGCAAGACATAGGAAATTTAAAGAATATATAGAGTTAGTTGGCATTGAGTCTAAATTATGTGTTTCCCTTATTGTTCCAACAAGGTGGAATTCTACGTATTTATACTAAAAACTGCATGTGTTTATGAAAAAGCTTTTAACAAGTATAATGAATGAAAGTTATCATATTAATTAGATTTAAAGGATTGCGTGCCTGATTACTTGGACTGACTGTCTGTGAATAAAAAGGTGGAATTATTGAAAATAATTTATGATATAACTTAGAGAGTTTTTGCTTCTTATAGTGTGACTTCCAATTCCTTATTTTTTGAAATTTCTGATTTATTCTACATCTTGAATAAGTGGAAGCAAGCTACTGACTTGAATATCAAAACAATGGGCTTGAATATGATCCAGAAGTTTTAAAAATATTTTGGTGATCCTGATAAGATGAATAATCTTATATTTATCTCTTCTATTTTGGATCCTTGAGAAAAACTGGAGTACATGACATTTTCTCTATCTTAATTGTATGGACCTATTGTTGGTGAAGGCTTGTCTTAAGCTGTGAAAAACTCTTTATATGAATTATTTACTAATTATATGGCTTGTTATGCACAAACTGATTCTACTTCTCCAGCATCTACTTCTCAATGTTCTATTTCTACTACTACAAATATTGTGAAATCTATTTCTATGTTGAAAGTAAGATTTAAGCAACGTAAAATGGATTGTGGAATGGGTGGAAGCAAAAGGTCTAATCTTGAAATATACTTAAGTGAAACAGTGTTAGAAGAAGAGGGGGAATTAGATATTCTAAGATAGTAGAAATTATGAAAGGTTCTCTATACTGTCTAGAATGGCAAGGGTATTCTGGCTATTCCCATATCAACTGTTGCTTCAAAATTTGCCTTCAGCACTGGCGGTAGAGTACTTGATGCCTTTATGAGTTCATTAACTCCTACGATTGTGGAAGCTTTAATTTGCTCTCAGGATTGGCTTAGAGTTAGTAAAGATGATATTTCAATTGAGGAGGAACTCACTGAACTTGAAAATTTTGAAAGAGGCAAGTATTTAATCTATTTTTTTATACAAGTTAATTGTTTGCTGATTAGTGGATTGATTGTATTTTTTTTCTTTTTCAGATCTCCCACTTGTGGGTGTTGGTCCATCAACAACACCCACATTAAGTGTCATCTGATCTAACTCAAAAAGCAGTCCCCTTAGTCCTATATGCACATATTAGCAGTAAATTCATTTAATCTCTAATTTTTATATTCTTTATTTATCTGATGTATTTTAATTCTTATTTAAGGCTTTGATGTTGCTATCTTCATTATGACTTGAAGAATGAGGGGCATATTAT